>CM056377.1:55182900-56384749 GCA_029718625.1 Synaphobranchus kaupii
GTAGTTAGATTTTTTGTTTTGTTATGACGTAGACCTACAACTAACGGTAGCCTACTACAGTTGGTGGATTAAATAGAGCTCGGGAAGTTCGTCGGTTGGTATGGCAGCCTGGACTGGATAGCTGCACTGAATAAAACCTGGAACAGATCTTTTTCCTTCCACGTTACAGATTTGGGAGGGTTCCGTTTTTACTCAATGCGTAACTCAGTAATCCTGAAAATGAATGGGAGTGAATGGGGGCTACCGGGGATGCCACGGTCAGCAGGGACAGCTGATGTTGCTAGTATTCATGCTATGCAAATATAATGGGGTAGCCTCCACAAAATTATCACACGAAAGTAATATATTCCTTTAAGCACATAATCCTGGGGCTCATTTCAATCGCTTATTTTATCCAACGTCAACTCCTCGGTCTTTGCGTGACCCAGAAATCGATCGAGGTCCACCATCTTTAAGGACATCCCAATTCCTTACATGTTCCTTGGAGGAGCTAGGAGTGAGGAGGCTCCTGCAGGAGCCTTCAGCGAGGATAAACAAGTGCAGCCTTTGTGGAAGTTTTTTTTTCAGAACGCATGATGTATAAATGATCCATTCCAGTACATTACAAGCCCACTGACATTGTTCTTAACTTGGCTTTACAAACAAAATCTATTTGAATGAAAATTATTTATTTGCAAATACAAGCAAGAAAAAAAGGAATTAATTTATCTAAAAGTTACATTTAACAACAAATTTTGATTATATCCAGCCATATGTTCTAGTGTAATTACTGTTACAACATCAGCTCATCATTTAAATGGGACTGCATTTTAACCAGGTAATTTTTTCTCTGGTGTAAAAAATTGTTGAAGAATGACGCACATTTTTGAAAAGTCATCACGAAAGCTGTAAAGCTATTGAATTACATAGAAAATTAAGAATGTGCTTTCCCTTATTGTGTACAGTTTGGATTGTGCCCTTGTGGTATTTATTCTCACAATAGTTTTATATTAGTTGCCTTTCTATATTAACATGATTGTGGTCTATCTAAATAGCTGCCTTGTTATTGCAGTGAAAAAACAGAGGAAATGAAGAATGTGACCTATGAGGTTAAAGGTAGGTTTGACTATGAGTGTTAACCAAAGTAAACCTCATGACCTGTCATAACATGTCATAAATGGTCAAATAAAATTTTAGGTTTTCATGACAGTTGTTTGATGTACATGTTTACCAGTGTAAATGACGTGTCTTAAGACAAGTGTCATAAAAGTGTCCTCGACAATGACATATGGCATTTGACATTTATTGTCAGTTATTACAGACCATTATCACATGAGAATATCACTGTATATTAACAAGTGGATATTATCTTCAATTACTGTTATAGGATTTTGGTTAACTGGAGTAATTTGCCTGAACCTCTTTTGTCAAATTCATATAATTAAAATATAGTCATTGTGTCATTAAACCTTTAGTATTAAGAAAATTAATGCAATTTTTGAAATAGAGGACATTGTCCTAAAACATTATGACACTAGTAAACCAAAACCAAGTACATAATGGCAATAGAAAATAATATCCAGTTGCAAAGTGATAGTATCATAATATTTTTTTATAATAACTGACATGAAATATACATAAATTTCAGATGTGTGATAGTAGGGGCTTTGTGACATTTGTCATAAGATATCTTAATATATGTGTCATGACACTAGTAAATTTATGCACCGTGTCTGTCAACATGTCTCAAGACCATTTTTAACATTATGACACATTGGGAAGTATTATGAAGCACTTTTAATATAAGGCATTATAAGTATTGCATAATATTTTGCATGATTTTTTTCCTAATTAAAATTGAAGATCAAAAATTGTTAGAGGATCAATGATGAAGTTGGGATACATTTATCTTGTTTATTCTGACTTTTTGCAGTTCTGTTTGGAAGATAGGAAGTAGAAAGGTCTAGGTTAACAAGAATATATAATAAATAATAAATATCCAGATAGTAACTAGCCACACAATGCTGACATTCACACATTGCACACACATAAAAACCTTAAGATGATTTAGACTGCATTCTTGGACTGCTTTTCTGCAGAAGTGTCATCCCTTGAAAATGAGCAGTTTGCCTGGCACAAAAACAGGGTTCTTTTTAACATTGGTGAAGATTGAGGATCTGATTGGTTATTATACAGTTACGCTGTTGCATGATCATGAAAGACAGAGAACCTGATTAGTTTTTATACAGCAACACTGTTGCCACAACTTCAGTTCATATAATCTGCTCAAGTTTCCCTGTCCACTTTCACTCTGCCTTTCCGACTTATACCCCTTTCACAAACCTGGGAATGACACAGGATGTTGAACATGGCTTCAACCTGTGTTTGACCCATTCACACCACACTATGGTCACGGGTAAAAAAAAAAGGGTGAGTACGCTATAGATCACTTTTTTTCCGCTGTAAGCTGTTCATATGCCTACCTTATAATGAAACTTATTCATCCATCCCGTTATTTCAACAATTCTGAAATAATATTGTATATCGTAACAAACTGGTAGAAAAGCGTCTTGGTGCTGCCGGTTCTAACGGTTCTTTTTGCTCCCCACTCTGCCCCCGCCCCAATCATGATGTTAAAGTACCTCTCTAGAGGTACCTCTACGTCATATGGATATATGTTGCCTGATTGGTTAGACGCACTATGGTCCTTTGGTTTCGGCTCCACGTTTTGAAACTGGAACAACGTGGTGTCCTGTTCATAAACTCTCTTATTCTAACTAAATAGTCCACTAAAATGTTTCTGAAAATATTTGAGGTGAGAAATAGGCCATGCAGTTGCTGAATCTTGATTCATATTTGATCTGCAACGTCTAGTTTGACAGTTTGATCCGAGTTATACAAAATCATTAAATCATAACATTGTATGTTAATTTATGCAGATGATGATGGACACACCTCCTCCACCACCACCCCTCTCCCTCACTCACCCCACAAAGTATTTTTCTAAATTGTGTAGTAGGTGGAGACAGTGCACTTAAGGCCAGATTCAGAGTTGAGATAAGCATGCCCTAAATGGGACTTACTCCTGAAATTCCATGTAGCTTAAGCTATTTGTGATTCAGACATTTGATTTATCTGCTGTTTTAAGTGTCTCTCCAGTATATACATGGCATTACGTGCATATGAGGCGTGTCTGCAAGTCGTGCAAGATACGCTTATTCAGAGTTTTCATTTAATATTTTTTTTCCGCAGAACTATTCGGAAAAAAGGTAGTTTATGTCTAGCGCTACCAATAGATGATTATGAAAAATAAAGCATCTTTTGCAAAAATGGATATTAGTGCATGTTCTTTGAAAATAATATTGATCTTATTTTCCTTTGCCTAGCCTACTTACATTTATGAAAGAGCTGTCATAAAATGAAAAAATATGTAAAAGTAGGCTATGATTGACCTGTCTGGTATATCATACATAACCAATATTAGATGTATTAATTGATAGACAGTGTCATATTCGCTTTTACAGAGAGACGATTTGTGTCAGCACAGCTTCTCCAAAATTATTAAGTTAAAGACAATGCATATACAGTTGAAGTCGAAAGTTTACATACACCTTAGCCAAATCCATTTAAACTCAGTTTTTCACAATTCCTGACATTTAATCCGAGTAAACATTTCCTGTCTTAGGTCAGTTAGGATCACAACTTTATTTTAAGAATGTGAAATGTCAGAATAATAGTAGAGAGAATGATTTATTTCAGCTTTTATTTCTTTCATCACATTCCCAGTGGGTCAGAAGTTTACATACACTCTGTTAGTATTTGGTAGCATTGCCTTTAAAATATTTAACTTGGGTCAAACTTTTCGGGTAGCCTTCCACAAGCTTCTCCCAATAAGTTGCTGGAATTTTGGCCCATTCCTCCTGACAGAACTGGTGTTACTGAGTCAGGTTTGTAGGCCTCCTTGCTCGCACACGCTTTTTCAGTTCTGCCCACAAATTTTCGATTGGATTGAGGTCAGGACTTTGTGATGGCCACTCCAATACCTTGACTTTGTTGTCCTTCAATATATCCACATAATTTTTCTTCCTCACGATGCCATCTATTTTATGAAGTGCACCAGTCCCTCCTGCAGCAAAGCACCTCCACAACATGATGCTGCCACTCCCGTGCTTCACGGTTGGGATGGTGTTCTTCGGCTTGCAAGCCTCACCCTTTTTCCTCCAAACATAACGATGGTCATTATGGCCAAACAGTTCCATTTTTGTTTCATCAGACCAGAGGACATTTCTCCAAAAAGTAAGATCTTTGTCCCCATGTGCAGTAGCAAACTGTAGTCTGGCTTTTTTATGACGGTTCTGGAGTAGTGGCTTCTTCCTTGCTGAGCAGCCTTTCAGGTTATGTCGATATAGGACTCGTTTTACTGTGGATATAGATACTGTTATACCTGTTCCCTCCAGCATCTTCACAAGGTCCTTTGCTGTTGTTCTGGGATTGATTTGCACTTTTCGCACCAAAGCACATTCATCTCTAGGAGACAGAACGCATCTCCTTCCTGAGCGGTATGACAGCTGCATGGTCCCATGGTGTTTATACTTGCTTACTATTGTTTGTACAGACGAACGTGGTACCTTCAGGCATTTGGAAATTGCTCCTAAGGATGAGCCAGACTTGTGGAGGTCCACTATTTTCTTTCTGAGGTCTTGGCTGATTTTCCCATGATGGCAAGCAAAGAGGCACTGAGTGTTATGGTGTAGAACTGGTATGGACCCAAATGCAGGACTCGGAGACAAAACTCAGACAAAAGGACTGGCAATGAAACTGAGAAAGAGCGGAACTTAAAAAGAAAGGGGAACAGGTGAAAGGGCTAATGAAATAACTAAAAGGAGTAAGGAATGTGTGCGAGTACTGATGGGATGATTGAAGTGTGCGGAATGTAAGCAGAGGGGGAAAGTGATAGGCTGAATAATAACGAGGAGCAAAAACGAGCAGATCCTTTCCAAAAAATTTGAATATCATGGAAAAGTTTTTTTTTCTTCCATAATTCCATTCAAAAAGTGAAACTTTCATAGATTATAGATTCATTACACACAAAGTGAAATATTTCTAGCCTTTATTTGTTTCATTTTTCATAATTTTGGCTTACAGCTCCAGAAAACCCCCAAAACAGTATTTCAAGAAATTTGAATAGTGTGTCAAAAATCAGCATTTACTTCAGTTATTTCAGAGAATGAATGTTTTAGACTGAGTGTCACACTCTAATCATCTAATTTACTCAAAACACCTACAAAGTTTTTCTACAGGTGTGTCGTTAAATTGGACAGGTCGTTAAATTGGACAGGTATCTCAGTTTGGTTCAGTATGGGGAAGACTGTAGACTTAACAATTGGCCAGAAGACCATCATTGACACCCTCCAGAAGATGGGTAAGCCACAAAAGGTCATCGCTAAGGAGGCTGGCTGTTCACAGAGTGCAGTGTCCAAGCATATCAATAGAAAGTTTAGTGGAAGGGAAAAATGTGGCAGGAGAAGGTGCACAAGCAAAAGAGATGACCGTAGGCTTCAGCGGATTGTCAAGCAAAGACGATTCCAAAATTTGGCGGAGATGCAGAGGGAGTGGACTGAGGCTGGAGTCAGCGCTTCAAAAACCACCACGTACAGAGTGTGACACTCAGTCTAAAACATTCATTCTCTGAAATAACTGAAGTAAATGCTGATTTTCGACACACTATTCTAATTTCTTGAAATACTGTTTTGGGGGTTTTCTGGAGCTGTAAGCCAAAATTATGAAAAATGAAACAAATAAAGGCTAGAAATATTTCACTTTGTATGTAATGAATCTATAATCTATGAAAGTTTCACTTTTTGAATGGAATTATGGAAAAAAAACAACTTTTCCATGATATTCTAAATTTTTGGAAAGGACCTGTAGTTTGCTAACATGAAATCTGTGGAGTGGTTAAAAATTAGTTTTACTCACTTCAACCTAAGTGTACGTAAACATCTGACTTCAACTGTAGGCTAATGTGTTCAACCACCGTGGGCTACATGACTTCATCAGGTAAATTGTTAAAAAAGATTAGATTTTTTTTCCAGTAAATCCAACGATTTATTTGTTTACTTAATAATATTGCTTGCAACCACTATCCAGCGATTCTTTTTTTGATTGATGGGTGATGGGTATATCCCAGTCGTCAATAGGAGCTATGATCATTTTATCAATGTGATGTATTAATACATTCACTGCCTTCCCCCTCACGCAAGAGCAACTACAATGCAAGGTAGGATTTTACAAAGGCAAATGCGGTCATTAAAGGCAGCCACTGACACGTTGAAAATGTATACCCCCACACACATTTTTATAGTAGAAAGCTGGCAACCCAGGGGGCAGGTACCAGAAAACAGATCATTGGAATATCATGCCCTGTGCCACCCACATTTTTGAGAAATGCACCTGCGTAGCACAGGTTATAATACGGCGTATCTCATCCGGCGTTAAATCTGTGCAGGAGAGGCATGTAAGCGCATGACTTAAGTTGGCCATCTTTGAATCCGGCCCTTACTCTTTAAGTAATGTATTAGGCTATTTCTTATTTAATAGGCTATTCACCGTTACATAGCATTACCTGTGACAACAGAGCAATCCTTAATACATTAATGTGAATAGCTTAAGGTTTCCATCATTTATATAAATGTTTCATTGTTTCTGCACAAGTTAAAGACATGACAATATGGAGGGTCGGTCAGATAAGCGTGCTGTGTAGAGTAACCCGTGTCGCACCTTTCACACCGAAGCCAGGCCATGTCTGACCCTCGTAAATCCCAGGTCGTGAGCAGGGTTGCGGACCCGGGTCGAATAACCTGAGTTGACCTATTCACACCAATGGCAAACACGGGATTTACCCGGGTCAGTGCTTCGGTTTGAAAGGGGTACTAGAAAATAGCAAAATGGAATGTTCCCTTCCATGTTTTTGCACCATTCCATAACATCATGATGAAAAATAGCTTTTGCATTACTAAAATACAAACCTGTATTCAGTGTCTGCCAAAAAGTGCTGGAGCATATGAACAGCATGGTCAAGGAATTGTGGAGAGAAGGTGGATGTTTGTTTAGTGTGAGCCTGTTTTTTATAATGGAAACAGATTCCTGTGCATCTGTGCATCATGCCTTTTGCCCGCCCTTGCCCTATATGGAATATGGCTCCCATAGGAAAACTGAAGGTGATGATGAAGCATGGAAGCCACCAGCCACCTCACTCCTGAGGAATTGGATTTTTACAATGCCAGTAAATATCTGCTTATCTGCGGCCTCTATCTTGTTCTATTTGTACACAAGGGCTCTGTTAAAGGGCTCACTGCTGGTTTTATTTTCAGTTGTGTGATTTATTTTTCAGTTATTTTACCATAAAGCACCTCCAGCAGCTTCCTGTTCACAATATTCACTGCTTGAACAATCAGCACACTGGCAATCATAGGCCATACATCTGCTTTCTCCATTTTGCCCTGCAACATCTATAAAATACACCTTGCTGCAGTTCTGCCCAACACTGTTAGATAACTCTCACAAAAGTTTACTACTGTGATAAAACTCCACGGATAGCCCTGTAAAAGCACTGAGGAAACCCCGGGGACAAAGCCACCTGACCTGAATTCATGCAATATGAAGGATGGGAGTATCTGTCCTTTACAAAATGTTCTCCAGAGACAGATTTCATTGGAGAGGTCACATTATAGGAGGCACTCTCAATGTGTGGATTGAATCAGAATTATTACAGTTCAGCCCTGTTCTTTAAAGTGACAGGTGGATCTTTGCATAACAGTTTAAAATAATTCTAAAGTCATTAAGCAGAGTGAATAATAACTGCTAACGCTGGCTACAAATAGGACAGACATTACTTTTGCAACAGACTGCATTAACCATGCAGCCACATGTTAATTTTGCAGCAGGCTACATGTTAATCAAGCATTACATGATACTGTTGCAGGATGTTTAGGTTATGTATGCAGCCACACGCAACTGTTGCATGCAGCCATTTTTTACTGCTACATCTAGCTGTAGGTTTAGTAGCCAGATGATACACGAGGCTCTGTCATGACCGATCTCTCTCAACTTCCCATGTCCTGCAGTGGAGCAGCTGAGCAGCCAGTGTGATCGACTTGAGGGGTGCAAGGTCAGAGCGGAATCCATTTCTGAGTCTCAAAGCAGGTTTTATCTATTTGACCTTCAGGCCTGCTGATGCCACTGATTTAATGTGCACTGCTATTTTATTAGAATGTTTACTTAAAACTAAGTAGACTGGGACCTTCTCTGTGCCATGAACCTCCCTTTTCTCTCAGCTCAAATGCTGGTCGAGACGATGGCTTTTTTGTTGGGCAGTGGAACACTTCAAAATTACCCTGTTCTTTTATTCACATTTCCCTGTTGCTTTTGTCTTACCTTCAGGCAGCCTCAACGAGTGCTCATTCGAGAATTCAGTTTGAAAAGTTATATTGGGGAATACATTTCATTTGTAGGACACAGTTCATACAAAAAACATCTATCCCAGTGAAAGGCATTAGAAAGAAATAAACATCCAGATAATTACATGTAAGAAAATAGAATAAAATGTTTGACTGAAACACAATATTAAACAATTTTCCAGACCTTTTAAGTCCCTGGGGAGAATTCACATGATTAAGCCCAACAGATGAAGGCAAAATCAATGGCAGTGGCATTAAGACCTCACTGTTTTAATCATTCTTGTATTGTGTTTCTTCCACAGTGAAAAATGCCAGATTTGCCAGATTTTTTATGATTATGGATGATTGATAACCATGTTAGGAGGGTCATGGTAATGCCTTCTCTATAACTGGTGGAAGGCGGAACAGGGCCTAGCCCCCTTCTCACGATTCAGGGTCTATTGTGTGTGAATGCTGCCCAGGGGACTCCACCCACTCTAAAGGTGAAAGGCTAGTTCAACCCCCACGGCCGCCATATCCTGACCCCAAGTCCCTCTGGAAAGACTCCCTTAAAATGCTATGGATGTTAGATTGTCCTTTGAGATCACAACACTTGTATGTCCCCAGGATGCTAAACATGTCATCAGAGATAATCATAGAAATGGGCTGTCATTTAAAACAGTCTACAATAGCTAATGACAAAAGCTAATAGCACACTATATTACTGAAGACCGAAGCATATTAAACACCAGATATGGGTGTTTCCCATGTTTATTAAAGACCTCATTTGACACACGGGTAGGGATGATAAAATACATAATGTCAAAATACATAAAAAGAATAAAGAATAAATAGCATAAAAATAAACTTTCTGCTCATGAAAGAATAACATTACCATTCAAAAAATGTCAATATTCAATCACAGCAAGAAAACTGGAATTCTGTCAAACCTTAAACATTACATAGCTTCAAATGCTTGCTAAGATTAAATGTAATTATATTTAACTTTTTGCTATGAATAGTTAACCACAGATAGCACTCAAACTTTATAATAGACGTACTGCACGTAAAGAAGTCAAAGAGCGCCACATATGCACCCATGTTGCAAGCTGATGGGAAAGCTCTGTTGAGTGTATTTAGCTGTTTGCCTTTTTTTTTAAACAATCAATATTCTACTTGTTTTGTTTCATTATAAAGACTTAAGTTAAAAGAAACAGGTTCATGTTGAGCACCTGTACACTCCAATGACTTTGTCTAACCTCCAACTTACTAATGAAAGAAATCTTTTTTCTCATAGGCAGGGCTTCCTCTCTGTGTTTTGCCATTATCCATCATTATCACTGGCATTCAACAGGTTAAATCACCTTGTTTCCCATGCTATACCACCTCCTTGACAAATGAGCCAATGTACTGCAGTGAAATTCTCTCAAGCATATCTTGGCCAATAATGAACTACCATCTAGTTAAATCTATACCACAAACAATTCACCAGTATCAGAAATCTGAACACTTTAGCCTGGATTAAATTCAAGGTCATACTTATTGTAACTTTGACTGGCAAATAATAAATGCAAGCTTAAGCATTGCTGAACTTGCAAAACTGTTTGAAAAAAGAACACTAATTCTAATTTCAAGTTAAACTGTTCATTGAATCCAGGCCTTTACTTCTTTTTTAATATATACGCATCTGTCAAGTTGTATAGTTGATTTGATACTCAGTACAGTGAGGCTGAGACGTTGGTGTCTCTGTTTTAAATCAATGATCGTCTATGCAAACGGCATGATACCTAGGCTGGACCGGAGAGCATGCGGGGGGGAGTGGGATCTCTAATGAAATGCACTCCAAACTTGAGAGGTAAGCAGATAGCAGGGTGCTAATTCACTGGGGCATGGGCCTTGCGCCGTGATGGCTTTATGGTTCCACGAATGTCTCCCCGAGAAGCCCTGAGAGACGATAGGTAGCCTGAGATATTTCTCTCTCTTTGCGACTTCTGCGCTTTGTATCATTAGCAGAGCAAGGGAGTCGTGAATCACCCCCCGCCCGGCCCCTCCTCTGAGGTGCTAAAAGGCTTGACAGAAGGGTGCCCAGGCCGTTGGCAGCAGCTATCGACTGGAAGGGGGAAGCTGCCAGGCCTCCTTGATGGATAGGCTCATTTTCCAGCCGGCAGCAAGTCTCGGCAAAGCATCCGTGTCATTTGTAATGTCAGCCAACAAAATGTAATCAAACATTCCAGCAGTTTAATCACCGAGGGCTGCTCCAGAGATGATTGTAGTGTCAATATAATGCTATTTCATTATCTGTTTGTATTTTATATTGACAGTGTCAGATAAACAGTGTGGAAAATTAAGATTAAAAATATGGTAATTTCATTTCAATCACCCCGGCTACAGTTGCTGGCCCATTATGCGATTGATTACTTCTGAATTAAATTTGGGGCTGAATGTAAAGTTTAATCTTCTTTCTTCTCCGCAATTCAGCTCCCCAAAGGCCTCTTAGTAAGTAAGTACCCATTTCATTTGATCTTTAATGAAAAGTAATGGCCCAAATGAATTGTATAAATCAGCCACCGTGTACACCTAGCTGACATTCTGTTTTTTCTTCCCCATTTTCCCCTTCTACCCCCCCCCCCCCCGCCAAAAGCCCCCCCGCCCTTCTTTTTTCAAATCTGGGATTTGATTTTCCTTTTCAAAAAAAGGAGTCATGTGATCGTATGTAATCCACAAAGTCAGGACCACATCTTTCTTCAGCTTGATTTGTCTCTTTCCCTTTCTCACTCTCATTTATAATCTCCAACTATTTTTTTTAATGGGGGGTAGGCAGGTGGGGGTTATTTGTATTAAATAAACAGAAAAGAGACAGGAATTTAAGGGCTTTGCAAGGTGCTTAGCAGTGGAATTAAACTGAGTGTTTTATAGCCTAGAGAGTCATTTTGAAGAAGACACACACCATCTCAAAAGCAGTAGCACCGTGATAGACATTTTAATTACATGGTGAGTTTTTATATTTTCCCCTCTGCCTCTTTCCCTCTGTCTAGAATGCACAAGCTTTGCCATGTGTTCCAGACTTGCCAAGCATACTTTTTCAGATTTTTGTAAAATGACACAACTGTTAACGAGGGCCCTGCAAAGAAACAATGAAAGAAAAAAGGAGCTCTTCTTTGTATGTCTCATTCAGAGCGATTTGTCCCCCTTTGTAGTCCTAATTATGTGCCAACGTAGGATAACAGAAGTTCTCAACTCGACCATTATGCCAACACAAAAAAAGAAGTGCATACAAGAAGCTGATCACTTTGGAATTAGCAAACATGATACTATACAGGGGGAAAAAATCATTAATACCGTCAGGGATTAGAGGTTCTGATTAAAGGGTAGCTTTTACCGTATGCAAATTAGTGATAGACATTTATCAGCGCCTGGGCAAGCTGTCTCAGCTGCAAAGCCACATATGTTTTTTAGCTGATTAAAAACTGCTTGAAGTTGCAGGCTTTTTTAACAGGGGAAAGAGAGAGTGTGCAAGAGTGAGGGCCGGAGAGGGAGAGAATAAGGCAATCAACTCATTTCCTTTTGGCTAAATTCCTGCAATCACACGGAGCATTTGGCTTAATTCCCTCTTTTATTAACCGTTTTCTTTTCTTTACATAATTAAAACATTTCTCAAGTGAGCATGTGTGTATGCGCCTGCATGTGTTTGCATGCTCTTATGCATCGACATTATATATATATATATATATACACATACATACACACACACAAACACAAACTTCCCTTTTTTCCCACCGCGGTAGTTGTTTGTTCTTCCTTCATGTGGGAAAATGCAATTTGAAAATAATGAACACAGGAGCAGAATGACGTGGAGAGTTTATCAGCAGTCCACCATTGTCTCTAGGCTTGTATGTCTTTCAGTGTTATTATTATTATTTTCTATGGAGGTGACCCCTTTCATTAACAAAGGAGGCAGGGATGAAACTGAGCTCTCTTGCTTTTCTTGCAGAGCTGATAATGCTGCTGTTGCCCGGTACCCACTCTTCTCCTTCAGGGACCACTTTAATTTATGCTTTTTCATCACCCTGGGCTGGGGAGTCTGTTAACCCGCTCTCTACACAGTGTTTCAGGGAGAGAAACCTCTTACACACATTACACTGCCTAGTTTTTCCTCTGCTTCCCAATATACTCTGCACAAATAGTCTGCCAAAATAGGTGTATTTTACAACAGTTAGAATTCAATTCAGCTAGAATTACTAGCAATTTATGTGCGTAAGTACATATTTTTTACACACACACGCACACGCACACACACTTCATTAACTCTGTATTTAGATTACATTTCAATTGAGAATGATGACAGTTTGACATAAATTCTATACATTTGCAACAGTTATCATCCATGTGGTAAGTGGCAACTGCTAGTTAATGACACTATAGGTAATCTTGTGATCTTTGTCAATTTGTCCAGGTGAAAAGATTTTATACTCACAGCCCTGCTATCTATTTGACGATGCTGTATGCTGTATTCACAATATACATACTATACAAATGACTGATAATAAAACAATTGTATTATAATGTTGTTAATATATATATATATATATATATATATATATATATATATATATAATTGCATTAATGTTGTTGATAATGCATCAATAATGCATCACTGGTTATTTGATACCCACCACCCTCCTCTCTGTCACACACATAAAGATATAATGATAAAAAACAAACTATACTGTATATATACCCACAAGAATAAATTGAAGACATGCTACAGTGGTCATTTCATCAGTTATCATTTCAGTTCCTTATGTGAGAGCTAGTTTACAAGTTACATAACATACAACACAATTAAAGAAATGTTTGCAGGTAATTCATTTCAGCTATCATGGTTGACATTTACATGTACAGTACGTATGAATAGTAACATATTTGATGTTCTGTGCTTACATGTTGAACGTGTGTAAAATCTTGTTCTGCTTCATCTAACTTGCTACCAATATAATGGCCGCATTGCTCATGCAATTTTATACTGAATAAAATATTATGTAAAAACATTTCATAGTTGAAAATGTTTTATTTCATGATCAAATCCTGATCCATTATTAGACTTTACTGACCTATTTTAAATAAACTTGACCAGAAATGGAAATGCTTGACTTAATTTTCATAATTTAATTTGTATAAAATTTTAAACTAAAGCCTATCATTACATTAATTGCATGTAATTAACAGTAACAGTAGAGACAGAGTCACTGAAAAGGCAACCGTATGAATCAAAATATTTTGGAACTTTTGTGATTGTTTTAAAATGGCTGGTAGTAAGGATTACTCTGAAGAAGCTCAAAGAATCTAGACCGATGTCCATGGCAATTTACGTCCAGCCATTTTTTTGTCACTTAAATTGGCTAGCCATTTTTCCTCAGTTGTCTCACTGTACTACAGTTACTACTGCAACTACTACTTCTATAACACCAGTAGAGTGGCTAAATTAACTATAATTTAACCTAGCCATCTATCTACCAGTAGAGAATAATCTGTCCTGCCAAGATCTCATACCATAGCATAAATTGCAGGCCAATCCCACAGTATTACAAGAACAGTCAGGTCAACTAAATTTGACAGAAGATCAACGTGGTCTTTGCATTTTCCTTTCTAATGTACAATGACTGAAACATCTGACTGCCTTAATTAGTACTTGGTTGGTTCTCTCTAGATCTACGGAGGAAGCTGCATTATATATTATTTATTTATAAAGCTTTACTTGCTGAACTCCCTCTGTATGTATCCAGTCTTTTATCAATGAACTTCTCAAACTATGCCACTAGATCTCAGGATTGTATCACCCTAAAAACACCCAGATATAAGACTGAATGGGGCCAAGCTGCTTTTAGTGTTTCGTGTTTTAGTGTATATGGAATGAGTTCCAAGATGCAACTAAATGATCTTCTCTGGTGTCTTATAAGATTTTTAAAGAGCTAGTGGTTGAAATATGGGGGAAAAAAGAGCATTTGTAATTGTTCTTGAAATGTTTGTATGTGTATGTATGGTATGTATGTACGTTTTATGTGTTATACTTTGCTTTTTAACTTTGTATATGCTTTTTAACTTTGTATTGCCGCAGGGCCCCCTTGGAAAAGAGATTTTGGTCTCAGTGGGTCCCCCTTGCTACAATAAAGGTTAATAATAAAAAAAATACTTTAATGTAATATCTATCCAGAAAATCTAAATCTTGCAACATAAAGCTATTTATTACTAAAACTATGTTTTTACATGTAGTTTGGATAATTTACATAACACAGCGTTGAAATGTCATGTGTAAACGAGTAAAAATATTTTTAAATAACGGAATGAATGTAGCTGAACTGATGTGAGATAAAGATCACACGAGCTGCACCATTAATGAACTGCAGCAGTAGTCATCACAAAAACGAACAAAAAAAAGCAGTGCAGAATTTAGAAACGGTGCTACAAAATATCCTGTGCAACTTCTCTAACTATATCAGAAGCAAGTGTCACGTAAAGCGCATGCTATTGTTGATCAATCTTTGTTAGGTGTTCCACAGCCTAACTTCCATGCAACACTTTAGATTCCCAAAATATTCACCAAATATATTAAGAAACCCACCCCGAACCACCACAACCAAACATCAAGTCCTTCCATCAAACCCAGATACCCTCTCCTCCTAACCTCTATCAACCCACAATACACATCCTAATCCTTCCCCTCCATTACTGATCCAATCTAAGGAAATTCATAAATAACAAAAAACTATGTATTCATTTTGGCTTGGTCAAAAGTCACAAAAGACAGGAAATGCAAATGAGTACCACTGAGCCAAACCTCAGCTGTAAGGTTAATGTTGTTTTTGGGTGGAATTACCCTTTAATTTGCTGATTAGAATAATCCATACAAGGTGTAGCCTATACTGGACATGTGGCCTTGGCTTATACCTCAACCCATGAAAATCACTCATGTACACCAGTGGCAGTTGATTTTCAGGTGATTTCTAGTACACCATTTTTTATATATACTGTATATACAGTGAGCACCATAATTCATTGGACAGGGACACATTTTTTGTTATTTTGGTTCTGTACTCTATCGCTTTGAGTTTGATATAATGGTTGGAGGTTGAAATGCAGACTGTCAGGTTAAATTTGAGGATATTTTCATCCATATCGGATGAGCTGTTTAGAAATTATAGAACCTTTTGTACATAGTCCCCCCCCATTTTCGGGCATCAAAAAATATTAGACAGTTAAACATAATGTA
This sequence comes from Synaphobranchus kaupii, assembly GCA_029718625.1. Lineage (NCBI taxonomy): Eukaryota > Metazoa > Chordata > Actinopteri > Anguilliformes > Synaphobranchidae > Synaphobranchus > Synaphobranchus kaupii. The sequence continues at coordinate 55,198,582 of CM056377.1, forward strand.
GAATTATGCAACACTGCAAAGGCTACACTGTGATGGGGCGAGGTAAGGTTCAGAGAACCAAACGCGACAGATAGGGAATCTATAAGCGTACCTAGAGAGATACGCCACAAAGCGGCTAAACCACAAAGGGAAAAGGAGAACTAAGGAAAGGGAGAAAAAACTTCCCGACCTAAATCGAAACAAATCTACCTCAAAAGGAGGCGAACTCGATGAAGTGAGTATAACAACCAAAAAGTACCTCACGCTCTAAGACAAAGAGCGTAGAAGAGAGGTAGAGAAAAAATTAAAGAATAACCCCAAGTTACACGGGTGTAAACTTAAACAGTAAGACAATCTGTTACCTAAGCTCTGTAGCCTAAAAACAAAAAAGGTAACAGAACGAGAGAATGAAGGACAAAGAAAAGACATTTAAAGAAAATAACCAATCCTATCCTAACTTCTTTCTAACCGGACTTGCTGCGTTTCTCATTCGCACAACCAGAAAGGCAGTGACTGTGTTCCTATACCTTACCGACTTCGATGTCAATTAGCAACGACAATATCGAAGTGCAGGAAAGCGGAAATCCTACGCTATTTATAGCCAACAGGAAACCGAACACAGATGTGGAAAATAATGACCGGGCAAGATCCAAACACTGGAACGGAAGCGGAAAAAATCTGATGGAGCGTCAGACGACGCCAAATCGAAGACAAACCGCAGAAACAACAAAGGCTGCCAATAACCATGACATGCACTTGTGTTTCCTCACTGAAGCATCGTCCAGGAGCACAGAACTGTATAAGGATTTATTTTAGTGTATAGGTCGTATCGCTTACACATTTTAGTTTAAGGCTGGCAAAATGCATCCAGGACAGCTATGTGATTGTTGAAAAAAGTAATTTTCCACTCTCAGAAGTCATCAGAATTAACAATTTCAGAGTGGTTTTTGGAAAAAGTCTCACGGGGGAGCATACAATTCCACTGGCTATACACAATCCCTGTTTTTGCTTTCCTAAATGCTTTCCTTAAAGTTTTACTAACTTTTCTGGTCATATTGGGAGCCAGATCACGTGTCCTGGTTTTAGTTTATACCAGGGATGGGCCAAATCATTTACATTATCTGATATTTTAGCTCCATTCCACGATATGAACAGAAGCTGATGAATGTTCCTGTGCCTGTATGCATGTAATGTAGCGTTTTATTGTGGTCTAATTTACAAGTGAATCGGTGTTGGCGTATATGACTAATTAGTTGATTGAGCCAGGGTAACAGGTGGCAGGAAAAACCTGCATAGACACCGGCCCACAAGGCCTGGAGTTGTCCATCCCTTGTATAAAACAAAACCAGGATACATGAACTGCCCATCCCCAGGTTTATACAATAGATTCTGTTGTATAGAAAAGACAGACAAGATTTAGGGCTCTATTTTCAAACCGGCGCAAACCAGCGCAAGGGGACGGTATAGTTAAACGCAAGCTTGTTGACAGCATCAACGTCTTAAAACTGGCGCTATGGCGTTTCTCAGCAATACCGCTAGGATCAACAAATTCTCAACATAACATCCTTTCGCTTGCGCTGCAGTGGGATGGGTGGCGCTGTCTGGGGCGTGTTCTAAAATACTTTCGGCTCAGTGACAATTTGAACCAACGAAAACCCATTGCGTTATGATCAGCTGGAACCACCTCTTAGCGGCAACGCAATAGACTGGCAATTTGGCAACTTATTAGTCATGTAGTTCTATGTAGTGTCTATAGGTGATGCCAACATTACACTTCCATTTAATGATCAAATAGCCTATAATTATTATTAATTAATTAATTTTAATTTAAACTACTAGAATAAAACAGGACAGCTTACAAGAAACTTGCGATCATGTAGGCCAATAGCCTATAATATATAAATTACACATTGACACAGTTGAATCATAAGCCTACCATTTGAATCATAATTATGCCTACATCACCTAATGTAGGCTAATTAATGCATTCGCCACCTCCTCCCGTGCCTTCCGAACTTCTGGGAGACGAGGTGGTGTGGATTGTGATCCATAAATTACTACAGTCCTAGCCTGTACTTCTGTTGCAAGTATGTCTGATTCCTGTGCGGAAAATCGCTCTTGTCGTTGACGGTCCAGTGCGTTTGGGTTGCTCATTATGAAATTGCATGGAGCGATTGCGTTCCAACTGGCTTTTTTTAAAGCATGAGAACAACAATTTGATTGGCTACCATAGAGACACACCTTGGACATTTAAACCCAGCCTTTTAGCAATACCGCCATCAGATGCGTCAAGATTGCCGTCATGAAATTACCAAATTTTCTCGCCGACACACCTCAGAGTGATACCGCCAAGCGCTTACTCTTGTGTTCACCATTGCGTTTGGTTTATTAAAATAGAGCCCTTAATGTTTGACTATTGAGTATGGGGACAACATTGTTGTTCGGATGGAAGCAGGGGTGTTCCCATGTGAACCATTGCATTATGGTTAGTTATAGGCTGTATTTGATGAAACAAATGCCCACCCAATTTTGCTTGGGCCCACCTGAAAATCAACTGCCACTGGTGTACATGAGTGATTTTCATGGGTGGAGGTGTAAGCCAAGGCCACATGTCCAGTATAGGCTACACCTTGTATGGATTATTCTAATCAGCAAATTAAAGGGTAATTCCACCCAAAAACAACATTAACCTTACCAGATCAAGGTGCAACTAATTAAGTCTTTCTTTGTGGCTGGCTGAGTTATTTGAATATAAAGTTGAAAATTCGGTAGAGGGATACGTCATTTTGAAAGACTACAGTGTTTTCAAGTCGGCGTGAAAATTACGTAGCAAGTAGGTGGAGCCAGCGAGGGAAGAATTGTTGGCTGCATCTCACTGTTCTGAATAGGGACACATCGTAGATCAAGCTAGCTATCATTGCAATTGTATTATAATGTCAGAAAATTACATTGATAGCCTATGTTATTTCCTAAAGATGTTTTGGAAAACTAAGAATTGAGGGTGGGATGGGAGATTGGTTTGTTGTTTGTTAAAAATGTATATTTAATTAAATAAATAATAAATTATTATTTATTTTTATTAATTCTTTGATGAAATTATATGACATTTTTGTTTAGATCTGTCATTGTTATATCAATAAATTGTTCTGTTTTGAAAAAAAAGTGCTTCTTGATTATTTGATTAATCGGAAAAGTAATCGATAGAATAATCGCTAGATAGAAAATAATCGATAGTTGCAGCTCTATACAGAAGTAATGTTTTTTTTTCTGGGCTTGTGCGTTAGCTGTTGTTAGCAACAAGTTTCTTGGTATAAAATAAATTGGTTTTAAAATATGTTTGCCATGGAGTAGGCTATAGTAGCTAACCTTGCATTCGTTAATGGAAGGAGGTCGGATATCGGGGTGATAAATGCGTTGTTTCCATGTTTTTACCGAGATCAGTGCATTCGAGTTGCACTGGGAAAATTTTTGCTTTGCTAGCAAACATAGCTAAAACGGCTAACAAGTAGCACACAACAATGACGTTTTAACTTTTAATTGTATAGGTTTAATGTTCTGTATCGGTGTGTTGGTCGATTCAAAAGCATTTCATACTGAAAAACAGGAGGCCGGGGTTGATTTTCCGACATGGTACCGGGGTGCGTAATCTAGGAAAGTGTTACAGACTTCTGGCTAGGCTGGTTAATGTTTTCACGATACCAAACGTAGATAAATGAAGGGCCGTATTTCCCCCATTTTTCTGGAGACTGAGCTAATGATGGTGGTATTTTCTCACTATAACTGTTACATTAGTGGCTAACTTGCCAGCGAATTACGTGGCCTGTCTCGTCTCTAAGAAATGCTGCAGTGCAGACAGGGTGTTAGTCTCTAAACGTTGCAGACAGGCACTGCACTAGCAGTAAAATGCCCAGCACCTTGGCCTCCACTTCTGTAGCGTCATTCAGTGGGCGTGGCAACCTGTTGTCTGAACAGTAAGCCTTTTGGCTGTTGTAGTTCATACTAAGGCAAGTACCTGGTACATGCAGTAAATTGGCAACGACAATATCGATAATATCTGTGCTCTCACTACAGGTAGAAAGTTGGCTGAGAGCTCATTTTACTCAGAAGGAGAGCTATTTTTCTACAAAACAAACATAATTTTTGGGTGGAATTACCCTTTAAGAGTAGAATCTATGATGGTATAAATCACGATTAAAAACCTCTGTATTTGCTCTCCAGCAGCAGGTGATATTTTGTTTCCAAGTGTGTACATAGTCTGCTGTGTAAAACCACATGTTAACCTCTTGCTGCCAAACGCCCCCTAGCAGTAACGCGAGCGTTAAGGAAAGTTATTAAATTATACATTCAATTAATTTAATAATATATAATAAACTGCTCACCTCAATATTTTGATTAAATATTCCTTCTGGGAAAGTGGTTTTTAAGCCCAAAATGTTGAGTTAAAACTTCGTAAATTATGCTGAAAACTCCAACCTAATTCTCAAACATGTATTGCAGCTTGATGTCACACCAAAACAATGTGCTGGTAAACTGTTCTGCTTAATTGTATTTCACAAAACTTTGGTTTGAAAAATCATTATACCTTTAGGCTTCAAGAAAAAATACTTTAAAACTTTCATACGGCTGTACATGATTTTTTCCCAATTTTAAACCGACTTGTGCTTTTCTGCACTTCATTACAAGTAGTTTGGCTGTGTTCAGTTTGGCGTTGTGAAACTCAGCCAGTTTCTGGAGTACCAATCCCGTGGCTTAGTATATTTTAGCCAAAGTGGTTTTGTACTTGGATTGCAGAGATTTATGCAAAACCGTCGTCAATTGGGTGTATTTCTTTGACTGATAGCACAATAGGCCTATCTGAAGTGGGAAAAACTTGCATCGACCCGCCTCCACTGCGAGTAGTATTTGCTTTCCATTGGGTTTTAAAACTGTCTATCAAATATTCCAGCCAATAGCTAAGACTCTTATCTTTCAGACAAGCCCTCATTCAACACAAAGCCCTTGTAAGTCAAGAAGATACAACCCCGTGTAAGAGGAGGAGGCAACCAAGCATAATTATCGAACCAAGATGGCACAGTGTTTTTACCTTGTAGCGTAGTTCGCTACATTCCGTTTAGCAAAGCTCAATTCATAAGGTAACTGCTGCTGTTCTCTTTTTACTTTACAGTCTCTTTCATACAGTTTTTGGTTAGTTATGTCTAGGTTATTCAGGAGTTTCTCCGTGCAGCAGGTCCTAGCCCAAATATGGTTTTGCGGTCTCAGTGGTGTAAGGTAACAGATTTTTTTTTTTTGCTGGTATACCATTGCAAATTCACTGTTATGTATAAAACGAATCCCTCTGAATTAAATTAATATAGCTAACATTACTATATTGCAACAATGGCAAGCTAGCCAGCAACATTACAGTGTTAATTTTGGCAGCATTTTAAACTGACATTTCTTGTTTTAGTCATGTGAGAAAAGTGCAAGTGAGTTTTAATCACATTTAGTCAATTTTATCTTTCATACTTTTAGTTTATTTGAGTTGACAAAAAAACTATCTGGACATTTCATCTCCTTTTAGTCATCAATAGCTATGGACATAGGGTCTAGTTTTAGTTCACAACAAATATGGACATGTTGTTCTCATTTTAGTCAACAAAAACTCTGGGCATTTTAGTCTCGTTTTGGACAACAATAAATCTGAACATTTTAGTCTAAAAACTAAAAAAACTAAACATATTTGTTGACAAAAACTCAAGTCTAATTTTCGTCAGATGTAAAAGCAGGCTGTTCAGATTGGACACTAAATGGTAGAAGGTTGTAGGCAGGTTGTATGATCAGGTACACTATTTTTCAGTGAAGGGGGATACTACTCATTTTAATAATTCAAATGTGTTACTTATATCACCACGGACAGCTGAAGTAAATATTTCTGAGTGTTTGCTACTTTCTCCATACAGCAAATAGTTAGCCTTGCCCCCTGTGCCCACCAAATGGTAAATATTATATTTTATCTTCTCCTATAATATTTGTCCATGCATTTAAACCCAAATTAACTTTATTTCTTACACTGCTTACACATTGAACTAGTAAATTAAGGTAATTTGGATGTAAATGTTCAAAGGTTTAGCTCCCATTGAGAAAGTTCACACCATTACAGACTAAGGGATAGGGATAACTATTTTCTCTGTGTTGAGGGATAACTATTTCTGTCTTGAGGGATAATGTAATACATATGCAGAAATATTTATTCAACTGTCCAACACTATATTTTAGATTTGATAGATTTCATATCCCCCTTTAAGTTGTAGGCTAATGCTGAGTGGCTAGCTGATGCAGCACATGTAACATTATTTCTTTGGCATATTTGTATTGATTTATTGAATCCACCAAAAATGGCACACATCAGAATAAAAAAATTAAAAAAACCTGAAACATAAATCAATCAATCAATCAATCAGTGCCAACCACACACAGTACTCACACAAGTAAATTCCCCCATCACCAGTTCCATTCATTACCATTACTTCAGTGATTAATTTTAAGGAAAACCCTCCTTTCCAGGGTGAGCCTTGCCCTGTTTCGGTGGCCACAGGTAAGGCTACCTGTGGCACTAAAAACCCACTCTGCAAAGGCCTGGGATGCAGGCATCGCTAACAGGTCCAGGGCAAGAGGTTTTAGATGAGGATAAATAGTTGAACTCTGCTTATATACTACAGGAGTTTGTTTTTAAAGTAGTAAATTAATTTATAATTTCAGAGAAATATGAATAGGCTACTATAATTGGGACGTGAACTACTACCACTAGGGGACGACCGTGGATAGGGTAAGCATAATTGACAAGGAGTAATAATGAATGCAAGTCCATAGTTTACTTATTCCAGGACATGACATTCTACAGAAATATAGCCCAGCTATAATTACAAAATGAGCTGGAATTCTTTGAGCAAGTTGCAAGTATTCGACGTGGCTTTTTACGTGTTTAGATTCCTATGCTTTTCTTATCAACTCATAGGCTATGGCTAAACGTCCTATTGCACAACAGTAGGTCTATAGCCTGCATAGCTACAGTATTTGCTGATGTGTCCTGATGGAGATATTGTATTTATGCCAAAACATGAAGTTAATTTATTCACTTATATAATGTAGGCCTACTCACATTCTCAGTTTGTGCAGAAAAATACCTAGATTTTTTATTTAGGTTTTATTTATTTTTTATTTTTTATTTGGCTTCTTATAAGGCCTAAATGCGGCGTACATTTCTGCATAACACAGGTTACTTTATAAGTCACATGCACACTGCAGCAATTTGTGCAATATTTTGGGGTAAAAACTCTGTCTGCCTAGGATAGAAACATGTGCCTTGTTCGCCAAACTTCTTGTGGCAACAAATAGTCTAAATGTTTTGACATTTTAAGTGAAACATTACATGCAGTGAAATTGCGTCTACGTAGACCATATTTCGCTTGCCAAAGCAATGACTTTTGAGAAATGCATCCAGATTAATCAATTTCCATGTTGTCTTTGAATTTGCAACTGATATGAAACTTATGAAATAAAATGCGTTATATATGGAACATCTACGTTGTAGATGCATTTTAGCCGGGCTAAAAAGATATCTTAGATGCTTAGATCTGATTTAGCGGCTCCTTGGATTATCTAATAGACGTCTAGTGCCCAGTGGGCATTATGATAAGCTATGGTAAAGGCATGAAAGTATGGTAAACTTTTAAATGTTGGCTACGAGTTGGTAATAAAAGTGAAGGTAGTCCTATCAAAACATATAAAAAGCCACGTGGAATACTTGCAATTTGCTCGAAGAATTCCAGCTCATTTTGTAATTATAAATATAAATATCTGCGTCATGTAACTTTAGGTGCCTCTTCAGATTTGTGGTGTTTTCCCCATCTGGTTTATCACCGCATATTTCCTCTCCTGCTACAACAGTACATTTGGGTTTCCGTTCCTTCTCATCGTATATGAAGTGAGTCCATATATCCATCCTTTTCTTCCTTCCAACTTTTGACATACTAGTGTAGGCTTATGCTAGTATTACCTGTCACCCCCTCAAGTTAGTTGCTTTGCTTTTTTGAAGTTCGCGCGAATAGCAGGCAGTTAGGCAGAAAGAGGAGTTTAAATTAATACAATCAATGACGAGAATGCATATTCGTCAATTGGCGTCCCCTCTCACTTTTGAGGTCTAATAAATATTAGATTTCGTTACTGTTTTTATTTAGAAATATACATTTTCATCTATTTTTACTTCAACGATAATAAACAGATTTGGTCACGTTTTTATTTTGAAATATGTTTTAATCTTGTTCTTTTCCGTCAACGATGATAAGAAACAGATTTAGTCACAGTTTTTATATTCTAATATCCTTTTCATCATATATTTATTTGTCAACAATATTAGGAAGGGATTTTGTCACAGTTTTTATTCTCTAAAATCAATTTCCTCATATAACATTTTCTCGTATTCATTAAAAAAAATGCCATTGACTAAAATATTTTTTTTTTTTTCGGGTTGACAAAATGAACACTGGCAGCTAGCTATCTATCTGAGACGAGCTGTTCCGAGTTTCCTTTGAATGAAATGGCGTCTGAAGGGTTTGTTTTGTTCCACATGAGTAAATTGTTCTGTATGCAGTACAGCAAGCTGTGCAGGTAAACGAATGAGCAATTTATGCATGACGTAACATGAGGGAGAGATAACATGAGGATAAGTTTGTTGTTGATTATTATGCAGGCGTTTATTTTATCTAGGACACACAGAATCAAACATCTTTACCTAGGATTAATAACTCAGATCAATGGCTAGGCTAGGCCCACCGTGATTAGTTATTTTGTATGATAAAGGCTATTCAGTTTAATTCACTTGCTAAATGGTTTAGCTCTAGTGAAATAACAATAAAACATTATGTTACTGACAATCATGCAGTCAAAGATAGCCTACAATGTGATGTGTTTTATCACAATCTAGCATACTGTGCACTTGTTAGTTATTTTATTACATAGGCTGGACAGACAATTTATAGTGGCACTCCACCAGCCATTAAAGATCAGGTGTAATGTTAGTAGTAGATGAGATCCGATCAACTCGCGCGACTTGCAACAAAGCTTTCCTCAGATTAAAAGTAGCACCCGCACTTCATCCGAATGAGGCGGGATGGACGTAGGAGGTTTTTGCCGACAAGTTGAAGAGCCAATGGAGATTTTTAATCACAAGCTATTTTGAATACTTTCTATTGGTCAAATCGTCATAAAATCCACAAACAGACAGACAGGATGAAAAATAGTAGTGATTTATGGAAAAAAATAAAATTTGAAAAAAATGGAGATACATGGTTTTCACCCGACAGCAACAATATATTACATTACATTACATTAATTTAGCAGACGCTTTCATCCAAAGCGACGTACAATAAGTGCATACAGAGACGTCATCAAGATCACTACAGAACAGACAAGACAAAGTACATCCTTCCCATAATATGCCATAGCCTATATTATGTACGATAACATGAAAATAAAATAGTATTCCACCATCTGCAAAATGCTACCAAATGTTCTATATTCAATGAAAATTGGTAGCTTACATCAAAAATAAAATTAACGATTGCACTACAGTATGTGAAATGCACTCAAAATGTCAAATCAAAAATAGGCCTATCAATCATATTGGAAAGACAGTGCTCGAGTGGAAAAACAAACGTACATATGTAGCCAGATCAACCACATTTTAGAAGCAGTACTACTTACATATCAGGAAGGGAATACTCCCTTCTCTAATGCGTTTTCTATAGAGCTTGCGAAATACTAGACCGTTAAAACGAAAACTGTCGTTACCCTGGGCTGTAGTTAAAGGTATACTATGTAGTTTCATTGTAAACAACTCGTTCTTTGTTTACATTCAAATTTTCTCCCCAAAAAACATTGTATGTGTCCTTGTGGCCTAATAAACATGTTGAATGTATTTCCTACCTCATAAGTCGTTTGCAAAGTGTTTTTTTGTTAATGTTTTGAATGTTACACCGTTGATATCCCGCCGCAATTTTTAAAGCCAGAAACAGCTAAAATGGTGTAAACGTCATGAATGGGCGGTTCCTGCTCATTTGATTGACATGGCCAGGCCATGTGGGCAGGCTTCCAGGTAAACTCTTATTTTAGCTTAGGACCGAAACATGCCTCACGCAAATACGCGAACGTGGACGCTTCGAACTACACAAACATTTTTGCCATGACATCTGTGAAAGACAAGCCAGAGCGTTGCAGCAAGGGACGCTGTAGCAGCAACAACAGTAAACAACTTTGTTGTTCGATCTGTGCTTTCCTCTGGTTTGTCTTTCACAAATGTCATGAAAAAAGGAAAAACTGTTCGGGTAGCTCGAAGCGTCCACGTTCGTGTAGCTATTTGCGTGAGGTATGTTTCTGCCCTTACTCATTAGCAAGATGTTTTCAGCCGAGGAGGTAACAATATCATTATAAAAATAGCGGCCATTACATTACATTATAGTCATTTAGCAGACGCTTTTATCCAAAGCGACATACAATAAGTGCACATAGAAACGTCATCGAAGTAACTACAGAACAGATAAGACAAAGAACATCCTTCCCATAACGTAGCAGCTATCGACAGCTAAGGCTTGTTTATTGTTGACAATAGTCTATGTATCATGTTTGACCAAACCTTGATCATGTAAATGGAGATTACGTTACATGCTCAAAGCATATAAGTTAGTAATCTTAGCTATTGCTCTGTAAATTTGACCACTGTTCATTTTCATAAAATAATTCAAAATCATAATTTTGTAATTCTGCTCGGTTCATTCTGTAGCCATCAACATCCAGTGGTCACGGCCCCAGAGTAAGGGTGAGGGGCAGTCATTACATAAACATTACATTACAGTCATTTAGCAGACGCTTTTATCCAAAGCGACAATCGTGTTCGTGGTGGGCGAGGCAGGGCCAGGGGAAGAGGACAGCTTGATCAGAGTGACCGTGATAGTCAACAGACTCCGGGAGGAGAAACATTGCCATCTCAACAAAGTTGAGACGGAGCGGCACTTTATCACAAAATGCGAAAAATACAATCAAATCAGAAATAAATATTTCCCCAAAATAAATCAGAGATACCCTCAATTAAAAAATTTAACAGACATCCAAAAACTCCCCATTCTCTTAGGTGAGGAGAGGACGTGCTGTGACCTGGCAGCACAATTTATAGCTGCCTGCCATCGTCTTAGGGACAGTGAGTGACAGAGATCATTATAAACCAATTTTTATTTTTTATATTTATTATATTCACTTTATAAGATCATGTGTCATTCTCATCATCATTATCATTTCTATTGATAATTATTTTTATTTTTAATTGTACTTTATTATTTTACATTATTGTTATTTATAAATCCGTGATCAAAGAAAAGTTCTTGTTTTCATGTATGGTTACTGTTCATTTGTTTCTAGTCTTTGCTGTTTTGTATTGTTCAGAGTTAGATGTATGTCTTCGACTGATTTAATGCAGTATGCTTTGACAATACAGATTCAATGTCTTGTCATGCCAATAAAGCAAATTTAATTGAGTCCACGGTCAGAGAAAATATGTGTGAAACGTCACCACAATTCTCGTGCGTCCTCGTGCGTCGTCGTGCGCGTCTGAGAAGAATGCGTGATAAGCAATTTTCGGGGAGCCCTTTTCTCCTACGTGCTCAATATTGCCATCTAGTGTTCTGAAACTACATAGTATACCTTTAATTTTTCAAAGCACCCAATAAAACATTGCATATACCGCTGCTAAGGTTATAATGTAATCTATTGGATAAAACCAGAATGAACTGTAATAAATGAGACAGGTTTGCAGGGCATGAGGGGTATTACGAGTCGACGTTTCAGATAGTGTAATGGCATACAAAGCTGCAGAGCTTAACTTTAGTCATGTATGGCATAATCATTACTAATTACAAACTTCATAACACATTAACTGAGCTATATTGGCTAAAAATGCGACCATAAGTTATCTTGAACCTAGTCTCGCGAAGGCCAGACTTTGTGATGAACACAAAGTCTGGTCCATAGACTTGCTTAACGTGGTAAAGAGCCGCCCACTTTGATAAGATGTCGCATTTGATTGACATGCAAGATAACCAACCACAGACCGTCTATGTTCTGTGACGTGTTGAGGCGCTCCGATTCAGAAACAGCGCTACAAGAACAACAGACCAGCATGAAACAAATGTGATGTACTAAACTGGCACGGCGATCTCCATTAAAACAGTCACACCGAAGAAAGATACAGAACCTGACCTGACCGGACATTCTTAGACATCTTTGTAAACATTACTGTAAACTAATATTAAAACCAAATGTTCACACTAGCAAGCCTACATGCAGAGCACAGAACCAGTCGTTTTATCCGTTTGCTCTGTAATTAACAATTTAGGCTAAGAGTAATGTTAGCTGGCTAGCTGACTAAAACATTGTAACATATTCGAGACTGTTTCCATTGTAGTTGAAATAAGAAAATTATATCTTACCATTGCACTACGGTGTGCACTTCACCAACTGGATAGCTGCTACATTATGGGAAGGATGTGCTTTGTCTTGTCTGTTCTGTAGTGATTTTGATGACGTTTCTGTATGCACTTATTGTATGTCGCTTTGGATAAAAACGTCTGCTAAATGACTGTAATATAATGTAACTACCATTCCGATGAGGCGTTCCAGATAAACTTCTGTTTGTAGCATGTCTCTCCATTTCTTGGTGCCCACAAGTAATTCGGGTGATCTAAACACTATGTTGAATCGCCCTGCTGCGATTTCTACATCGGTGGCCTCACTCTCCCCAACACATGCCACAGACAACCCTTTGCCTGTCAGGTACTTAACCTGATCTTCCATTATCGATGTAAGGGGACAGGCGACTAACAAAATAGGTTGAGTTGGGACGCCTGGTATGTGTTTGCAGAGGGTCGGCCATGCTTGAAATATAAGGCTTTTCACATATCCTGTCTGCAAACATGCGAGTATATCTCGTTTATTAATTATCTGGCTCAAAACAAACTCTTGAATATCTTTCAGAGATGGAATGTCGTGAACTTCTGAAACTTTATTCAATCCAGCGTTAAGCTCTTGGTCCGAAACACTCATTGTTCTTGATGGATTCGCAGCATTCACTAGCTAACTGTGCTAACTGTGAGTTTTCCCACAGCTCTGTCCAGCTTATGCAAGCCTATGCATCAGACGCTGCGTACGAAGTGCGTCAAAGCGGCTGAGGCTGAGATCTTGAACCTATCAACTGTGCTGTGTTGGTAGGATTTACATCTCCGCCAAAACTATTATTCAGCAAAATATCTGGCTATTTTACAGACAAACTAACGTAACATTAATATGAATTGTCCTGCATTGCTTCAGGTAGACATCCTGCCTTGCCTAATCTATCCGGAGCGGTCATGTCCAGACTTGACATGGACATTTTCCATACAGAAGATATTGTTATTGTTTTCCATTAGTACCACAGGATGTCTACAACACCAGAAAAAAAAGCTTTGGAGCAGATTGAACAAAGCAGTAAAACTTGACATGGGCTTTCCGAAAGATGAACCCAGGTGTCCCCAAAACCACTCCAAATGGCACCAAACCTCTCCAAATTGGGACATTCTGCATATTTTTCCCCCAGCAATATTCCCCTCCCAGAAGCTAATTCTTCTGGAAACTTCTAGGGTGGTAACTTCTGAAATCCTACAAATCATGGATTCTTTATTTACCCATTCTCTCTTTCTGGCTAAGCCCTGAATTTCAGTGAAAAGGTGTCTGTTAAGAGTGCTTCTGTGTACAAAATCTGTTCATAATGGTTACTTATCACAAACACTAATTTCACTTAGAAACAATCAAACCACTTGGTTTTACCTTGCTGTGCCCCCTAACCTAATTCTTGAACTTATTAGTCCAGGGATCCGGCCAAAAAGAACAAAAGGAAGGTAAGCTCTTATGCTAACCACGCAATGGGTCACCGGACCCAGTGCTTACCTTAAATTAACCATAATGCAAAAAAGAAAACTAATCAAATCTGTGAAAACTGGACTACCAAAAGACTGGACTATCTTCTTCCCCAAAAGAAAAAAAACTAAATAAACTAACAACAGAGTTACTACACAGGTGGGGTTGCTGTCCTCCTCTCCCAAGCATCCAGAAACTTTAAATAGGCACAACAATCTGCGAGCGAGAGATATAAAAAGTAAGAGAGCAAGCAAAGCAGGGGAGCACGTAACAGAGTCAACTTATGTCTTTCCTCAACTGAGGCACAGCTGTCCAGTCCGGAGAAACGGTCGGGTTCACAGCCGCTACTTTCAATCCACTGCAGTTCCTTCAGTACTTCATCCAAAGTGAAGGTTTACGTCCCTGTTCCTTCTTACTCTTACTTGACATGATTTGCTTTCTGCAGACAATCGTCTGCAAACAAATCTCCAATAAACAATCAATAGAGCATGCATTCTTAAAAATGGCTGTCTGCAAGTAGCTTGGTATGCAATAGAATAGCTAAGCGACTATTTCAGCTAGAAGGAAGCTACATTCAAAAGCTGTGGAAATTAAATTGAAGGATACGAGTCAGGTGACTGCAATTTATCTAGGGTTTCCAGCAAGAGCAAAAGTAAAGATAGGTAAATTATAGAGAGGGTCGATGTTTTTAGGTATGAGCTTTGTTTCAGGTGATTTAATCCACACTGCAATGTCTGATTGAGAAAAAATTTTCACCGTTTGTAAAGTAAGAAATTGCTTCTTTCTAAAAAAGTTTTGAAAAACACTATAATCGTGTTTGAAATTGGGATCTGCCAAGTCACAGCTTGACGGGGCATGCCCCATTCCTACACAGCACCAAGAGTTTTCCACTTTTCAGGGTTTCCTACAGAAATAACCACAATTCCACAGACTCTCAGCCCTTAAAAACATTCTTCTGCACGTCCTGACCTTATGTAACCACATAGAACAAAGGAACTTCACAATAAACCTCCAAACTTGGATTATTTTTGCATTTTTTCTTCTACTTTTTCCTGCCGAATTCGTCATCAAAAATGCTCCATACCCCAAAGAATAATTCTCCCCATTGAAAAATAACATCTGCTCTGCCAATAAAAACATCTTGATACAAGTATTCTGACTGCTCCAACTATTGCAGGATACACAGACAAAAGTCCATATCTCATTCCCCGGATGTTCCCCGGATGTTCATCGGATGTGAGAGGACGCTGGCGTGTTTGTTCGCCGCTTCTCCATCTGAGATTTGAATTTAATTTTAACATAGTTTTAGCTAGTTTTAACAAAGTTTTAGCTAGTTTTTAACAAAGTTTTAGTTAGTTTAGCTAGTTTTAACAAAGTTTTAGCTGTTTTAACGTCGGACTTTTGTCCTGCCTGGACTGTTGGCTTTTATCAAGCTCTGCCTGAACACTTTCCCCACCTGTTCGCTACTTTTTACGGTGGTTACGTGCCTGCTACACCAGCTAATGTAGCAGCTGGCTACACCGGGCTCCCGTTCCAGGCAAAGTCCGTCTCACTGCTGCCAGCTGCCGCCGCTGCTGTTGGGCCCTCTCCTGACAGCTTGCACTGTTGTGCTTCCATCTGCCCGGCGGCACCACCACTGCTACCACCACTGCTACAGAAAGTATCATCCCGGACAGCCCTTCAGCTGTCTTGGAGCGGCTCCGGCTGGGACCGCCACCTTTCCAGTTAACTGCTAGCTAGCTAGCTAGCAGCCTCCTCAGCTCGTCCCAGCTGCGGTTACCCTGCCCTGGCCAGGACCACAGCATAGCAGCCCTCTCAACGCTCGTTTCCCAGCCTCAAACCTGGGCATTTCTGGATCCTTATCAAGCTCTGCCTGAACTCTTTCACCACCTGCTCGCTACTTTTTTACGGTGGTTACATACCTGCTACACCAGCTAATGTAGCAGCTAGCTACACCGGGCTCCCGTTTCAGGCAAAGTCCGTCTCACTGCTGCCTGCTGCAAAGTCCGTCTCACTGCTGCCAGCTGCCGCCGCTGCTGTTGGGCCCTCTCCTGTCAGCTTGCACTGTTGTGCTTCCATCTGGCCGGCGGCACCACCACTGCTTCAGAAAGTTGCAGCCTGGACAGCCCTTCAGCTGTCTTGGAGCGGTTCCGGCTGGGACCGCCACCTTTCCAGTTAGCTGCTAGCTAGCTAGCTAGCAGCCTCCTCAGCTCGTCCCAGTCCTAACGTTAGGCAGTTAGCACTGTGCTAACTGCGTTCGCCCGCTTCAAAATGATCAAATACTCCACTGCACAGCTTCTCAAACTTAATACACTTATCAATCCACCTCTATGCATCTCCGCCATCAAACACCGTGGACTGTTACGCCGACCCAGATACATCCATAGAGGTTCACGCCGACACTTTGTTTACAACTCATCTGATTACTCCATCCCGTCTATCTGGTCACCCGCTCGCACTGTCGCAGATTCATTACGTCATCACAACAAACACCACGTTCACTCCGCCTCCCTCCGCTCACTGATCAAAGCAAACCTGCCCACCCAGACACAATCATATCTCAAATTTGCACTTTTTAACACCCGATCCCTAAACACTAAAGGCCCCATTCTCAATGAATTCATCACTGACAACAAACTGGACTTTCTCTGCTTAACTGAAACCTGGCATAAACCATCTGAATATTTCTCTCTTAACCAAACTGCACCCGCTGGATACACATATATGGACAAACCACGCCAGGATGGGCGCGGTGGCGGCATAGCAACATTTCACCGACAAACAATAAAAACCAGCGCAATATCCATTCCCTCCCCCCCCTCCTTCGAACATCTTGCTTTTAAACTGTCTGGTCCAAAACCCCTTGTCACTGCTGTCATCTACCGTCCCCCCAAACCAAACCCCTTATTTCCCTCTGACCTATCCGAATTCCTAACCCAGCTCTGTGCCATATCTCCATCTATTCTTCTACTTGGTGACTTCAATATCCATGTCGACTCTCCTGACTGCAAAACTACAATAGAACTATTGGACATTTTACACTATTTCAACATCACCCAACACATTGATTTCCCCACCCACGGAAAAGGACACACACTGGATCTGGTCTGCACCTCTGGCATCACCATCCGCAACCTCACCAGCACTGACCTCACAATTTCCGACCATCTGGCTATCACCCTGGACATTGTCATTCCCATCCCCCTTGTCAAACAGGAACGCACCATCACATTCCGTAAGCTCAACTCCATAAACTCCTCCTCCTTCTCTTCCATCTTGGCCGACACTATCTCCGACCCTGCCCTCACTCCAAACGCCTCTGTCACTGACCTAGTTAATAACTACAATACTGCACTCTCCTCCTGTCTTGATGAAATTGCCCCCACAAAAACCAAATCCGTCTCCTTCACTCACTCCGCCCCCTGGTACACCGATCAACTCCGCCAACTCAAAGCCAAGGGCTGCCAACTTGAAAGACTTGCCAATAAAACCGGACTCACTGTTCACTTGGATGCTTACAAATTCCACCAACAACAATACAAAGATGCCCTCAACAACGCTCGTTCCTCCCACTACTCCTTCATCATCCAAACTGGCTCCAACAACCCCAAAACTCTCTTCTCCACTATCAACAAACTCCTCAAGCCCATGGACACCATCTCTAACTCCTTCACCACCAGCAAATGCAATTCCTTCCTGTCATCTTTTCAATCTAAAATCGATACAATTCACCGCCAGCTGTCTGCCTCCTCCCCCACCACCCCCCCATGCCTTCAACCAGATCCCCCCCTACTCCCTAGCCATTCATTCTCATCCTTCAGTCCAATCTCCGAATCCGATCTCTCCTCCATAGTCACCAGTATGAAGTCATCAACCAGTGCCCTCGACCCTATCCCCACCTTCCTAGTCAAGGCTTGCCTCCCCACTCTCTCCCCACTTATCACCAACATAATCAACTCCTCCCTGTCCACTGGTCTCGTCCCCCCCTCCCTCAAGCTTGCTGCCGTTACCCCCATTCTAAAAAAACCTGGTCTCGACCCTGACATCCCCAACAACTACCGGCCCATATCCAACCTCCCCTTCCTGTCTAAAGTCCTTGAGCGAGCTGTCGCCGCTCAACTCAAAACCCACCTCCACAACAATAACCTCTACGAACCCTTCCAATCCGGCTTCCGCACCAATCACAGTACAGAAACTGCACTACTGAAAATCACTAATGACATCCTTCTCTCTGCTGACTCCGGCTCTTTAACCATCCTTATCCTCCTCGACCTCACCGCCGCCTTTGACACCATCAACCACTCCATCCTCCTCTCACGCCTTCACTCCCTTGGCATTTCCGGTACTGTCCTCTCCTGGTTCACCTCCTACCTCTCCAACAGACACCAATACATCTCCATAAACCACTGCCAATCCTCCACCGCCCCAGTCACTCATGGTGTCCCCCAAGGATCAGTGCTCGGCCCCCCCCCTCTTCATCCTGTATATACTTCCCCTGGGTCAAATTCTCCGCCGCCATGGCCTCCGCTTCCATTGCTATGCAGACGACACACAACTCTACCTCTCCTCCAAAACCATCACCTCAACCACCCACTCCACCCTCACCACCTGCCTTGCTGATATAAAAACTTGGATGCAACAGAACTTTCTCCAACTCAACTGCAATAAATCGGAAATACTCATCATCGGCCCAAACTCCCTCATCCGCTCCGCCCAGACCTTCTCTCTCACCATTGACGGTTCCATCGTCACCCCCTCCACCCATGTCCGCAACCTCGGCATCATCCTCGACCCCACCCTCTCATTCCTACCGCACGTCAACCACATCACCAAAACTGCCTTCTTTCACCTCCGGAACATTGCCCGCCTCCGCCCCTCCCTGTCCCTTTCCGCTGCTGAAACCCTCATCCATGCCCTCATAACCTCCAGACTCGATTACTGCAATAGCATCCTCTATGGTTCACCCAACAAAATCCTCAATAAACTACAATACGTTCAGAACTCTGCTGCCCGTCTGCTCACCTCCACCCGTCGCCGAGATCACATCACCCCTGTCCTCCACAACCTCCACTGGCTCCCGGTTAAACACAGGATTGACTACAAAATACTGCTCATCACCTACAAAGCCCTAAATAACCTGGCCCCTCCCTACCTCTCTGACCTCCTCCCCCGTCACACTCCTTCCCGTCGCCTCAGGTCCGCTGACACGAACAATCTGACAATCCCCAGGACCAAGCTCCGGACCTGGGGCGACAGGGCCTTTTCAGTTGCTGCACCCTCCCTCTGGAATGCCCTCCCCATCCACATCCGTCTGGCAACCACCCTACCATCCTTCAAACAGGCTCTCAAAACCCACCTCTTCAAACTGGCTTTCCCCTGTTAAACATCCTCCCCTCTATCCCATGACTGAAATTTTAAATTATACTCCTTCTTTTTATCTGTCTTAATTATTTTATTTTATTTTATTTTATTTATTTATTTTTATTTTTTATTTTTTATTATTTTTTATTTTTTTTTATTTTTTTATTAACTACTTATTAAATAGTTTTACTGTGTGTAATTTTAAACTGTAAAGCACTTTGAGTACCTAGAAAAGCGCTATAGAAATTGAATGCATTATTATTATTATTATTACTATATGGCATTGCCGTCGCTATGGAACAGCTGTGGCTTAGTGGTTAAATTTGACCCCCCCCCCCATAACATAACAGAACCCCCAAATAATCCTTAAACCAGCAATCTCGGGGGGTCTCTGATAATAGGCTACTTTTTTATTTTTACATTTTTAAATATAAAGATAACGTTCACAGGCAGCCCTGCTCCAGTACGCTATGGATCTCCAGTTTTCTTTCACTTCTGATACAGTTAGCATTAGATAGCTATTGGCAGGGGCGTGCCTAGGCTAAGATGAAGAAACACAGCGCCAAGTTGCATTAAATAATTTAGGAAAGTTTGGATAGCATTGCTTTGGAATAGAGCTAGTTCTTTATTTAGTGTGAGCTATGATAGGCAATATTGTTAGTTGTAACTTGGCCACATTTTGATATCAATACTTTTAAAGGCAGGGCTAGTTTTTGCAAGTTGGAATTAAGGACTTATAGACAGCGCTCTGTAGGCTATGTGTGAGTAACTTGTTTTTTTGTTTTTTTTACGTTGAAAGCGTTTTTGTTCAGATTTCACTTATTTTTGGTAGCTAACTAATGATGAATAATGCATGAAGATAATGGCATCAAGAGATATATGCATACAGAATACATGCATTCCAAATAAATGCATGCAGACATTTGCGTAACCATTCTACTGACAAGAATGAGAACATTTCTCCTATTACCGATAGCCCACAATTACATTAAAAGAGTTTGTAGATGAGCTATGTATTTAATGTCTAATAAAATACAATGAACAGCACCACCTGAGTTATGGATCATGAAGAAGCATGTAAATTAATGAACCAAGTCTAGACATGCATGCACAATAGGCTAGATGCAAACACATTGTAGCTGAAAGAAAGACATGCAGCCTAAATAGTTAGTACAGCCTAAATAGTTTGCATAAGTAAAATATGGAAATACAGTTTTAAAATAGGCCTATTAGTATTATATGGAAATACATGTAATGTTAGGCTATTCAACACTGGCTTGCCGTATACTCCAAGCTTCCATGTCTGGGCTATGACGTGCCGAGTTCATAATGAGCACAACATAATTCCAGTGCAGTTTTTTTTCCAGTAGTGTAACGTTACCTGCGGGAAATCTTTTGGTACCGGACTATGTAGCTAGGTTTAGTTTAGTTTTCTGTACTGCAATGGACGTAAAAGGCATGCTGATTCGCTTTGTTAGCCTAGCTTGTACCCATAGGCATACCCATAAACTACTCTTTTACTTATTATCCACAGTCCAAGTCAAACAAACCCCACAACAAGTCTTTGCTGTGCCCAGTTTTTCAGCAATGGTCACTCAACCATGAGCAGTCCAGAATCTGTCAGGGGACGTGACCCTGGTGTTTAGGACCGAGAAAGTATTAGAAGCAGGCTCTAGTGGGCCCCAGTACTTGAGGTCTGCTGACCAAATAATGTCTCTAAACAGGCTCTGTTTAGTCTCTGGTTAATTTGCCTGTTAACCACACACAGTCCATGAAGTCTCTCAGTCCAGCTGTGCATAGTCTACTGAGTGAGATAGGTTATCGGACAGGCTCTTATATGTCAGTCTCTGGTTAGTTAGCCTGTCAACCAAAACAGTACATATTGTCCCTATCAGTAAGGCTCTAATGGTTCCTTGTATCATTAATTCAAGGTCTCCAAAATATGGCACTGTTCAGGCCTTGACTGCTTGGCATTTGTACTTCCTTAACCGCAGGGTTTTTGTAGACCACAGATCCCCTAAATAATCATATGTCAACGTCCTAGGTGCTCTCCTTTCCCTCGTCGGGTAAGTTCTTGGCTCTTCCTCACTTGACCCATTGGGGTTGTCCTGGTCATCATGACTTGAGTCGTCCTGATCTGAGTCACTCTGTTCATCTTGTTCCGGGTTGGTCTCCGCTGGTCTTTCCACAGATGAATTGCGATCTGACTCTCTTTCTTCCTCTCCTTGAGTAGCATTCCTTTCTTCTCGCGACTCCAGTCCTGCAGTTATCGGGATTTCCCTGTTCATGCTTGGGAACTGTCTGGTCACTGAACTCTTTCCCTCTCCAGTCATGAACTGATAACCCCCTTCTAGCATGTCTTCTGATTCCGAATCAGTCTGATTGCCCACTGGCAGCACCCTTTCTTTCCTAAGTTTCTTACCCTTGGATCCATTTCTGTTGCTCTGATCCTGAGTGTTATTATTTAGTGGTAGTGAGTCACATGGAAGGAGGTGGTTCCGGTGTATTACCCTGCTCCTGCCCTTTCCGTCCTCAGGTTTCACTTCAAAGACTGGGCTGTCTATGTGTTTTCTCCCTGCCACAACGTAGACCTTGTCTTCCCAATAGGACCATATTTTGCCAGGGCCCCCTCTTTCACTTAGGTTCATCAGAAGGACGCAGCCCCCAGGGTGAAGATCTGCCCCATGCACCCTTTTATCATAGTGTAATTTCCCTCTACTTGCCTCTTTGGATGCTGCTCTTGATGCCATTTGGTATGCCTCTTTCCACTTCCTCACATACTGCAGGTGAGATTCTTCTTCATTGTCTGGATTGAGTCCAAAGAGGAGGTCCACTGGAAGCCTGGGCGCCCGGCCAAATAGCAGATAGAATGGCGAGTAGCCCATGGCCTCATGTTTGGTGCAATTGTACGCATGCACCACCTTTGGCAGGTATTTCTTCCAATCAAATTTCTGCTCTTCCGTTAATGTTCGCAGCATAGACAAGAGAGTACGGTTGAACCTCTCTACTTGCCCATTTCCTTGGGGGTGGTAAGGTGTGGTTCTTGAGCCCTGAATGTTGGACAGGCCCTTCAGTCTGGATAATAGGCGATTGTTGAATTCTCGCCCCTGATCGTGGTGAAATCTTTTAGGGAAACCAAATTTTAACACAAAATCCTCAAACAGTCTGTCTGCTACCGTCCTCACTGACTTGTTCTTGGTTGCATAAGCTTGTGCAAACCTGGTATAATGATCCATAATGACGGGGATATACTCATAGCCTTGTTTGCAGCCCTCCAGATGGAGGAAGTCGATAGAGACCATTTCAAAGGGGTAAGTTGTTTTAATGGCTGCCATTGGGGCCCTGACTAGTCTACTAGGCTTCTTCCATTTCAGGCATTCACAGAGTTGTGTAACATAATGCTCCACATCCTGTTGCATCTTCGGCCAGTAAAATCTGTCCTGAATCAGGATCAGCATACGTTCAGCCCCCAAGTGTCCCATCTCCTCATGGAGTTGCCTAGTTGTTGTTCTACGATGTAGAATACCTTCTGGGTTGATAAACAGCTTTCCCCACTCTCGCAACAAAGTGAGAACATCTCTGTGTTCCTGACGTCGTTCTTCCTCACTGGGTTGTCTTTTCCTGGAGAGATATTACAAAGCTCGACTAATGACTCCATCTTGTTGTTGTGCTCGTCGTATGTCTTGCTGTGGTATAGTTGTCATTGTTTGAGGGAATGGGGGCTGCAGGGGTGTTGGCAGTGAGTCTGTGGTGATTGTGTGGATCCAAATTGGTATCTGTTCATGGCGCATCAATATGCCACTCAGAGACACACTCACTGTTTCCATGTTGATTTCCTCCCAGTCCTGTGTGTCCCAACTCTCTATGTTCAGCAGCATCCTGGACAAGCCATCGGCATCTCCGTTCATCCGGCCTGGGCAATACTTGATTGAGAAATTAAAATCGGCCAGCTCTGCCACCCAGCGGTGCCTAGTGGTGTTCAACTTCGCTGAACTGAGCACATAGGTCAAAGGATTATTGTCCGTATACACTGTGAAGGAGGTAGCATAGGACAAATTATCTCGAAATCTCATATGGCCCATTTTAATACCAGGAATTCCAATTTTCCTGAATGTAAATGATAGTTTTTTTCTGCTGAGGTAAGTGTACGTGAACCGTAACCGATGACTGTCATGCGCCCTCCTTGTCGCTGATATAGGACTGCTCCTAAACCTTCCTGGCAGGCATCACAATGTAAGACAAATGGCTGGTCGAAATCGGGGTACCCCAGGATGGGAGGACTTACCAAACATTCTATCAACTCTTCCAACACTGCCTGGTGTTCTGCTGTCCATGAGATGGGGGTGCGGCTTGGGAGTTGCTCCCGTTTTTCCTTGCCCATTCCTCTTCCTTGGGACCAGGGCTTCGTCACCTGTGCTAACTGAGACTCCTGCACTCCCTCATTAATTTTTCCTGTACTTAGGAGATCATAAAGGGGCTTGGCACGATGGGAGACATTTTGAATATATGGATGGTAGTATGACAAGAAGCCTAACAGCCGTCTCAGCTCCCCAATAGTGGCTGGTCTCTTTGTTTTTAGTGCTTGAACTGGTTCCGTGTCTGCCGGGTCCATTGTGTGCCCACTTTCAGAGACAAGCTTGCCCAGGAACCTCACACTCTTTTTGAACATTTCACATTTTCTGGCAGTCAGCTTTATACCATATTGCTGGTAGCTCTGGAGTACCATCTGAGTATGTGCCGCATGATCTTCAAAAGTAGGACTATGGATGAGATTATCATTGAGATAGGGTTGACAGATTTCATCTCTTAACCCCATGAGGCATTCCTCCATCGTCCTTTGAAATTCTGCGGGTGCTGAGCTGTGGCCGAAAGGGATCCTGGTCCATTCATAAAGCCCCCAGGGAGTGATAAAGGCAGTCAATGGCCAGCTCTCTTCATCCAGGAATCCCTGATGGTATGCCTTCCCTTAGTCTAATACGGAAAACCATGTGCTCCCACACAAGCTGTCCAGCAGGTCTTGAATTCTTGGCATTGGGTGCCTATCAGGTACAGACTTCCCGTTTAATTCTCTATAATCACAACAGAGTCTTAGTCCTCCATCTTTTTTTCTTACCACCACCACTGGAGAAGAGTATGGGGATCTTGATTTTCTAACCCACCCATGATTTAGTAGATCTTGCAAATACTGCTTCACTTCTTGGTGGAGGGGCTTAGGTACGGACATGTATGTCTTTTGGACAGGGTTTGTGTCATGCAATGTAATGTGCATTTGTAAAGATGGTATGCAGCCAATATCATGCTCATCACGGGCGAATGCCCTACATTCTTCTCTCAACATTTTCTTTACTTTCACTTGCTGCTCGTCATTTAAGTGGACAGGGGGGATCCCACATTTCCTCTTCTGTATTGCTCTCCCTAGGGACCTTCTCCACCATCCTTTCTGTTTTGAATGATGCTGGATAAAATCCTTTCACGGGTTCCAGATGGTCCAGTGGTGTCCTTTTCTCCAAAACAATGTCATGTTTGGTATTGTTTAACACAGGGATCAATGTTCGAGATGAGTTCCATTTCTGGAGGCAGTCCGAGGATCAGCCCCTCCATACCTCCAAAAGCTCATCAGACCCTACACACCTACCAGATCCCTGCGTTCAGCCTCCTCAGGACGACTGGTACCCCCCCCACTTCATACTAGCACCCGGTCTCGACGTCTGTCTGTCCTGGCCCCACGGTGGTGGAATGAGCTCCCCGTGGAGGTCAGAACAACAGAAAGTCTGACCGCCTTCAAGCGCAGATTGAAGACTCACCTCTTTAAGCTGCACCTCTCTCCACCCCTCCCTACCTCCTTGTGACCTCCCTTGATTGTGTTCTATAAATGCTTGTTTAAGTGGTTGTAGCTTCTAGTTTAATACTTGTAAGGTTACTTATTGGCTTACTGTTGTGCACACCAATGATTGATATCGTGTGGTCCCCCACCCCCCCCCAAAAGAAAAAAAAAAAAAGAAAAAAAAAAAAATATATATATATATATATAATCATACTGACTGCGCCCGGTGTTTGAATTCGTATTTACCTTTTAGGGTTGTTTTTAACGCACTTGTTTCAGGTTGGAAAATGCACTAATGTACGTCGCTCTGGATAAGAGCGTCTGCCAAATGTCTAAAATGTAAATGTAATGTAAATGGAGGGTGACTAGGACTTCGGCGACACTCACTCCTTCAGGCCAGTGGGGGTTATCCTCTGGGACGAAGAGCATCACCTTGTCCTCCTCCATTGAACCCTCATGCACGCACCCTTGCACCAAGGTGAGTTTACCTGGTGCCAGTTTCACACCAACCCTGCCGATCTTGATACTTCCTGTCCACTCTCTGTCATTTCTTAATACTTGTACCAGGGTTTCAGCTCTCTCAGGTTCTAGGGAGAATGCCAGGCTTAGGACCTTCACCATTTTTTTTCGTCAAATGTGATCCTTCTGTTGCTGAGCATTGTTTGATCACCTCTTCTATCACGGTGTAGCCAATGATAGGTTCCTCAGCCACCTCAGTATCAAGACAGACTATCATTGGGACTCAGAGAATGATCCTGTTTCTTTGATTGTTCTAGTTTAAACTCAACATCTACCCACCCACTGAAAGGGATCTCTGTTTGGTTTACCACCAGCCCCCTCACCGCAGAAGGCCCTAATAACTCTTCGATGCCCCTCACCTATGTGTGTGGCAGGAAGGTCTGTCTCCAGTTCTCATTAATTATGCTTGCTTGGGCCCCGGTGTCCCATAATGCAACAGTGGGGACATTGTCAATGATACAATTTACCATACACCTCTTCCCTATGATATCTAGTAGCCTAGCTTGACTATTTGGGGCGAGGTAGCTTACTCTGGCTACAGTGAACTTGTTGCCGCATTGTGGATTGCGAAATGTCCCCATTTCAGGTCTGCCTACTGGATTGTTTGTTTGTTTGTCTGACGTTACTGCTACTTCCTGTCTTCCCTGGCATGGCATTTGCTGGGACAATGTAAGTTGGACTGCTGGTTATCCCACTACTGCAGCCCTCCCTTGTTTCCCTGCATTCGTGTTGATGTACGGCACCCCCAAGAAAAATGGCCTGCCTGGCCGCATTTAAAACAGTGCTGACATAACCCCTGCATGCCACCTTGTAAGCAAGCTTCGCAGGCCCTCGGTGGTGGTCCTCCTAGTTCTTGTCTGGGCTGTCGTCTGTACCTGTTGTTCATGGAAGCCTCCAGCATCTTACAAATCTCTACCATCTCTGTTTTTAGTTCCTTGACCGCCTCTCTAGTGTCATCCCTCTCTTTTGCGCCCCTGTTTTTCACTTGGTAGGAGGTGGGACTCTTGTCGCCATTTAGGTCGGTGTCGTTGTCGTGGTTTTTAACCCTGTTTCCCTATGCGGTCGTTTTCCTCAGTGGCCACGCGAGGGCGCTGCCCTTTTGGTAGATGCTTGCTCCGCCCTGCTGAGTTTGCGGAGCTTCTGTTAGCGTTTACACCTGTGCGTGGTCACTGAGAGCTATTTAAGCCTTCCGTTTCCTTCTATCGGGGCTTCTATATTGATTGCTTGTTGTGGTGTATTGTGCTGTTTTGTGTGTGGTGTTATTCTGCCCTTTGTATGTTTAAGTCAGTATGTTTGGTCTAGGTTTTTAAGGAGACCGTTTTGCTCCGTTGTGCTTCCTTGGAGTTATGCGGGACTCGCCTATGTGGAAGTAGCTATTAGGACTCGTCCCCCCTGGCTTACCTGCCTATGTGGATGTAGTTATTCGGACTCTTCCCCCCTGGCTCTTTTCTGTCCTCGCTTCCTGGTTTTTTCCTTGTTTGTCCGTTGCCTAGATTTTTGCCTTTCTATGTCTCTTTCTCCTCTCTCTGTCTGCTTTCTTCCGTGAAGGTGAGAGGAGTCTCTGTTTGTTTGTATGTATCTATATAGTAGGTTTTTACTAGAGACAGGGCATTTTTATTGTACTGATTTTAGGGCTTTATTTATTTGGTGTGCGTTATTTGTACCTTTGATGCTACTCGCCTGTTTTAACGTCTCGTTGCTGAGGCAGGGCTTTATTCTTGCCGGCTCTTTGGTTACTTATCTCGTAGAAGTATGGGACCGCAGATCTCTGCTCTATTTTGCCTCTGTTTGGTTTTCTTGCTGAGAGACCAGGCGTTTGAGCTTCTACTCATTTCCGTGTTACAGTGAGCCGGTTAGTAGCTTCGGTACGTTTGTTTCCCTGTTTTGTCTCCTTCTCGTGGACTACGTTCCCCTTTGTTGTGAGTCAGGTTTTTTTTAAATATTATATTGAGAGGCAGTGCTTGCTATTTTCAATTAAGTTTACGTTTTCTCGATCAATGCGGGACTTGCCTATGTGGATGTAGTTATTCGGACTCTTCCCCCCTGGCGTATTTGCCTATGTAGATGTAGTTATTAGGACTCATCTCCCCTGGCTTTTCTGTCCCTGCTTCCTGGTCGTTGCATTTGACTGCGTGTTTCTTAAAATAGCATCGGAACGTTAGCTCTGTTCCTTCGCCTCGTTGCATATTTCTTTACTGAGAGGCTAGGGCGTGTGTTTTCAATTAGGCTTGCGCTAGTCATTATGGATAGTAAAGTTATGGGACGACGGTGCTCCGTCGGCTCGCCTGTAAAATGTTTCTTCCCCCTGGGAGATCGGGTGTTTACCCCTTTGTTTTCTGCATTTGACTGCTAGCCTATTAAACTAGCCTTGGAACGTTGGAACTGTTCCTTTCGCCTCCACAGATACTATCGTATTATTTTGCAGTGTTTGTTGACTGTGTTTTATGTTTGTCTTTACGCTACTCGCCCGTTCTTATGTGTCTCGTTACCGAGACAGGGCGCGTATTATTTCTGGCTATTCCTTGCGCTCTACTTCGCGTGTGACAGTGAGCCGGTTAGTAGCGTCTGTAGTGGTGTTCGTTGTTCGTTGTCTTGTCTCCTCCCTTATCTGCGGGGTATCCCGCCTTAGTGGCCTTAGGGCTTAAAGAATCCCCTTGCTGCGTTTGGCTCCTCCGACCTCACACGTCACGCCCCATTACAGTCGTCTTGTTTTACTGCACTCACTTTGGCTTTAAGGCGAGACACTGCAGGTGAATAGGGAAAAGAAATTAACTACAAGATATCATCATGAAACTTTACCAGTTGATTACTTACATTGTTACAATAATATTTTGTATTGGAAGTTATTTTTAAAGTTACATTTAAATATGCAAATTAGGCAATGCATAATTAAATATGCGCTAATTTGCATATATTTAAAAACCAAAAATAGAAAAATTGGATAAAGCCAGGCTTAAAATCTTTATTTCATTTTGACAACATATTAGAGACTAAAAAAATTACAGAACAGATTTTGGATGCATGCTTTTTTCATTTTATAAATGAGAAAATGCTATATACAGGTATAAAAAATGCATTTTCGCCATGTTTTTAAGAACAAAATGTGTAATAAATCAGGGAATTGGCAATATATTAACAAATCCTTCTGTAATAATCTTCAGAATATAGTTAAGAATGAACTTGGAAAGTTTAGTGTATGTAAGTGATCTAGAAGTTGAGATTTTTGGTTCAGAGTATTGAAAAAAACTCATTTTGAGAAAATGGCCGTTAAAGATATCTATTGTTAAGTTTAATATTTGCTGACTAGAAATCACTCTTTATAGCAACAATAACCCATTAAATCACATCCCCCAATGCCCTATTACACTACTGAACACATCTAAACTGTATATACAGTTGCAAGAAAAAGTATGTGAACCCTTTAGAATTTTCTGTATATCTGCATAAATTCGATCTAAAATGAATGGATTTTTGAATGGATCTTTATGGGAATTGGGGGGTGAGACTAGATTCAGCTGTAAATTACACTCGTACATTATGGAACACATGACTGGCTAAATGGCTGTAAGTCATCCAGGGTCTGAGGTATCAAACGAGCCCCAAAGCATCACTCTGTGGCCAGATATGGAGTAGATGTGGATGGATCACTGCAAGGGTTATTTCTCCTGACTCATTTTCCTATAGAACTCTATGGGGAAAAAAGTCAGGAGAAGAAACCCTTAAAGTGATCCATCCACATCTACTCCATATCTGGCAACAGAGTGATGGTTTGGGGCTCGTTTGATACCTCAGACCCTGGATGACTTACAGCCATTTAGCCAGTCATGTGTTCCATAATGTACGAGTGTAATTTACAGCTGAATCTAGTCTCACCCCCCAATTCCCATAAAGATCCATTCAAATGCAGAGTGGTTATAGTATCGCTTGTAACAGTACCTGAAAATAAGATATTGAGAGCCTTTTGATATTGACGGGTCGCAGACTTCAGGAAGTAACAGCATGCAAAGGATATGTGACCAAATATTAAATATGATACTTTAAAAATACGTATGATCCAAGGGTTCACATACTTTTTCCAACAAAGCATTTAATGTTGGATAATTTTGCACAATAAATAAATTATAAAAGAATAATGTTTTTTGTGTTTTTTGTTGAGTTGGGTTCACTTTATCAAGTTTTAGGACTTAGATGAAGATGTGATCGCATTTTAGATCGAATTTATGCAGATATACAGAAAATTCTAAAGGGTTCACATACTTTTTCTTGCAACTGTATACTTACTTGATTAGATATACCTGTTAATAAGTACAACTAAGCACAGGCATAGTCACAGGGCCTTCCAATTACTGCGCAACCCTTTTGTGCCACCTGTTTGTCTTTGTCATAATTGTCAATTAAGATAATTTTTTATCTTCATTTAGTAAAAAACTAAAAAAATCAAAATACATAGGTAAGAGCCAATGAGATTACAGCTAGGGTTACCAGATTTGCCAGAATGACCGGACAAACTGTGCACACTGTTAAACTGTACGCTGTGAAATCATGCAATGATTGTGTGACAAAGTACTCTGGTTCTAGTAAGGCAATGGAACCTATAAAACAAAAGACAAGAAGTGGATGAAGGTCTTCTCTTCTTAGAATGG
Organism: Synaphobranchus kaupii; assembly: GCA_029718625.1. Classification (NCBI taxonomy): domain Eukaryota; kingdom Metazoa; phylum Chordata; class Actinopteri; order Anguilliformes; family Synaphobranchidae; genus Synaphobranchus; species Synaphobranchus kaupii. Next base: position 55,228,885 of record CM056377.1, read on the forward strand.
ATGAAGATGCACGTTTCATTATAATTATTTTATCTTTTGACTACAGTCCACCCTACAGTCTGCCCTCCCTGCCACTGAAAGGAAAAGTATACTGTAACAATAAAACAAACTGGTGGCAACATTAATTAAAGGTTGTATCAGCGATTTTGGGTGGAAACATAAATGATCACATTCATCTGATTTTTCCTCACGATCCGCTAGCTGCCCGCCCCATAAGCAGGCCGTCAAAAAACCGCGTCTCTGTAGGCAGCCTATGCTACGAGATCGTACACAAAAACAAATGGTACTACCAACCACTCAAAACCAAAATAAACAGTATTCCAACCAATCACAATGATCTGCACAAACGCTAATACTCTTATCTCGCTGAAATCTTGACGGATTTACAAACGGTTTGGTTTCTTACAAACGTTATTAACGTGGTTATAATTCTGGATGCTTGAACACTATTTTTTAAAACATAATTATTCATAAGTATGTTTGTTTGGGATTTCGCTTCAGAAGTGACGTCACGTTTGTGCAGATCATTGTGATTGGTTGGAATACTGTTTATTTTGGTTTTGAGTAGTTGGTAGTACCATTGTTTTTGTGTACGATCTCGGAGCATAGGCTGCCTACAGAGACGCGGTTTTTTGACGGCTTGCTTATGGGGCGGGCAGCTAGCGGATCGTGAGGAAAAATCAGATGAATGTGATCATTTATGTTTCCACCCAAAATCGCTGATACAACCTTTAAGTACAATATGCTGAATTCATGAAATTGCACTTTATTATTTTGTGTTATGGGACGATTGTTTTACACTTTCTAATAGGCTTCTCTATCTCTACCCTGTTTACTATACAATACCATTATAGCCTACAGTAAATAGATTGTTTTACACTTTCTAATAGGCCTCTCTATCTCTATATTTTACTATACAGTACAAATATAGCCTATAGTAAATACATAGATTGTTTTACACTTTCTAATGGGCTTCTCTGTCTCCACCCTGTTTACTATACAATACAAATATAGACTACAGTAAATAAATAGATTGTTTTACACTTCCTAATAGGCTTCTCTATCTCTACATTTTACTATACAGTACAAATATAGCCTATAGTTGTAAGGGGGAGGGGCGTGTGCGGTGCGGAGGACCAAATGCGGCTATTGGAAACAGGAAAGTTCCCACGAATAGGAACCACAAGACGGAGAAACTCAGATAATAAGAAAGGGAAATACAACGAGAAAATAAACGAAGCTCCCACTCTCGACAGGAGAGTAACAAATAAGGGAGACTGGAGAGAGGAGAAATAAAAGCGACCCGCGGGGAAACGGGCGAATAACTCGTAGACACGAGAGACAGAAAGACGCACCTCCTCCTCTCAATAAACCGAGAGGGAAAACGAAGAGGCGATAAGAAACAAAATAAATGAAAATAAGGAAAGGAAACCTCTCGCTTTCAATATGAAAGCAGGCAGAGAGAGGTGGACAGGAAACAGCCAGACTAAACTAGTAGTCGGCAGGCAGAGAAAGGAAAACCAGGGCGAAAGACTGAAAGTGCAAACGAAAGAAAAGTTTCTAAAGAAAACTAATTGCACAAAAGGCAAGTCACGCGTTACCCCAAAGGCATATGAGGCAAAGTGGTCTCCTTAAGCGCCTAGTCCTATACCATACCGGCTCTGAAAGCAAATGAATACAATACAGCAGCGCCGAAGGGGAGGAAGCACGGAGCTTAAATAGCCGGCAGGTAACGCAAAACAGGTGAGAGTAATAATAGCCGGGCGAGATCAAAATACTGGAAAGGAAGACGGAAAATCCGATAGAGTACCTCGACGACGCCAAAGAAAAGAACGACCGCAGAAATAAACGAGGGCTGCCAAAAACCATGACAATAGTAAATACATAGATTGTTTTACACTTTCTAATGGGCTTCTCCATCTCTACCCTGTTTACTATACAATACAAATATAGCCTTCAGTAAATAAATAGATTGTTTTACACTTTCTAATAGGCTTCTCTATCTCTACCCTGTTTACCTGTCACTCTCCTGTCGTGTCTCTGATATGTCTTCAAGTGTAGTGATGGAATACCTAACACTTTACTAATTTTCCTTAGCGCAGCATATCCAAGCCCTAAACGTGAGGATGAAAACACGCTTTTTCTGTATCCATTTTCTTGCGATTTGCATTCGCTACACTCTAGCAACAGACTGCTACAAACCCCTTGATTTTGGGGATCTATGTTTATATGTAGACCGTTCCCCATGCAATTTGGAATTCATCCAGCAGCTCATTTAAACGCGACACGTGCATTATGAGCCACTGTTGTGTGACCGGCCTGTCATCTATTTTCGGATCACCTTTCCCCATCTCCTGAATTTTGCGTTTTGACGCACTGACAGCTGGTGACTCGCTACTGACAGGCTCGTTGTCATCTTTACGATCACATGTAGTTCCCTTGCTTCTTCTGGCAGTAGGTAATTGCTCACGTCTCTTTTGTACGGATTTTAGGTGTTTTGCCCATTTTGATCACGACTTCACATTCGCCAAACTTTTGTTTCACCACTTCATTATTTTCCGCGTTAAGCAAACACGGAAGTTGCCGAACACATCACGTGATGCGTTTTAGCGAATCAGAATGCCAGAAATGGCCTTCAGCCAATGGGATTTCGCATTTTGTATTAAAGCACCCTTCATCTTTACACAAATAGTCGTCACTGCAAAGGAAATTACCATATTTGGATCAGCTACTGTTCGGCTACAGAAAATGAGCTTTCCAACGATAGGTAACACTACATTGTTTTACCAAACGTTGCGGAACTATAGCTCACTCAAAAATGCTAACATTCGATCAAGTTAGGATAAAATTTCTGGACCTAAGTAGACAAAATACAGTAAAATAAACATATTTCTGTGCAGTTTGGACATTTTTATGATATCAGTGTTAAAGAAGACATGTTATAGAAGCAAAATAACCAAAAATCTCAAAATTGATGAGTGGATGCAAAAACGTAATTTCTGCCTGCCGTGTCTCGCCTTAACATCGGTTTGAACTTCATTCGTTCGTGCTACCCTTGGATTAAGACCGTTTTTTTGTTTCTTTTGTCATTCATCCTCTAGACCAGTCGCGGCATTTAACTGTTCGATCAGCATCTCATCTGTAATAGCCTGGTTTTCCAGTGTGGCCCTGGACTTTAAGTGACTCATTGAGAAGCCCTGTGCTCACTGAACGCAGAAATTTGCGCTGAATTAAAGCAGGTTTGTACTGCTTCACATCTTCCTCTTTTGGCGCTAACAACAGACGGTCCTTTAGCTCGATTGCCCTAAAGAGGAAACTCTGAGCTGTTTTCTTTGAATCCTGAGATAAACTCACAAGCTGGTGATACAGGTCTGATGGTCTCTCTATCTTATAATGGCCTTTCAATATGGTTTTTAGCTTGGAGATTGTTAAATCACTTTTGGTTTCGAGCATATTCCTCAGTGTTAAACCTGGGCTAATTGCTCTGATGACTGATTCAATTATCTCTGTTTTGGTGTAGCCCTTTGTCATTCCCCCACTGATTTGATGTAAAAGGTTGGTGTATGACAATTTTTCTTTTTGGCCCCCCTCTCCTATTTGACCCCAGATTTTAAATTCTCGTTTGGTCATTACCTCCGAAGCTGTTTTCCGGTTGTCCAGTGGGGAGGTTTTGTTTTTTGTAAGTTTTTCATGTAGAGCACCCATCTGTCTCTCCATTATTTCTGTGACTCTCTCCTGTTCTTTCCTTAATGGATCATATTGTTCCTTTAATTCTTCAAGCTGTCTCCTGCCATCTCTAGTTTCTGGGGTTTCCTCAGTGACCTTCCCTCCCCCCTCAATGAGAGAGAGCAAGTATGTCATAAACTGACAGGCTGCTTAATTTTCCTCTGTCTCTGAGATGTCATCCATCTGTTTCTCAATGAGTTTGATTAGGGCACGTTTACTTTTGACTTCCCCTTCCTTTACATTCACGATGCACTTTAGATCTATGTATGTTTGGATGAGTCGATCTTTCTGCAGTGCCACCAATCCGCTACTTGCCCTGTCTTGCAACTCTTCAAGCTCCATCGTAGGTATCACAGGTCCATGGGCTGGCTCGCCAAAATATGTTACACTTCTTGAAATGAGGGCTGACTCCACTCCGGTGTAATATATTTAGGATGTTTATTTGCTGTAAAAGTAATGAAAACATGAATTTAAAACATGCATGGGAATCCGGTAGCTATTCACATCACTGGTCTGGCTTCAACTGAGCGTTGTGTTCACTCATTCACCAGCTACCAGTCGCAACAGCGTAATAGCGCAATCTTATGGTTGGATGTATAAACCCCCACAACTGTATGCCAACTAGAAAAGCTAATGGTTGTAACTTAACACTCAACATCTCTTTAATTTAATATCAGTGCTACACGAGCGCACGCAAAAATTTTTGCATTAAATTCACCGTAAATACAGTTTTTTTGAGTACAAGAGCCTATGTAGGCTTTGGTTGTAAAGTAGTCGTGTATCGGGAGACATAAAACCATCCACGAAAATGATAAGCAACAAGTCTATAATGTAATTCTGTGCAAGAGTTTCTAGACACGTTGATAAAATATAGTATCTATGACAAAACATAGTCAGTAAAAAAAATATAATTAGTTCACCAAAATAAGAAAATAACTCTTCTAAATGGACTTAGTTGGCCAAATATGTTTGTTAATGGACTTAGCGCCACGACAAACATGACCATAGGCTACATTCAATCAAGTGCACGCACAGTCATGAATGTAACGTGGAGTCTATGCTCGCCACAAAGCGTTATTTTTAATCGATATGTGGTTGTACTGGAAAAAAAACAAAAAACAGTTTTGGTCCAGAAAGCCCCACTAATAGACCCCCCCAAGAGTTAAGGTATAATTCGAACCCTGTGCACACGTTATGCTTTTCACATATACATAATATTCTTTTCACATTAAAGAATGTCTATTTATTGCAAGGGCTAAGAAATTTAACTATATTAACTGGTAACTGTTTAAATTATACTTGAACTGAGGTGAGTAAGCCTACATGGTCCAGTACCGCTACGACCAAAATATTTTCCGCAGGTAACGTTACAGTACCGGAACAAAATTACACTGAAACTGCTCCGGACATAGGCAGGACACTGTCCTTCTCCCCCAAACCACAGAAATATTAAAAAAGCTGAACTGTAGTCACTTTCACAACAAAATGCGAACATGGCACGAGAAAATTAAAGACTCATGGTACTGAGCCATTACAGTGGGGACGGAAAGTATTCGGGCAGTGACACAATTTTTGTTGTTTGGCTCTGTACTCCAGAACATTAGATTTGAAATGGAACAGTGATGATGAGGTTAAAGTGCAGACTTTCAGCTTTAATTAGATTTAATTTAATTTGGTTTTTACATCCATATCGGGTGAACCGTGTAGCAATTGTAGCCCTTTTTATACACAGTCCACACCCCCCGCCCCCATTTTAGGGGACGAAAAGTAATTGGACAAATTAACATAAACTTAAAGTCATATTTAATATTTGGTTGCATATCCTTTGCAAACCATGACTTTCTGATGTCTGTGACCCAACAACATCAAAAGACGAAAACTCTGCATTTGAATGGATCTCTATGGGAATTCGAAGGGGGGGGGGGGGGGGTTCTAGATTATGCTGGAACAGTATAGATCACATGGTTCGCTAAATGGCTGCAAGTCATGAAGGGTCTGAGGTATGAAACGAGCCTGAAACCACCACTCTGCTGCCAGATATGCAGTAGATATGGATGGATGACTTTAAGGGTTGTTTCTCCTGACTCATTTTCCTATTGAACTCTATGAAAAAATATCCATACCTACTGTACAAAAATGCCAAGTTACTCGTGCATAGCCTACAAAGCAATGTCTGTAAGTCATTAATTAAAAGTAGCACAAACTAGGCCTGCTGTTAAAACTATTGATATCAAAATGAGGCATTATTTAATGTAACTTGGGCCTGTGTTTTTAAAATTACCATCTGAAGAGAATATCCAAAAGCATCACATGTTCACATCCTTGTCAATCAAAAGCATTATCAATCAATCAGTCAATCAATCAATCACTTTATTGTCCCACTAGGGGAAATTAGATTTGTGTGCACAGCGTTCATTTTGCCTGTGTATCCTGCAATTGGCTACTTTGAGGTCACTTCCTGTTTCCTGTTTGCTGTTTGAACTTGAACTGAAGGCGTGTTTGCTTCGCTTGTTCAACTCAACCAACTTTTAAAAAGTTTTTTTATCTTAAATACTGAATTATTTTAGATTTATCAACGACGATTTCCACGACTACTTTTTTTTTTCTTCTACGTTTTCCCACTTTTGTGACTACCGCTCTGAAGTTGATCACATCCAGACCCAGAACATCTAACAACAACCAAGGATAAATACGGTAAGCGCACATTATGGCTTCCACTGCAAGTGTTTCCTGTGGGGTGTGTTTCATGTTTAGCCTTAGTTCTGTTGCTAATTTTACCAGTAATGGTATATGTGCAAAGCGTCAGCTTAATTCAGAATTGGCACGGAAAATAGCTGAGCTAGAGGCCCGCATCCGGACGTTATATCAGATCCAGGAGAGTGAGAGTTTGATAGATTCCCTCTTACCTGAGCCGGATGCCAGTTTAGATGCTAGTATTTCTCCCCCGTCAGAGTCCTCACTGCAGGACGATTTTGTCACGGTGCTAAAGAAACATAGCTGTCGGCTTAGAGCCGCCGAGCACCACCCTACTCACGTTTCAAACCGATATTCCCCACTCAGTAACACACCTACTGAGAAAGCCCTGATCATAGGGGATAGTATTCTGAGAAACGTGAGATTAGCGACACCAGCGACTATAGTGCAGTGTATGCCTGGTGCCAGAGCTCCCGATGTTGAGGCTAGTCTGAGAGTGCTGGCTAAAAGTAAACGTAAATACTCTAGAATTGTTATTCACATCGGCACAAATGACGTCCGATTGAGGCAATCGGAGGTCACCAAAAATAACTTTGTTTCGGTGTGTGCGATGGCTAAAAAGATGTGTCGGGAAGTAATATGCTCTGGTCCACTCCCAGTTCATAGGAGTGACGAGGTCTACAGTAGACCTACAGTAGTCTGAGTGGTGCTCATCTAGTGGCATAGGGCTCGTCAATAATTGGCCTGATTTCTGGAGAATGCCTGGCCTACTGAAGAGAGACGGACTCCACCCGAGCTGGAGAGGTGCTCTTGTCCTAGCAAATAACTTAGATGCTAGTCTTAGTAAGGCCAGATCCTGACACCTTATCAGGGCGCCGGCCAGGCAGCAGGCCTCTGATCCTACATTGGAGCCTGTGCGTTTCCCAACACGTTTCCCAATGCCCGTGACTCAGACACATGGCCCAACGCCGTTGTCCGCAAGGTGCGCTTCAGAGCTAGTAATTGGCAATAGTACTCATCCTCATCCCATATCTGAGCTAGAAACTAGTATTTATTATATTGAGACTGTGTCTGTCCCACACATCTATGCTAAACATAAAGCAAACCGTGATATTAACACGGATAATCTTATTACTCTAAAATTAAAACATGTTGCTGCTTGCAGCTGTTGTGAATCACTCCTAAAAATTGGACTACTGAATGTTAGATCTCTTGCTCCTAAAGCAATTCTTGTAAACGAATTGATCACAGAACATAATCTCAAAGTACTGTGTCTGACTGAAACTTGGCTAAGACCTGGTCGCACTTAATGAAGCGTCTCCTGTAGGTTTTTTAAGTACTCAGGTATCGCGCCAGTCAGGAAGAGGGGGTGGTGTTGCAGCAATCTATCAGTCCACCTTAAAGGTTGTATCAGCGATTTTGGGTGACGTCACTTCTGAAGCGAAATCCCAAACATACTTATGAATAATTATGTTATGTTTTAAAAAATAGTGTTCAAGCATCCAGAATTATAACCACGTTAATAACGTTTGTAAGAAACCAAACCGTTTGTAAATCCGTCAAGATTTCAGCGAGATAAGAGTATTAGCGTTTGTGCAGATCATTGTGATTGGTTGGAATACTGTTTATTTTGGTTTTGAGTGGTTGGTAGTACCATTTGTTTTTGTGTACGATCTCGGAGTATAGGCTGCCTACAGAGACGCGGTTTTTTGACGGCCTGCTTATGGGGCGGGCAGCTAGCGGATCGTGAGGAAAAATCAGATGAATGTGATCATTTATGTTTCCACCCAAAATCGCTGATACAACCTTTAAGCTTAACCCCTAAGTGTGGAAAATACATTCTCATCTTTTGAAGTTCTTTCTATGAATTGTGTACAGCATGACCTAGCTAAAATAAGGGGTAGCATGCAGTCCTTTTTCCTAGTGTCTGTTTACAGACCACCTGGGCCCTATTCGGATTTTCTAATAGAATTCGCTGAGTTTTTGTCTTGCCTTGCTATTTCGGCAGACAAGGTTGTGATTGTTGGTGATTTAACATACATGTGGATAAACCGGGTGATCCCCTAGGAACAGCCTTTGCCTCTATTATTGACTCTGTTGGTTTCAAACAAAATGTCTGTGGACCCACTCATTACCATAGCCATACCCTAGACTTAGTGTTACCCTATGGTATCAATGTTATGAATCTTAGTATTGCACCCCATAACCCTGTATTATCTGATCATTTCCTTATTACTTTTCAAATTGAGGCAACCACCACTTCTATATCAGAGCCAAGACATTATTACAGCTGGTCGTTAAACTCTGACGTCATTCCAAAGTTTATAGATATGCTTCCGGAATCATTCCTTTCAAACAAAGAAAATACCACTGAAGTATCGCTGGATGAATTGACTAACCAGTTAAGTTTAACTCTCAGAAGCACCCTTGATATGGTTGCCCCTCTAAAAAGAAAGTTTTGTCGGAAAAACCGTACTCCCTGGTACAATGACACTACCCGTGCCCTGAAGCATTCCACAAGAAAACTGGAGCGACAATGGCGCTCAGCTAAACTAGAAGTATTTTCGTCTATACATTTCCATGAAACCCGACGAGGCACTACCACTTTCTCGATTAGAGGCTTGTATTGCAGATATTAAAGCTTGGATGCTTTCCAATTTCCTGCTCCTAAACTCAGAAAAGACCGAAATGCTGGTTTTAGGTCCAAAAAAACAAAGGGAGAAATTGGGTACATCTACTTTAAATTTTGATGGTTGTTCCAAACTCAGCTGTGAAAGACCTAGGTGTTACTATAGACCCAGATCTAACCTTTAGCGCGTACATAAAAAACATATCTAGAGTAGCTTTCTTTCAGTTAAGGAATATAGCTAAAATAAGGCACTTCCTATCAGAAGGGGATGCAGAGAAATTGATCCATGCTTTTGTTACATCTAGGCTAGATTACTGTAATGCCCTGCTATCTGGCTGCCCTAAATCCTTGCTAAATAATCTCCAGCTTGTGCAGAATGCAGCCGCTCGCATTTTAACTAGAACTAAGAAATATGAGCATATTACCCCAGTACTAGCATCGCTTCATTGGCTACCAATTAAGTTTAGGATAGACTTGAAGGTTTTGCTTCTGACCTTTAAAGCTCTAAATGGACTTGCGACAGTGTATATATGTAATTTGCTTTTACCATATAAACTGAAAAGATCACTTCGTTCCCAAGACGCAGGCTACTTAGTAGTTCCAAGAATATCTAAAAACTTTGGTGGTAGAGCTTTCTCCTACAGAGCGCCCTGCCAAAATTTATAAGGGAATCAGACACAGTCTCAATATTTAAGTCTAGATTAAAAACGCACCTTTATGATCAGGCTTATAACGAGCTATAGTCTGGAGACAGGACCAGAGAAGCATTTAGCCATAGAGTAATGTGGGGTGGCATCCTTTCCTTACTGTCACCTGTCAACAGCTGTGACCCCATCTTCCTGGGCTGGCTCTTGATAGGTGGGTAGGATTGTTTTCCCTCTCATGACTGCATGGTTTCTCAAACTCTGTCTTCATAGCTATGCAGCCATAGATTACTCCTGGCGGGGGCACTTGTCCACCCCCCACCCCCCCAGTTGGTGCTCCTGCTGCTCTATTACACTTTCCCTAACTGTTTTCTCTCTCTTTTTTCTACATTCTGCTGGCGGGGCGTATGCCCCGCATCTCGAGAGTTGCTGTCCGGCTTCCTGTCCGTTGCCGCTTGCCCTTCCCTCCTTACCACTGCTGCCAGCTGCTCCCGCCGCCATCGGCGCCCGGTTCCCCACCATCATTGCCGCCACATCTGGACTGTCATCTAGCTGCTGCAAATTATATTATCATGGACATTGGCTGTTTTGACCATGCTGGTCTTTAAGCCCTAGACCCTGAGCCGACCAGAGGAGGATGGGTTCCCCCCTTGAGTCTGGTTCCTCCCAAGGTTTCTTCCTAGTTACACCAGGGAGTTTTTCCTTGCCACTGTTGCATGTGGCTTGCTCTTGTGGGGGGTTTAGGCTGGGTTTTTGCTGTGAAGTGCATTGTGACAACTAGTTGTGAAATGCGCTATATAAATAAATATTGATTTGATTTGATACTTTAAGGGGCTTATCCTGCCAGTGAAAAATCCTGCCTTGCCGAATCTATCCAGAGTGGTCATGCCCAGATTTAAATGAAGACTTTCCGTACAGGAGACCTAACTTTACGTGTGAACAGGGAAAACCACTACCAGATATTTGACACCGACACTGCTTTGGGTTCCATGTGTGACAGGGGCTAATGTTACTAGCATTAACAGCTATTATTATTATTATTATTATTAGCTAGATGATAGCTCACACAGTGTGGCGCTTCATTAACGTTACTGATAATATTGTGGACATGTCTGAAAGGAAGTAACATTAGTAGCTAACCTAAGTTTGATTTTATCTAGCTAGCTAAGTTAGATAGTAGCCACTAGCTGTATTCTTGCTAGCTTTGTCACTAGCTAGCTAAGTTAACGTGCCGTTCGGTCAGAGTTGTATGGAATATCTTTTAAGCAAAATATCTACCTTGCTTGCTCAAGTTGATTTGCCCACACTTGTGATTCAGAAAAATGTTAAACCATACCGTAAATTTCTAAACTCGGTTTGGATTTTTAGGTTAACCCTATTTACTTTGGCCCTTTTGAGGCAATGTCCTCCTGGTTTCTACTAGTTTTATTTAAATGTCAATATCTAAAAAAATATTCCCTGCAAAATCCATGGTTTTAAGTTTGAACTGAAGAAGAAGCTGTATCATTCAGAAATTTGCTACAGAATACATTTATTTCAGAAGTCACATACAGTATATATATAATAACCATAACATACGTCGCCTAATGTATTTAAATACGTTTAAAAAAGAACGTACGAAAGCGCGTGTGTATTCACACAAGTACAGCAACGTATTTCAGCTCTCAGTGCGAGGGGTGGTCACTGCGGAAGTGTCGACTGTACGGGACTTTGGCAAAATATAACAAGATAAACTCTTCAGGGTTCATGAGAAAACAGCTGTAGCTGAATATACTGGTAAGTACTTGGTTTCTTAAACATATTTATACGAGAGATTTTGGAGCAAAAAATGAGGTGTCTTCTAAACCGAAAGTGCATCAGCTACTGTATATAGTACAGTAAGCAAGGGAAAACGGCGAATACTCATTTGTACGTTTTAAAAAAATATTATTGTTTCTATACGTCAACATGATTTTCTTAGCGTGTATAAACGGTGCATTTGATGCATTTTACAGTCTGTGGCTGTAGCCAGAGGAAGGTCGTAAGTGCTGTGGGCTACTAATAGCACCCTCCTAATTTATTGCATGGCAGTGTAACTGGAGAAGCTGCGGTTTTCGCAAGAGGCTACCCTTTAAAAAAATACTGCGTCAAAATTTTCGGGGTTTTCTTAAAGCTGTAGTTTATATTTTCAGATGAACATGAATACTGTAACTGAGTCGCATGCATCTCAACCACTAGGGGTGAAGTCTATAGGGTTAACTCTATTTACTTTGGCCCTCCTGAGGCAATTTCCACCTGGTTTCTACTAGTTTTATTTAAATGTCAATATTTAAAAAAATATTCCCTGCGCATCCACAGTTTAAAGTTCTAATTGAAGAAGAAGCTGTATCATTCAGATATTTGCAACAGAATACATTTATTTCAGAATAGTCACATACAGTATATATATATATATATATAATAACCAGCGTTCGAATCGTCCTTGAACGCGGGGGAGCGCCGCTCCCGTTAAGGGAAATTGGGAAAATCGTCCCCCGTGTTAAGAAATGCAATTCTGTAAAACGAAACGTATTGGGTTCAGTCCAATCACTTATTTTCGCTCCTTGCATCATTTGCTCATGTCCTTTCCTCAGTCCTTAGCTCCACCCAGGCCTGGACTGGCCATCTGGCAGGCCGGTCTGATTTTCGACTGTTTTTGGCCGGTATAGCGTAGGCTACAATTCGTACAATTCTTCCCAACATATAATTTTTCCCGGATACTTCCGGGTCCGTCACTCGAACAGGACAAATAACCAATCACTGCTCAGCTACGAGCGGGAAGTTGAGCAATGTCCAATCAGATAACACTTTCAACAGCTATCTTTTTGAACCCATCCGTGGTCAGTAGCTAGCAGTCATGCTACATAATGCGAGTGTAGAACTAACTAATAATGTTGATTTACAGGCCAGTTGAACAAATACATTGAAAATGATCAGTTCACTGCTAGGTGCTAGTAGCTAGCCTACAGTCAAGTAACGGACCTGGAAGTGGGAAAAATTATACACTGGGAACACAGAACTCGGTAGCTGGGAGGAATTGTAGCTGCACTACACTGGCCCGACTGCCTTGTTGCGAGAGAGAGATGGAGAGAGGTAGGACAGTTATTATTGTCATATTCTATTCTATTCATTTGTGGCTTGGTCATGTAAAGTTGGTTGTGTGTGTGTTTTTTGGCCGCTTTTTTGGCCACTTAATTTTCCTCTCAAAGTGTATCAGATGGATGCATTTAACTGTTAAAATGTACAAAACTTTCTCCCGGGGGGAGCATGCCCCCTGACCCCCCTAGAGAGCCGCGCGGTTTACCACCTCATAGTAGAGCCAACCATTTTTGTTATTTTTTTTTGCCGGATGCATTCAACTGTATGAACCGGAGTTATTTGCTGGATGCATTCAACTATATGAACATAATTATACTTATAGTCTAAACATGACATATTGCATAGGCTACATACGCCAAAATTAATAGGCTATATTTTTGAAAGGACATGGGTTAATGTTAAGCATTGAAGGTTGCGTTTCCTAGTAACAAACACTGAATGGTTAACAATAACGTTAGTAATGTGCTTACGCGCATAACTGCAATGTGTTTTAGTTTATTTTTTTCATGAATAAACGTGGCTTTTGCTATTCCTAAAGAATGAGTGTTGTTATATGGATTAAAGCGCTTTATAATAAATTAAAAGGAACGGTAAGATTGGATTGTGTGTGCGTGACTGCGGCAAATGTATAGCAATCGCTTACACATTTTAGTTTGTTACCCCCCTCGACAAACAGTGCCCCCCTTGTTGACATTTTACAATTCAAACCTTGATAATAACCATAACATACGTCACCTAATGTATTTAAATACGTTTAAAAAAATATAACAAAAGCGCATGTGTATTTACACAACAACAGCAACGTATTGCATCATTACGTTTTGACAACGTAAAAGTGTAATTCCCAGATACGTTGTCACAACATTATAATGCGACGTTGTGGCAGCGTTGTGACAACGTTGTACAAGTTGTAGCAAAGTTGTATAAATACTTTGTGACAACGTTATAGTTTGCACATATTGACAACATTTTTATGTATGCAATTTTAAAAACTATTTTGTTTTTAAACACAGTTCTTATGTTACTATATACATTGTGGTACATTGTAGTCTACAAAAAGAATGTAAAGTTATAGCAGTGTTTCCCTTATATGCATATAGCAGCGGCGTTACGCTGAAATATGACCGCCGCTGCTGAATTATAAAAAAAAACAAAAAAAACAATCCACTCTCCCCTTCAAAATGCTGCAGTAAACGGCCTTGTAAACGTTTTAGAGTAATGTAAAAACGTTTTAAACGTAAAGCGCTTTCATGGAAAAGTTGCTTTCATAAACTCATTTGAAATGCGATTGTGTCCAAACTTTCTAAGCAAAGCTAACTTTCAGCAAGGTCGTATATGGCCTTCAAATGCTCCGTCTTATCTCTTTAGAAACTATATTATTTTGTGCTACGGACGCTTCATATCCAGGTCAATTCACACACTTGTGAGTAAAGCATATAAACGAGAAACTTTGCGCTTACCTAAGTGTAGGCCTATATGATAATGTCAGCACAACGATTATAACAACAAACACCGGGTAGATGTCAACAAGCAAGCAATGTTGATCACGGATACAGGATTATCATTCGCCGAAGGGAAAACAGTCCTGCGACTTCACGTGAGTATCGCACAGTAACGTTACACCAAACGCAATCATTTGATAGGAATACGCAAGTAAACACATATCTGTGAAATAAACAACATTTGCAAGAGCCATCTTCATACGTTTCGTTTCGGTAAAAGTATTCCACATGCACCGATCGTTTATCTCTTCTTTCTGGAGGCGGGCCTTACTATGCGCGAGAGTATTCTATAGGTCGTGTCTCGAGGGCCACCGTGATGCGTGAAAGCTGTCAATCTCAAAGACAACTTTGACAGATTCCCTCAGAGATTTTACATATTGTTTGGATTCCCTTAAAGGTTGTATCAGCGATTTTGGGTGGAAACATAAATGATCACATTCATCTGATTTTTCCTCACGATCCGCTAGCTGCCCGCCCCATAAGCAGGCCGTCAAAAAACCGCGTCTCTGTAGGCAGCCTATGCTCCGAGATCGTACACAAAAACAAATGGTACTACCAACCACTCAAAACCAAAATAAACAGTATTCCAACCAATCACAATGATCTGCACAAACGCTAATACTCTTATCCCGCTGAAATCTTGACGGATTTACAAACGGTTTGGTTTCTTACAAACGTTATTAACGTGGTTATAATTCTGGATGCTTGAACACTATTTTTTAAAACATAACATAATTATTCATAAGTATGTTTGTTTGGGATTTCGCTTCAGAAGTGACGTCACCCAAAATCGCTGATACAACCTTTAAAGAAACGTCATAAATGTAAGTTATATTATCATTGAAAATGTCATTACATTTAAGTAAATTAACAATGTTTGACAATACAACAGTGTGGTGATGCAAGTTAATTCTGGAAAAAAGGATAGTGAAGAATGAATGACAGCTAGCTAGCCGCTAGCCAACACCCAGTGTACGTAAACGGTCACCCAGTGGGTGATTTGGGTCACAGTCATTTAGCAGTCTAGCTAATGATATAGGCTTACGTGAAGCAAGTTGTGTAACGTTGACACAACTTGCTTCATGTTAATGGACAGTGCTAGCTAGCAAATGCAGCTGCTCTGGCGAGAGAAGGCCATAGATGTACAACATATTGAAGTGCTGGACTGCGTTCGGATCCAAAATGAATGCTTTCTTCCTGTCATTCCCTTCCCTTGCTTCAATGTAAATTCCCTTGAATCAAGGGAAGGGAACGACAGGAAGAAATAATTACATTTGGATCTGAACGCAGCCCTGTAGTCATGGGTGTAGGATTATGGGGGGACACGGGGGATGTGTCTCCGCCAATGTTTGGAAAGAGTCGAATTGACCCCCCCAACCATAATTGATCCCTCTCCCATGTAAAGCTTACAGTCAATAAAGGTTGTAATGTTGTAATGGAGAAGTCAGACCGCAAAAAAGACGAGAAACTTCACGGAGTATGAAATCGAGACGCTCGTTACGGGGGTAGAGCAGATGGTTTGTTTGGTGTATAGGCGGCCTTTGCTACGTTTCACCTGAAACAGTCCTCTCAACTGAAAATCAAATCAAAATCCCCACAGTGAATAAAAGAACCGCCGACCCAGAAGTTTCCCCATTCAGGTAGGCTAGGCTACTGTATGCGCTGTTCCTAACCTAGCTAACTACTCCTTATTTTTCTACAGTCTATGCCTTATATATACGTAAAAAAAGTACATGTTTTTTCATAACAACAAGCAATGTATTACAGCCGCGAGTGCGATAACGTTAGGTAGCACTGTGGAAATGTCGACGTTGCTGGACAATTGAATAGAGAATTTCTTCAGGGTTCATCAGAAAACAGTTGTAGCTTCTTAAATGTAGGCTATTTGGTTCCTTAAAATGTTTATTTCCCTGCAGTGCAACATGAGAGGCTGATGTATTCCTAAGCGGCGACACTGTAAGACACTGTAATTAGCCTAATTTAGAAGTTCAGAGAAATGTGAATACCATAATTGGGATGTCGACGACTACCACTAAAGGCAGTGGTTCTTAAACTCGGTCCTGGGGCCCCCTGCATATGCTGGTTTTCGTTCCAATCACAATTGCAATCCCAGATTTTGAACAGGTTGTTGATTTTTCTTAATGAGTTGTTTTTCATGAGGGATTATTTCCCTTCTGAAGCCACATTATGTTAGAAATAGCTATGCATGTAATGAATAATAAAAGTCAAACATTCACATTGTGCTATATTGCAAACAATTACAAAAAGAGAGGTAAAAATGTTTTAACTGATCAAATTAAACAAATTAAAGACTGAGGTGAATCAATAGGCTCCTAATTGGTGAAATTGTGGACACATTGGCAACTAAAACTAGAGACTTCGTAAATAATGAACAATTCAAAAGACGAAGCACATGATAATGAGCCAAACCTGCATTGTGTTAATAAGTTTAAGGAAAAAATTAAGGAACTTAAAACACAAGTGTTCAACTACTGAATTAGGAGCCTATTGATTCACCTCAGTCTTTAAATTGATCAGTTTAAAAAAATGTTACCTTGTATTATTGTTTGCAAGATAGCACTGTAAGCACAATGTGAACATGGCATAGTCTTCATGGTATGCATAACTATTTCTGACATAATTTCTCTTAAGGCCAAAAAAATAATAATTGTTTGTTTCTGGTTGGTTGTCAGTTAAGGTCATGGGTAGGTAGGGAATTTATTTTATTTTATTTATTTTATTTTTTCCCATGGCGGCGATGGATAGGTAGGGATTTTTTTTCCACGACAACATAGATAGCCTACATGTACTCTACCAGCATGTTTGATATTCATATATCCATCTATTCCTATTAAACAGGTACCTGACATGAGATGTGGCATTTAGTTCTGTACCATTGGCATTGAAGACATCTAAAACAATATTTGATGTAATACCTTTAATAGTATCAAATACTCTTCAAACAAAGATTGAAATAATCTTCAAACAAACTGAAAGTCATGACAGTCATTGAAACTGTTCAGTTTTGCTTCCCATATGGTCTGGCCACAATGTGCTTCCTGCCAGCTCCAATACAAACTTGGCAGCAGGGTAAGACTGTTTTGAATCTGGCCAACAGCGATGGCAAGGTGTGGCCTTCAGTCCCGCCACAGTGTGCGCATAGATCCTGCCTCCCAAAAGGTGCACGGTAGTAGGCCAGCTCTATGGGATCCCCGCATGAGAGAGCCAGCCTGACCTGGATGGTCGATGCAAGAACGTGTCTTGGCTCCAGGATGGGACTCCCACAGGTGTAGTCCATGCTGTCCTCTGACAGTGCCTCTGCTAGTGTGGCCTGGTGGCGAGATGAGAGGAGCCGCATTGAGTAGATGACTCATGGTTTGGAACATTCCAGGCAGCTGACAACCGCCCGTGCATGTTGGGCAGTAAACAGTTCAGTTTCTTTCTGCTGCTTCTCCAGTGCCTCCGACATGAAGAAGTCTACACACGCAGCAGTAGTAGCAGTAGTAGCTTGCTTGTGTTTGTGGGACTGCTGTGTAGAAGGTCGGTGGGTGTCATCGGTGTCTGTGCCCATAACCTCATCCAATGTCAAGTAATGGTCACCTATTTCAGTCAATAAAGCACAATACATAAATGTAAGATTTTGCTTTCAGCTGAGTTTAAAACAGGTTTAGTATTAAAGCAGGTTAAAGTGGATGGTCCACAAAGCCTGTTTTCTTTTAAAGCAATACAATGTATTGAATGTAATAAGTAAAATTCTTACCAGAGGCATCAGGCATTGGGTCGGGAAGCCAGATCATCCTTTCAGGCAGGAGGATTGGTACTGAACAGCATTCAGTGTTGTCACATTTTCGTATCTGAAACAGATACTGGCATCGCCTGCAGTGTTGCTGCACCCACTCAGTGAACGCTGGATCCTTGTCTGCTTGTTGCTTTGTCACTGTTGCAGGGTTGATTGCTGGGAAGAGTGTGGTGATGACCTGCATGACAGCATCTTCCTCTGCATCTGTGACTGCATCCATGATCGTGATCGGCTCCACCTTCAACTTCAGCCGACTGTACCGTGCTGCCACTGTGTCCAGCACTGGCGCCACTGAAGTGGTCCAAGCCTCAGCAAGCTCTGAGTTTTTCTCACCAGCTTTGCGGATCTCTGCCATTGAACCACATCTCTTCAGCAGGTTTTCCATCTCCTCTGCTGTCTTGTCTCTCTCCAATGCACAGTTCTGCAGGCCGATGTTGAGTATAGCCATCACCCTCTCGACTGGATTCTGCCAGCTATGAGCATGTCCGGTTCTAGCATCTTGAATATCGCGATCAGACTGAGCTGAACTTTGACCAGCAGGGTGCGATGCTCTGTTCCACCATCACTGTACTTGATGTGGATTGGTTTCAGTCCTGAAGGGTCTTCCTGCGCGAGTCGTACTGTTGCTGCTGCATTTCTGTACGCGTTTGACTTTTGGAAGACGGAGTCCTGCACCACTACCTTCACCTTGCCACTGTACCAGGAACCCTCAGGCTGACTGGGGACATTGGGCTGCATGTACACTGAGGATGTGATGCTTCCCTTGCCTGTCATGTCATGGT
This sequence comes from Synaphobranchus kaupii, assembly GCA_029718625.1. Classification (NCBI taxonomy): domain Eukaryota; kingdom Metazoa; phylum Chordata; class Actinopteri; order Anguilliformes; family Synaphobranchidae; genus Synaphobranchus; species Synaphobranchus kaupii. Next base: position 55,247,778 of record CM056377.1, read on the forward strand.
CCAGTGCTGCCAGCGTGGTTGACGATGGTGTGATTCAGTGTCGACCTCGGACACCGGTGGACACAGCCTCCCCTGGTTCCCCAACTGAGATTTTTGCTTTGTCGTCGATGAATAAGACAAAGATGTCAGAACGCAGCTGATGCATGCGTAGACGGAGGTATTTGAAGAGGGCCGCACAGAAGTGAGCATCAGGATGAGATGCTCGGAGCTGTCTTCGCTGGATCTTGTACTTCAGTTCAAAGCATGAAGTGAAGTTCATGGCTCTCCGGGTGTAAGGATTTTGTGGTGCAAACTGCAATCTCACAAGGGCTTTGCTGGGCACCCTGGTTCCTTCAGGGCACTTGGACTTCACCTGTTCAATGAGATCCTCTAGCGACAGCCACTGTGACAGGTGGGCAATGCCATGTCTCCTTTCATCTGTTGCAGTGACTTCATTGACTGCTTCTTCCATCTTTGAGAAGAATTCCTCAAAGTTGTCACCCGGGCGACCACTGTTGAGGGTGCGCAAGTCGACGATAATGCCAGGCTCTCCCTGCAGAGCCACTTGGATGCGCTGGTTCATCACAGGATTTGATGGGGCAGAAGTATCATGGGAGATGTCCTGGTAGATAGCCTCTACTATGCTTGGTGTCACCCTTGCCACGTTCGCGAACTTTCTCTTGAATTCTCTCTTCATGCACCTGGTGTGGTACTGCGGGAGTAATGGCTGCACTGAACTGACAACTTGAGTGGTCTGGGTGAGCTGCTGGTCCTGTGTCCTGGTCCTGTCCACTTTCCAGAGTAAGGTGATGCCGGTCTTGCTGCCCCCAGGTTGGAATTTCAGCACATCGACCGGGACAGACAGCTGGATTCTGTTGATGAAATCAAATCTGTGCCATGAACTTGCAAACGGTTCTGCCAGGTGTACATTCTCATCCAGGAGCACAGGCTTTAGAGTTTCTGTTTCACACATAACATTGTCCAGCAACTGGTACCTTGCAGCTACCACCCCAGGGGTGTTGTTGTGGTGTATCACGGAAATATTCTCAGATACAACTCTGACAGGTTGGCTTGAGCTCTGATTTGCAGATGCAGTAGCACCCTTCCTCTTCAGGTACTCCATGTAGTTGCGAAGGCAGGCGGCAAGACGGAAGATGTCCTCCTTCAGTGCTCTCCAAGCATCAGATGAGGACATGTACGGTCGGTCACACAGAGACAGCAGGGCTTGGGAGTGACTCTCCAGGACGGAAGCAGACATGGGTTGCTCCTTCAATTTCTTTCTCTTCATTTCATTGTAGCCTTCAAAGTTCCAGCATGATGGAACAGGAGTCACATCTCTCTCATGGACTGACGCATCATATATCACCATATGCTGATTTGTGATGTACCAAATGCAATTGGTTAGAATCTGAAAATATAAAAAGGAAAATGGTGTCAGGTATTTAATAATAAAGTTCTATTAAATATTACAATTTTATAAATTTCATTTTAGTACAAATACAACGACAAAAGGTATACAGCACAAATATGTTTAAGACATGACTCAAGTGTGAAGTATAAGGATCTGACATACAAAGCATTTGTGTGTATTCAAGTTCTGACATGAATGTACTATTTAAAGTGCAGAACAATTGAAATGTCAGTTTCTTTTTTATATAAAAATGTCAGACTGTCATTCACACCTTTCTACCAATATTCAATGGAGACATTGAAAGATGAGCACTAGAATTTGAATTTAAAAAGCGTCAGAACTAATACTAATAAAATAGACTAGGCCTACATGTGTTTCCTAATTATTTGGTTTATATTAGACTAAGACATTAGGTCAAACATCCCCGTTAACTTTGTGTTGGCCGTAATTTTATTGCAGATGGTATAGCGCCATTTAGGGCTATAGGCCTACATTTTGCAATTCCAGAGAGAATTAAATGCGGAGCGCATTCGCCATGCCATCGTTATCATGTGTGTTATTTTAAGAATAGAGGGATTTCGCCGCGCGTCATGACCTGATGAAGATGTATTGACATCGATACGTTGTCATTCTGCACCTCCAATAAAAGGCTTTAATTGCCGAGTGCTCCAGCAACTCCTCTCTATGTTATTTTAATTTGGATTAGGCTATTACCTATAGGCCCACAATAAAGATTGATTATGATAAAATGAAATTATGTAATGGCAGTGCATGCAATTTAATTTAAATCCTTTGGAAGGATGTATACCCTGACTTCATGTCCAGGGTAGCTTGCGCAAACTTGAGGTCGGTGCGGCCTAGGCCTACTAGGCCCAAGCGGGCCTACATTAAAAAATACTAAATGAATACATCCTAATAAAATACCATAACGAAAAATTACCATAACGAATAACGTATAGCTATAGACTATAGGCTATATAGTGCTATGCTTTATTCGATGAATAAATGAGGCCAAATATGGAAATATAGGCCTCAGTGGGGAAAATATAATCTTATGAGAGACGGGCTAAATTATGGTTACAACTGAACCAGAGAAAAAGTTGCTTAATCTAAGGAGTGAAAACATCATAGCTGTCGATATTAACCAATGTAAAGTGAGCTAGCTAAACACAAGGCTGTCCGATTTATTGATGTCGATGGCTGACGTTCGGAGTGGAGCCGGTAGAACGTCAAAATAATGGCTGATGGCGATGGCGGTGGAGCGGCTCCGTTAGTAATTTCTTCTCCATTTATTGGCAAGTGGAGGAGTGGAACTACGATCTCTCTTTTACTAGTTTCATCTCATAAATATTATAGTTCACTTACCGTCAACAAATATGCGCCTTGGTTTATGCTCTCTGGAAGAGAAAAGCCCACTCCCCTGGTTCGCAAGTTATTCAGAATGTCGTTCCTCAACTCATCTTTCTTGTTCTGTATGGTTTTCGGTGGAGGTAAATGTTTGAGTTGCTGTGCACGAAACAGCATGTCGAAGGCAGACGGACTTTGAGCTGTGGAGGGCACAGGTTCTGGCTGTGGGGCGCACTTCATTGCTAAATACTTGAATTGAAATATGCTCAACACGCCGCCAGCATGCGAACCAAGCTGCTGGGTGGAGGTCGACACCTCATCGTTGGCAATGTCCGTCCATTTGTCAGCTCTATCTACTTTGCCGGCTGCTGATATAAAGTTACAAGGGCACTGTTTGACTTCCTGGAGAACTTGTTCAAAGGTTTTTGCACCCAATCGGACAATTTTGGGAGGCGCGTTGCATGGGCAAACGATGGTCACAGTGCACACGTCCATGCTGACAGATCGCGGCCATTTGTATCGCTGGGGTCTGGCTCTCTCTACTAGAGAAAGGGAGAAAGGGGCGCTCTACAAAAATGTAGACCAATCAGAAACCGCTTCAGAAACTCTTTTTTTTTTTTTTTTTTTCCCAAGCTCATAAAATAAATATGGGTCGCACATAAATCGGCAGGGTCGGTCGGCAACCAGAAACAAACGATTATTTTTTTTAGGCCTAAGAGGGTAAATAATCCCTCTAAACATGAAAAACACCTAATTAAGAAAAATTAACAGCTTGTTAAAATTTTGGGATTGCAATTGTGGTTGGAACGGAAACCAGCATACACAGGGGGCCCCCAGGACCGAGTTTGAGAACCAGAGTTTAAAATGTTATAAACTTATCTTATCCACTAATGTACTGATTAGCCTACCATGGCTTTAGATTTATATGAAAGCATCTCAAATCTCGCCTAGTGCTTTGAGAAAAAAATAAAAAATAAAAATTCTCAAATGTTCATAAATAAAACATTTTATTTTCGAAAATGCCCTGTGTGAGGTTGTGTAGAAATGCAAGAAATGAGTTTTAAAAGGCTCAAATTTTTTTGGGGGAGGACCCCCAGACCCCCCGATACTTTGCATTGCTTTGCTCATGGGAATGGTTAAGGGCCTCGGTCCAATAGTCATGGTTCGCTACTGTTGGATGCTATATTATTAGTGTCCCCCTCCATTATCAAAACAAAGAACATTTACTGTTTGTGGTCCCCCCCCAATGTTCAAATGAAACCTACGCCCCTGCCTGTAGTTGTCATTGTACTGTATGTACTTAGGCCTCGAGAGCCCTTCTGGTGCCAACAGACACATAGAAACCTCCCGGCAGGGCGTGCTTTGTGAGCGCACAAAATTCTTTTTATAGGAATTTTTATTTTTATTTTATATATATATATATATATATATATATATATATATATATTATGTATATAAGTGCTTCACCTCCGCTGCTACAACTCCATCCTAGGGGAAACACTGTATAGCCTACTAATATTAAAATTAAGTAGCCTAACATGGGGGGAAAAAAACGTTTTATAATATACAATTTATAAATTGTCGGTAGTGGTTTAATTTCGTCCAATACTAAAAATTTAAAGAAAGACAGAAATAGCCTACACAAAATGCAGTTTCTTGGTAGAAATCCACACTGGAATATTTATCCTATTATCTGGAACCCAGTAGCCTGAAGTGCAATAGCTGAGAATAGCCAATATATCCACAAGGTGCACAACTCGAGACCGATTGCTCTGTTACAATCGCTTACCAGTTTGAGATACGAATGTGGCACGCCTACCCTGAGTATTGCTGTCGATCGGCAAGATAAAAAGTCGTAGGCTACATTGATGGTCATTTTTTATATAGATAAATAAATACAACTTTCATTAACAGAGAACATATATTTTATTTATTTTTTTCTCAGCTCAGATGAAAAAGGTAGAAATAGGCTAAGAACGATCAAAGTGTGGCGAAACAACACATTTTCATAGTAAAAAAAAATATAGATATTTTTTTAAATCTCAAAAAAGCATAAATGTCTTGTCCGTGGTCTCTTCGCCGCTATCATCGTCACCATCCTCTTGCTGGATGCGTTTATTCTGAAAACAAACATGCAATTGTTATCCTATAAGTAGGAAGGTCCGTGTAAATTGTAAGTAGGCTAGGCTAATGGTTACGTTAGCTATCCATCTAGGCTTGACTCGAAAAAACAAGAAATGGCCTTTTCACATTCCCCGTTTCTAATGTAACAAAACAAAAATGACTAAAGTATATATAGAAAAATGCAACATAAGTTAATGATGCACAGAACAATAATGCTATCTCAAAATAAATTGGTAGCCTAATAATTTACTTGGTCTTGGTTATTAAGCAAATCAATTGTTTGATTGACAATCAGGCAAAGTAGACAGAAACAGATTGAGAGTGATCATCCGTTAAATGTAAGATTAACGTTAGGCTACAGAAGGCCTATTTTACAGCCGACAGTGAGTCACTGCCAGAAATACATGAAGTGATCCCTATCTTACCTGCAAGCTTTAAAATGTAGGTATACTTTCTGTTGTAAGTTAGGTCGATAAACATTGTGCCTCTGTGATCTTTTCCAGAGTAGGATATGAGATGTTCCTTCCTTCTGTCAAAGTATTTTCTTCAGGTTTAAAATTGTTGATTTATGACATGGCCGGGGACAATTTGTTGTATTGCCCACGTATTGTAGTTAGAATGGAGTTTATGAATAGGCTATAGATATTTAGCTTGGGTTCTTGTAAAACAAAAATATATAGCTGCTAATATTAAGCTAGACTAAAAACTAACGTTAGTTACAACGAAGTTTAACTACAGTGTTTAGATACAGAAAGAAACATGCACCGTTAACTTGATTGACAAAGTCCATATTAGGTTTGAAATCTCGAGCCGGTGTGAGGTTGTGACAAGCTAGCTAGCTATCTACAGTCATTTGCCATATTAGAGCCACCCATCTTGAAAACAACTGCACTACCCTACAATCATCTGCCAGCTATCAAACGAATGTCTTCGCATTTCATTGTAAAAACGGGGTGTCAGCCATGTGCTAGCTGTGTATCATTTGCAGAGCGCGGCTGAGCTAACTTTGCTCAATTGCCAGACTGGGCCAGCTCCAGTGGCTTTCTGGGGGGATTACACTGTAGTGAATTTGTGATAGGACCAGACTGTGACATGGGACGCGTATGCCATTGCTACACAGTTTGTATGATTTGGTCCAACCAGAGCCTTCTTTATAACGTTACATATTTCTTGGATCCAATTAAATGGTACAAAATTGAGCATGCAAAAGCACATCCATAGTAGCTATTTGTACTTAACGTTGTCACAAACACGTGCCGATTATAAATATGTATAGCTACAGCTTAGTCACAACGTAGGCTATTTAAACAACATTGTAACGTTTTCACAACGTCACTCAAGTACGTCTGAAATTATAAACTATATATGTATTTGTACAACGTTGTCACAACGTCGCCCAATCACATCAGAAATGACAAATATACAACGTATTTGTACAACGTTGTAACCACATCACCTCGACACCAACAAATACACAACGTTGTCACGTGGTAATGTCACGACCAACCTTGTCACAACCTTCTGGCAACGTCGTGTGTTTGTAGGGAGGGACTTTGATGAAATGTAACAAGATAAACTCTTCCGGGTTAATCAGAAAGCAACTGTAGCGGAATATACTGGTAAGGACTTGGTTTCCTAAACATATTTATACAAGAGATTTTGGAGAAAAAATTGAGGTGTGTTCTAAACCGAAAGTGCATCAGGTACTGTATATAGTGTTTCTATACGTGAACATGATTTTTTTTAGGGTGTATAAACGGTGCATTTTGTGCATTTTACAGTCTGGCGAGAGGAGGGTCGTAAGTGCTTTGGGCTATTAATAGCACCCTCCTATTTTATGGGACTGCAGCGTAACTGGAGAAGCTGAGGTTTTCGTAAGCAGCTACCCTTTTAAAAAATACTGCGTCAAAATTTACAGGGTTTTCTTAAAGCTGTAGTTTATAATTTCAGACAAACATGAATACTGTAATTTTGAAGATTACGTCTCAACCACTAAGTTGAGTGAAGTTTAGGGTGAAGTTTACAGAGTTAAAAATAGGTAGTACGGTCAATTCTGTGCTGTGGAAGTTTAATGAGAGCATCAGAGACAGCGCGAGTAAAATTTGACTTAGGAGAAATCTTGTTGTCCTGTTCACTGTTGATCAACGGTAGTTTGAACGTTCCAATTACCATTCTGTGGCTACCAAATTTCCCCCCCAATGTTAAGTCAATGACCAATTCCAGTATCGTAGAATTATAATAGTTTATTTAAGAACTGTACAATAAACAGATATGTGACCCATGAAAAGTATTAGTCCATGTCATGCCCAACATATCACTATGTCTGCTTTCGTGATTAGAGTTGAACAATTTGGGCTAGGTTGTTGGAAAAAAAAGTCTTAATGCAAATTTTTGTATGTAACTATATTAAATTGGCTGAACAAATCTTTCCCATATTTGTTTTATGGCAAGATATTGATGAGTTGATCTGCCAAGTTGCTTGGTAATTTGTGCTAAAACTGCTGAGAGCTGAAGTATGTGTTTTAAAGGAGCTATATGTAACATTTACACCGAGCGTTTAAAATGGGTACTGCAGTCCAAATTCAAAATATTTGGGAAAGTTATCTCCGCCCACCCCTCCTGCCCATACTAGGCATTCGTAAATCGGCTGTCGGAGTACCGGAGTACATCTGGTTGTTTGTATATTCCGAGCATTGATAAAATTGTCACTCTCTGAGCTAGCAAGCTAAATGAATATGTTGAAGGTGGCTAACTTAGCTAACTGACTTGCCTTCATATCGTCTCAGAGTTCCAGAGAACACTGGTCGTTCATAAATTCAGAGCATTGATAATCTACGAGCGCTCCGGGCACTCTGACTAGGGAGGTCGAACGTTCTGCCCGCAATGTAATCACAATGGGCATTCCACACCCAAAACAAGAAACAAAATTGACGTCTGGGCTCATTTCAACATTTAATTTAACAAGGAAATCTACTAAACGAGAGTAGATTAAGCTATTCATTTGTTTCAGAAGTGTACTTACACTTCAACAATGTTATTTTTTTACTTTAGAAGCCAGAAATTATTATGCTAATTTGACTGTTTACGAGCATTTGTGCCTATACTTAACACTGTACCGAAATCAATGGGGTCATTATAAAACATCCAGCCACATTGAAGTCGTTAATACACATTTTATTACAAGAAAAAGTCACTGTGAAATGTTTTAGGTGTTAATCGATTGGTATGTATCGATACTTTCGTCTATTTAGGTGTCCTGAAAACGTTACATGTGCTGCGCGTCCTGCGGGACTTAGAATTCTACAGCCACTTCAGAAGCAAAATGGCACCAAAAAAATAAGGCGCTCGCCACCTTATTCAAAATAACCCCAGAAGGGATTTTGTAATAGTGAAATGAAATGTTATTCAAATTGTAGCCAACCCCTGTCTTGACATCATGCCGATTGTTCAAATCCGATTGGTCCAAGATATGCTGGCAAAGAGGCGCTCTGAAATGTTTTCTGATGTGGCTAGGTCAGTAATCGGGGCGGCAGTGTAGTATAATGGTTAAGGAACTGGCCTTGTAACCGAAAGGTTGCAGGTTCGATTCCCAGGTAGGACGCTGCCGTTTTACCCTTGAGCAAGGTACTTAACCTGAATCGCTTCAGTATATATCCAGTGTATAAATGGATAATATGTAAAAAGTTGTGTAAGTCGCTCTGGATAAGAGCGTCTGCTAAATGCCTGTAATTGAATTGAAATTGAGTAAACTCCAGATGAACAATGACATTTTTACATGTAGATCTTCATCAAAATCTCGTCTACAGTATGGTATAATGCATTTTAATATTGCGAATGGGTGTTTTTTTTAATTAACATGAAAAGGGAACATGCACCTTATAGATTCCGAATCCAAAAACTGAGAATTCTGATAACCAGTGCCAGCTAAAGTCGCTAGCTGCTATGTTTTTCTCTGGACCATATCGCCGGTAAACTCCAGATGAACAACAACATTTTTACATGTAGATCTTCATCAAAATCTCATCTACAGTATGGTATAAAGCATTTTAATATTGCGAATGGGTGTTTTTTTTAATTAACATGAAAAGGGAACATGCACCTTATAGATTCCGAATCCAAAAATTGAGAATTCTGATAACCAGTGCCAGCTAAAGTCGCTAGCTGCTGTTTTTCTCTGGACCATATCGCCTGTAAACTCCATATGAACAACGACATTTTTACATGTCCATCTTCATCAAAATCTCGTCTACAGTATGGTATAAAGCATTTTAATATTGCGAATGGGTGTTTTTTTAATTAACACGAAAAGGGAACATGCACCTTATAGATTCCGAGTCCAAAAACAGAGAATGGAAGGTGGCGCTTTAAACACTTTGTTTATGACTTTTTAAATTCTGTTTGCTGTGTAATTGGTTCTACAAAACAACATGCAGCATACAGCTTCCAATCAAAGGCCCCCACCCCCTACCCTTTTACAGCTTTTACCCTACCCATAACTGTTGCTGTTAATATTTAAAAAAATAATTTCTGCTTGGGACCCAAGAAGAGAACAACACTGAAAACATGGTAACACTGAAAACTAGATACGTTAAAATTACATTCGCAATTGTGTGCCTTGTGTAGATATAATTATCTTTTGATAAGAAAGTAGGTGGCTCTGAAAAGAGTCTTTGGGGTGTGAAGTAAGACCATCAGAGCTGTAAGGACAGGGCTGTGTAAATGTTGTCAAGAAATAGTCTGTTACCCTCTAAATTTAAATGTGTCCCATCACTGTCTAAATGATTTAAGCCAATGTTAGGATGCATAATGCAACCCATACCCATGTCTGACAGAAAGCCAAACATGGCCCCGTTTAGCCGTCATCTGGTCCTTTCAAGGCCATATCCGGTAGTCGCGGTCTGACCCCGCCAGTTCCAGCGAGGGAGGATGTCCGAAAACATCAATTTGGTTTTGGGAAATAACAAATCTTCATGCGCCGCATTAGGCTGATCCTTGTATTTCCGTACGTGCCAATGCTGTTCCCACCGAGGTGAATCACCATCACATCTGGGTCGTCGCGGATGTCAGCCCGTTTCAAGCGGAGAAGAGGCATTAAGTGTTCCCACCTTCTGCCCCCTCTGCCAGCCCAGGTGATCTGGCAATCTAGCCCCAGGTTCTGGTCCAGTCCAAATGCTCCTAAATGCGCCTGCAGCCTGGCGATAAGCGAGCTCCCGATGATCCAAACGCGTGGTAATGAGCAATCGGTCATGCTGTCAACAGAAATAAAAACTAACGTTTTGTGGCGCAAATACTGTATCTATAGCTTTATTATGCAATCGCTATTCGCTACATTATCTCTATGTTAACCCACGATTGGATAGACTGTCCTCAAGTTGTCAATGGTCGAATGCATTACTTGAACAAAGCCAATAGGGTTTAATAAACAAATTATGAAATAGCCGCGCATTGTCAAAATGGGTCAGACCCAGACGCATTAAGTAGGCTAATCAATGTTACTGTTGCGAATACAGTGGAATTCTGAAACCGCGGGACCCGCCAAGTTTGAAACTGAGACGTTTGGCACGTATGGCGTTTTGGGAGTACATATTTAATTAAATACAACACGCCATAACAATATATGTGAGTAAATGTGTAGAGTATATTAGTTTTCCTGTACGAATACCACAAAATATCGGTTCTTGTTGTTGAAAAAATAAGGATAACGGTATCCTAAAAGCAGCACAGATGATGATGTGTTTCTGTCCAGTGAGAGTGATTACACGGAAGTGAAACGGGCTAATTTAAAAAATAATTTTAAAGCGAACAAACGTCCTTTTTCTGACAAGCTAGCAATTTATATATTGTTATTTGATTATATTGTAGCATTTAGGACAATATACATGAAAAATAAGCAGGCAAAATATGTTTTCTGAAAAATCACGAAAACGGGTTTGACCTCCCTAAATTACTCTGACTGAAAGAGCTGGGTTGTCATTTCAAAACAACATGACAAAGCAATCGCTAACTCGCCACAGTAATAGCCTACAAGCAGCAGCAATGCTGTAATCTAGGGATTAATCTAGCTAATAAGCATTTTTTTAAGTAGATGGGTTTATTACAAGCTGTGTGCTAATTTACAAACAGTGTTGGGCGGATTACTTAGAAAATGTAACGTTAGCTAAAAGATAAAAAAACTTTCTTTGTTGTTCGGCCGGTAAGGACTATCTGTAGGCTAACTTAAAAACGGTGTTGGATGGATTACTTAAAAAATGTAAGACAACAAAATTCCTTTGTTGGAACGATGTAACCTTAGCTAGCTTGCTAGCTAGCTAACGTTAGCCTCGAAACAAAGAATACCTTACCTAGACGCTAGCTAGCTAACGTTAGCTACATCATTTCACTAAAATATCTATCTAGCAATCTAACTCTAAAATTTGAACATATTCATTGATTCAGTCACAAAATGGAATAAACTCTTCTAAAACAGGTAACGTAGATTAACCATGTTCCGTACAGTAACGATGTTCTGTACAGTTGACCTTCTCCTGCCATTCATTGAATAAATACTTCCTGGTTATGAATCACATTTATATCTGTGTCATCGTCATTTCGTCCTCTTTCATCACTGACCAAGAGATAGTGCACCCCGCCCCCCGGTCCAGTGAGATACCCGTAAGTATGCTAGCTGCACCCGCTCATGCTAACTCATGTTCGAGGGGGAAGCTAACGTCCCGACTGCAGCACGGGTGGGGAGACGATTAGAGCAGCGAAAATGTACATTTCGATTTAATTTATGCTTCCCACAGTAACGTTACTAACGTTACAGTCTGCATGAAATGATTATTATGTTATCACAAGTTGAATAAATGCTTTGAAATGGGCATTTTTTTACCGTCAATTCAGCACAATGACCGCTTGGCGCCAGTCTCACATCAAGGCAGCAACTCTGTCAACAGACGCTGTTTGCACATCATCGGTCACATGACAAAATGATTGTTTATAATGATTTTATTTATATTCACACACATTTATTCACACACACTAACGTTATATAACTTTAACAACTTGATTCAAATAAAAAATTATTCACATAACATTAACATTAACTAATTAACATAACATTACTGATTAAACGGAACACTAACATTACACTGAACACACCACTGAACTGAACTTAACATTAACATAATTAACAATTACTAATCTAACGTAAATCAAATATAAGTTTTTTTTTTTTAAAGGAAAGTAAAGAAAAGCCAGGGAAAGAAAAGAAAGAAAGATGCCAAGAAAGAACAAGCAATATACAAAGGAAGTGTTAGGAGTAGCAGTAGAGGAGGTGAAGGCAGCAGACCACACGGCAACACATCACGGTCCACTGCTGCGTGAGTGCAGCTGGTGAAAGCATTCCCCCTTTCATAATTTTCCCTGGCTGCCTCCCAAGCACAGCATACAGGCTGGATGGTCCCCCCAATGCCCTCTATGGCATCCAGCAGAAGGGCTATATGGATGGGGAGCTGTTCTTAAAATGGCTCCACCACTTCATTAGGTACGCACCTGAGGAGAGACCCATCATCCTCATTATGGATCAGCACGAGACGCACGTCTCAAAGGAAGTGATCGTCTTATGCAGGGACAACAAGATAGAAATTCTCTGCCTACCTGCCCACACAACTCACGTCCTCCAGCCCCTTGACGTCGCTGTGTTCAATCCCCTCAAGACCGCCTTCTCAAAGATGGCATCCAGGATGGGTCTGGTGCGGGGTGACATAGTAGTGGGGAAAAAGCAGTTTTCCCCCCTCCTGAAACACGTCTACCCCACTGCTGTCACCGCCGAGAACGTGAAGGCTGGGTTCCGCAAGGCAGGGATCTTCCCTCTGTCGAGGGAGGCTGTGGACACAACCCAGGTAACGTTAATACAATAATTCTTCCTCTAAGTTACTTGCATTTCTTTTAAAAGTGTGCTAATGAGTTTTAAATATGCTTTACTTACTAGGTGGTGAGAATTCTCCCATCAGCAGAGGGAACTGATGCCACTCCAGCCACTTCCTCACCCACGCCATCCAGCACTCCCACCACTCCTCCCGCCATCGCCACGCCATCCAGCACTCCCACCACTGCCTCAGCCACGCCATCCAGTGCTTCCACCACCAGCGCCTCAGCTAGTGCTCCACTTACTGGGACAAATATATCTGCCACTCCCTCCGCTACTCCAGCACCTTGCCCCACCTGCAAGTGGGTGACTCCGAAAAACTACCTGGTGGCAGCTGGGATAATTCCGGAGTCACTCGCCAACGTCCTCATGAGCCCTGCCTTGGAGAAGCAGGACAAGGTGAGGCGTCGCCTTCCTCTGCCAGCCCGTGTAATAACGAGCGACGGATATTTCAACCTGGTGGCACAGAAGGAAGCGGAGGAGAAAGAGAATGAAGACAAGAAGAAGAAACGGAAGGAGGACATGGCAAAAAAGAAGGAGGAAAGAAGACAAGCCCAGGAGGAAAGAAGACAAGCCCAGGAGGAAAGAAGACAAGTCCAGCAGGCAAAAAGGCAGAGAAAGCAGGCCCCACCTCCGGCTGAACAAGATGGAGAACACTGCGCCATCTGTAGGTGTCTTGTCCCACCTGGCTCTGCAGATGACACCGTAGATGAATGGGTGCAGTGTGAGATATGCCAGTTGTGGTTCCACCTGCAGTGTGCAGAGGTGATGGAAGTGCCTGACACCGAGTGGCTCTGCACTAAATGTTGTCTGCATCCATAAACACATATTACACACACACACACAATTTTTGTTAGTTGTTTTTTATCTTAATCTTGAAAATTGAATGGATTCATTAACATGATTTGATATGTTTTAACCAAAATAAAAATGTAATACTACCTTTCTTCTGCTTCTTCGTTCATAAGGTTGTCTTCAATCTTCAATTGTGAGCCATTTATTAATGGCAAAATGGATGCTAGCTAATAAAATAATAATTTGATTATCCACCGACGGTTGGTTTTTAAAAATCAATGATTTCAACGGCGAAAATCGACGTTAATAATAGTCATATTGATCAGTTGAACGTTAAATAATAATCATATTGATTAGTTGGATGTTAATTATAATCATAATGATTATTTTTTAACGTTCAACTGATCAATATGACTATTATTAACGTCGATTTTCGCCGTTGAAATCATTGATTTTTAAAAACCAACCGTCGGTGGATAATCAAATTATTATTTAAATAATAATCAAACGTTAAATAATAATCATTATGATTATAATTAACATCCAACTAATCAATATGATCAATATTAATGTCCATTTTCGCCACTAAAACAGAACTGTACAGAACATCGTTAAGCCCTATGATATTCCATACACAGGCGGAGGGGGGCTTTTTCCCACTTTTATCAAATACTATTGGTCCAAGACACATCAATCAAAGTGTAGACTGGCCAATGGGAAATTTCCCCGGAGAATGAGCACACAAACTTGCTTGTCAGCCTAGCAACAACAGAGGAGTGGCCGCTGACATGCGCTGAAGCAGGGAAAACTGTACGGAACATGGTTAATCTACGTTATCTGGTTTGCATTAGATAAGAGATAACTAGCTAGTAGCCGTGATAAAGCTCAATGCTTACCGGTTCAGGAGAAAATTAGCCAATTCGGCATCTGTCTTGAAAGCTTTCTCCATCTTTCAAATGCCAGTCCAACATTTACCCGTGTTTTAGCACGGCTCCGGTCGTGCAGTTGTTTTGAAAGAGGACAAGGCTTTTTAGGTTTGGTAGAATCTAGTACCATCACAGTTGATCCAGTTCGTTTGCTTGCTTCCATAGCTGCAGCGCGCTGTGTTTGTGTGCCAATTTGTTTCATATCAGGCAACCCGGTGTGTCGAAATGGGCAGAGGGCGGAGTCAACTCGGAGAACAGTGAATCACACAGGACAAAAACAGACGTTCCGGCCCGGAATGGAAATTTCAAAGGAGAATATACTGGCTGTAGCATTGTTGTCGGAGAAGCCAGTATTTTGATTTAGCATGTTTCCTTAATCTCTGATGAAATATCATGGTCATTTTATGATTTATTACAGTAAATGTATTACATATAGCCCCTTTAACATGTAAGTTGCAAAACCAAAGTAATTAGATGTGATAAAGATGTTAAGGGGCATGTCTGTCTCTGTAGTCACCCTTGAAGGTTCTGTATTCCAAACATGATTTTTTTTTCCAGTATGAGACACAGCAAATGTTGGGAGACTAATAATATTACCTGAAATTAGGCAGAACCAACCGCACCCTCCCCATTTGCTTGAGTTAATGTGCCTACCCACAGATATAGGCAGTCTTGATCATCTTGATAATCCTTTATACATACTAGGAAATACTTTAGTTACAGATGCTACAAGTTACATAAATGTCTGTGTTACCATTTTAAAAGGTAAGACTGAATGCTATGATCCTGACATATGGTTATTATTTGGAAACAATTTGCTCTTGTTTAAATAATTATTTATCCAGATAATTCACCAAATGTATCCAAGGTAATCCCCCCCCCCAACACCTTGTGCTTGCTGGCAAATGCACAGAGCACAGGCAATAAGCTCAATTGCTGGAGCTAAAAATCTATGCTGACAAAGCTGCACCCCTTTCTTATACCATAATGAACTGAGAAGTATGGGACAATTGGGATATATAAATGGGCTTCTATGTTAAACTGCCAATGTTTCCCCCAACATGGGCATGGTCTGGTCATGGTGTTTGTCGACTGGCTATGGGCATATTTTCAGCAAGTCGCCCTTACAGTTCTTCATTCTCATGGTTAAATACTACAGTAAAACCTATCATGTGACTATCATGGCAGTTGCATGGTCAGTATGCAGCTGTGTGGCCACAAACCAGAAGCACACTGTTTGGAAAGTAAATGAAAATGAATCACTTTAAATTATCTTTCTTTCAGTTGATGGATGAGTCTGACAAATGTAATGATGAGAAACTTAATGAGGAACTGAGGCCTGATTTATATACTATAGTCATCACAGCAATCATTGTGAAACATGATGGATCAGCCAGAATAGAGATGGAATGGAAAATACCAGTTACTACCTCATACATTATCAACATGTATTCACATTTAGCACACGAAAGTGAGCACAATATTGATTATAACCATACAGAGCTGGTCCTGCATTATGTTATAATCAAGTATATTACTTTCAACTCAAGGAATATGTTGAGTCCTATTCTGCCTTTCAGTGACCACATCACAACCCCTAAAAATGTCACCTGCCATGTCACGTTAAAAAAAGTGTTTTATAAAAAATTATAAATTACTGAAGTCTCTTCACACCATCTTTGTGGAGACACACATTCCCAAAATTGTCACCATTTGCTTTCCTGCATCTGTGAGCACACCTCAGTCACGCATGGAGACGGAACACTGCTCTAAAGCTTACACATGATTAAAATATTTCCCAGCTCAACAAAGACGCCGTCTGATTTAACTCTCAAATAATTACATCCACACTGACAGGTTGAGGTTCCGTCCTGAACCATTAAACGGAGGGCAATTTGCTGTGGAAGACGGCAGATTAAAAGGGGACAGACTCTGTGAAGAAAAAAAGGCAAGGAAAGAAAGAGAGAAAGGAGCAGCCGTCTTTGATCCCCTTCTAATTCCTAATGGGTTTGATTTACAGTGATATGCTGTGTTTCATATGGCCAGGATACTGCATGGGTCCTGACACTTCATTACAAATTTAAAACAGAGGGCTGATTGGGTCAGGCACGGAAGTCACACCTAATTGAACCTTCTCATGTACACCACCGGAGATAAGCTCTTCTGGTCATGAAAGTGAAAGACTGCACAGGGTAAAGGAGATGGAGATGAAGAGGAATCGAATATGGTATGAGCCATCTTCAGGGGATGAGATTCCTCAGTCATAAAGCAAAAGCAGGAAAAGCAGCATTCATGTCCATTTCACTAAAGTGCAACCATTTCTTACCTTGCAAAAAAATAGTTTACTAAAGTTTACTTTTAAGCATACTTCAGTTTCATCATAATACATAGTATTGGTTTATATCTTAGGCAATTTATCAGCAATCAAAGATAAATTATAGTGCTTATCATATTATAAGACATGATAACAATGATCACAATATCACTGCAGTGTAGGTTATGTAAATTGTTAATAATCCACTGACCTTTGCACCCTATGAAATTTGAACCCTCATTTCTCACTCGCCCCATGGCGTTAAGTGCATAAGCATAGTATTTTGTTTTTTGTGTTTCTCATATCATTCAGTTTGTTTGTTTGTTACTGCATAGGAAACGCAACCTTCTATGTTTAATGTTAACTCATGTCCAAGATATTTCATTTTGCCGTATCTAGCCTATGCAATATGTCGTTTTGTCATATATGGTCATACAGTTGAATGCCACTCAAAAATAGTTGGCTCTACAATCGTGGAACGTTTTCAACTGCAACAGCTTAAACACGCAAGCTGCCTTGCATTAAAAATGTTTAAAATTTGCGTTTTTTTCCCCTCACTCTTGTATGACTGAGAAAGAATAATGTAATTTACATCTATTTACGTACGTTTTCTGTCTTTTACCAATACAATTACTATTACGTACATATTTTATGCCTGAAACTCAGCATCCAATAAAACAGTACATCCCATTTTCAGTTCACAAACAGGCTCTGAGACAAGAACAATATGTTAAAAGCCCACTAACAGGTGATATAGCTGTGCAACACATCATTAGTAATTGACATCGCTTAAACTGATGCTTGTCTGAGCATTTGCCTAATGCATGTTGCCTGGATTCCTCCGTACTGATATCTCATCCTTGCATCTCTTCCTCGCGTCCTCCATTGGGTGGACCTAAGGAGTGAGGAAAGGATGTGAGGAAAGTATGCAAGGAGTGAAAATAAGCGATTGGAATGAACCCAATGAGCCCTGTGCATCGCATGTTGTCATGGGGACCTGCTACAAGGCCTTAGCTTTACTGCAACTCACTGTGCATACTAGCTAACTAGCCAAGCTACACCCGCTACATACACATACTCCAATTGTGAAATTTACATAAAAATATACCGTGAGTGAACCTGATTTTTCACAAGCATGTTAAATGGGATAGTTAGTGCTCACACATGCCATGATTTTGAAATTAGGGAACCATACTATCAGACTTGAACATTTGAATGATAACACTTTATAATTTGTTACTGACTCCAATAGTATGTGTACTATACTATTGTGGTCAAACTGTGCACAATATCACCACAAGCTATGTAAAGTAATGCCTTGTCACTTGGAAAATACTGCTGCATGTAGCTCATGCTACAGTAGGAATTATAGACTAGATACAATAGTCTGTTTCACAAATGCAATAAAGTCATACTCACATTTTGTGAATAAACTTTATTTATAATGCATCAGAATATCACCACATTGCTGTGCAGGAAAAAAACAAAAACCTTTAGGTAGTATTAAACCAAAATACTGAAGGCCAAACTAAAATCAGTGCAGTTAAAATGACAGAAAATAACTACCTTTTTAGGAGGGTAAAACATTGACATTCACATCCTCAGGCTGTGGGTTACTAACATATTGGACAAACTTCCTGTGAATTATTTTCAAATGAAAAAAAAGCTCTGTTAATTATACCATTTCAGAGAGAGAGCACATACTGTACAGGGATTAAACTTCTTCTCCCTAGAATTGATTAAACTGTGTACTCTACTGCTATTATGTGCAATAATCGAAACATCATCAATAGTGCTGAAATTACTTTCTTGGGATGGACTCATATTCTCATTAACCTTTTGACCGTGAAGTCCCAAACATGGGAAATTAAATCTAGAAAAAAAGCTATGCAACAAAAAAGAAAACAAATTAAGAATATTTGTGTTTTGGTTAAATGTCAATGAAATGGAAGAAACATAAAAAGCAGGGGGTGAATTTCCACGTCTTAAAAACTGTAAGACATACACTAGAAACCTTGTCAATGTCATTCCAATCATGAAAAAGCACTGGCATTTCAAACTAATAAAAATTAAAATATCTAATACAAAGATGATTTTCATCAGCCACCCATCTTTTATTCTGAAGAGTCATGTGCATTCTGCATACAGAAGATTATGTACATCAGAAGAAGAGGGCCAGCAGGTGTTGTAGAAGACTAATTATATCTTACAAAAATCGGTTTTCATCCTTACAGATATAACCTTTAGATAACTTTGTTAAACTTTGCTCTTTGAAATAACATTAGTTATGTGATGACATTGGGCTTTTCATGCTCTGAGGAAGATGTTAAACTTTATAAAGACAACTATCTGTTCACTACTTTTGTTAAAGTACTTCCTTCAAGCCTTCTGAAATGACAGCAGGAATAATATGTGGTCTCAAGGTTTTCTTTTGGAAAACCAAGAGTTTTAATGTCTTTACAAATTCACAAGCACTAGACTTTTGCAAAGCGAAGCAAGCTGATATGAAGACACAATATAGACCTATTTTTCAGCTTATTTGTTCAGCAATTCTATTTGCAATGATGTTGCCAAGACATTGGTCTTAACACTTTCTTTGCATATTCAACTGATGTATTGAAAAGCTATATCAATAACAATGTGCTTACAATTTGGGAAATTTGGGAGCCTCTTTTGTTACTCATGACAATATTTATTATATTTAAATTGGAGAATGGAAATATCCCCATAATATTTAATATGACTAGTCCTCTGTAACATGCATCAGGAGCATATCTGTTTGACCACCCACATACAGTACTAAGAATTCCAAAACAGAAAGCAAATAATAAGAGCTAATTTACATTTTTATTTTGAGGCTTTTATAAATGTATATACATTTGAACTATTAGCAGAGCTGTCCATACTAGGTAAAGGGGTTTCACAATTGATTACCCCTTCAACACAGCATTAACTCGGCAGTGGCTCAAAATAAATCAAATGGTAAATCAGGATAACCTATCAGACTGAAAGGGCCCCTTGGTTTCCTTGAGCAGTGTGGAAGGGGAGGCCTAAACAGCAAGGACACAGAATCACACTAAAAGGGCCTATTGTTGGACAGGGAAAAAAAACTACCTCTTCCTTTCAAGGACATGTAATTAGCAGACAACAGCTGTGTCCATTTCAAATGGTAATATTTTCCCTATGCTTCATATTCAATGTTCTTCATACTTGCACACACAATTGTAGGTTTCTCTAAGACGCTTTTATTTACTGTTTCCCTCTTTTATTTGCTTGCATGTGTGCATTTACGGGAGCCAATATAATAGACAGCAGCCTCTCTAGTATATAATTGCAGTGGCTGGGTCACATAAAGGAAAAACCTCCATATGTGAGCTAATCAAACATTTGGCTTGAGGAGCCTAAGTGCCATCCAGACTGTGTTCTCTTGTGTCCTGTTTTATGATTCCCCTCAGTGAGAAAGAATGTCCCTACATTCTAGAAAGCTCAATGTGTTTCCAGCTGTTGTGCATATATGAAAAAAGCCAAAAATTAAACTGACGAAGTGTACATCTAAACTTTTTACTTATTATTTTTAAAATTTTTTACTTCATCTGACAGCACAGTGTAGAGACAGGAAGAACGGGGAGCATGAGAGAGGGACAGACATGCGACAAATAAGCGTCACGTGGCGCTGTAATAGCGACATGTAGTCCAGCTGTCTCTCGTCTTCACGTTTGTTCATTTGAATGTATTTTGTTTTTTTCATGGGCTGTGTGTGTATTGTGGGACGGGGAAGCGGGCTGGAGATTGTTCAGGGCACTCATGCTGCTTGTTTTGATAATATTGACGAATTGTATCTTCGGGATAATTTTGTTTGTGGTCATTACCATGGAGACGCATTCACAACATATGCTGGGGAATGTCCGTTGGATCTGCAGCCACAAAGTTTACCATCGTTCTTCACCTGAGTTGAAGATGTCGGGATTCGGGACTGATCTAGGATGATGGTGATGTCATACAAAACTGCCCCTCCAGAAATGTCATGCTAAAATCGCCACTGGACACAAGAAAGCTAAAAAGCTTATTTCCATTGTGGAGACCTGATTTGAAATGAAGAACAGAAACCCATGAATCTCCAGAGACACCACT
Organism: Synaphobranchus kaupii; assembly: GCA_029718625.1. Taxonomy (NCBI): domain Eukaryota; kingdom Metazoa; phylum Chordata; class Actinopteri; order Anguilliformes; family Synaphobranchidae; genus Synaphobranchus; species Synaphobranchus kaupii. Next base: position 55,268,714 of record CM056377.1, read on the forward strand.
GATTTACAAGAAAATTATGACACAGGTCAAAAGGTTGAGACCTGGCCTCAAAGAACACAGTATCCCCATCGGTCACAGTGTAGAAGAATGCACTATGATGTGCCTCTCCCAAGTGTTTGTACTTGCACTGACGGACGTGTACATGTAGGCACACACAGGGCCCTGGCATTGTGAATCTGGCCCTGATCCACTGCAGTGTATTCTCCTTTCAGCTGGCATGTCTCAGTCACTTCGTGAGGCTAGTGGCCGCTTTCTTCCTCGTAATCCAGTGCTGCTCAATGGGATTAGAAACATGCCACTGTTGGGCCAAGAGGAAATTTGAAACCCCTTCGAACCGCCTGTTGTTACAACAGATTTTTCACTTTTTTTCCCTCACAGCCTTTAGCTGAAGAACAACATCAGACAAAGTCTCTTAGTCTATTAGGTATTTAAAGGGTCACTAAAAAAAATTTGGATTTTATACTGTATGTTGCCGCTTACCTTAAAAGCACAAGTAACTGCTTTGATGGCATGAATTTAATAAGGTGATCAGGAGGTAAATCACACAGTAAGAATTCAGACTTCCTGGCTTTCCTCTATCCACACTGATTTCTGTTGATGTGCACATACTTTAAAGTCGACATTGTGTAATTACTAATTTTAAGGATGTCCCATCGACACTGCGGAACTGGAAGGTCTTTGGTGATTGAAGGACAGAAAAGGAGATATGCACACTTAATAGATGTATCAATATAAAGAACAGAAAAGACCAGACCTGTCAATTTAACCAGTGCTTAAGGCTCGCTGGCTGCTCACATCAGACAAGGGAGAGGTGGACAGACTCCAGCAGGCAGAGCAACAGCGCACACTTTATGAGCACTGAGAGACAGACGGCTGAAAACTGGCGAAGGTCTGACAGAAATGAATCATCTCGCCATCGTGTGTTCGCCAGACGCATCAAGCCTGTCACCCAGTCTCACAATCGCAATTAGACATGGCTGATGGGCAGCTATTTTCTCTCAGTCACAATTAGGGCTACAATCTACAGCGGCGGAATGCTCTTTTAAGTGCTCCCTGAAAGGTCTACCCAAACTGTCTGCATGCACAGCTCCTACTATACCCCCCCAACAACCTCTTTTACGGCAGGTTCTGTGTGTCACACTGTGTAGGGATCCCCACTCCCCTCTGGGGAGGTAGAAATCAATAACTCCCTGTTAAAGATGTGTCTGACCGCCTGGCCTGTCCACCTTTCCTCTTCATAATATTTTTAAAACCCTATAATGGCAGTGAACCCCCTGACAACGCACAAATTATTTTTGGAAACAACCTGCGCTGTAATCAAATCCCACTACGTGTCCAGAGGGTGGCTGGGATCACACATGAAGTCACTCTCTGTCATTGTGTGCAATACATTGATAGAGAGGTTGTTGGAATAAATACCTTGGGAATCCTGGGCCTTAATTTGAGAGTCAGCACAGGTGGGGGACGGTTGGGGTTCTGTGGCAGAAAATGGCATTATGCTTAATGACCATTCCTCCCAAAGGGGTTCACATTTAGGCCTTTTGGACAATGACAGCCTTTCACTACATACAGTACGTACAATGATTAATAATACCATGTCAGTCAATTCTAAAAACCAAGTGTTAATAATAATAACTGATTAGGGGATCACTTTTCCATAGAAACCTGTTTTAGACAGTTTGCATTCTAATTAATTTCTTGCCAATAAAGTATTTCTAAAATGTGTCATTGTGCTTTACACAACATATGTTGACAACTTGACACTAAAATGTGCCCCACATAATACATCAACTAAGCACTTTTCTCAGTTATTTACTCCCTGATTAAATGAATAGACAAACTCAATGAAATTATTGGTAATTAAAAGAACGTGCAGAATTGTTTAGACGTTATTATTCTGCATATATTTAAAGTCTTGAATGTACTGAATGGTGGAACTGTCCTCCCTTTGGTGATACACAATTGCACAAATACACAGCTATATTTACCACAGACAGACTTCTGGAGGTGACAGCAGGACAAGGCCAGGTCTCACATGGTCCAACTGCAAAACAGATTAAAGTTTTCTGAAAACAGTGTAATGAGAAAATACTCACACGACCTTCCCTTTATTCAATATACGTAAATTCAGTGAACAAGTTAATAATTGTGCAAAATGTTTTGTATTTTCTTTTCCCTTTTTTAAACAGTGTCAATGAACAAGAATGAGAAACAGTCGGCAGGGGGGCATTAAAGTTAAAAAAAAAATTTATTAATCTGCAACTACAACAATCAGCATTTGGAACTAATAACCTTTGACATATTGCTTTCAAAATTAAGTCATAACTGAACCACACATTCATTTTATTTATTCCCTTAAACATTTCATCAAGTAGGAAATCCCCAAGTGTGTCACACTCCAAATCATATTCATACATATGAGCTGTAAGTCTTACAAATTAAATTATTATTAGTATTTATAATGTATGTATTCTATAATGGCATGCAAGTAAAAGAGAATAAGAAAATTAAGTAATATAATGTATACAAGAACACGTGTTGTGGGAACATTGAAAGAGTCTCTAATGTAATATAATGTCTCTAAGAATCACATTTAATTTAGATCAACCAATTTGACATAAAATAATTCCACTATTGCCACTTTTGTTTTAAAAACACACATATAATACTTGAAATAGTTCCAGCACTTTGAATCATTAAATAGACAGGAGATTATCTTAAATCCTCCTTGTCGTATATAAAAAAAGAAAAATATTTTCTACGCCGTAGATTGAATCCCCTGGTAATGTGGTTCTATTCAATCTTATAAAACAGTTTGAAAGAAAGACTACCACCCACCTACAGAGAGCTGTGTGAAAATATAGAAATGTTTTACAACAAGCTCTTACCCTGAATAGGTGTCTCCTTGTTTTTCACATCTTACAGTGGTGCACATCCTTTGACTGCTGTCCAGGACAGAAGGCAAAAGAGCATAAGGTATAAAAGCCATTCGATGCATCCTGGAATTTTCACTGCACTTCCTGACATGATCTTCAGGATATGTGCAGTGCCTTATAGACAACACTAGAGGGGGCTGAACATATACAGTGTTAAGGACCATATTACTAGGGCTTTGAAAGACGACAGGATAAAAGCTGGTAAATGCCTCAGTATTCTGAGAACTATTATTTGAAAACGTAGGGTCATTTAGGGATTAATCTAATGGCTACATAGGTAAGTGTGATGCTATTTTGCTTACACAACAAAAAAATAATAAATAAAACTTCAACTTTTTTACCACCGTATTGAAAAGTGAAGCCGTATGAAATAAGGGTTATAACCACAGTATTGCTGGTTCTGAAATGTGGAATTCAGACTATGGGAAAAGATGATGACAGTTTAATCAGACTGGGTATTATAATTTAAGCAAATATCATTATTCCCCGTTTCCTATTATAAAGCAAAGTGAATATCTTTTGAGATGAGAAAAAAAATAATGTTACATTTATTTTTAATTAAGAGATCCACATGCCAACACAAATAATTAATTAATGTTTTATCACAAACCAAAATACCCAATAATCGAAAATATTAAATTGTAAAATATTTAAATAAATTTTTACTCATTAAGGGCACCATCAAACAATCTATTACGGTGAGTGTTCTTCATCTGTGGGTTTAGTGAATCAGTCAAAACTTCATGAGTATAAATCGCTATACCAAATGTTGAGTTGTACATCATCCTGACACAGTTGAGCAGTTCCTTGTGAAAATACATGTCGAATGTCCACACAAGTAAAGGTTTACTGTGCAAACAGGGCTTTATCACATTTTTCAAATAAAAATGGAAGAAAACACAGAACCAAAGCCAATGATTAGCCTTTCAAAAAATAAATGTCTGTGTGTACATTCATTATACAATTCTCAACATGTGCACATTTGGGACAATATTGTCAGTGTGAGAACATTTAGGACAGGATTTGGTTGCCAGCTGATTTCCATTCTATAAATCTGAACATTTGTACATTGGATCTTTTTTTCCCGCTCTTTTTGTTTGTTTTCACAAAGGAATGTAAAATCGTTCCCTAGAATCTAAAGGGAGGAACTCGTGTGATGCAGATTAAGCTGGTCGATAATAAGACTGAAGGTGTTAATTGGAGCAACATTTCTGTGACTGTTTTTTCCTCTTTTTTTTTACTTCTGACAAATATCTGACAGTAGCTTTGCATGGCAAACCTGTTTAATGAATGCCTAATCCTAGAAGAGCGCATTACGGCAAACTGTCACACACACCGCATTGTGGTGATATTAAGTTGATTTTACATTATCATCCCCTAGTAATGCTAGAATATTTGGATTGCCTTTAATGCAGGGCTTTTTGAAAAGGAACAGTGGTGAACTAAATCTGGTTTTCCCCCTTTTCCATTATACTCCAGTGTTAAGGCTACATTGAAGTGCCTTTTTTATTGGGATGACAGCTAGAAGCCTCCTTACTTCTTGCAATCAAGCCTACAAACAAAAGGTTCCGTTTGCATTACTTAAGAACATTCACACCACATTCAGCCCGTGTAAACCCACAGTGATATTACAGCATTGTACATATGCTGTAAATCAAGGGGAACAATGAGGAGGATGCACAATCACACGGGACAGCGCGTTCAACCATATCAAAGACGCGCCACAAAGAACAATGTGCAGACACTCCATATGTGAGAGAATACCCGCCATCTCCTGTTATTTATTGTATCTATCTCCCGCATTCGTTACTTTTTTACATTTTGATTATCGTTTACATTTTTTCACTTCACATTGTTATTCTAATGTGACCAACTGATGTTTGTGACAGGAGACATATAGGGAGAGGATCTCAGTGACAGACTACTGTGTATTCAAGCCCATGCTGTGTTTGTGATCCTGACCTCTGATGGATTCCCTGAGGCACCGTGCTCCTGCTAGGACACAGATACAGACAAAGTTGTATTACACACAAGAGGTGATGTTCACTATGCTCCGTCATTAATACTTCTATTTTACAAAGTCTTGAATTCCCTGCTATGGCCCCCATTCTCCCACTTGTGCAAGCTTGAAGTGCTCCAGTGACAAGTAAAAGTTATCTCCCTTGTGATGGACAGTGCAGTAGACTGTGTTGCCATACACCTATTGATGCCTTCTTGTGTATTTTCAGGACTTATATTGCTACTTCATATTAAATGCAGAGCAAGAAAGGATATGCCATGTCTATTTGGTAGGCATTTGTAAATTAAATCCTGGATTATACTGACCACAGCTGGCACCTGTCTGCTACAACTTATATATATATCTATTAATAAAGATAAATCTTTACACACATCATGATGATGGAGACATCATACTTGCTAAGCCAAAAATAATCAAATTAATGTTAAATAATGAAATATGGGGCAAAAATAAAGTCAGCTGCCTTTAAAGTTTCAGGAGCAAGTCTTTCTCCACAAACACCTAAATAATTTCAAATAATGCATGAAATAATAATTTATATAATTCTGTATAAAATATGGCAATTGAAGTGGTTTACTGTGTTAACTAAAATTTGTCAAAACCTGGACAATAACACGTAACTGCCAATACAGTATTTGGATTCACCACACTGAGGTGGCACATTTTAGCCTTTTTTGTGAAACACATTTGACCAGCAGAGAGCTGGCAGAAAAGTATATCAGTAAACCATAACGGCAGAGGTAAGGGTACGCAAAGCGATTTTTAAATATTACTGACCCAGCATTTACAAATGCGAAGCACAACAAGATGAGGAACGAATGCCTTTTTAGTCCAGAAATCCTTTCACCCTCTCACATACAGCAGATTAGGAGAGAGGTTTAAGAAGATTTGGACAAAAAAACTTCTGAGCCATGGAGGGGTTTGGTGGTGGTGGTGGTGGTGGGGGGGGGGCAGTTTGTGATTCAGTGGCTGCAGGCAATTCATCACAGAAATTGAGTTTCTAATGCAGCATCTTGTGAATCCCTTTTGCCCTGTCAACGTTTTAATACATTACATTGAGAATGTAAATCATGTTTTTCTTAATGCCCCCCCTCCTTTTTGGATTTGTGGCACAGAAAGCTTCGGGGCCCTGTAATTCATTGCAACAGAAAAGGAAATGTAAAATCTCATTATACCACTTAACTTGTGATTTCTGGAGTGTTTTGGGCCTCAACACAAATACTCAATGATAAACTAGTTTGTTTTCTTTTCTCTTCATGCCCCCTGCACCCTCCCCCCTCCTGCAAATGCAAGGACAAACCAACGCACTAAGGCACAGTTTAGTGGGTATGTGCTGGTGGGGCCACACAGGAAGCTCTGCTATGTATTCTGAGAGCTCAACTACGAAGTTTTGAGGAAGGACATACGCACCTTGCGATCAGTCTCAGCCAAATCACTTTTTTATAATACCACAGACATGGTTGCAAAAACGTTATGTTCCTGTGGGTAACCAAATACTTCCCAAGGAATATCAGTGATGGCTTTTCCAAGGTTAGCACCCCACAAAGCATCCTGAAATTCTGAGAGAGGTCTGCAATTTACATTCTGATGAAAGTCTGTCTACATTTAGCTGCATTGTTTACAATTTTTACTTGAGCTCAGGATGACCTTCCCATTTTTTAAACTGACACAAGAATGTAAATGTTCACAACAGCTAAATGAAAAAAGGAATGAATTCAAAGGAATAGGAGGCACTCAATAAGGGATTGTCTTCTAACTGATCTGGTGGTGATGAGGAAGATTGTAACATTAAATACCACCATTAATGTTTACCACAGTAATGTTTAAATTAGCAATTTTTACAAAATCGTGCAATACAAAATTGCTAAATTGAAGAACTTGTAGAATATAGTACCCAGTTACCCATGTGTGCACCCAAAGGCCTTGGGGGTTTTCATTATAGTTAATCAATAATTGCAACCTCAGTAGCAACATATGTAAGATGTGACAAATGTAACAAAATGTAACAAAATCAACTCACATGTTATTCTAGTTATATTACTCATGAATCAAAGGTACTATAGCCAATTATATTACAAAGTAAGCACATTATTAAATGAGCTCTGCCCTCAACAGGCAGGTATCATGGAGGTGGGCTCATCTCTTCAAAAATGATCCTGAATACAGGATTTTCGAAGATGAAGCTCATTTATAACATTACGAAATGTGGCTTTGACTCACAGAATCAAATCCAATTAATATACCGAAATATCTTTGAAAATTTAAGCCATGACGCAGAAAGACTGTCACTGTACAGTTTATTATACGCTTTTAAAAGTTTTTAATATCAATTATGTGAAAACATAAAATTTGGCTTTAAATGCTGTATATGTAATTCAGAAAACCTTGCGACCTGACAAGGCCTAGACAGATATAAGCGAGCTTCGTGCTGCTGCTCCCAGTTAGTCATTAGCTGCCTGACTGTTGAGGTGAGGAAAGCACCACCGTAAAGCTAAACTTTATTTAATGCTTCAGAAAACCATTTTCATGGGATTCATCTGTAACGAAAAAATAATCTCAAGGTCACTAGAACTACTGGAAGCTGTCCTACCACTTTTAAACAGCCTTTTCTGATATGCTCATAGGAAAGTACTGAGAGATGTCTGCTAGCTCTGTGTTCATGGAAACTGATAATTCATGTCCACCACCCTCGAGATTAAGGATGCCCCTTGACATGGCCATCACAAAAAATGTATTTTAAATATCTACTTGGATATACTAATTAGTCATATAATCTATTTGAACCCAACAATCACCCCCCCCCCCCTTTTGAAATGAACATTTATGGGAAACGGCAGCTAAGCATAAGCCTAGGGCTGCAACGTGCTAAGAATGGCACAGGGCGGACAGTTTGTGGCTCCTTGTTCGCCCCACTATCCATTCTCCTCTGTTGCAATTGTTTCGTTTTTGTACGTTTTTGAATTTGCCTCCTTTCTGAACTTGCAGTACATTTCCTTTTTACATTTGCTTAGGCATTTTGCATTTAAATAAAATATTTTTTTTTTGCATTTTGTAAGGGGGAGTGTAGGGTTCGGAGAACCAAATTTTCTAAAAGCGTATCTAGAGAGATACGCCACAAAACGCGGAAGAAGCCGCACCAGGACTAGGATAACACTGGATCGGGAGCAAAACTTCCCTAGCATAAGGCAAAACAAAGCAACCTCCAAAACTGAGGCTATCTTGATAAACAGTGAGAATAACTAACAAAAGAACCTCACGCACTAAATAATTAGGCGTAACAAGAGGTAGTGAAACAAAACAAAAGAAACACCCTGTATAAACAGGCGAGAGAATGAAAATGAAACTAGAACCTGTTACCTACAGCTCTAGGTGAAAACGAGCTGAACAAAAAGGTAACTGGCAGAAGAGTACAAAGGATAAAGAGAAAATGGAAAGGAAAAGACTAAAATCTTTCTCCTAACTCTAAACCGGACTTGCTGCGTTTCATATTCCTTTACATTACATTACAATTATTTGGCAGACACTTTTATCCAAAGCGACGTACAATAAGTGCATATTGAAGGTCATTGACGCGACTACAAAACAGATCCGACAAAGCAGAACTTTCTCACAGCGTAGGAGCTATCCCTAGTAATAAACATGAGTAGTACACACAGTCAGCTATACATTCTGAACTATAAAATAACCAAAAAAAAAAAAAGTTTTCTATTCTATTCTATATGGAGCCCTGTCTCCAATCGATTGTCTATGTCTATACCCCAGTGCTTCAGAATGCCATTAGTCAGAACTGATCAAGTGACTCTTTGGAAATGGTCTTGCTACACACACACACACTCACACAAGTGGCAATGGACTTGATTACACATTTGTTTGTTACCATATTCCTTTGTAAATGTTTGTTTAAACACTTACCTGCAGTTGGAGCGCACCCAGCACCGGAGTAGCAGCACTGAAGTAGCAGCACCGGAAAAGAAAACGAACATGCTGTGTTCATAAAAGCTAGCTAGAATTCATTGATTCACATCTTTATAGTTATTCTATAACATTATTGTTAGCATTGCCATTGTAAATATTTGTAAATAGAATCATTTGTGTAGACCCCAGGGTATGTAGATAGTATTAGTTACATGAGGTCAGAAGATACAGAAGTTACTGTTTTAAGGGCTGTGGTCATTGCGGTTATTTCTGTAGGAAAACCTGAAATGTGGCAAACTCTCTGTGCTGTATAGGTATGGGGTATGCAAAGGCCAAGGGGCGACATTACACTGAAACATGTAGCCTAGGTTAATGTTTTCATAATTTACATTTTAAAGCTCACATTTCTGCCATTTCCTGTGATTTTTAATACTAACTGCAATGACTCTACATTATTATGCAAGTGCCAGTGCGAATGTGAGTGGCACAAACTGACAATTGTGAGTGTCAATGCTAATGCGGACGAGATTTTAATGTTATTGACCAATTAAAATGCACAGTGTAAGGCAGTCGCAGACGACAATTTTGGCACTGTTGGCTGCCCATAGTATGGAGTTCAGTATACTATTAGTATGGAGAGGAATTTGTGCCACATCACTTTTCAATGGTGACGAGTCGAAGATGTGCCAAAATTAAAAGCAAAACCTACATTACATTGTTTTCACGTTGATTCATCCCTATACTGAAAAACAATGAGTGGGGATTTTCTTTTAAAGTGATGGACAAGGGATTCTAAAAACTTTAAATAACCACAACATATCACAGAGGGATGTATCCAGTACACACCCACCAAATATATTTTCAAAAAATGTCAATAGGTATATTAATATACATCTCAAAGTCAGCTAATAAACTCAGTCTTGAAAGGACTTCGGATTGTAGGGGTGTGGTCTAAATCCACGCCCTCAACCCGAGTGCCATCGACGTCATCCAGCCCTACATGTTTGAACCACAGAACTGTTCTTATACAGTTCTGTGGTTTGAACCTGGCGAGGAATTAATGCAATCAATTCAAAGTAAAATACAGTGCGGCTGCTATCACACGCAAGCTCGCAATCAAAGTTAAGTTAACTTAAACGCTAAGCAGACTAGCCTATTGCAACGTTAGTCTATTTAAGGCAAGCTGAATTGCAAGGCGACATTTCACCAAATGCACATTCCACACAAATCATTACACAATAGTAGGTTTTATCGAGTTTTTCAAATGTATTTATTAATTTCGGTTGCTAATCGAATGAAAATTACATGCATGGCAACTAAGTACTTTGGTGGATCATGGTTCCTCCTGTAGTTATTTTTGTTAATGTTACTGTAACCAGCCACTAAACAATACGACAAAACTATTTCCAAGGCATGGTTTATTTAGCAAAATCTTAGCCATCTATTCTTTTCAATATATTTTCTGACGAATGAGCAGTGCACCAAGTAAAAACGACGCATGAGTGATTAGTTTGTTTCCATGATGATGAGCTGTACAAGAAGCAAGCTAATGTTACTAGCTAGCACCACGGAGGGATGGATAAAAAGGTGAAAGAGATTAGGAGAGGGATAAAATTGGTAGGCTATACATATAAGGAGAGCAGGAAAAAATAAACTCTTTAGCTAGCTAATTAACTATTCCAAATCCAAATGCTGATAAAACTACTATTCTCAAGGGCAAACAAAACGAGTGTTTGGCTGAGACTCAAAGAGGATTTCTTAGTGGGACAGGACAGTTTTATTCGCCTCAAACTATGGGAGGAGTTATGTAATGAGATCAAAGTATGTATTGGTTGAGGTTGCACGTCTACGTCACCATGGACCCCTTTTCGACTCCACCCTTTTTTCGGCATACAGGAATAAAGAGATATATGGAATTTATTCATCGTGCTTTATTGGTGTTCAATACATACCTTAATAGCCATAAATAACCTGGTTATAAGCATATTACAGATTTTCCTTGTCTGCCACTTTAAAGAATGAAATGCAGAATTGTGTTAAACCCACCTTGAAATGCAATTAAATGAAAAGCAATTTCATGTGTGCATTTCATTTCACATTGTTCCACTGTAATGATTTCATTTTAATGTGGCACAAGTTTCCTCTCCAAACGTAGAACATCAATGAGCAGTAAAGTGCATGTATGGAAGAAACCGGACTCAACAACTGGTTGTTATAAATCGCTGCTATAGTAAATGGCTAATTTACACACACCTGGCTAGCACACGTGAACACTGGATGTCAGGATTCTGTATATTGTTTGTTTATCTGTGTATTTATATTTGTGGTTTCACTGTTCTGTGTTTTCATTGCTGTCACTCCCCTGTCTTCGTCACACTTTTCGGGAGCCTTTTGTGATTGCGGTTTTTCTCTGTATTTCCTGTCACTTCCTTCTTAACTAATTATCTCATTGTATATTATACTAATTAACTAACTACTACTAACAGCTTAGATTTAGGTTTTGTACGAATTAACTAACTCATTAACGTAATCTTAGTTAATATCTGCAGCTGTCTCTCTACCTGTTCTATCTCTGGTCATCTTTCTTTGATTTTCTCTTTTACTCTTGTTTCCGCATTCCCTTCTCTAATTGTATGCACTTGTCTTTTACTACCCAGTTCATGTTCAAGTCTATGTGTTATGTGTGTATCCGTTCCGCGTATTACGTGTTACCTTGTTAGTGTATTATCAGCTTCCCTCATTGTTTCATTACGTTCACCTGTTTGTCATTTCCCTTCCCCGTTTCCACACACCTGATTCCCATTGTATCTCGTCACTCCCTGTGTATATTAGCCTCTGCATCTGATTACCTGGCTTTTGATCTGGACTGAAATAAACGTTCCTTATTGCTACAACCTAGTCTGCGTTTGGGTCTCCGAGAACGATGCCTCACACTTGAAGGGTCAAAATATTAATGATAAATGGCAGACTATGGATGCTAAGTGATGGACTGGAAATCTTGATCTAGCTAGCTAACGTACCAATTTCTTTTAACTTTTTTTTTTTAATAGACAAACGGGATCTCCCTCATATTTCACCTAGCTACATGCCAACACAAATGAAGGCCAAGTCCCTTTGGGTTTGTGTATTGAAACAGTAGCTTAATAAGTGTGCTCAATAAGTGTGCATATCAGCTAGAGTATATGTTGCAACTTTCCTGCAAGTTCATTTGCGCACAATAAATGGTGAAAAAAAACAAAGTAGAAAAGATCCTTTTATCTTATTTGATCACCGTGAGACCGTAGTGACACATTCAATTACAATAGATTAAGACATCAGTTTTCAATGTTATTATTGCTTACTGTTTGAGCTAGACTGCTTGCGTTACTACCCTTTCCTCAGTTGGTAGGCTGGGGTGTTGGTCCCATGTTCACATGAAGCAGTGAGGTTGTTCGCAACTCCCAACAAAAAACTACTTGTATAATTACAATTATTTATTGTGCTGAACAATGTTTACATTGCCTTCCGGTTTAATGCAGGTTTTGTTTGATGTGTGAGTGGAAGCGAGTCGTTCACACGCAAGAAGGACTCAAAAATATTAACATACCTCTACTTTCAACATGTCTTTTTATTGATATCGCTAATTTTCTCTGAGAAAAAACACCACACCAGAGACAAGTTGTCTTCAACAGCCTCCCTTTCCTCTCCTTTGAAGTCTGTCCTTGAGGCACTCTGGTTAAAAGTAACAAAATTCAAAACACAAAATTTATCAAAAATGTTTTGAACAGTTTCAATATACAGCATGAGTTATGAGTTAGATACTATGTCAATTTTAGAATAATTAATTTATCTTGTTGTCTACCTTTGATGGCAGTAACTTTGTGGTGTCAAGTGGGTATTTGCCACAGAGCCGTCTGCAGAGTTGCGTTTTGGACCCTGTCACACTCCTGTCTTTTAGCGTCAGGGAGCCCCAAATGGCTACAGCCAACGATCTGCTAAATATTTAACTTGAGTCCAATCGTGAACCTTTTAAGAAAATAAATTTGAATGCAATTAGTTTCTCTACCTTTCCTAGAGACATATTACCATTTATTCAAATCCACATATTTACAAATAAATTTATGAATGGATAGATTAGATTAAGCAATTTAAGGGAATTTTTTTGCTTGAAGATGTAGGTTGCCTTTGTAACAGGGTCATTCCATGTCATTTCCCACGCCAGGGTCATTCCATGTCATTTCCCACGCCATGACACCCAAAATCTCAGATTGTTCTAAAATGTTTCCTGTAGTTGAAATACAGTAACTAAATGGTAAGCCTCCAGAAGTATGACAGACTTGTGGAATACAATCAATATACTGTATTACAACACTGACATTTCATTTCTGACCTCTAATTCCCATGACTTTGTTCAACTGGCTGAAGAGCTGGTAACATTTACACCTGCATATTTAACACTTGAAACAATACTTTAAAGATTTCTTAATGTATGTCATAGATACTATGGAAAAATGGAAAGTCTAGCTTAATTAACAATTAAGACATTAACTGTATATGAAAAGAACAGAAAAAACCTACCATCTGTTTCTCTACGTATATGTAGGGGACATGACTGTACCATCCTTATACAACTGGTGGCATATTTTTTGTATGATAAATCAGTCTCATTAAATATTATTCTCAAGAGAATATACTAACTAAAATGGGCAAATTCAATTAATAATTGAATTAATTATCAATAAAATTACACATTCATAATTATCTTAAGAAAATCACAATATTATATACTCAGTTGATATCGAATTAATATAAATGATTCAGGTCATTTGAGGTGAAGGCATTTGGGGAATTCCTGCGGTTAGCAGTGGCTGCCTCAATTCAAAACAAGAGCAACATTAATACAGACAATCTTGGAAAATGTAATAAAGTTTATTGAACACAAAGTACCAAACAGAGCAAAGCACGATTCACTACTATAATGTACAACAACCTATGTGCGAGTGCATGTGTGTGCGCGTGCGTTGGGCGCACATGGGGGGTTTTCTTGTTCTCCTACAAGAAAAAAAATGTGGGGCGGGTTGCGCCACTTGGCGTGTGCGTGCCTCGGACACGTGTTCAGAGAGAACAAAAAAACTAAAATGGGGGGAGGGTTGAAACTAGCTGGAGCTAGTTAACAATGCCGCATGAACCGTACCAAACACATAAGGGATAACCGTAAGGTTATCGGTGTGTGTGCATTGAGATCAGCATGCAGTGTTATGACCAGTTAGTGTTTAAGATGGATCACATACAAGATATTTTCTGTGCGTGATGTACATTAAAACTAACGCAGCACTGTGAATGGCTTATAGCCATCCAAAAGAAAATGGTAAAAAAACTTTTACAACAAACATTCGATAGCACAATTACATACATCCAGTCACAAACATGTTGCGTTTGCTAACTGATATGCTATGCCCAGTGTTACAGCCTTACTTGAGTTGATTGAATTGTTTCCTCCATCGGACTGTGAATTCACAGGGTTGCGGTGGATAGCGGGATCCGGCCGCCCCAATCTTTGGGTCCCTTGAACTGGTTCCTCCGTCATATTGCAAATTTCCAGGGTGCAGTTCATAGGGTTTATTAATAAGGGAACGGTCGTCTCATTTGTCCCAAAATACGCAGCATGATCCTTGTGCAGGCCGCTTGCCTCTTGGGGACTCACAGGCGATGCTCTGCTACAGGATCAGTCAGTGCGTGGCAGTGATTCTTCTTTGACCACCGCTAGGTTACTTGCGTTGCCTCTTGGCTTCTCTTCTCTGGTTCTCCGCGGCTAATAGCCGGGGGTAGATGAGCCTGCCTCGCTCATACCCCTTTCATATTGTACCCCTGATTTTGAACCGCTTCTGAAAAAGTCCGTCACAAACCTTTTTATATTGCCCCAGAAAATGCGGATCAAGGCCGCCAGACCATTTTATATACACACATTTTAGTACGTACTTGTTGTCATGGTAACCAATTGTCTCATGTTAAACGCAGGAGAAAACGTAAGCGCGGGCTCGATAACAAGAGGTCAATAATTTGCGCGCATGATTCATGTTACACTAGCTAACCTGGCTCGAGTGGTTTACTGTGTGCCTCACGTATGTGTATCTGTGTATGTTTTGTCCAATTCGATGATCGTTTAAAGTGGAGATTGCCGAATAAAGTTATGGAAGTGGAACCTATGCTTATATTCGCGGTGATTGTGGTTCAGTTAGGTCTTATAGGCGATTGCTTCAAGATCTGCATCACTCTTTCCGAAGGGATTTAAGAAGAAAACGAGTCATTTTTTAGCTTTCGCGACGACGGAGTCGGGTTTAGTCCGCTTCAAATGTCGGGACTTTTCATATTGAGCTGTATCCGCTTCTGAACCACCTACTAGTCTGTACTAACTTGAAACCATTCTATTTTGTATCGGTATTACCTACCCGTCTCAAATCTTTTTATATTAAGAGTTAGACCGCTTCAGAAGCGGATACGGCTCTAATATGAAAGGGGTATCAGTTGGGTGGGCGGTGCTTCCTGTGGAGCGAGGGCTCTTTCCCCCGACGTGCATGCCGCACGCGTGAGATGAGCCAATGCAGGCTTAGCGAGTCAGGAGCGAATTGCCGGTGTAACTGCGAAGATTGCTCCCTCTGCGGAGATTCCTCCCCCCTATTTCCGGTTCCATCGGCAATGTGATGTGTCGGTCCCTTATTAGATACAATGCTATCACATGATTGTTTAGCCTGATTATCATCTGCGCTTGCGTACGTAGATACTGGGTACGTTAATTAACTTAGTAGGCTACCTACCTAGCTAGCTAAATAATGTAATGTTGAGTATTATGAGCTTATGCTTAAAATCAAATAATTGCAATTATCAGTAAATTGGCCAGATTTTGCCCTCTGTACCTACCGAGGGCAAAATCTGGCCAATTTACTGATAATCGCAGTTATTTGACCACAGCAAGCTAGCTATGAATAAATGTTAGTTATGTAATAATAAGGTTATAGGCAAATATGTGTATCCACCTAGCTGGATACACGTACTGGTATGTAACGTTATTATTATGTACGTAACGTTAACTAACGTATATTCGTGGCTAGCTTGCAATTATTTTCACTAAAGTTAGCCAGCTAGCTCTTCCAAGCATGAGCTCATATGGGCTTTGGTTATATTCGTAGCTAGCTTGCTGCGGTCAGTAGCTGGCTACCTAGGTAGCTAGCTGTATAATTAAACAAAGTGACACAAAATGACAGGCATTGTGCACCAGAAGTCAGGCTCCCCCGGTCAATTTTTGACAGGCAGTCCATTTTTGACCTGACAAAGGCACCTTTAACTAACTACTTAGCTTGCAGTGCAATAATAACTTCTTTAGCCAGCAGGCTAGCAATGGTCAGAAATGTGGCACGTGTATAAGGACAAATGTACGCAAGTGATAGGGGTTGATACATGACAATGCTGACGGAACCGGAAATAGGGGGGAGCAATCTCATAATTTACGCGTTACGCCCATAGACTGTATAAAAGTATGGACAAAGCCACTGTGACGTCACCCATTGCCTTTCCACGGCCTCATAAAAACTGAATTCAGGCTCCGGATGTCTTTTTCGCCACCCGTTTGTACAAACTGCGTCTGCTTGTGGAGCCGAAGAGGACTCAACCTGTCCCTCTGATTGGTCCTGAACAAATGTTAATACCCTGTCCAAACGACACAATATTTTTAAAAATCAGCACATGCAGAGGCATTAGATGAAGGAAAGGCACCTATTGCAATTAAATTTTTTTTGTGGGAAAAACTTATTGACTGAGTATTTTGACCACATTGCTGCCATTGACTTACATGGTGAAAGACCTATACTGGAGCCAATCGCAGTGGCGCTAGTGAGCAACGGCACAATTGCCGCTCCCAGCCCAACCAGGAAGTGAGCTTCAAAATGAAAGCCCAGTCTTGGCCCCTTGGTTACGCCTCATTCACACCATCTACTCACAACAGAGACTAAACCGCTTTACTTGGTCACGTGCAGCGACAAGGGGGCATTGTAAGTGCATTTTGTGCAACACCAACTTACTGATTGTAAACACTTCATTGCAAAGTACAATACAGTCACTAGACATGCCGACAGTCTCGGAAATTCTGTTCTAAGCCTCTAAGCCTAAGTTTTCTAACATCCCTATAGCCGTGGGTGGTTTAAGACTGCGATGATGAGCTGCTTTTCAGAAATACAGAAAAGAACGGGAGCTTGTCAGACACTTTTTTTGAACCGTCTAGAGCGGCGTCGTTTCTGATTGGTTGGTACTGCGACAAAGATGACTGGTAGTCAACATTTCAGAGAGACAAACATACGGGTTGTTTGTCACTGTGTACTGACTCCACCCCTACCGCTGTTTGTCACCATTATCCATAGACTTTTGAATGGAATCTTGTAGCTTTGTCTCTGTTGCAAGTAGATGGTGTGAGGCGTTACAGTCATAGGTGTCAACCCATACAGTTTGCCCGTATAAAATACGGTTTTTCCACCTTTTCGAAGGTATACAGGCCTATAAGGTTATGATACGGGAAATCTAGTCTAATATGTTTTTTTTTTCAAAGGTTTTCCAACATAATTCAATCACTGCAATCACATTTTCTTTCTCCTACTTTTGACTATTCTCTCGATTTCTGAGGCCGTGGGAAAAGGAAATAGCAGTATCTATCTATGTACAGTATCTCTTCTCTACTGGGTTAAGTGTGTGGGGTGTTTCAGTGACTATTTAAAATGAGCACCTTGCTGAATTTGTATGAAGGCTACACAGATAACTGTAGTGGCTAGTGATTTTAATAGATAATAGATAATGTTCTATACGGTTTTTGGTGAATTTATACAGTTTTGCAGGCATGAAAATAAGGGCAACTCTCTCCAGAGGTTGACATCTATGTACAGTGCGGAAATCACACCTGGGAAAATGTCCTACGTCACTTGCAACGTGAAGGAGGAGTTTCCTGTGGACTGTATGGAATTATAGTTCTATTGATCCTACATACACCGATCAGCCACAACATTAAAACCACTGACAGGTGAAGTGAATATCATTTATTATATTGTTGTTATTTTGGTTCTGTACTCTAGCACTTTGAGTTTGAAATGATACAATGACAATGAAGTGCAGACTGTCAGCTTTAATTTGAGGGTATTTTCATCCATATCAGATGAACCGTTTAGAAATTATAGAACCTTTTGTACATACCCCCCCCCCCCCCCCCTTTTTTGGCATCTAAATATTGGACAGTTTAACATAAAGTAGAATAAAGTCATCATTTTTAATGTTTGGTCACATATCCTTTGCATGCCATGACTTCCTGATGTCTGTGACCCAAAAATATCAAAAGACTCTTGATATCTTATTTTCTGGTACTCCTATAAGCGATACTATAACCTCTCTGCATTTGAATGGATCTCTATGGGAATTGGGGGGTGGGACTAGATTTAGCTGTAAATTACACGGGAATAGTATGGAATCCATGGTTGGCTGAGTGGCTGTAAGTAATCAAGGGTCTGAGGTATCAAACGAGCCTCAAACTATCACTCTGCTGCCAGATATGCAGTAGATATGGATGGATCACTTGGAGGGTTGTTTCTCAGACCCTTGATTACTTACAGCCACTCAGCCAACCATGGATTCCATACTATGTTATAACTATGTTATAGTTCGGAATTTTGGATATAATGTCTCAATTACGACTTACCCATGATTGATGGAAACCATTTTCAGATAATTCCATGCTGTCCCTTCTTTAGGACAACACACATTGCTAATGCTAGCGCAACTCTAAGGTAACTGCGAGCATCCACTACCAAACGCACTTAAACACTCCACAGTGCACCCAAAGCAAATAAAATACGACGACAGTCTATCGGGGTTATTTTGAGTGTTTATATCATCATTTTTTAAGTCAAACTATCGTTGAATCCTTTACTTTGTGCTGACCTATATTCTCTGTGGAAGTACGGCGGCGGAGCGAACGTGGCCATTGCAACTTGTTGCTCTTCTTTGTTGTTGTAGTCTACCAGTGCCGGCACTACATTTGTAGGTAACGTAAAGTATCGCTCTGCGCCGTATAGGTCAGCACAAAGTTCTGGGTTCTCACCAAATCCGGCAAGGTGCATTGGTCGGACGCATTCTATTAATTTTCTATGGAGAGGATGCGATGCGATTGCGTGGTGCATGATGGATGTGGTGCGGCGACTGTGTGGTACGTTCGCCCATTCTAAATTTGAATAGGATAGATTCAAACCTACTTTTGTCAGTATCTGAGTTTATGTTGCACTTTTTCTGTTCTTTGTTTTTGGTGATGTTCGTTGTTGTTCGTGTTTCCGTTTTCAGTCTCTGTAGAATCACAGTTGCCCTCTTTGCCCTGTTTCGCTACAAGCCTTTTCTGACCTGTGTTTTGTTAGTTTTCCTCGTGTGCCTGATCTCCGTATTCCTGTCTTTTTCTCTGTTTTCTGATTTCGCTGTTTGGATTGTGTTTTTGTACTTTTGCCGTGTTTTCCTGGTTTTTGATCTCTGCCTGTTTCTTGACTTCGTTTTGGACTGTGTTTTTCTACTTTTGCCGTGCCTTCCTGGTTTTGATCTCTGCCTGTCCTCTGACCATGTCTTCGCCTCATCCCTGGGTTTTGACCCTTAATAAACTACGGTTACCCTTGAATCGTTTGCCACCAGTATGTATAATCTGTCTGCCCAGTTCCAACAGCTCCAGCTTGGGCGTGATGTTCAACCACCCACCGCAGCGATGTCTACCCAAGGCTCCGCACCCCCTCTGGGAAGGGAACCCCCTACCACCACCTGAACCCTACTCTGGGGAGCTGGGCACCTGCCGCTCATTCCCGTCTCAGTGTTCTCTTGTTTTTGAGCTCCAGCCCTCCAACTTCCCCACTGACTGAGCCAGGATCGCCTACATCATCACCCTCCTCACCGGCAGAGCCAGGGAGTGGGGAACGGCGGGGGAGGAACACAGCCTCGGATTATGCCATCAACTTCCGCACACTGGCCACCACCAGCAACTGGAATCAAGAGGCCCAGTACGACGCCTTCCTCCATGGCCTGAATGACGACATCAAGGATAAGCTCGTTACCCGTGATTTGCCGGCCGGCTTTGACGCTCTGGTGGAGATGGCAATCCGGATTGACCGACATCTGTCCACCCGTGGTAGAGAGAGGTCAGTGAGGGGCCGCCATTCCCGCAGAAAGACGGAGACCTCATCCGAGTCATTTTGACTGCCGGTCGTGGATCCTACTCCCCTGTCCAGTTCACCCCAACCCATGCAGATCGACCGCACCTGCCTGACCCCGGCTGAACGTCAGCGCCGTGTCACAACCCAGGCCTGCCTGTACTGCAGGAACCCTGGCCACTTCATCGCCAACTGCCCAACCAAATCCAATGCTCATCAGTAGCCAGGGGATTACAGGTGAACATTACCCCCTAACACACGTTCTTTGCTGTCCTAGTTAATAGTTTTATCCAGGTGGTCTCTGTGTTGGTGGACACCGGCGCTGATGGCAACTTCATCGACGCGGACCTGGCCTCCAAATTACACCTGCCCAGCATTCCTCTCCAGACTCCCTTGGAGGCCCTCGCAATCACTGGCGTTCCCCTGAGCCACATCACCCTTGTCACCCCAACGGTTAATCTCCTGCTGTCCGGTAATCATCGGGAGGAGATCATCCTCTACATCATCAAATCCCCCCGAGCTCCTGTCATATTGGGACACACCTGGCTCGACTGGGCCACTAACCAAATCCTGGAATGGAGCCCCTACTGCCTGTCACACTGCCTCCGAGATGCTCCAGTACCTGCTGCTCCACCCGACACCCCTGAGAGAGAGACCCCTGACCTCTCAGCAGTGCCTCCCGAGTATCTGGACCTCCGGGAGGTGTTCAGTAAGTCCCGTGCCACCTCTCTCCCACCCCACCGCCCCTATGACTGTGCCATTGACCTCTTTCCAGGAACATCACCCCCCAGAGGCCGCCTGTTCTCGCTCTCCCGCCCCGAAACTGAAGCCATGAACAAATACATTCAAGAGTCGCTGACCGCAGGCATCATCCACCCATCTTCTTCATGGGCAAGAAGGACGGCGGCCTTCAGCCATGCATCGACTACCGAGGCCTCAACGCCACCATGGTAAAGAATCACTATCCTCTTCCTCTCATGTCTTCCGCCTTTGAATCTCTGCAGGGAGCGACTATCTTTACCAAACTGGACCTCCGCAATGCCTACCACTTGGTCTGGATCCGCGAGGGTGACAAGTGGAAGATGGCATTCAACATGCCCACGGGCCACTACGAGTACCTGGTGATGCCGTTCGGGTTCACTAACTCCCCCGCTGTCTTCCAGGGCCAAGTGAACGATGTCCTCCACGACATGCTCGGCCAGTTTGTTTATGTTTACCTGGATGACATTCTAATATTCTCCCGGTCCAGGGCTGAGCACACCAACCACGTCTGTCAAGTCCTACAATGGCTCCTGGAGAACCGACTGTTCATCAAGCAGGAGAAATGTGAGTTCCACTAAAGCACTGTTTCCTTCCTGGGCTTTGTCTTCTCTACCAAGGGCATCCAGATGGACCGACGGAAGGTCCAGGCGGTGGTAGAGTGGCCCAGACCTGAATCCCGATGTGAGCTGCAGTGCTTCCTCGGCTTCGCCAACTTGTACCGCCGATTCATTCGGAACTACGGCTCAGTGGCCACCCCCCCTCACAGCTCTGATGTCATCAGCCAGAAGGTTCACCAGGACCCCCAAAGCCAAGAAGGCCTTTCAAGACCTCAAGGTACGATTCACCTCTGCACCCATCCTGATCCAGCCTGACCCCACCCGACAGTTTGTGGTGGAGGTTGATTGATTGAGTTTATTTGATAAATTAAAATACAATACACAAATATGCATATAGCACTTAATCTATCAGGATATCGAAATAAAGTCACATGACTTATTTCCATTGCGGACCTGAAGACTTAGCTAGGAGGCAGGCTGGAAAAAGGTGTGGCATGTAGGCTACTCATTACATTATAAAATCACACATATACAACACATATACACATTAAAAGTCCTAAAATAAGAAATTCCCTAATATATTACTCAGCAGCCAATTTTTCAACTGTTTCTTAAAACTATTCAAAGTAAGGGCAGATTTAATTTCATTTGGGATTTTATTCCATTCTTCCCCACCTGAGTAAAAAAATGTGCTTCTCCCTAACTTGCTTCTTAAATTGGGCAGTTTCAGATTGTACACACTAGCCCTCGTATTCAAACCATGAGAGTCCCTAATAAAATGAAAATACCCAGCAAAATAATTTGGAGACTGTAAAATCTTATAAACCATAATAAGTTTTAACTGCAAAATTCTAAGCTCAACCGGAAACCAGTTCAACTCTTTGAAATGGTTCGAACTAATGTGCGTTCTTGGACTGAGCTTAAGGACTACCCTCTTTAGTTTATTCTGAGCTTTTTGTAGCTTTTCTTTTGTTAAACCACTGTACCAGGCTGTGAAGGTGTAATCATAGTGGCATTGAACTAATGATGTAGCTAATGTCCTCATGGTCACCTTATCAAGGAACTTTGATATTCTTGCCAAAAACTTTGTTTTTAAATGGACCTTTCCAATAACAGAAAGGGCCATAGATTCACCTGTCATACATTGGTCCAGCTCACATCCAAGGTAAGTAACAGAATATTTTTCTTTTATCAGTGTCCCATGGCACTCCACAGAAAAAATGTCTGAGTCTCTTAATTTATGCCTTGATCCAAATAAAATTGTCAGGGTAGGTGGGAAACAGGATCCAACTGCGGACAGGACTGAATAAACAGAGGTTTATTAGGAGGGGCAAAACAACAATCCAAAGTAAAACAGCCAGGGTCGAAATCCGAGAAGGCACAGCAACAGTACAGAGTCAGAGTCCAAAATCACTGAACGGGCAGGGGTCAAAAACAGAATCCAAAAATCAGGGTCGCAAGAACACAGGCAGAAGTCAAAAACCAGGAAAACCCACGGACACGGAAAACAAAACAACAAAGGAAAAAGACTCTGGAAACCAATACAAAACAGAAAGAAACTCGGGAAACAGATACTAAAACAGAACAGACAACTAGGGAAAGAAACAGGTACTCAAAAAAAAAGCTTGAAGAAACACAGAGGCAAAACAATGATGACAAACTCACAACAAAGCACTGCAAGTGTAACCGTATAGAAAGAGAGAAGCTTACTTTTACTCAGAAGTCCAAGGTGAGATGTGAACCCCGCTCCTCTCACTCGCAAGCGAACGCGTTACCAATCAGCTAAAGACGACATCGCCGATAGCTAAGGGTAACGTCGTTATTCTGACCCTGAGGGTTGCGTCGCCAGAGAGTGTTGTCACGGTAACCTGCTACAAGGCTTTCGCTTTACTGCACCTCACTGTGCTTACTAGTGAACTAGCCGAGCTACACCCGCTACACAAGCACAGAGTATAAATACACTGAGGGGGACAGGAAACAATGAGATACAGGTGTGAGGAGCCGGGAAGGGCAAACGACAGACAGGTGCACGTAATGAGACAGAGTGAGGAGTGCAGATAATAAAATAACAAGAGAGAATGGACTGGACTAGAACCAAATACATAGAGATAACATGACATGGACTCCAATAAGACAAGTGCATACAAGAAATAGTAAAGCAGAAACGAGAGTCAGCTATAGTTAATAGAGGAACCAAAGAAAGATAATTGGTGATAGAACAGGCAGAAAGAGAGACAGCTGCAGCGAGGAAAGATGACGTAAATTAGTAGATGAGTAGAAAATCCTGATTCTATGGCGTTAGTAGATTAATAGATTAGTATTATATACAAGTTAGCCATTAGTAGATTAGTAGACCCTAATTCTAAGATGTTAGTAGTTGTTAGTAAATTAGTATTATTTACAATGAAGTAATTAGTAATGAAGGAAGCACATGACAGAGGAAATACAGAGAAAAACTGAAATCACCAAAGACTACCGAATAGTGAGACGAAGACAGGGGAGTGACAACAAAGCAAACACGGAACAGTGCGACCAAAAATAAATACATGATCAGGAAATAAATAAAAACATAAGAAACGTAATACCAACTAACACAGGGGTTCTCAATCCTGGTCCTGGGGGACCCCTGTGTATGCTGGCTTTCGTTGCAACCGCAGTTGCAATCCCAGAATTTTAACAAGCTGTTAATTTTTCTTAATTAGGTGCTTGTCATGTTTGGAGGAATTATTCACCCTCTTAAGCCACATTATATCAGAAATAGCTATGGATGCCATGTAGAATAAACACCCCATGTTCACATTGTGCTATATTATTTAAAAAAGATAAGAAAATTATTTAACAGATCCATTTAAAGACTGATTTGAATCAATAGGCTCCTAATTGGTGAAAGTGTGGACACATGGCCACTAAAATTAACCATTTCGTAGATAATGAAGAATTCAAACACAAAGCAAATGATAACGAGCCAAACCTGCATTGTCTTAAGCTTAAAGAAAAAATTGAGTTAAACACGTGTTCAACAACCTAATTAGGAGCCTATTGATTCACTTCACTCTTTCATTTGAGTGAAAATACATTATTTTGTAACCTTTTCTTATGTAATTGTTGCAATATAGCACAATAAGCACAATGTGAACATGGGGAGTTTGTTCTACATGGCATGCATAGCTATTTCTGACATAATGTGTCTTAAGTGGGCGAATAATTCCTCCAAACATGAAAAGCACCTAATTAAGAAAAATTAACAGCTTGTTAAAATTCTGGGATTGCGACTGTGGTTGCAACGAAAACCAGCATACACAGGGGTCCCCCAGGACCAGGATTGAGAACCCCTGAACTAACAAACAAGGTTCAGAGTCCTGACAAAAATACATTCAGATTTGCCTAAGTGCAAAGATAACTTATTGTCACATAGCCGGGCGAGATACAAACACCGGGACGGAGGCAGAAAAAATACGATAGAGCGTCCCGACGACGCTAAACAGAAACGCAAACGGCGAAACAGAAAAGGCTACTAATAACCGTGACAAATAACATTTTCATTTTTTGTGTATGTTGAAATCAACAGCAAGATTGTGATTCACAAATCATATGCAATATGATTGCTTAAACTGTTTCTAATAACTATGAGGCCTACACACTCTTTTTTTATCTGATAGTATGTTTCCTGCCGGTTATAAATAGCCCAGGACTTCCGCATTTCCGACACTTCAATATTGTCTTTGTTATGTTGACAATGAAGTCGGTAAGGTATAAGAATTCGGTCGCTGCATTTCTGGTTCGTACGGGTCCGGTTATAAGATTTAGAATTAGATTGGTTTTCTCTTTTCTTTCCAATCTTTCTTTGTCCTTTATTCTTTTTACCTGTTGCCATTTGTGTTCAGCTCTTTCGCCACAAGAGCTTTGGATAACAGGTCTTCTTTTCCTTCACTCGTTCTCTCAAGTTTTGTTTTGTTTCTCTACCTCCTGTTATGCCTAATGATTTAGTGCATGAGGTTTTTTGTTATTCATTCTCGCTGTTTATCGAGACTCGCCTCCTTTTGAGGTTGCTTTGTTTTGGCTTGTGCTAGGGAAGTTTTGCTCCCGTTCTTTTGTTTCCCTATCTCCTGGTGCGGATAGTTCCGCGTTTGTGGCGTATCTTTTTTAAGATACGCTTTTAGAATCCTTCTCAGTCGTGTCTGGTTCTCTGAACCGTAACACAACCCTTACAGTTATTACCGCAAAAATAAACAAAGTAGACTAGACAATACATTTTCTTTACAATATCTGAACACAGTGCCTAACAAGAAAGAGACATCAATAGAAAAATAATTATAAACAATTAATATTGTATGCAATACTCAATCCAATAAATTATAGCAATAACTTGCGAATCCATCTGTTACCTCCTGTTGAAAATATAGAAATCACACTGTAACTATCAACAAGGATGATATGTAGCCTAAATCTGAACAGATTGCAGAGCACTACAACATATTGATCCACGTGGGGAGTGAACAAAGCTGATTGGTAATAAAATATTGCCTCTTTGTCGAGCCCCACCCAAGTCCAGCTCTCCTTAATTACTGTTGTTAATTTCGTCAAGCTTTCGCTTCAAAAAGCAAGTTTCCTTGAAAACCCGGGCTATTGCGAAGACCCATGAGTTAGGCTATAGCGATGAACCTGCGTTTGTATGTAGCTATTTTATGAAACTGAACACAGATTACCCCCTTGCTAATCAATTAGGTAAGCTATGTTACAGTGTATTACATTTCATTCAGTTCATGGTCATGTCGGGGAAAAACAGCCTTATTTTCCTAAGTAGCCTAAAAAGGAAGCTAAATTAAGCATATTCAACCAATGCTTAACATACTGTATTAACTGTGTTCGACCAGTTGACACTATGCACATAACTCATAAATGCTTCCAGGAGAAATATACAACACTTTATACCGCTATTACACTATCTGAAACGTCGACACGTAATACCCCCATGCCCTGTAAGGCTGTCTCATTCATTACAGTTCATTCTGGTTTAATTGTCGGCTTTTTTATCCAATAGAGTACATTATAACCTTATAAAGACGTGGCATATAGCAACGGTATATGCCACGTCTTTTTGGGTGCTTTGAGCAATTTACTACAGCCCAGCGTAACGGCAGTTTTCGTTTTAACTGTCTAGTATTACGCAAGCTCTATAGAATACGCATTAGGGAGGGGAGTTTCCCTTTTCCGATATGTAAGTATTTTTGCATCTAAAATGCCGTTGGTCTCGCTGGCTACATATGTACATTTGTGTTTCCACTCGAGCACTGTCTTTCCAATATGTTTGATAGCCCTATTGTTATTTTTGCATTTTGAGTGCATTTCACATACTGTAGTGCAATCATTAAATGTATTTTTGATGTAGGCTACCGATGTTCATTGAAGACAGAACATTTGGCAGCATTTTGCTGATGGTGGAATACTATTTTATGTTCATGTTATCATACATAATATAAGCTATGGCGTATATACTTGTCTCTCAGGGCATGACAAATTACCGTGCGCTGATATGTGGTAGATTAAGGTAAAAATTTCCTTGGAGTCATTATGAATAGGAAAATAAAAAACTACAGAAAAATGCAATCCCAGGACAAAAGTATACATACAGTAGAGTACAGGGACAAGTGATGTTTTATTGAGGTACAAGAGTGAATGATTAGGCATCATATTTAGGTGTATGTAACACTGTGATATCAATGTTTTTTTTATCTTAAGCCATCAGAAGGAGCAAATGTATATGCGTTATAATGGACAAAACTGGCCGTCGCAGTGGTACAGCGGCTCGGAGAGAATCGCTGCGCGCATAGCAGCCCTGGGCGGGCTGGAATTACGGTCAGGAGCTCGAAGGAGTTGCGCCCTGAAGAGGCCGTGGCGCCCTCCCGTCCTATCGCCGGCTGACGGGGTTGTGTAGCGGTGATTCTCTAGCGGTTGCTACACGGGGGGAATTGAAATAGAATAGGGGTTCAATTGGCTACTAAATTGGGAGAAAATGGGGAAAAATCAGAAACAAATAAAAAAATAAAAAATAATGGACAAAACTAATTTTATTAATTTTATGACATGTTTTGCATAGGGGTTTTGGACCCATAGATATCTACCCCCTATACTGATGAAAATATGTAATTCCCACTTGGAATTTATGCAAAAGTGAGTTTTATGAGCCAAAACTGTTGATTTGTAGTTAAATATATCATAGTTTTTTTTATTTACAGCAGTGCACAATTTAGCTATTTGGATAGATTTGGAGACACTAATGGACAACAGGGTTGTCGAGTAAGTGAGGATTTGGTAAAATTTATATTATCTGAATCCAGCGGTTCCAACAGTCAATGCCCTTGTTAAAACGTTCGGCACTCTGAATACTGAACACAAGCGAAATTGCGTGCTAGAACCCCTCACTTAACCTACATTCAAAATAAGTTTTACGCTATATAATTAAAAATGACAATCATCAATTAAATCGCCAAATTCTTTGATAGGTAAATCAAACAGTAACCTGGTGGATCAACTAACAAGCCAAAACAAAGTCTACATCAGGTCTTGAGATTAAATAATTTTATTAAATGAAAAAAAAGTCAATTAGAATAATGACTTGAAATCATACATTCACTAAGGAATGTAGGCTGACTACTTATAATTACAAAAGGGAAGACATTAAACCAGACATTAATTAGAAAATACCAGTAAAGAGAGAGATAAGCCAGAAATTGTAAATATTATTTACCCTCCAGGAACAGGAATGAAAGGAACTACCACCACAAAAACAAAAAGGATGAACTTCTTCTCCAAACAAACTCCAAAACTGACTAACTTCTTTCCTTCAGTACACTCATAAGAAATTCCTCCACAGGAAGAGCATCCCGGTCCTGATTGGGTTAAGGTGTGGGGGAGGGGTCATTTATGACAAAGACTGGCTTATCTTTGATGTTTTTGGGGGTGAGTGAGTGAGAGTGGGGGGGGGGGGGGGGGTACTTTACTTATATCTAAATATTAGATATCCTACATTCCCTCTCTTGTAAGAATAGGTGCATGCACCCGCTAAAAACCTATTCTTACATCACCAAATAGGAATCACATTACACATTTGAACATTGAAGATGCAGTTACCTGCTAACAACAAAAACAACTGTCCAAATGGTTCACAAACCATCTTTAAAACATTTAGTCCATGCCCAGTTTAATAGTCCCGTTGTGATCTGCTGGCCAGCAGATATATGGACACACTGACATATGTCACACGATGATCCGGTGTGGTGCGGAGACATATCTCCATTAGACACTCTTATGTGTTGCTGCTGTTATGACACCCTGGTTCAGTCTCTTCCTTCTCCAGTGTCCGGGTATCTAGACTGGCAAGGGACAAGAGGTTCCCTGGACTTTGGGTAACATGCAGTGCTTTTTCCCATTAATGTTGCAATTGCGTGAGTGAAATGCAGCCGACTCCCAACAATGTCTCTACCAGTTCTGCACAGCATGCGGGGACGCTGTCTCCTGTGACAGGAAGCTAGACGATCCACAGGTGGCAAAGTGCGGTCAGGACCTCTCTTCTGACGGGCGGGGAAGCGCCTCTTTCCCTGTCGGAATCCATTTTGGCTCCTTTAGCCTGGGTCCAGTTGGGTGAACTGCTGACGGCAGTTGCTTAGGCTAGCTTCCCGCGGCAGGGTGTGGGACCGGTTGCACTTGTGTCTGTGGGTGTCCTTTAGGGAATGGCAGGAGAAGACTGTGGGAGTTGAGGGCTCAGGCCTTATCACTCACAGAAACATGTGAAGAGGGGAACAATTAATGATAGCACTGCATGTTATGAGCGCTGTCAGTCCATGCAGGGGAACGTTACGGACAGGGTTTACTGTCCATGGGATTGCCAGTCCAAATAATGACAGGAATAGGGCAGACTTGTCCATAAGTGTCCAGGAACAGTACTTGAGGGGGCACCTACACTCTATTAAAGGGACTTAAAAACATATGGGCATGGTCTTATGTTAAATTGTGGTGGTAGGGATGTGGGGGGCACCAGTTTTACCTCCTAGAACCCCAGTGTGTTACTGGCAGTCCTTTGGTTGCAGAGGGCCACAGCGTTCAGCAAACCGGGATGACAGAATGCATCCTGCCATCTTGCTTCTTCCGCACGTGGATGCCCCTTAACCACACCCGTCTCATCTCTGTCCAGGGGTCTATGCCAGTTTTGGCTTTGGTTCCCTCTCTGGGCAGCTGGGCTGATCATCACTCGTTGGCCTCCAGTCCATCACTGCTCTCCGAACACTTCTGACGTCGGAAAGGGGCTCTTGCATTTTCCCTGGATGACGTGTCTGCGAAGTTTGCAGGTGTGGCTCGGCGGTGGAGAGATAAGGGTGTGGGAAGCTGTTGTTCCAACTTGGCTGCTTCCATCTTGCTTTGGAGTGCAAGACAACACTCTGGCGGAGACTTTGAGGGCCCGAGGGGTCGTAAAACGGCCGAGGGTTGGCTTCCTGCTCTGTTTCTCCTGGGGTCTCTTTGCAGCTCTGATAGGGGGACCTCTGTGAAAGCCTCGCTCCCCTATCTCCTCCGTCACAGGAACTGTGGAAGTGGGAGAGTCCACAGAGCACACCCCTTCTACCTGTGCAGCAGACAGAGGTTCCCCGGATTCAGCAGGAGGGGAAGAAAAATCCACAAGGGGTGGGGTGGGGTCCTCAGCCTGGGTGGACTGGTCTGTGGGGGCTGACTCCACCTGCTGGGGTGCGTAGACCTCTCCACCTGGCAGGGCTGATGGGCCTATAGAAGCCGGTTCTGCGTCCTGCGGTTCGACGGTCTCCTCACCAGGCTGGGCTGCTGTGTCTGCAGTAGCAGGTTTTGCCTCCAGGGGTTCGACGGTCTCCTCACCAGGCTGGGCTGCTTTGTTTGCAGTAGCAGGTTCTGCCTCCAGGGGTTCGACGGTCTCCTCACCAGGCTGGGCTGCTGTGTCTGCAGTAGCAGGTTCTGCCTCCAGGGGTTCGACGGTCTCCTCACCTGGCTCAGTTGAGAGAACTGCAGCAGCGGATTCCCCTTCCTGGGGGGTCACATCCTCTGTGGTGGCTGGTGTGATACAAGGCACAGAGCTGTTTCCCCCAAATTCCTCCAGGGAAGGGGGGCTCACCAGGGGGGGCGGCTACATTGTCTGTGGAGGTGACAAAATCCACAGAATTGTCCAAGCCTGAAGGGGGTGGGGATGAGTCAATGGAGAGTCGTGTATTGTCCTCGTGGGGGGTGGTGCCTGGGTTATGGCTGGGATGGCTCCATCCACTGCTCCTATCAGCGCAGGCTGTACTGGTTTGGCAGTAACTTCTGACTGACAGTGGTGCTTTTCCCAAGCCAGTTTCCACATTTGGTTTACCTCCTTCCATGCCTGCTTTGACCGCTGGAGGTAGAGAAAATGTTGTCTTTTCTCTAGGTATGACTTTATCCCTTGTACAATCCTGCGCTTGGTTTCATCACTATCTGGAGAAATCAGATAGTCCGCAGGTTGTAAAGTGCCTCCTCCTTAAGCTGGTCCATTGCATTGAGCTGTTCTGCAAATTTTGGGCACTGGGCTATCAAGTATTGTCATTCTGATATCATGAGGTACCACTGCTGATCCAACCTTGACTGGCCAGGGAATGCTGGTAGTTCAGCAGTGGAGGGTAAATGAGGCATCTCTCTCTTTGTCTGGTATGCCATAATAATAATTATTTTTAAAAAATAAAATCAATCAATCTAAGACCAGTTCATTAGAAAGATTTGAACTTGTCTCAGTTTACCGCAGTTTACTCAATAGTATAGTTTAGCATGCTATAGGACAAACTATCTCGGTGGGACCTCCAATTATGTCGGGTAAGTGAGGATTTGGTAAAATTTGTATTATCTGAATCCAGCGGTTCCAACAGTCAAAGCCCTTGTTAAAATGGTCGGCACTCTGAATACTGAACACAAGCGATATTGCGTGCTAGAACCCCTCACTTAACCTTCATTCAAAATACGTTTTACGCTATTTAATTTGATAAGTATTATTAAAAATGACAATCATCAATTAAATCTCCAAATTCTTTGATAGGCAAGTCGAACAGTAACCTGGTGGATCAACTAACAAGCCAAAACAAAGTCTAAATCAGGTCTTGAGATTAAATAATTTTATTAAATGAAAAACAGTCAATTAGAATAATGACTTGAAATCATACAGTTACTAAGGAATGTAGGCTGACTACTTATAATTACAAAAGGGAAGACATTAAACCAGACATTAATTAGAAAATACCAGTAAAGAGAGATAAGCCAGAAATTGCAAATATTATTTACCCTCCAGGAACAGGAATGAAAGGAACTACCACCACAAAAACAAAAAGGATGAACTTCTTCTCCAAACAAACTCCAAAACTGACTAACTTCTTTCCTTCGGTACACTCATAAAAAATATCTCCACAGGAACAGCATCCTGGTCCTGATTGGGTTAAGTTGTGGGGGAGGGGTCATTTATGACAAAGACTGACTTATCTTTGATGTTTGTGGGGGTGAGTGAGTGAGAGAAAGACAGAGAGTGACAGAGATAGAGAGAAAAAGGGGGGGGGGGGGGAGCTGGGTACTTTACTTATATCTAAATATTAGATATCCTACAGGGTACACTGCTACATTTTGCATCATAGACCTTGCGGAGGGAAGTCCTTTACTCTCTCCTCATTAGGTTCAATTTTAGATGGGTTTTGAGCTGGAGAATTCTCAAGATGAAGATGAAGGAAATAGCAGAGTCTTCTATTCAGTTTAACCATATATTATGCATTGACGCCAACGGGAGGTCCTTTACCGTACACAGAGGATTAGTTCCCCGAACAAAAACAAACATTAGTTTGTATAATATCATAACTCCTCCTCTACCTAACTAATACACCAATAATGTGCGGTGACACCCTTTTGTCATATCTTATTTTATCCAATAACAAATTAGGCGAAAAATAAACATGTCATATAACCAGTTCCTACCCTATGCGCTTGGGGGCACTCAATCTACCAAATAAAATTGTTTTTGACTTATCCTCATGTGCCTGTTAATCAGACCATGTAATTTCTCTTATTTTTTCTTATTTTCCCACTTGTTCGGTCAGCATGATCTATCTTATCCATTGTTATGAGTACAACTTGTAAACAATAGAGGGAGACATTCCTGTTTTGATGGGGGATTCTAGATGTTTCCCTAGTTGATAGCATGGAGGACTCCTCCAAGGCCTCTCACCCCCCCGACATTTCACTAAACCTTAGACTGTATTTATTTTATTATTTATATGATGCATTTTTGGTTTTCTTTGGGCCTACACAGCTTCACAAAACAGCTTACTTCCACATATTCCCCCCTTTGAGACCATTTGGTCTCACACTCCCTAGTTGATGTTTCACCCGGTGGAGTTATGACATTTAAATTTTATAATATATGAAAAATAAACATTGGTGGTGGATTAGTTTCATGCATGCATAATTTAACTAAGTTAATACTTCCTCTAATTAACAGAGGATCTATCAAAAAGTAAATATCAAAATATCAAAAAGCCAATCAAAAGGCCGCTGCACTAAATGACCATCCATCCCCAATTTGCTATAATCAAAATGAGACAATCACTAAACACAGCAGCCCCCCGACCAACCCCTTGACACCCTGATATTTACTTAATCAAATTTTTTCTTTTCTAATCCTTCAATCACAGCCACATCCCTTTTTTTCGGGGGGTGGGGTGGGGTTGGGTCCCTCAGTCAGTCCCCTGAGGTCGGAGGAGGTGAGTGTCAGAACACACCGCTGTGGTTTCTATCACAGTCATTTTTTTGGATTATACTTGTAATGTCTTCTTCCTCTTCTTAGGAGCCCATGACCTGAGAAGCCTGAGGAGAGGTTACTAGTACTTCACTCAGGTGTCTCCTACCTTCTTCGCCCTTTTCCTTAATCTATTTATGTGTCTGGTTTATCTGTCCTAAGGGCTTTTAGTCAGTTGGGGCTTTATTATGTCCCCTTTGAGTTGTTCTTTTCTTTGTGTACTGTAGTCAGTATATGTGATATGTGTGATCATGGGGTGTCAAATGAATAAATCTATTCTGACTATTTCTCATGGCCATGAGTGCTAATGGTAGACCTTGTACCCATCTCATCCCTGTTTGCCTACATATTTTCTGTAATTTAGTTTTTAGTGTTCCATTGCATCTCTCTACTATATCCGCTGCCTGGGGATGGTACACACATTAAAATTTCTGCTGTATACCTGTAATTTTACAAACGTCTGCTATCATGTCAGACGTAAAATGTGAACCATTGTCGCTGCTCAGGGTCTGACAGACCCCAAATCTGGGGAAAGTTTTTCTTGCCAAGGCTTTAACATAATTTATACAGTCTATGGATCCAATACTGACAATGGTCCTGGCTGTGTGAGCAGGATCTCATATCCTGATACTCTCCGGTGAGTTAGGGACGATTTCCCTCTACTGAGTAGTGCTTCTACTGCATGTGACACATACAGGGTAACTTCATGCCCTGCCGTTATTGGCGTTGCCTTCTCTACTGCAAAGGCGGCTGCTGCCAGTCCTTTCTCACATGTGTGGAGTCCTCTTTCTACTGCACCTAGTCTCGTACTGTAATAGGCAATGGGTTTGTATCTTTCTTGCTCTTTTTGGGTCAGTACTGCTGTGGCAAACCCCCCTTTTTCTCTGCACAGAACAGGTGGAACCGTTTGTTGTAGTCTGGGAGTCCCAGAGTTGAACTGTTTGTAATGCTTGCTTAAGTCCAGTGTAAGCTGATCCTGTCCCTGGGAACCACTCAATTTGGTGTCTTCCTGCTTTATTTAGGCACAAATCTTAGTGGCCATGCCATTTCCGCATAGTCACAAATCCACTGCCTGCAGGACCCCGTCATTCCTAGGAATCTCTGCATTTCTTTCACCGTTCTCGGTCTGGGAACCTTTGTGATTGCTTCAATTCGTTCTGCAGAAATACTTTTTCTCCCTTTCTTAAGAGTATGACCCATGACTTGTTCTTGGCAAAACTTTAACTTTGACTTGGATACTTTGTGGCCTTTTAGTGCCAGTTCTTGTAACAGCCTCTTACTGTCCTCTTTGCATGCAGTCATCCTTGGGCTGCATAGGAGAAGGTTGTCCATACAGGATGAGAGTGCTTCCCCCTTTGGCGCAATGTCCGCTAGGTCATTTCTGACCTTTCGATTGAACAGGCTAGGGGATTCTACATATCCCTGAAGCAGTCTTTGATAAGTGTACTGTTGCCCTCTGTATGTGAATGCAAACAAATACTGGGACTCGGGGTGCACAGGAATTGAGAAAAACACTGAACATAGGTCTATAACTGTGTAGTGGGTTGTATCACTTGGGATGTTAGTCAATATGGTTGAGGGATTGGGTACAATTGGGTAGCCTGCAATTACTTAGTCATTGAGTAGTCTGAGGTCTTGTACCATCCTCCATTTTCCTACCATTTTCTTAACTGGTAAGATTGGTGTGTTGCATGGGCTGGTTGTAGGGTATATCACCCCAGCTTTCAGAAGGTCTTGTGTAGTGGTGCTAATTCCTTCCTCTGCATCCTTGTTCAGGGGGTATTGATGGACTCGGGGTCCCATCATGCCTGGTTTCAGTTGTATCTTCACCTGTCCAGCTGGCCGCATGAGGCCGATGTCGTGCCCCCCTTCTGCCCAGAGTTCTTTTGGGACATCCTGTAGGTACTCTTCTTGTTTTTCTGTGAGCGTCATTATTGCTTCCACTTCAGTGTGTGTTTCTCCATGCATACTGGAGTCTTTAGGCCCAATGATAAGAACCAATCTGTGGGGCAGACACCATTCAACAATCCGGGTATGTTAGTAGGGAGGTACTGCTGCTGCATCATTCTTTTTACCATCGGTACAATGTCTTTTGCTTCAAATCCTGGGTTAACATCCAACGTTACATGGGGAATTGCTGTCCCCCCCATCATGTACCATTGCTCTGTTGGTAAGTTCTTCTCCCTCAGAGCTTTCATAGCCCTCACCTATTCTTTTCCTATGTAGATGCCTCTTGCATGTATCACTCCCTGTTTTCAGTCTCCTTGAAGTTCTGCGCGTACTCTTCATCTTCTCCTGTCGGATCGAAGAATAAGGTCATGTGGAGCTGATCCCTCATTTCTGTCTTACTGATACTTTCTTTCAGTACTGGGCATGTTGTCCTTTGTCCATAGCTTCCAATATTCATTCAAATTATTTTCTTGTGGTAACTGTCCCCAGTAGACTACTGGGCCACCCTGTTCCTTGTTTAACATGTCCATCACATATTGTCCAGATGATCCAGGAAAAATGCAAATCAGCCCTTGAGGCGTGCATGAAATGGTGGCATTCAATTTGCACCGCAGATCCCTTCCTAGCAAGTTTACGGGTACGTTAGGGGTATATAGGAGTCTTGCCGCAATTTGTTGCTCCCCCACTATCAGTTTTTGCTCTTTGGTGAATGGATTTGTGTTATCCCTGAAAATCTTTTTGCTTTAATATGATGTGGGTCATTCCAGTATCTATTAAAAAGTTGCATGTTTTCCCTCTTATGAAAATATCTATTCGTGGTTCATCTGTGGCACTGCTGGATGTTATAGATAGCATTTCCCTTGCCTCACACTCTCCCTCTGCTCCTAGGGGTGTGTGATTCTCAGGGCATCCCTATTGATTCTGGGGGGGACTCATCCCCCATTGATGTTGTGGCTGCCATCCCTTCTGCTGCTGCCCATACGTGTTTTGCTGTGGGGTCATTGCTATCTGGTTCTTGGTCCTTGATGTGACGGCATTATCTGGGGCCACCCCGCAGGGTTTGCTCCTTAGTTCATGCGGCCTCTTGATTGGAATCCTAATCTGCGTCTTCTCTGACCTGTCGAACAGTCTCTGGCCTAGTGTCCCATCCTCCCGCATTTCCAGCAGTCTCCTTTCTGCTGCCACTGGCCCTGGTTTGTCCATGGGGACACTGGCCCTTGGGAATTTGGTCCTGCCCATGCGATGGTAGTTCTGCACATTATCCTCAGATTTTGCAAAACTTGAGGACATGGAGTTTCTGATCCAGGAAATGTATATATATTACCAATTTCACTTATGTAGCTCTCAGCAAACTTTGGAAAAACGTTTTTTTTTTTCCCCCCCAAAGTTTCTTTGCATTTGTGGCACTTTATTTTTATCTTAAATTATGAAAATAAATAAATCTAAGTTTGTATTGTAAATGGTACACCTGTCTTCTTTCATTTAAGCCATTTACCAAGTTTATGTGATGCTCACACCTGGAGTTATAAGGCCTTAAACAGAGCACCCCCTAAATAGGTGAAATTTGCCATCTGCGCCAAGGGGTTAATCAAATCGAATAAGCTGTAGTGTCATCTTTAGTATATATTTTTTCCCTTTGTGCTCCCAACTCCATATAGGTCAGAGTTTAACGTTACTTTTCTCTAACGTTGCACCGTTTTCATTCTTCTGCTCCATAGTTTTCATTAATTGAGTCAAAAATCATGTAGCCTATTTGAAGCAGTTTTCAGATATGAATCTGGAAACAATCCATAGGCTACCTGAAGTTAAAATGCAACTGGAAAAAGCATCTTTATTAACGTTATAGCTACAATGGCTATGATATAACGGAGCCTATGAGCGCTTAATATCAGCTGATCTCAGCGTAAACAAGAGAAGCTTAACCTGTTGTCAGTGGAAGTGCGCAGCACAGAGGTACACAGAGAGTTATCTCTCCTCTAGTACTGTATAGGCAATTTCAAAAGCATAATTTCTGATTCCATTTTGGAGAAAAAAGGTTAAGAAGATGACACCCATGGATAGGAGTGCTTGGATGTGGTTGCCATTTGGACAGCTCTGCATCAGCTGTCAACTCCCAACTCTTCTATAGTATCAAAATGATATGAAAGGTTGTCACTCAGCCCAGAAAACACATTGTAGCGTGATGAACGTAATTTATAATTCAGTACATTTTATCATATCAATTAAATTTGATAAGTAATGCATAATTGGAACTTTGAAAACAAAATATATTTTTATTTTTATTTTGTTTTGTGCAGTTGAATATAAGTGACTTTACCAAAGGAAACCCTTTTAAGCAAGTCACTGATCTCTTTTCTAAAAGTGACAATAGCACCATGCAGTGGATGAATAGAATATTACTTTTCTGGTTCCAGAAACCTACTACTTTTCTTGCTCATAATACAGTTTCCATATTGTAAGTGCATTTTTATGTTTCAGTGTGAATGTTTGGGCAGTTGTGCATTTGAGTGTGTCAATTTGTGTGAGCAACAACATCTGCAATTTGGGGATAGAACATACACATGTGATTAACTTATATTTTGTCAAGAGTATTCCCAAAATCATATAGTATCCTTTTTCCAGAGAGTTTAATTTCAAATAATTCTTGTCTCTTTTCTCTTTTGGCTGTTATACAGAGGCTACAGCTGGTGTGCAGGTATAGAACATTTTTTGCTCTAAAAGCTATTACGTGTTTCTTTAAACATACAGTAACTACAGTGCCCATTAATTAAATGCACAGCATCCCTTGAATTCTCTTCGGCCTAACTAGCTGCAAGGTAGTTACATTATTAGAGTCATACAGAAATTATTGTGAACAAAAGCTGGCAGGAGAGGTTAATTAAATGACTATTGCCACGCTGTACCTCAAGCAATGGTGGCATTATTCCACAGCAGCTGAGCTCTGGAGTCGTTCTCACACAGAGCTGTGCATGCAAGAGTAAAATGTTAAACAGAATTGTCTGTGGCACTACAAATGGCATTCCTGTCTCAAAAAAAAAAAGACATCATAGAATACCTACAAAGATAAAACATATACTAATTCAAGTTTGCCACTCAGTCTCATAGAAATAGAGAAAAATGAGCGCCGTTTTAACGTGCGGAGAGCAAGTTCTGTCAGGAAACTCATCATAGCCGACTATGGTCGTCCCATACTCAACCAATCACATGCACACACCTCTAATGGAGCGCCCTTTTTAAGCCAAGAATCAGTTCTCTGTACTGCTTGAACGCTGATGCGCTGCTCTTTGTTTGCTTACGGCTTGTGTTAAAATAAATTTGCTGTCATTCTGCCGCGCCCTGCTGCTGCTAGCCATGCAGAGACTAACCTAGGCTTGCCCTGCTTAAAATTTTTGCAAGGTTGTTTTTTGCATGGATATTCTAGCTCATGTGCTTTTGCAAGCTCTGCTGCGTGACTGGCGTCCTATGCTTTCGTTAAGGCGGAGGTCTTCTTGGAGGTCTTCCTATGTCATGTAAAGCTAAGCTAATTCAGCATGACCATTTAAGACATGCGGATCATCCGTGTAACCCGGTCTTTATTATCCCCTTAGCTCGGTTGCTTCAATGTGTTTTTCAAAATTTGCCAAATTAGCTATCATTTTGTTAGTAGCCAAATACGCCTGTCAGCATGCTAACGTTTTACACGAGCCCTCAGGAGCTACACCATCTGCTTTAAAACATTAATTGTATGTGTTTACATGGGCTACTGTGCTTTGCTGACGCCCTCCAGTAAAATGGGACTTTGGTAAAGTTACATTGTGGATGTTGGTCAATTAGCTAGGCTAACGATACTCGTTAGCAAATTTACTGTCAGGAGGTTCGTAAAAGCTATACGTAATTACGTAATACGTAATTGTGACTAATTCGAGATATTTCGCTAGTTTATACTGCTGCTGTTTTGTCGTGTTAAATGTTAGGTATTTGTATCCCGTTGGGAACGTTATGTTGCACATTATTACCAAGAGATTCTCTTGTTGTTGTAGCCTAGCTACTGCAAATAGAACCCGGAAGCTAAACTGGAATTATTTAGTTGGCTTACTATCGCTCATGGTGGCTAGCTCAAATGCTTATGTAATGCAATGCATTCTCTGGCAGCCTACCTTGCACACAAATACGTGTCACCTTTTCCCGTCTAACCTCCGAGCCGTAGTTGGAGACACGGGGGAACCGAAGCTGCTAATAGCGTGCTACTTTCTGGTTTCAGGACCGAGCTGCTAATTAGCTCACAGCTTCAAGGTAATGCCCAACTTATCAACGTGACGGTCCCATGCAAATAGCGAGGACGCAGGTTTCGTTCATGTGCCTCTTTATTTACACCAATGAACATTGTACAGTTTATAGTTTAGAGGGAGAGACCTTAAAAACCAGCCGCAAACACACTCAGCTAACTTTCAACTAACTTTGTGCTTGAATGTTTTTTTTTCTTCCATCGGCCCTGGCCCTGACTCACACGGACCAATCAGGATATCTTAAAAAGGTACACTACCCATAAGCCCTCGTTAAAGCTGCATACCCCCATTTACCATCAGACGGCTAGCAATTATGCTGCGTTCACACCAAAAAAGATAGGCGGAGCAAGAGTTCCAACTTCGGGGCTGGAAAGTCCGCAGTTGGAATTATTAGACAGACTCACAGAACTATAAGAACAGTTCTGTGGACAGACTATAGGCGCACATTGAATGACCAGAGGTCAATTGAGTTTTTAGCGCCGGTCTGATGCGCGAGCTCTAAGAAACACTGTGCATGCCTGATCACTTCCCCTTGTGCAAAAAATTTAAAAAACAATAGGGCAAAGCGCCAGTTTTATATCTTGTCAAATCTAAAATCTTCGTTCACATGGTAGCAGTATCATCAAGATGTATACGAACTGGAGAAAGCTTGCCAGTTCCGTGGATTCCTTTGGGAGCTGCTCATTGGCGCATGAAGCCAATTCATGGAGGCTGCCATGTTAGACTATGGTGCTTTTTGGAACCAGAGCATGTGCTGCACTGGCTAATTTAAACGCTGCATTACTCTGCAGGAATCGTTTTCGCATTTTGTATTTCTCAATGCGTGCTTAATGCAGCTAAAGCAAAAACAGCGTTACATAATGGCTGGAGTCAGAATAAAAAATGCTTTTTATATTTTTTATTAGAGTTCTAAAATCCATATCAAACGGTTAGACTGATTCGCTCCTAAGGTAAAAATCTTTGTTGCCGCTAAGGGGCAGAGAGGGAATTTTCCACTTTTTCCTCTGTTAAGCACTCGGCTAGCAGCTGGTTAGCTAATTTGGCCACCTTCTTGCTGACGGGAGGTTTTTATTTGGTTTTTCGCTCTCTCAGGAGCAAAACCTAACTGTCACAAGAGTCTGCTTCCATTATTAATTGGCTTACCGTAGCCTACTATAATCTGCTCTCAGTCAAACTTGATAAATAAAATATTAACCAAAAAATGTCATATCACATTCCCTTTAAAAGCCTGCTTTTACACCTTGGTGGATTGCGTATATGATGGCGAAACAGACATGCTCATGTGTGCATAGTGCGAGCAAGGAATAGGCTATATGGATCAATGATCAATATTATTCGGACTAACCATTATGATGCGTTTTGATATACACAATAATAATCTTTAACATTAGGGTTTAACACTGGCAAGGGTTCCCTGTAATTCCCGACAGTGCTGTTATTTTACAATGAGCAAAAATCTATTCCATGAGGCTGTTCTCATGGAGTTCTCGAAGTTCAAGCTTCATCCGAAGTTTATTTTGTGCATTCTAGGCTAATAATTAATAACATAAATATCGTTATTTTGCCTTAATGACGACACTAATAAATACACTGAAGCTGTCAGGTTCGGAACCCATGGGTTCACACATATTTTCCCTTGTTTTATAATGTCCTGCTTATGGAAATGTGACCGACGCATTTTACTAGCAGCTAGCAGGAAGACTGTGAAAAGTGCGATTTACAGAAGGTGAAACGGACCTGCTCATGCATGATCTTAAAGCGCACATGCAGAGAATGGCATTAAAATTATTGTGAATTAGGCTAATTGTGTAATGTGCTGCAAACTTGTTTTCGTTTCTAATTAGACTTTTAGTTTTCTTTAAAATTGTTTTGTTCAGTTATGGAATAGGTGAAATCAGCAGGGTTTTAATAAGCTGAGAGTAGGCCTATGGAAACCTGGTCACTGTAATTAAAAAATATATAAAGGACGAAGAATTAGGTTAAAATTCATTTAAAATGGTGAAATTTTTATTCATCTCCGTTTTTTAACCATAGGCTATCGAAGAATCCAGGGGACTGTAGCCTAGGCTATTTGAAAAACAATAAATGCAATATTCACTGAACTTTTTACTATTTACTTACAGGCTGTCGTCCTAGAGGAAGAGAGCTGTATTGTAATGACATCTGAAGCACATTTTCAGCATTACAAATGTCCATCTATTGCAGTGCGCGGGTTTTCCATTGAATAGCAATTCACGCATTATGTGTAAATGACAATTTGCGCATTAGGCTTGATAATGATATACATGTTATCAGAAAAGTTTTTAATGGATGGCCATTGTCCCGTAAGATTACAGGAACTATTGGCAAATATAGTCATAGCTTGATCCAGGATAATTGCGAATAGTCTACATGTGTAACCTTACACGTAGCCTACCATCGCACATCATCTGGATGTTGATGGAGTGGGCTGAAAGCAATTTCATGCGACATTCCCCTTCGCTGAGGGACAGGTATGTGGTCTTTGACTTATGGGCTTTTTTATTATTATGCATTTTTTGATATAGCCTACACAATAATATTTCACATTGTAACCTTGATATTTTTAGTCATGTTTGTGCGCGCCCCTGTGTGTAACAGACAGGAGGGTGTACGCGCGATGTGTACACGCCTATGTAGACGCACTTATATGCTCCGTACAAAAATAACATGTAAACAACTGTGACATGACTTTAGACCAGGTTTGTGGTGGTTTTAGCGCAAGAGCTTTCTGCTGGCTCAAAATAGAAATACGCCAAAAATTATCCTGGCCACACCTCATCTTAAGACCAACCCGCCCAGTTCACTTCCTATGGGCGCAATATCACTTAATATTTAAATGATGTGAGCGCTGGGTGCTATAATGATCCCTGCACCGGGTGTAAGATAGTGCCCAACATGTTTAGAGAAAGGTGTCATGCATCTTCCAAAACAAGTGATTGTAAGCCAAAATTAATTAGTGATAATATGATTATTTTTACATTGTTAACAGAAAACCATTTCAACCAATGTTTTCATGCTGATCTAACTATAAAACTGCTATATAGGGGGTTTGTGCATTTCATGCACGTTGATATCTTCAGACGCAAGGGAATGCAGGGAGTTTCTTCTTCTTGAGGGGTCAGTTAGCGTCATGAAACATTAATCGTCATCTGCATACTGTGGACACAGCGAATGCCTTCTGTGTAGTGCATTCATAAGATGGTCTTGAAAAGTTTTGGTTTTGGGCCTTATTTCATCCATAACATTCAGACACAAGCTGATCACCATAGTGATCTATTCATAGGTACATAGAAAGGTTACCTGCTCTCTCTAGTCTTGCTTGCTTTTTCACTGAAGCCTTTCACACATTCAGCAAAGCTGTTATTACTGTAAACCCAATAGGATTCAAGTCTCTGTTTACCCTATACTTCTGTGTGCTGAGGACATGCGTCTGTATTTTTCTGATGTCTCCATTAGTTCTTTCTGCTCTCTATTTTTTTTATGAATTCAGCTTTTTCAGATAATAAAATAATTTGATCAGTGTCCATTTCATCACTCTCATTGCAGTCTCCTTCCTAGTTCCAGTAGTCTTCTGGCTTCAAATATTAGCATATTAAAATGAGCTTCTTTTTTTTTTACTTTATTGAAATTAATTTCTCTTATATGTACAAGGGTATCAAGACGGATTTAACAAAATGGGCACCTTTGAGTCATAATTGATCTTGCAAGATCTCTGTAATTAAAATGAATATGCTATCAAATCAACTTTCAGTTTTCCATCCTCCCCTCCACCCATGTTTTTTGAATGAAGTCAATACAGTATGCAGTGGACCAAGAAGTTATCAAGGGCCATACGGTTGGCCAGCAAAAAAAACAATGGAATACCTACACGTAGGGTGTTAATTTTGTCGAACACACTATTAAAATTTCACTCTACTGGAGTTTCTTTATGCCTATTAAAACCAGGCTCAAAAGTAAAAAAACCAGGCTCACAGATGTTGATAGGTAACAGTAAGGAAAGTTTATTGCCCCACAATATACTATGCATGCACATTTTGCCCATTCAGCTATAGCC
Source organism: Synaphobranchus kaupii (assembly GCA_029718625.1). NCBI lineage: Eukaryota > Metazoa > Chordata > Actinopteri > Anguilliformes > Synaphobranchidae > Synaphobranchus > Synaphobranchus kaupii. The sequence goes on from CM056377.1 coordinate 55,312,192, forward strand.
TATACATGATTGTAGGCTTAATTGAAAAGGTTTATTTTTAACCTCAACTAAAGAGTTATGGAATCGGACTTATACATTTTAAATTGTAGGGTTGATTCCCAAGTAGGTCATTGCCGTTTTACAATTGAGCAAGACACTTAAACCAGATTGCTTAAGTAAATATCTACCTGTCTAATTCTTTGTAAAGGACTGTACGCTGTGTCAGAGTGTAAGCTATGCAAGTCACTCTGTCTGCTAAATGTCAATGTAATGTCAAAAGTAGTCTCGCGAAGGTCAGACTTTGTGATGAACACAAAGTCTGGTCCATAGACTTGCTTAATGTGGTAAAGAGCCGCCCACTTTGACAAGATGGCGCATTTGATTGACATGCAAGATAACCAACCACAGACCGTCTATGTTCCATGAAGTATTGAGGCGCTACAGAGGGCGGTCAATTCAGAAACAGCGCTACAAGAAAAACAGACCTGCATGAAACAAATGTGATGTACTAAAATGGCACGGCGATCTCTATTAAAACAGTCTATCACACTGAAGAAAGATACAGAACCTGACCTGACCGGACCTTCTTAGACATCTTTGTAAACATTAATGTAAACTAATATTAAAACCAAATGTTCACACTAGCAAGCCTACATGCAGAGCACAGAACCGGTCGTTTTGTCCGCTTGCCCAGTAATTAACAATTTAGGCTAACGAGTAACGTTAGCTGGCTAGCTGACTAAAACATTGTAACATATTCGACACTGTTTCCATTGTAGTTGAAATAAGAAAATGATATATCTTACCATTGCACTACGGTGTGCACTTCATCAACTGCCATTCCGATGAGGCGTTCCTATTTGTAGCACGTCTCTCCATTTCTTGGTGCCCACAAGTAATTTGGGTGATCCAAACACATCGGTGGTCTCACTCTTCCCAACACATGCCACAGACAACCCTTTGCCTGTCAGGTACTTAACCTGATCTTCCATTATCGATGTAAGGGGACAGACGATTAACAAAATAGGTTGAGTTGGGAAGCCTGGTATGTGTTTGTAGAGGGTCGGCCATGCTTGAAATATAAGGCTTTTCATGTATCCTGTCGGCAAACATGCGAGTATATCTCGTTAATTATCTGCCCCAAAACAAACTATTGAATATCTTTCAGAGATGGAATGTCGTGAACTTCCAAAACTTTATTCAATCCAGCGTTAAGCTCTTGGTCCGAAACACTCATTGTTCTTGATGGATTCGCAGCATTCACTAGCTACCGATTAGTTAGAAGAACTTAGAACTTAACTTGTTTCCCGGCGGACTAATAAAACCCAATGCACTGTGTCATACCGGAAATACGCACACACTCCTGTGATTGACAGTGCTACTAGCCAATGAGTGCTAACTGTGAGTTTTCTCATAGTCCTGTCCAGCTTATGCAAACCTATGCATCAGACGCTGCGTAGGAAGTGCGTCAAAGCGGCGGAGGCTGAGACTATGTCAAAAGTATCACTGTAATTGAAACTGTGTCAGATTCCCTTACATGTTTTGAAAGGATATTCCATAGTAGACAAAGGCATATATGCACCTCTCTGCATTCTCTAATGATAGGAAATTGCTGATTAGCTCCTTCTCAGGAGTTCAATTTGAATTTAGTCATTTTACTTCTATGTTCTATTTAATAAAATGGGTTGCTTATCAACAGTTCAAGAGTCAAAAAGTAAAAGTTCTGCCATATGTTTCTTCCACCCATGAACTCAGCCATCTGATTTCACAAATTAGTTCTACCTCCTGGTTGAATTTAGCTAATTAGCAAATCCAGGTGATTGGAACAAAATACTGGAGAGGACTTTTACTTTCTGAACTTGGATTTTCCGCTTTTGTTTATCAACAAGTAATTTAAAGGGATAGTTCGGAATTTTGGACATAATGTCTCAATTACGACTTACCCATGATGTAGTTGATTGATGGAAACCATTTTCAGCTAATTCCATGCTGTCCCTTCTTTTGGACATACACACGCTGCTAATGCTAGCGCAACTCTATGGCAACCGGTAGCATCCACTACCAAACGCACTTAAACACTCCACAGTGCACCCAAAGCAAATAAAATACGACGACAGACTATCGGGGGAGCGATACTTTACGTTACCTACGAATGTAGTTCGCTCCGCCGCCGTACTTCCACAGAGAAGATTAGGTCAGCACAAAGTAAAGGATTCAACGATAGTTTGACTTAAAAAATTATGATATAAACACTCGAAATAACCCCGATAGACTGTCGTCGTATTTTATTTGCTTTGGGTGCACTGTGGAGTGTTTAAGTGCGTTTGGTAGTGGATGCTACCGGTTGCCATAGAGTTGCGCTAGCATTAGCAACGTGTGTATGTCCAAAAGAAGGGACAGCATGGAATTAGCTGAAAATGGTTTCCATCAATCATCTACATCATGGGTAAGTCGTAATTGAGACATTATGTGCAAAATTCCGAACTATCCCTTTAAAGAACAGTCCCTAAACATATTTTTGAACAGTCTATTACTTATTTTCTACAATTTAATGAAGGAAAATTTGTTCAAAGAACGAAGGAATTGAGGAAAGCTTCAGAACAGAGGTCCATCCTATAAGTTGCACAACTTTAGTTTCTGCTTTTCCTGCACTGGTCACCCAAACATCATTGCCATCATTAACCTACTGCTATATCCTGCCCCCTAGTGGCCTGGGGCATTCCATTTAGTAAATTCTGTTACTTTAGAGAGCAGTGTCTTATGATATAAAAGCAAAAATATGGTAAACATGCTCAAAACATTCCAATTGTGAAGTTTGGATGCTTACAGTAATGTTTTTTTTTCTTCTAGTTGTAGTGTGTGTGTTTGATGAGCCCAGATAGTTTTTGTATAAGAAGGTGCACAAAAAAGCTGTGCCTTATACAAACTACAGTATAACAGGATTCTTAAAATTTCAGTTTTTGTGTGAAATTAATTAGGATAACTTGTAACTTGAAAGGACACCTTCAGAAAACCTAAGCTGTGCAACTCCCAGAAGTAAGCATGTATAACAAATCTGCTGTGAGGTCAATATTTTTGAGATTCCCACTGAAACAAATGCAAAAATAACATGACTTTGAAGGCAAAATAAAACTTTCCAGATGGAATTTTGATATTCCCATTACAATTGTTGTATTTACTTTAGCATTTAATTAATATTTAATTTAGCAAAATTATATATTATTGGACACTTTTAAGGTAAATACCTTGTTATTTTTTCTTATTTTGCCCAGTACGGAGTATATTGAATACAAAGGCATAGATATTGCAGACTACAATTTGCTTAATGTTGTATATGTAGACCTTACTGGCCTGAATTATTCTGCTGAATTGTCAAAGGTTAATAAGTGAATTACCACTTGCCTATATTTAATTGCATTTGTAGCTTGCGTGAAGAGTGAGCTAGCAAGCTAGTCAGCTTATAAAAATGTCTTCCTGTGCAGTACACAACTGCAGTAATTGTGTCAGCAGGAAACGATTAGATAAGTCTACAGGAATATGGCGGCAATGTACAGGGAAAGCAGGGAAAGCAATCGCACCAAGCGCAGTAATAGAGGTCATTTGCAGAGCTGCCCATGGTGTTGGCCACTCTGCAAGGGGGGAGATGATGAGAGAAATACAGAAACATTGGTTTATACTAGCATGATATCAAGATGGGTAGAAGCATGGTGCATTGGCCGGGAATTCCCCACTGCACATGCGGATTCTAAAACTGTAGCTAGAGCCTTGGCAAGAGAAATTTTCCCCAGATTCGCGGTCTGTCAGACCCTGAGCAGCGACAATGGTTCATTTGACACCCCATTAGGCAGGGGATTAGGCACCCCGAACCTAGTGGGGAACAGGCGGTGGCGGAATTGCAAAGTTCCGAGGGCACGTTAAAAACGTTATATAGTGCAGGGGAGAAGACTGAAGGCCCCCGTGTCTGATGAAGTATGAATTGACATACTGCCGTGGTACCGTCTAGTCGGCGTAGTTGTCGCATGTAAGTATGCAAGCACTGCGTGGTACGTGGATGACAGTCCACACCTAGCAGAGGGGCGTAAGAGATGACCTCTGTGAACAGACAAGGCTGGTGAAAGCTGTCAAAGTTTCTATACCCATAGCAAGGTGGGATAGGGATCAGACCATTGGTTCCCAACCGGGTGGCTGGTTACCACTATGGGGCTCTGTGTTTAGACGTTGGACTGGGGATCGCTATCGACTGGGTCACCGGCTGGTCCGGTCGCAGAGAGCAGTAAGACTATGAGTGGCATCCCTGTAGTGGAGCACATGGCCGCCGCGCTCGACTCAATGTACTGTCAGGCCACTGTAAGCTGAAACCGAATACGTTAGTAAGCGAGCAGTGCTTTCTGTGATCAGGGTTTCTGAAAAGGAGGCACCTGGGAAGCAGAGAGGCTGAGGGTCTTTCACTCAGAGGAGTCGGGTGGAAGGAACTCAGTGGAAAGGGATCCAACCTGGAGCTGCGCCCGAGAGAGGGAGGCTCGAAGGATCAAAGTGTCCTCCTCCGACAACTCCCTAATCTTCCCTAAAACAATCCCTGACACTTATCTATACGATAGAGACCTGGACAGCTCCTTAGACTAAACTCTTAGACCCTGGCTCTGAATGGTAAGAGTACACCACATGCAAGTGGCGAACAGAAAATGAACAATATTCATTTACAATATCATTCATAGTAATGATTCATGTGTGTTAAAATAATCAGTAAAACATTAATGATGTTAACATTTTAGAAGTGCTTCACCTGAATGAACAATAATCAATTATTAGTTACATGATCATCTATTTTGATTATACATGTTATAATGTTTATTGGATCTTTTTAAGTTGATACAACTGGAAGTTATGATTTTGTTTACCTACCATGTTATGCTTTACTAATCTGATGTATAAGGATCATTCAATGGTTGGATGGGGTGCTATGTGCGTGCATCTGCTGGGATCCAGGAGCGACGCTCGGCTGCTCTAGGAGAGAGGGCCGGGGAAATGTCTTTTTCCCAGAATTATTTTTCGATTCCCCCTGAGTTCTGCATCGCACATATCCATAGCTAACTATTGTTGCCATCCACTTGTGTACTTAAATCAATTACTAACTGATTGAGTAGAATTGATCAGAAAATTGTTTATGTTATCATGAAATGATAAAAGGAGGGAAATGTAAGGGTAATTTTCTGATTGACAATGTGTGTGTGTTAACATGAAGACAATCACGTGATTAAAATTAACTTTTAATATAATCCTTATTACCAATAAGAATATGTAGGCAGAATTAAGTGCTTAAGAAATATGCTCTATAATACATATGGATTCAGAGCAAATATCTTTCTCTGTCTCTTTTGGAAACAGACAGCCTGAGAGATTAATGTCTCTGTTATTGCTAGTAGAAGTTTGCTTGGACATTTCGATCTTATGGCAAGGTCAGAGTTTATTTTGAGACTAAATACTGTTAAGCCTAGGTTGTCAGCTGCATGTCCTTGTTATTTATACATAGAATCCGCCCTGGTGGAGAGATACCAAGATTGTGTATAAATTCTCTACTGTATGTATGTTTCATCAGAGCACTGGTAAGGAGCTCTCATTCTGGTCTATTTGCAAATAAACGGAAGTCTTATTCTAAATCAAGATACTGTTTTGCTGTGGATCTGTTTCATCAGACGATGCTCACTGTGGTGTAGGAAGGGAATTTAAAGCAGATTTCCCTAACAATGTGATGAAGAATACAAGTCCAATATTCCAATATTTGTGCTATATTGCAAATAATTACAAAATGAGGGGTAAAAAAAACGTTTTAACTGATCAAATTAAAGACTGAGGTGAATCAATAGGCTCCTAATTGGTGAAATTGTGGACACATGGTCCATTTGGTAAATAATGAAGAAAAGCCAAACCTGCATTTTGTTAATACGTTTAAGGGAAAAATTATGAAGAAACTTAAACAATGTGTTCAACTACCCAATTAGGAGCCTATTGATTCACCTCAGTCTTTAATTTGACCAGTTAAAGAAAATTTGGTACCTCTTTTTATGTAATTATTTTCAATATAGCCCAATAGGCACACTGGGAACATTGCAATGGCATGCATAGCTACTTCTGACATAACGGCTTAAGAGGGTAAATAATCCCTCTAAACATAAAAAGCACCTAATTAAGAAAAATAACAATTTGAGAACCACTGGCTTAGGCTACCGTCGGCTGTAAAATAGACCTTCTGTAGCCTAATCTTATACCTTTAACGGATGGATCTGTTTCCGTATACTTTGGCTGATTGTCAATCAAACAATTGATTCGCTTAATAACCAAGAACGTTGAATAAATTATTGGGCTACTATTGTTCTGTGCATCATAAACTTGTTGCATTTTTATATATCCACATATATGATGATGTGTTATCATGTGAAGATTTGACTTTTAAATGCTCCATGTTTAAATGTTCAATGTTTCGTAGATTGTAAATTCGTTTGTCTAGCCTTAATTAGGCTATGCGTTGTGCTCAACAGTTTGAGACAAGAGGCTGTCCTCTTTTAAATAGGCTTTCTAATGTTTAAATTGTTTTGACTAATTTGAGTGCCATCTTTAAATTAATAGCATTCTTTAATGCATTCAGATTATTGCCTGATCCTTTTTAAACAATCTCAAGTTAGTTATCTTTGTCTTAATTTCTTAATCATAGGCTACATATTGGTGTTCTCTTGATTATTCAGTGAATTCATTGTTTGACTGTTAGGCTACTCAAGCTAAATAAATGGAAACAAGTCTAATGGTGTAGCCCATACCACGGTTTTTCCAGAGCTGCAGCTATCAATACATATATAATTCAGTGCTACACATTTTATGAAACAAAGAAAAATGCTGGCCTAGCACAGAAAAACTTGCTCTATTTATTGATATTTGTTATTCAGTTAATTGCTTGTTTGATAATTAAGAACTATTTGGAAACAGGTTGGGATTAATATCCATAGCCTATAAAGGTAAGGTTACAAAAGGCCTATTTTACAGCTTACTGTTTGGTTTATTTTGCCAAACTATCTTTAGGAAACAACGTGTCAATGTAAGTTTCTGAAATTATAATAAAATAACAATGACAGTTAGCTTGATCTACGATGTGTCCCTACTCCGAACAGTGACAGACGCGGCATTGTTTTACCCCTCACTGGCCCCGCCCCTCAACTATGACAGAACACCTACTGAATCTATGGCCCCGCCCACGACTGTCAAAAAGAAAAAATATTTGCGCGAGCAGAAAAGAGAACCGCGAGCGCGAGCAGATAGCTGTGCTCAGATAACAATTTTATGCGCTCGTTCAGGTTATGTGCGCGCTCAAAGCCTGGATTTCTCCTCAAATGCTACAATATTGCACTGAAATATGGACTTCACTCGCACGCGAGTTCTGTAAAAGCACACGGCAAAACAATTTGCATGCACGGAGTTTCGGACTGTGCACACGGCTCCTCGATATCCATGCGCGTAGATTTTATTTTCTCTCGCGATTTTTGGCATACATCAGCCAGTGGTAGGAAAGGGGTCGCCACGCCCTCTTCAGGACGTGACTCCTCAAGCTCCTGATCGTGAAAAGTGCAAAGCACTCGGCATTAGTGATGGGCATTCCGGCTCTTTTCAGTGAGTCAGATCATTTGGCTCAGCTCACCAATAAGAGCCGGCTCTTTCGGCTCCCAAACGGCTCTTCATTCAGTAGCATTTCTGGTTTTTCAAAATCGGCCAAAGTTAGTGATATTTTGACCTATGATTGGTGTTTGTGCACATCTATCACTTAAATTGTTCAAAGGAATCTTACTCTACCTTCTAATTACCAAAATAACATTATTTTGCATTTTGTTTGTTATAAAAACTATTGAAATAAATGTAAAAACAGTAAGACGCTATTACACATGTGCATTGAAAGTAGGGCATTTTTATGTCTTGAAATAAATTGCACAATAAACACAGTGCGTAGTTGAACATTTCAAAACAAAATAGACATTCATAAAATAGAACATAATATACATAACAAAGAAAAATAAATAAATGCATAAAAAAATAGATGTGCAAAACTGCAGCATCAGAACAATTAAACTGACCAACAATTATACTGGTTTTAAAATTATTATTAATGTTATTTTCTTATAGTGGTTTTATTTATTTTTGGCCTAAAAAATTATTCTCTTTGATTACAGATGGAACTTGAAGAAAAAAAATGAATAAAAGTTCCACCAAGACCACAAGCACTTGTCTTGTGTTCATTTACAAAACAAATCGGCTCTTCAGATATGCGAGTCGGCTCCCAACGTTCACCTAAAAGAGCCGGCTCAAAGAGCCGACTCGTTCGCGAACGACACATCACTACTCGGCATAGATTTTGTGAAAGACGCTTTGTACGCGCAAGTAACTCGCCAAAGCTCAGTGCTGATAGACCTTGTTGGAGAGCAGGCTGACTCACTTTCAAATAGCCTACATTAACATTTCTCATTTTGCATAACATATAGAATAGAATCTGGCTGTCGATAGACTTTTTGAAGCAATGCCTTAATGTTCGCTTAAAGTACCGGAGCCAGGTTAAAAGTTTAAACGATCCAGTGACTCATTTGCGGTCTTTTCATTTATTTTAAGAAAGGATTTCACAACACAACCATCCAATCCAACGTTTAACCTGGCACAATGTAGCCTATCGTAGGCTACTAACAGGTTTGCAGAGGTGGAAATTCCAGGGGTCAGAAAGTAAAAGTCCTGCCGTGTTTCTTCCACCCATGAACTCACGATTTCACTAATTAGCCTAGTTAGCTCCTACCTCTTGGCTGAAGAATTGTGATAATTAGCAAATCCAGGTGATTGCAACAAATTATTGCAATCTTTCACTTTCTGAACCTGGATTTTCCACCTCGCAGGTTTGACCTATAGCCTACACAGCGTAGCGCTGGCTAGCTAGCTCCGTTTCTTTCATAAAACAAGAATACTTTATAACACTGCTCAGATTCTTCATCATTTCATACATTAAAACGTATGAGTGCCCTGACAGCATAGAATCAAGCATAGACTGTTACCCATCCCTATGCTATGCTCCCCCTAGTGTTCATTAAGTGCTACTGCACTAAACCTGTATGAGGCCCACCCTGCTTGCTTGACCATACCCCCTCATTTGCATAGATAGTACAGTTCGAAAATGAAAACGATAATGAAAATGAAAATGAAAACGATAATGAAAATGAAAAGATTTTAATTTTAATTTTGGGCTGAATAATCCTCCATTTTCATTTTCCATTTTCATTTTCGTTTTAATTTTAATTTTAATTTTGGGTTGAATAATCCTCCATAACCCTGTGGCTAAAAGGTGCATTTTTCCCGTATTGAAATACCAAATCAATACTCCCATGACATTACATGAAAATAAGTCAAAAATCTTAAAATGTTCGTAATTATAAAGTCTCACCATAGCTAGCTAGCTAACTAGTTTACAATATCTTGACTTCTGGCTAACGCATGTTTAGGAGATTTAAAGCACAACTGAACTTTGGTAGAACTTTGGGTTGTGTTGTTTCCTGGCTATGATAGAAGTCCAAATAGTGGCAAAATATGTTCCTTAGTTGCACTGTGCTCCCCTGGGGTGATAATCCAGAATAGGGTATTTGTCGCTCTCCATTCACTTCTATGGGGCAGCTAAAACGGTCACATAATGACACTTCTAGCATGTATATGATTAGGAAAGAAGCAAATTCTGAGACGGGTTTGTGAGGGTAGGACCCGAAATGCACAACTCAGAAACAGTGATAGATGATAAAGCCCTGACGGGACTTTATTATAGGAATGTCCAATGAGCGTAGTCAAAAAACAACAAAGTTCATACACGGGTAATCCAGCCAAAAACCAAAGTACAGTACCGAGGGAGAAGGCAGTCTCAGAATCAGTACACCATGCGAATAGTCCAGTAACCAGAGTGGCTGTCAGCGGGGCAGTAGTACAGGCAGACGGTAGGCAGGCTCGGGGTCGAAGACGATGCAAGAGTCAAGACCGGAGTCCGCTCCCCGGGGCAAAAGTACAAGGACAGCAGGCAATAACTCGTGGTACAGGCAGGCAGTGGTCAACAAAACAGAAGTCAGTAACAATGGTCAAAAACAGGCTTGGATCGTAACAAAAAGGCAGGCTTGGAAATAACGCTCAAAAGTGCACTGAAAACAGGAGGCAACAATTTCGCGAAGACAAGACGTGAACACTGAGCTTAAATGCAGGTGTAGACAGGTGCAGACAATTAGCTTGAGAGCAGCATGCGAATGGAAATCAGGTGTGGAAGGCTGACAAGGTAACAAGATAATTAGTAATCGTTAGTAATAAACCTATCCTGACCTAGCGTTAGTAAATTAGTAAATGACATGCACGAGAAGCGTAAGGTAAACATGAACACATGTGATGCGGTATGTCAAAACCAGGCGGAATTGGGCAAGAGGTCAATTTTGAGTTATTGGTATATTAGTAAAACATAGACCTTGCACTTTACAACTCCGCTTTCTTTTTTCAAATCGGATATTCCAAAGCGACGTTATTAAGATTTTAAATTGGACCGTCTGAAACATCGAAACTGAGAAATAGCCCTTTAAAGTTTGAGTTTAAACAAAACAAGTTGGTTAACAATGTTAGCGTACCGAACCCTGTTATCGGGCGGAAATCAGACATTTTTGTGATCAACATACGATACTGATATTATTCTGGCACATACCATTGAACATATTATATTTATTAGGTTCACAAAACGATAAGCTAACTTTTAAGCCAATAACCATGTAGATGTGACCGGTAGTTTTTTTTTTTAACGTCTTTTAGATTAGAAAGTACTGTCAAAAAAGGGGCGCCCTTTATCGGGCGGCTCTTGTAGGCTAGTGCATAACAAGCTCACGATTATTGTTGTTTTAATAATCAATTAATAGTTTATTTCATCAAGAAAGATACCGTTTGAATAACCAATATGTTGGCAAAATAGCTGGCTAACTGGATAGTTTACCTGACAGTCCGAAAGATGTCGATATTGGGTTTATTTCTTCACAAAACGATAAACTAAGTTTTAAACGCTAAAATTCACCCCCAAGGCATTTTGCAGCTTTTCCTCCGTTCGTAGCTCTGCCCAATTCAGCCTGCTTTTGACATACCGCGTCACACATGGTTAGAGAGTTAGTATTACCCAATCCTGATCTAACGTTAGTAGATTAGTAAACTAGACACGGGAGAATGAAACAATAAGGGAAGCGTGAGCGACAGCAAGAGAGATAGAGAAACAGCATGAACGCAAGGCTGCGGAAAAACACGGAAATGTGTATGCTAAACAATGAACGGGAAACGTAACATGAATCAAATATAAAACGTGACATGTACAAGAAATCTAACTTAAGACAGAAATGAAACATAAAACATGACATGACAGCTGGAATCGTGACAAATTCTGTCAATACAAAAAATAACCAGTCGTTGTACATATTTTTTTTAGTGTAATTAAAATTATTTATAAAGTACTATTTTCTTCAATGTTGTTAGCAAGCTACCAGAAAAGACTAGCAAAATGTTGGCAGGTCGGACCATAGATATAGGAACTTTTGCTTGAGTGGAAATTTGGACCAATGAGTGGTTTCTGACGCATCGCCGCATTAACGCTGTTTCTGGCACAAGAACATTGCCTACCTACCGGATCTACATTCCAAATAAAATACGAAAAAGCAAGAAAAAGGCCATTGAATTAAAAAATTAAATACGTACGAGGACTGGTTATTGTTTGTATTGACATAATCCACTTTTTTCACAGTCGTATACGTGCTAGAAGTGTCATTTTGAGACCGTTTTAGCTGCCCCATAGAAATGAATGGAGAGCGACAAATACCCTATTATGGATTATCACCCCAGGGGAGCACAGAGCAACTAACGAACATATTTTGCCACCATTTGGACTCATATCATGGCCAGGTAACTACACAACCCAAAGTTCTACCAAAGTTCAGTTGTGCTTTAAGCAGTTTCTCAGTGGGATCAAGGTCATAGCAGTCTGTATCAATGAATTTGTTGATTTTGCAAGATAACAGATTTGCAAGTGTTTCATGAGCCAGCTGACTTCTAAACTCTGTCTTGATATGACGCACAATGCTGAATGCCCTTTCTGCATCACAGTTGGAGTTTGGTAGGATCAAAAGTAGCTCCATCAACTTACAGAGCTCTTTAAATCTCACCTGCTCTGTGGACACAGTCTGTACCCTGGACAACTTTCCCCAAAATTCATCCACAGGCAAACTCCTGTCTTTCAAGGTTAGTAGAGACATACTCAATTGCTTCCAAATGATGCTGTACTGTGGCATCTTCATTCATAATATGTGGAAATCTTTCAGCCAAAAGCACAACATGCTCTGGAGTAACTTGGTCTTCTTACTCTGGATTGATGACATGCAGGTTTTTCAAGAAGAGTTCTGTCATTGGGAACTTTATTTGAAGCTTTTCACATAGAATGCCCTGGCATCTGTAAAGAATTGCTTTAACCTATGAGCCTGAATTTCTTTCCCCTCTTCACCACTTAGCAGCCTCCTTGCTAGATAGCCAATGTAAAGGTCTTCATCTTGGCGCTGAATTTCAGCATTGGTTACATCCAAGTCTGCTATGTTTTGCAGTTCTCTCAATGCCTTGGGTACGATTAATCTACTTGCTACGTCATGCAGAAGCTCCCCAACACTCTGATCTAACTAGTAGAGGATAGGTGCCTTGATTTGAAAAATTTTATTAAATTTGTCAAAACACTGTGACATTGTGCAAAAAGCATGAATATATTTTCAATATTGGGTCTTTCAGCCTTTCCTGAATGTGATCCGACTGCTGATTCTCTCTTTTTGATTCGAAATAGGAGAGAAATGCTGGCCACTGGCGGAGGAGATGGTCCAGACTTCTACCTAAAGAGCCACCGTGTAGGACAATGTTCTCTCTTGTGTTATATAACAGAAATCTTGGAATTCTTTCAGGTCTTCTCGTCGTTTTGAACTTTTCTCAAAGTAGTAATATATATGAATGATATATTTTTCTGGAGAAATGGACAGCTCTTTTGCTGCAGTCTTAGCACAGATATTTACAAGGTGGCTCGGACAGCCAACAATATAAATATAAGGTGCCTGGGCTTTCACTGGATAATACAGAGTTACTTTTGCCTATCATGACATTGAAGTTGTCACTACTAAATCCAACACAGTTAGCTCAATCAATGCCTTTCTCTTGCCAGGATGTGGATATACACTGCGTTCCAAATTATTATGCAAATGATATTTTTCTCAGATTTTCCTAAATAGTCGATGCAAATGACAGTCAGTATAATTTTCAAGTCATCAACCGTTAGAGTATAATTCAAATTTTATTGAACAAACCTCCCACTGATAACAGTATTTTTTTCAAAAATAAAAAACTCAAAATGCACTGTTCCAAATTATTATGCACAACAGAGTTTCAAAACATTTTATAGGTTGTAAAGAACTAAAAATGGTAATTTGTTGAATTTGCAGCATTAGGAGGTCATATTTACTGAAATCAAAAGCTATTTCAATCAAAAACATCTTAACAGGCCAAGTTACATGTTAACATAGGGCCCCTTCTTTGATATCACCTTCACAATTCTTGCATCCATTGAACTTGTGCCTCCCAACCTCATAGATCTTTTGCTTGAGGATGCTCCAAAGGTTCTCAATAGGGTTGAGGTCAGGGGAAGATGGGGGCCACACCATGAGTTTCTCTCCTTTTATGCCCATAGCAGCCAATGACACAGAGGTATTCTTTGCAGCATGAGATGGTGCATTGTCATGCAAGAAGATGATTTTGCTACGGAAGGCACGGTTCTTCTTTTTGTACCATGGAAGAAAGTGGTCAGTCAGAAACTCTACATACTTTGCCGAGGTCATTTTCACACCGTCAGGGACCCTAAAGGGGCCTACCAGCTCTCTCCCCATGATTCCGGCCCAAAACATGACTCCGCCACCTCCTTGCTGACGTCGCAGCCTTGTTGGGACATGGTGGCCATTCACCAACCATCCACTACTCCATCCATCTGGACCATCCAGGGTTGCACGGCACTCATCAGTAAACAAGACTGTTTGAAAATTAGTCTTCATGTATTTCTGAGCCCACTGCAACCGTTTCTGCTTGTGAGCATTGTTTAGGGGTGGCCGAATAATAGGTTTATGCACAACTGCAAACCTCTGGAGGATCCTACACCTTGAGGTTCGCGGGACTCCAGAGGCACCAGCGGCTTCAAATACCTGTTTGCTGCTTTGTAATGGCATTTTAGCAGCTGCTCTCCTAATCCGATGAATTTGTCTGGCAGAAACCTTCCTCATTATGCCTTTATCTGCACGAACCCGTCTGTGCTCTGAATCAGCCACAAATCTCTTCACAGTACGATGATCACGATTAAGTTTTCGTGAAATATCTAATGTTTTCATACCTTGTCCAAGGTATTGCACTATTTGACGCTTTTCGGCAGCAGAGAGATCCTTTTTCTTTCCCATATTGCTTGAAACCTGTGGCCTGCTTAATGAAAACATATGGAATCTTATGCTGAGATTTGGCATAGGCTATAGTTTGTTACATTACACCATGTATAGCCTATCGGCAATCAGACTATACATTTGCTTTCGTAAATCAATTAAAACTGTGGTTTTAAAAGCCAGTGGTGCTTAACAGTCTCTTAACTTGGCACAGAGGGTGGCTCACCGTAAAAGTAGCGAGCGGTCGTTTATGAATGGAACTCCAGCGACATCGTCCGCCTCAAATAGAATGTGAAGCGGCCGTTTTAAAATCATAAAACATAGCTTAGCCTACATGATTGCCTTTATAGTTGGATAGGCTAGGCCTACACAGGTAATAGTTCTCAATATTATTTAGATCTATACAATACGCTTGTAAATACTTCACAATCACTATTTTTGAGACACTGTCTGTTGTAGCCTAATGACAAATTTGCTTGCTAACATTAGGCTAGCCTACATTTTAGATTCAGCCAAACCCCGAATAAAATCCAGAATTAACTTTTCCCAGAAGTAAAAAGTGAAATAAATAAAACAAAAGTAACGTAAGGCCGTGAGACACTTGCGTGTTTCTATCGTAGACTGTATAAAAATATGGACAAAGCCACTGTGACGTCACCCATTGCCTTTCCACGGCCTCGTAAAAACTGAATTGAAGCTCTGGATGTCTTTTTCGCTGCCCATTTGTACAAACTGCGCCTGCTCCGTGGAGCCGAAGAGGACTCAACCTGTCCCTCTGATTGGTCCTGAACAAATGTTAATACCCTGTCCAAACTACACAATATTTAAAAAAATCAGCACATGCAGAGGCATCAGATGAAGGAAAGGCACCTATTGCAATTAAATTTTTCTTGTGGGAAAAATTGAGTATTTTGACCACACTGCTGCCATTGACTTACATGGTGAAAGACCTATATTGGAGCCAACCGCAGTGGCGCTAGTGAGCAACGGCACCAGGAAGTGAGCTTCAAAACCCAGTCTTGGCCCCTTAGTTTCTATGGACACGTTCTAAAACAGTCCCTCACAACCATGTGATTCTGGATGTTGTCTTTAATGTCTGTTGCTCTCTCTCTCTGTTAGTCTCTCTTTGTCTCTGCTTAAAGGTTGTATCAGCGATTTTGGGTGGAAACATAAATGATCACATTCATCTGATTTTTCCTCACGATCCGCTAGCTGCCCGCCCCATAAGCAGACCGTCAAAAAACCGCGTCTCTGTAGGCAGCCTATGCTCCGAGATCGTACACAAAAACAAATGGTACTACCAACCACTCAAAACCAAAATAAACAGTATTCCAACCAATCACAATGATCTGCACAAACGGTAATACTCTTATCTCGCTGAAATCTTGACGGATTTACAAACGGTTTGGTTTCTTACAAACGTTATTAACGTGGTTATAATTCTGGATGCTTGAACACTATTTTTTAAAACATAACATAATTATTCATAAGTATGTTTGTTTGGGATTTCGCTTCAGAAGTGACGTCACGTTTGTGCAGATCATTGTGATTGGTTGGAATACTGTTTATTTTGGTTTTGAGTAGTTGGTAGTACCATTGTTTTTGTGTACGATCTCGGAGCATAGGCTGCCTACAGAGACGCGGTTTTTTGACGGCCTGCTTATGGGGCGGGCAGCTAGCGGATCGTGAGGAAAAATCAGATGAATGTGATCATTTATGTTTCCACCCAAAATCGCTGATACAACCTTTAATTGAAATAATCAATTGAAATTTGAATGTATAGGCAGAGAATGGAAGTGCGGGGCCTGCCCGTTTGTAATTTACCTTTTTGCCACCAGATAAAATTGGATACCAGCGTTGGTACCACTGGTATTGTCACATGGACCGTAATATTTTGCCCAAATCTGAATGATTGTACAACAATCAGTCAACTTCCGTTACTAAAAGCAGGAGCAAAATTTCTCTTTGTAGAGGTTCTCAGTGGATAACCTGAGTTTATTCTGACCCAGGGTTGTTTGGTGTCATTGGAAAGATCTTTTAATAATAATATCATGGGGATATGAACAACATGAGAGTTTATTTCTTAATTAAAGTTTCCGCTTTCAGATGAGCCAGTCTATCTCGGTGGGACCTCCAATATGTCGGGGAAGCGAGGATTAAGTAAAAATGTGTTAATATTCTGAATCCAGCAGTTCCAGCACTCAATGCCCTCGTTACATTGCCCAGCACTCTGAAACATCCCGACACAAGGCATAGCCGAAGTCCGGAATGTGTCCAGTAGCAGCGTATTACCATTCCCATCTCTCCCAGAAGCTCCGGGAGACTTACAGATATGATCATTAGTTCCGTGACACCCATGAGTGAAACAATATCCCACAAATGTCCCCTATCTCTGCCCAATCCCATATCCCTCGGCTAGAGAAAATAAAACCCAAAGCATCTCAAAAAATAAATAAAAATTAATTCTCACGTTTGCACACACACTTGGTTCAGCATTGGCCTCTCTTTTTCCGACCAGTTTTTTTTTCTGACCTGTCATTACATGTGGGTGGGCTTACTACGTAGGCTACTAATTAATTAGTTACGTGCTTATATGCTATCGCCAAGCAGATTTGGTGCAACGCCCACAACTTCCTTAAACTACAAGTACTTTTGAACTGTCGAGATGGCCGAGCCTTCTAAGAAAAAGTATAAAACCCACTTTTCCTCTAATTACACAAAAGTGTACCTTGCCTTAAACCCATCAAAAACAATGAGTGTTTTGCGCACTGAACGGTCTGCAACAGTGATTTTTCTGACGCCCACGTTGGTTTAAATGATTGTAAAAGGCATAATGAGGTGGGTTTGGGTAATCAGGTCGGTTCTCTATGCGCAGCATCCCGTGCTAGCTAGCAAATAAGCAATGTTGTGGACTAGCTAATGATGCTGGCAAACTTGCTAAATAAATTTCTAACTAAATCTATGAAGCGGACAGTTTAAAGGGTTTAAGTCAAGGTTTTCTCTTTATATACAGAATTAATGATCTTCATCATGGTTACACTCCAGTTGGATCTTACTGTAAATAGGAATTGACATGTGTACAAGGATCATTTCATGATTGAATCAGATTCATGTGCAGTAATATAATACGTAACTAGACCTTGGGTGGGGAGCCATTCACAGCATGTTAGGGAGTCAAAGCGCAGGGAAGGATGCAAGGACATTGCAGGGGTTTTTTCTCCAGAGCAGCATAGTCTAAAGGACAAGGTAACTAGAGCAGAGGTGCAGTTCACATCTTTCATTGTTGAGCATAACCTTCCCTTTCAAATCTGCAAACACACTGGAAAGCTATTCAGAAAAATGCTTCTTGACTCAGAAATTGCAAGAAACTATGCTTGCTCATCAACTAAAACAGCAGCAATCGTCAATTTGGCTCTGGAGCCTGAATGTTCAGAGAATCTTTTCAAGTATATCTGAACTGAAAAAAGGCCATACAGCATCATGATTGATGAAAGTAATGACATTAGGTGTGAGACGGAATGTTCATTTATCACCAGATACTATGATGAAGACCATGACAAGGTAGCAGTAGGATTTCTTGATAAGCCAGTATGCAATAATTCCAAAGCTGAAAACATTTTCAATTGTACACCGTGTTCCAAATTATTATGCACATTGGATTTAAGTGTCATAAACATTTAATTTTTTGTTTTTCAATTAAACTCATGGATGGTATTGTGTCTCAGGGCTCTTTGGATCATTGAAATCAATCTCAGACACCTGTGATAATTAGTTTGCCAGGTGAGCCCAATCAAAGGAAAACTACTGAAGAAGGACGTTCCACATTATTAACCTCTTAATGCCAAACGCCCCCTAGCGGTAACGCGGGCGTGACGGAAATTATTAAATTATACATTTCATTAATTTAATAATATATAATAAACTGCTTACCTCAATATTTTGATTAAATATCCTTATGATATATCCATTCCTTCTGGGAAAGTGGTTTTTAAGCCCAAAACGTCGAGATAAAACTTTGTAAATAACGTTGGAAACTCTGACCTAATTCTCAAACATGTATTGCAGCTTGATGTCACACCATAAACAATGTGCTGGTAAACTGTTCTGCTTAATTGTATTTCACAAAACTTTGGTTTAAAAAATCATTATACCTTTAGGTTTCAAGAAAAAATACTTTAAAACTTTCATAAGGCTGTACATGATTTTTTTCCAATTTTAAACCGACTTGTGCTTTTTTGCACTTGATTACGACTCGTTCGGCTGTGTTCACTTTGGCGTTGTGAAACTCAGCCAGTTTCTGGAGTACCAATCCAACGGCTTAGTATATGTTAGCCAGAGTGGTTTTGAACATGCTTGCAGAGAATTATGCAAAACCGTCGTCAATTGGGTGTATTTCTTTGACTGATAGCACAATAGGCCTATCTGAAGTGGGAAAAACTGTCTTCGACCTGCCTCCACTCCGAGTATTATTTGCTTTCCATTGGGTTTTAAAACTGTCTGTCAAATATTCCAGCCAATAGCCAAGACTCTTATCTTTCAAAAGAGCCCTCCTTAAACACATTTCCTTCGTAAATGAAGGCGATAACAGCACTGCGTATGAGGAAGTGGCACTCACGCGTAATTATCGAGCCAAGATGGCGCAGTGTTTTTACCTTGTAGCGTAGCTCGCTACATTCCGTTTAGCAAAGCACAATTAATTAGGTAAGGCCCGCAGTTACATTTTTTACTTTAGAGTATTTTTGATACAGTTTTTGTGTAGTTATGTCGAGATTTTTGAGGCGTTTATCCGTGCACCAAGTGCTAGACGAACTGGATAAGCCAGAAGATGTTTTTGCCGAGGGAGACTCATCCTGTCTCAGTGACGCTGAATCCACTGATGACCGAGATGATGTTGCTGACATGTAAGTTGTTTTATCATACTAACAGTGTTATGCTATGAACGCATTGAATTTCGCCATGGCAGGTAACGTCGTTAGGGCTGGTGGTATTACCGATTTTTCGATATACCAGTGTGAATTCACGCAATGCCATGCGGGTTCGTAATTACATTGTCAACTGTATTTTATTGTTTTTCATACAATTAATATTACAAATTGCACATTCCAACGGTATGATAAATAATTTATGAAGTAAACTTAGGGTGTATTGTCTGTGTTGACAAACTCGCACGTGTTACGTGGCGTTGCCAACAACACAGATGTTTGGTGTAAGCATCGAAGGAAATTTAGCTGCAATGCGTGAATCCCTGTGTTTCTTCTGTGAAGCTAACTAACCTTATATACTTATGCATAAAATCGGTCCCTCTCAGCTAAATTAATATAGATAGTATTGCCTTTACAGTGGCAAGCTAGCAAGCATCCCTGTGTTTTCCTGTCTGTTTATTATAGTTTATACGAGTATTAGGAATGGAAGTGTGGTGTTGCTGATTTGCCCACAGCTTACTGTGAACTACAGTCGACGTTCATTGCTAGGGATAGCTGCTACATTATGCGAAGGATGTGCTTTGCCTTGTCTGTTCTGTAGTGATCTTGATGTCTCTGTGCGCACTTACTGTACGTCGCTTTGGATAAAAGCGTCTGCTAAATAAATGTCATGTAATGTAATGCAAGCAAAATTACAGGTAACAAGCAGCTAGCTATTGTGTCTGAGATGAGCTACTAAAACGATTTTTTTGAGTGTGAAATGGCTTCTGGAAGTGTTTAGTAAAGTCATTGTTCCACCTGAGTAAATTGTTCTGTATGCAGTACAGAAGGCTGTGCAGGTAAACAAAATGGTAATTTATGCATGGTATGAGGGAGAGAACATGATAACATGAGGGAGTACTTGTTGATTATTATTATTGTTGATTGTTGTTGTATAAGGGGGACTAATGGGTATATCAAAATGGTGGACAATTCCATGGACAGGGTTAGTGGGATTTGTAATGATGCAGATTGCTCTCCTGAGGGAATGTGTAGTCTAAATGGCTTCTGTATGAATGGTTAAATAATCTCTCCTCAACCTCCACCCCCATGTTTTGATCCTTTACCTTTTTTTGTTTTTAGTTCATTTTTTTTTAGCTTTTTGGACCCTGCCATTTTGTACTTTCTTTGTGTAAATACGGTAACTTCAGCAATTAGAGGCAAGGATCTTTTTATTTGTTACAGCAGGGGTGTTTTTATTTTTTATCTAGGAAACTGGTGGACTTTTGATTTTTTATCCACTGCACTTTTAGTAGTACACCTTAGTGCACTTGTATATAGTTGATATATGTTTGTCATGTATAAAGTTTTGCCTCCTAAAACCCAACCCCAACGTCCCTGTCATAGGAGGTGCCAACAGAATAAAGGACAGGACTGGCAAGCATTAATGTGTAGGGAAGTTTCATACTATTCCCATTATTCATTTGAAAACCTGTTTGCACATTCCTGGACTCATTTCTGGCTAATGGGGCTCTGGTGAAATACACAAGATTCACTGTGCTGCTACATGGGTTTTGACAGCTTTTTGTAACCTTGGTTAGTTAGTTGTGTAATATGCAGAACACCAAGAACACGTCTAAAAATGAACTTTTATTGCCAATATTGACAAATTATCTCATTTTATTGTAAAAACCTAAAAAATAAATCATATTGAGACCTTTCTGGAACATTGCCATTTTTGGCACATTTGGCACCATTTGGTACCATTTGGATAACGAAAAAGGTTCACCTGAAAAAAAACCCTGTAAAATTTGAATGGTTTGAGATATTGACACCAGATTGTTACCAGAGGTAGGCAGCATATTGATGAATCAGATAGAGGAGTCATTTCCTTGATTGCATTTGTAGCTCCCCAGGTAAAAATTCTTAAACTTGAATGTAGGTACCCGTTTTTTAGTTTTTTTATATTTTCTGTACATAAATTGTTGTAGTTAAGTATCAAAAACTGGATTTCTATGAGTTCTCACTGCTTAGTCGTAATACTGCAGGTGTCTGCTTTAATAAAAGCCATGAACCATATTTGTACCATTTATAGTTTTTGAGATAACCACCTTTGTTTGTCACTAGTGAAAACAGGCAAAATTTGGCCTATTTTGCCCTCGGTAGGAAGAGGTTAACCTCTTAATGCCAAACGCCCCCTAGCGGTAACGCGGGCGTGACAGAAATTATTAAATTATACATTTCATTAATTTAATAATATATAATAAACTGCTCACCTCAATATTTTGATTAAATATCCTTAAGATATATCCATTCCTTCTGGGAAAGTGGTTTTTAAGCCCAAAACGTCGGGATAAAACTTTGTAAATAACGTTGGAAACTCTGACCTAATTCTCAAACATGTATTGCAGCTTGATGTCACACCATAAACAATGTGCTGGTAAACTGTTCTGCTTAATTGTATTTCACAAAACTTTGGTTTGAAAAATCATTATACCTTTAGGCTTCAAGAAAAAATACTTTAAAACTTTCATACGGCTGTACATTATTTTTTTCCAATTTTAAACCGACTTGTGCTTTTTTGCACTTGATTACGACTCGTTCGGCTGTGTTCACTTTGGCGTTGTGAAACTCAGCCAGTTTCTGGAGTACCAATCCCGTGGCTTAGTATATGTTAGCCAGAGTTGTTTTGAACATGCTTGCAGAGACTTATGCAAAACCGTCGTCAATTGGGTGTATTTCTTTGACTGATAGCACAATAGGCCTATCTGAAGTGGGAAAAACTGTCTCCCACCCGCCTCCACTCCGAGTATTATTTGCTTTCCATTGGGTTTTAAAACTGTCTGTCAAATATTCCAGCGAAAAGCCAAGACTCTTATCTTTCAAAGGAGCTGTCTATCAACACAAAGCAGTCGTAAAAAAAGGAGATCCTCCCGTGCGTATAAGGAAGTGGCAGTCACGCGTAATTATCAAACCAAAATGGCGCAGTGTTTTTACCTTGTAGCGTAGCTCGCTACATTCCGTTTAGCAAAGCACAATTAATTAGTTAAGGCCCGCAGTTACATTTTTTACTTTAGAGTATTTTTGATACAGTTTTTGTGTAGTTATGTCGAGATTTTTGAGGCGTTTATCCGTGCACCAAGTGCTAGACGAACTGGATAAGCCAGAAGATGTTTTTGCCGAGGGAGACTCATCCTGTCTCAGTGACGCTGAATCCACTGATGACCGAGATGATGTTGCTGACATGTAAGTTGTTTTATCATACTAACAGTGTTATGCTATAAACGCATTGAATTTCGCCATGGCAGGTAACGTCGTTAGGGCTGGTGGTATTACCGATTTTTCGATATACCAGTGTGAATTCACGCAATGCCATGCGGGTTCGTAATTACATTGTCAACTGTATTTTATTGTTTTTCATACAATTAATATTACAAATTGCACATTCCAACGGTATGATAAATAATTTATGAAGTAAACTTAGGGTGTATTGTCTGTGTTGACAAACTCGCACGTGTTACGTGGCGTTGCCAACAACACCGATGTTTGGTGTAAGCATCGAAGGAAATTTAGCTGCAATGCGTGAATCCCTGTGTTTCTTCTGTGAAGCTAACTAACCTTATATACTTATGCATAAAATCGGTCCCTCTCAGCTAAATTAATATAGATAGTATTGCCTTTACAGTGGCAAGCTAGCAAGCATCCCTGTGTTTTCCTGTCTGTTTATTATAGTTTATACGAGTATTAGGAATGGAAGTGTGGTGTTGCTGATTTGCCCACAGCTTACTGTGAACTACAGTCGACGTTCATTGCTAGGGATAGCTGCTACATTATGCGAAGGATGTGCTTTGCCTTGTCTGTTCTGTAGTGATCTTGATGATGTCTCTGTGCGCACTTACTGTACGTCGCTTTGGATAAAAGCGTCTGCTAAATAAATGTAATGTAATGTAATGCAAGCAAAATTACAGGTAACAAGCAGCTAGCTATCTATTTGTGTCTGAGATGAGCTACTAAAACGATTTTTTTTGAGTGTGAAATGGCTTCTGGAAGTGTTTAGTAAAGTCATTGTTCCACCTGAGTAAATTGTTCTATATGCAGTACAGAAGGCTGTGCAGGTAAACAAAATGGTAATTTATGCATGGTATGAGGGAGAGAACATGATAACATGAGGGAGTACTTGTTGATTATTATTATTGTTGATTGTTGTTGTATAAGGGGGACTAATGGGTATATCAACATGGTGGACAATTCCATGGACAGGGTTAGTGGGATTTGTAATGATGCAGATTGCTCTCCTGAGGGAATGTGTAGTCTAAATGGCTTCTGTATGAATGGTTAAATAATCTCTCCTCAACCTCCACCCCCATGTTTTGATCCTTTACCTTTTTTTGTTTTTAGTTCATTTTTTTTTAGCTTTTTGGACCCTGCCATTTTGTACTTTCTTTGTGTAAATACGGTAACTTCAGCAATTAGAGGCAAGGATCTTTTTATTTGTTACAGCAGGGGTGTTTTTATTTTTTATCTAGGAAACTGGTGGACTTTTGATTTTTTATCCACTGCACTTTTAGTAGTACACCTTAGTGCACTTGTATATAGTTGATATATGTTTGTCATGTATAAAGTTTTGCCTCCTAAAACCCAACCCCAACGTCCCTGTCATAGGAGGTGGCAACAGAATAAAGGACAGGACTGGCAAGCATTAATGTGTAGGGAAGTTTCATACTATTCCCATTATTCATTTGAAAACCTGTTTGCACATTCCTGGACTCATTTCTGGCTAATGGGGCTCTGGTGAAATACACAAGATTCACTGTGCTGCTACATGGGTTTTGACAGCTTTTTGTAACCTTGGGTAGTTAGTTGTGTAATATGCAGAACACCAAGAACACGTCTAAAAATGAACTTTTATTGCCAATATTGACAAATTATCTCATTTTATTGTAAAAACCTAAAAAATAAATCATATTGAGACCTTTCTGGAACATTGCCATTTTTGGCACATTTGGCACCATTTGGCACCATTTGGATAACGAAAAAGGTTCACCTGAAAAAAAACCCTGTAAAATTTGAATGGTTTGAGATATTGACACCAGATTGTTACCAGAGGTAAGCAGCATATTGATGAATCAGATAGAGGAGTCATTTCCTTGATTGCATTTGTAGCTCCCCAGGTAAAAATTCTTAAACTTGAATGTAGGTACCCGTTTTTTAGTTTTTTTATATTTTCTGTACATAAATTGTTGTAGTTAAGTATCAAAAACTGGATTTCTATGAGTTCTCACTGCTTAGTCGTAATACTGCAGGTGTCTGCTTTAATAAAAGCCATGAACCATATTTGTACCATTTATAGTTTTTGAGATAACCACCTTTGTTTGTCACTAGTGAAAACAGGCAAAATTTGGCCTATTTTGCCCTCGGTAGGAAGAGGTTAAGCAAGATTAGCCTATGCAG
This sequence comes from Synaphobranchus kaupii, assembly GCA_029718625.1. Lineage (NCBI taxonomy): Eukaryota > Metazoa > Chordata > Actinopteri > Anguilliformes > Synaphobranchidae > Synaphobranchus > Synaphobranchus kaupii. Next base: position 55,337,042 of record CM056377.1, read on the forward strand.
TTTATTAACGAGACGGCTCTGGCTATTGCGTACTCTCACGTCCCTTTTCAACTACCATCTATTAGGCCTACTTCAGTTTTAATTTTATGAAGCCATGCATGAGAACTTTGCTGCAGTCCTCCTAAAATACTAATACAGTGGGCTATTTTGTATTAAGCTACAATTAGCTATCACGCTACTGGGCGTTGAGAAGACAGTGCAGCCAACGGTAAACTATTTGCGCCATCGCATGAATTATTAAGACAAAAAAAATTATATAAAAATAATATATTTTAATTTAATATGCATGTTGATGTTTTCATTTCACATATGCTGAAATGTTCTGTTGAAAATAGTCTATGTATTTGAACAAGGAATTTAATTGTTTTATTTATTTTACTCCTTTACTTCCGGGATTCGGAATTTGGTTCGGGGTTCGGCCGAATCTTAATTGGTGGATTCGGGATTCGGCCGAACACTAAAAATATGGATTCGGTGCATCCCTATTTGATAATGCGTTTTCAAATTTGCATTCATGCTGTGCTAATGTTGAGTTGCTTTGTATGTCTCGGCCACTGTAATGAAAGTATAAAAAGCATGTATAATGACGACAGAAAGAGGGGTCTTGTGTCAGGATCCATTGGATTTAAATAGATTTATGTTTGCGCAAAAAAAGTCAATTTTTAATGCAAATTTTTAGGGTTGTCCACAACATAGTAATGGCGTAACATAGCTATACTAAAATCAGTATTTGGCAATCCCATGGCGATTGTGTGAAATGGCATTGAGACTGTTTTTTTTTACGGTGGAGATATCCAGGTTCAAAAATCACTGTTTTGCACTGGAGAGAAAATAAATATTTTAAATGATCTTATCATTTTTCTTTTCCAAAGGAAAATGAATTGCACGGATACATTTTGTACTAATTCTGTTCAGTGAATGACTAATACTTAATTTTCATTGAGTATAAAATGACATTAGTGCATGTAGTATGGCAGTGAATCAGGGATCTGTAGTCTCTTGCCATTCATTGTGCTTATTTAAAATTGATTTTCCAGGCTATTCATGTTCTTTTCAAGGAATTGCAGGTTTTGTGAGATTGTCTCAGAGACATAAAGATGAGGTTTTCTTTTTCTTGTTGTTTTGCACCTGTACTCCACTGTCCTCCAAGGTCCTCGAGCACTATGGCCACCATTACCGTACTCTTGTCTTCCCCAATGTAAGAGAGGGGAAAACCTCCAATTTAGGAGACGCCTTAATTACACCTTTTATGGCTTTTACATTATATTTGTGAATCCAAGAGAACAAGCACAGAAAAACAGAGTATCCGATAATCATAAGTAAGAAATTTCAATGCAAAATTTCTCCAAATAATAGAGTACAGAACCAAAATAACAAAACGTGTCACTGTCCAATGAATTATGGTGCTCACTGTATGTGAAGAAGATGCTTCTTTGAATGTTGGTACACCTTAAAACACTTTCCAGAAAAAACAGCCCTCACAGATTTGCAATGATTCACACCTCAGGCTGGCAAACTTAATGGGCATGAACCATAGACTGTAGAAAAATATGGACAAAGCCACTGTGACATCACCCATTGCCTTTCCACGGCCTCGTAAAAACTGAATTGAAGCTCGCCCGTTTGTGCTCCGTGGAGCCAAAGTGACCTTGGCTTGGAGCAGGGTCAACCGGATATGGCTTGGGCACAGTATTATTGACAGTTTGTGGTGGAGAAGCCACAGAACTATAAAGCCCATGACCTGACCAAACCCACCATTTTGCAAATCGAACTCGCGGTAAACTTCCTTAAGTTGCTAATGTTTTATAATATAACATTTAATTTTCATCCTCGATTTTACTGTGTGGTATTCGTCACATAATTAACGTTCATTCAGTTATCTTCAATTTATATTCAGCTAATATCAGCTAATTTGATTAACTAGATAGCATACCAGCTGAACTCGGTAGCCAAGCTAGACGCAATGCATCACCACCACACATGGACGAACAGGGTAATGCTATTGCCATCAACTATATTGACGGTCAATTAATCACATATGTTATTTTGTTACACTACTTTTATTATAAATGTCCCTAGCGCCGCTAGAAAGGTAGCAAGCTGACCCCATAGTCTTAAATGAGCAAACCACCGCCGTCTTTTTGGCTAACCGCTAATTAACTTGACTGTGGCAGTGCAGTCTGTCACGGTTTGCCACAGCATGAAACCCTGTTATGAAAACTGTTCCAGAGAAAGTGGGGATTGTAGGTTAGTGGGTTCACACGCTAGCTAAAGCACAGTAGCTACATTAGCTACATCGTAGCTGGCATTAACTTTCATCGGCATCCTGTAACCTAATCACAAACATTGCAAACCTTTACAAATGCAGACTCCGTATTCTTTTCCGATAAATTATTGGTTTTATTTTAAACATCCCCGTATTGAGTCAGTACAAACATACCGCTAACACTTTGGCTCTATTCCCCGTACATTTTTGTAATTTTTGGGACCTAAAAAAATTATCCAGGTGTAGAAATGTCCGGTTAGAGTTCTAGCTAGAGCATCTGGCTAACGTTAGTAACGTTAGCTAGGCAATCACGGTAGCTATCCAACTTATATGGCCAGCCAGCAAGGATGACTTTAAGGAAGTCGAATAACTGTTAAATTAAAATCGCTTGCCATAAGCTATCGTTAGCTTGCTAGCTAAATGTTAAAACGACTTGACGTGAGATATTGTTAGCTTGCTAGCTAGCTAACCCAGCATTGCTAAGCAATGGTAACATTCATGACGGGGAGTACGGCGATTGCGTACGGGAGGGGGTGGAATAGCTAAATTAATATCTAAATTGATAAGGTATGGAGCAATTGATTTGAGATACTTAACCCAGTTTGGCTGCTTGCTCTGAGACACTGGGCCTGTAGTGTAGCTGCAACATCCCCTTCTGTCTCATCTTACGAAACAGTATTTTTTTTCATAGTAAACACATCATAGCTCGCTCCAACCAAAATAAATATGTGATGACAAACATGTTGAAGATGAGCGGGTAAGGCACTCAATTTATTATGCTACGAACTGCATCCACAAAACAACAGCTTGTTCACGGTAGGCTACGAAGGGATGTTCTCCATCGACTTCCACTCAAAAATACAGCATGTCTCCCTGTCCCAAGCAAAGACTGTATAAAAATAGGTCAGTTTTAGACCAATGATTGTTGTCTCCCCCTTCTGGTCCCGCCCCTCTGAGTGAGGGCAGTGAGAACCATATAGAACCAATTTAAATTGCAAAGATGGTGAGTCGTGGTCACCACACAATCAAGAGATTTGTGAGTGTGAGTCCACAGGGACGGCAAAAACGTGTTGAGAAGAAAAATACACAAATTACCCACAAGTGACTTGAGAACAATAAAACAGGAAGTATCCAGGAACCCTTTGGCCAGAACTGCAACCTTCCGGGACTCTGCAGAAACACAAGGTGCAAGGTGCTTCTCATGATTGGCAAGGTCAGAAAGGCACAAAACCAGCCTCCCTTAAATAATAAACACAAGCTTTTTTACTTCGTAGCAAATAACGGTTCAAATCACAGATATGACGCAAAACAATTTTTGTTTAATAGCAGAACATTCTGGCTTTGTGAAACATACCTCGAACAAATTAAATAAAATTATTTTAATGAATGACATTTTTTTCCAGATCAAGTAGATGAAAAAATTATGGAATCATCAACAAAAAAAATCTATTAGTACTTGTTGTTCCTCCTCTGGCTTTTATGACGGCTTGAATTCTGTGAGGCATGGACTTCACTAATGAAAAAAAATATTCTCCATCAAGCTGGTTCCAACTTTCTCGAATAGCGGTTGACAGATCAGCTTTGCAGGATGGAGCCTTGTCATGGACCAATTTTTTAAATTTCCACCATAAATTTTCAATCGGATTGAGATCCGGACTGTTTGCTGGCCATGTCATTGAGTTGATATGCCTTTCCTGAAGAAAAGCTTTAACACTCTTTGCTCTGTGGCAAGATGCATTATCATCCTGAAAAGTGACTTCATCATCACCAAACCTATTTTCTATTGATAGAATGTGAAAAGTGTCCAAAATTTCAATGTACACCCTGTGCATTGACTGTTGAGGTAATGGATTGCCATCTCCCCTGGTCCTTTATCATAAATGACTGGGGAAATTTGATTGTTTTCTTCAGGCAGTCATCTTGTATGTCACTAGAACGGCACCAGACAAAAGTTCCAGCATCATCTCCTTGGCCAATGCAGATTCATGATTCATCACTGAATATCACTTTCATCCAATCATACACACTCCATGATTGCTTCTCTTTAGCCCACTGTAACCTTGTTTTCTTCTGTTTAGGTATTAGTGCTGGTTTTCGTTTGGCTTTTCTATATGTAATTTCATTCAGCCAATTTCTTACAGTTCTGTCACAAACACTGACTCTTGTTTTTGCCCATTTGTTTTTCATTTGTTTTGTTGTGCATTTTCTATTTTCAAGGCATATTGCTTTGAGTTTTCTATCCTGACGCTTTGACGTCTTTCTTGGTCTACCCGTATGTTTTCCTTTTATAACCTTCATATTTTGTTTATACTTCCACCAAATTTTAGACACAGCTGACTGGGAACAACCAACATCTTTTACCACACTCCGTGTTGGATTTCCTTCTTGAAGGAGTTTTATAATCCTTTCCATTGTTTCAATTGACAACTCTCTTGTTGGGGCCATGTTTCATTTCAATTAGTCAAGTCCAACAGCTCGTTAAGGTCTGTAAGCACTCTCTTTTAACTGCAGACTAAGTTGCATTTTTAGACTTGTGCCGGTATTTGTTTTAGAAATGCAAATTTCAAGGTGATTCCATAATTTTTTCCTCAACATTGAGTGATTCCATAATTTTTTCCTCTACTTGATCTGGACAAAAATATGCCATTAATTTAAATAATTTAATTTGTTTGAGGTATGTTTCACGAAGCCAGAATGTTCAGATATTAAACAAAAATCATATTTGTTTATTTGCTACGAAGTAAAAAAGCTGGGTGAACATCCTCTAAGTGTGGTGATTCCATAATTTTTGCCAGAGGTTGTAATACAAGTGTTAGAAACGAAAGTTGGCTATATTGAAAATAAATAAATTTCCAAGAGTAAAAATGTTTTTTTGTTAGCTGTTAAACTACTGAATTTGTTGCTTTATTTCATAATTATTTTTATAGTTTTATAAAAACACTTTTTTGTTGTTTATTTATGAAATAAATTGAAAAAACATAATGTATTTCCCAGTTGCATAATAATTGTGCACACCTACTTTTTGGGAAAATCATTATATTTTCCCCTTGTAACATAAAAATCTGTGTTTTTCTTTATCTAACATTTACTTTTCCTGCAAGGAATGAATTGGGATCACTTATAATGCTGTGTCTATTAATTGCCACATGTCAATAAAGTTCCCAAAATAAGCATATCTCTTGTCTGCTGATAATGACGCCGTGTTTGTTCTCGTTTTATAGATTAATTCTGGAGACAGTTTTTGACGACGAGTCCTGGGGCCTCATGTATAAAACGGTCGTACGCACGGATTTGATCATAAATTCACTAGATTTGATCTTATGTGAAAATCAACGCACAAATTGAAATTTATAAAACTTGAAATTGACGTGAAACGTCCTTATGCATACGCCAACTCTAGAGGAGGTGTACGACCATTTCCTTGTGGCTATGCAGCTGTACTGCAGGATGAACACATTTTTTTCAGACATGACAATATTTTACCAATCCCTTGACAAATATTAGACACATGCATGCATAATATTTATTTGTGTGATAAGCACTGTGAGACACAATATTGGCGGCTGTTAACTAGGCTATACATGTAGATTTGGGAGTCGAGAGGAAGACATGTCACTGCCAATATTTTCATATGAATTGGTACCGACTAGCTAGTAGCCTATATGTTTGTGAGACTTTACGTTTGACTACGCGAGTCCAGGTGGTCCAACAGTGTCTCCCCGAAGTTTAAATAAAGCATATGCCTATGATTGCCACAACACAATAAGGATTAGACTACAACGAGCCTAGACTGAACTATTTCCCCTTATGTCTGATAAATTAGCTAGTGGTTAGCTTCCATCCTAGTTCTCACCAAGGCAAACGATCCAGCCGGTGACAGCGTAGCCTATGGGAACTGGCCTACAAGTTTGCTAATAAATACGCATAGTATGTTTGTGTGTTAAATGCCGCTGGCTTGTTATCTTGCTTTGCAAGATCTAACTGGGTAAAATAGCTGGAGTTGACAATAAGCTCTAAGCTAAAAACCTGAGGAGCTCATCAGCCATACGAAAATGCCTGAAAATGGGAGACGCCGACTGTCTAGGCTAAGCTACGTGTAGTGCATTGGTAATGTTAAATGCATGGTGATTAGTAGGCTACTAACTAATTACACTTGTATGTTCCTTATTTTAAATGCGGAACATTCTCTTCTATTGCGGAACGTAGGAAAATCGGTTAAAATGCGCAAATTAATTTTGTTGGGGGCATTTTTTGCCCCTGTAATTGTGTTTTCAGGGGCAAAATACCTTTTATTTGGGGCATTTTTGCCCTTTGCCCCCGAGTATATCTGACGTTGCAATGTACCTTATATTGCAGTCATGTAATATGGGTTTATAAGCATGCATCAAACTTTTGGCAATACACTCTAAAATGACTTCTCGAGAAGTGGCTGGAGAGAAAACAGTGGCATACCAGTGTAATGATACACGAGGACATTTTGGGACTCTGGCTTTGTGATCATGGGACTGGGCCCTCTGCTGAGTCACATTCACAATTAACACACAGACTGCTTGATCGAACAAGCACCGGTTTAGGCAGGAACACCCCCCTCTTTTGAGAAGGAGAGGGGAGACTCCAATTTAACATGCACATGGAAATTGGAAATGGCTGATCCATCTATGTTTTTTTGATTGTTCTAAGGAAATGAGCCAGTCAAATGCATGGGTGCCCTAAAGCCATCTACCAATTGGGATCAAGGGAACGCACATGGGGTTCTGTCACGTCAGTGACTTTTGACCGTAAAAACCATCAAACTTTGCCAACATTGCTCTGACGGTAAAGACGTTGTCTAACCCTACCAGACGCACCACTGAAACCCGGACGGACTTTGTTGCGTATCCCAACCGGCATCTCGCCTGATCACCAAGACAGAGTTGGCCTGCCACCGTCCATTAAATAATCCAAGCTGGTTTATTCTCCTTCAACAGCTGTTCTGAGGACACGTTGTTCCTCTACTATCTCCCTTGCGGCACGGGCCCAAGTGGAGATCTGTGCACGTCCACGTCTACCTGACTGGAAACCTGTCGCGACCCCAACTTCGGTCTCACAGGAGTCCACGCACCTGCCGCGACCTTGGACCAGCTGACATCACTTAATGGAATCGGCACTGGCCTCCCTTTGTTACTGTTAAGTATTGAAACACATTTTATTTAGCCCTGACATCAATTAATAGACTAGCATAAAACTTGTAATATTGAGGTCATTTTACTGCTGTTTTCTATTGTTGCATTTTGTTTTGCTATGCGTGTTTTGGTCGCAAATAGCCGATTTCCCTGACCTTGTAGTTTTACACTGTTAAAACTTTATAGTTATGAGACTGATACAACAAACTAACCACAGAATAACTATGTTATAGCGTACCACTAACCCATAACACAAACTAACCCTCGTTAATGGACTGTTAGCTTCTATATTTAACCATCACGTAATTATTTAATTTAATTAAATCATAGAATATTATCCCTCATATTATACAAAGTATTGTTTCTATTACTCATAATTGTAGCCAATAAAACAAATGCAATTTTTCCAAACCATTGTCATGTCTATGTCATTTCAGTAAGTTGGGCTCTACTGACGTATAGAATTGTAATTGAATGTTGAACTTTGAATGTTGTTCTGAATACAACTGACCAAACCTCACTACACCAGAGACATGGACTGAACACTGTGTTCAACAATGGCATTCACATAGCATGTGTATGAGTATAATAGATGGCAGCAGCGTCAAGACTGGAATGACAGCTTTCAATATGGGTGAGTATGAGCTGAATGAGAACACGTTATTTAGGTTTACAGAGCTAGATTTCACCATTTTAGAGTTTTATTTTAAGAGACGTTAGCACTTGTACATGGTCTGGCCATCTACACCCCCCCCCCCCCCCCACCATAAGCTTTGATACCAAAGTTACACCATTGCCAGCACTACAATATATGAGTGTAAGCCTTTCAGCCCTGGGACCCATTCAAAAGCCAGAAATGAGGAGTTAGAAAGTTGAAGAGAGCAAACAAAGCATCTGGCTGCATAGCCTGATAAACACTGAAGAAATGTCCTGGTAATGTATTATTCATAGAGAAAATTAATCAATTCCCACAATTCCAGGGCCCTCGCAATTATACGCAACAAAACTGCTATCCATCACTTTCAAAGCCAAGGGACAAACAGTGGTCAGAGCAGGGGAGCTGGATTGAGAGTGCGAAAAGGAAAAAAATTGCATTTATTGCTGCCCTGGCATTACCTATGCAGATCTTTATCAGGAGCTCCAGGTCCATTGTGTCCATTTTGCTAGCCTACAATGGCTTTCTGTGCACCCAAGCTACCAGGGAGATTGGCTAAAATTATTTCCTCTTCATGCTTGGCTAGGTTGCAGTTCAGAAACAAGCTGCTTGTGAAAGCTGGGGGAAGATTGCTGATAATGGGGGGCTTCACATCCAGCTGACCTTTTTTCCCTCTGCAGTCACTCCTCAATTGAGGTGACAGAAGGGAGGGAAACAATCAGTTTGGAAGGGACACACAGCCGTGTCCCACGCCAAGGCCCCAGCACCAACTGACACAGGCCAACTGTGAGGTTTCCATAGTAACTGGCCCTGACACACCAATACCCGCTTCAGAAAATGAACACTCAGGCAACAGGGACATGCCTTCACTAGCGCACCGCTTTCTCCTGCAAACTTTGTTGGTGTGAAATTGGACTTCAGAATGGTTAGGTTTCACATGAGTTGCATCATCAGAAAATGGCCATCAGGGATGATTTATTCAGAGGAATACACATGAGGATTAAATCAGACACACATTAGCTATTAATGAAACTCAATAGAGAATTTCTCCACCAGACATGGGGTAACACACCACAATGCTTTCTAATGCTGTAATTCTGCAAATAGTAATGCAGTTTTGATTACAGATATTCAATCACTGAGGTAGTGTCAGGAAAACGTTTAATTTGTGGCATAGATCACAAAAACCAACCCCAGAGATGACATGCCCACCCCTCCACCTGACTTGTACTTCTATGTTGATCTTCCACCTAAGCACGACTTGCTTAGGTGGATTAGAATGGGATATTTCCACTGCTGACGTCCATGTTCTGAAAAACAGATTGGCTACTTCTGATCAGCACTTCACTGTGGCTAATACTGAATAGGAATTATGTCCACTGTGTTAATGTCAGGGCTAAATTCCCCCATGCCTTGAATAACCGAGTTTCTTTTGCAAATTGCCAACAGAAGACGGACAAGGTAAGTAGAAGAAAAAATAGGGAATCTTTATTAAATACAATTAATTAAAACTAAACAACCATGTACACACATCAGAACAATAACACCCTTCTGCACTCCCTTTCTCTCCCACTCGACTCACTTCTCTGGCCCCCCTCCCATACATAGGCTGTCCAGGTAAGTAGTCGCTATCCAGAATGCAATTCACACACACAGCAGCACTCCACCACAGACTGAATTGTGCATTATCACTCACACACTACATTAATATCAAGCACACACAGTGACCCTGGTTACATTCCAGCTACCATAGATGCCCGCCCACCATAGGGGAACCCCATCTACTCACACCCGGAGATACAGGGATTACAGAGGGTGGTTGCTCTGCAAGACCACACAGCTGTATACACCCAGACATCCACAAAAGAAAAATACAAAAGAACTGGGGGATGTAGTGTCAGCCCAAGCCACTTTGCTGGACCTAGCTACATCCCAAATAACAATAAACTCTGGGTCTGCTACCCGCTCCACCTCCATTCAAACTCTGAGTTTTCTGTCTGGCCACACTCCGAACAATACTCTGGTGGAGGGAAACACACCGCTGTCAGCCCACAATCACCCCGTCATTAGACAACTGAACCCGTGGCAACCCAGGCCAGCTCACGTCCCTACATGCAGGGAAAATTCCATGGAAGAGCAGGATTTCGTCCCAGGATTTCCCCGTCGCCGTGCCTCACCACTCCGTGCTGCTGACCGTGTCAGCGGTCCTTCTGCCCCCCCGCCCCCTGCCAGGTTCACAGACCTCTCATGGTTTGGAGATCAGGGGTGCGTTTCCCAAAAGCATCTTAACTTATAACGCTCTTTGAAACGCTCGTAGATTAATGATTACTCCCGACCAGCTAAGTGCATTTTAGAAGTCCATAAATCACATACTTTATTTGATTTTTCGTGCTAGTGTTCATTACATTTTACGGTTACCATAACCACTGATTGTTTTTTTTAAAAGTGTTACATTTACATCTCTCTGGGGTTCGCGTCTCCCAATATATTACCCCTCCTCCTCCTCCCGTATCAGCAGCACCACAGCAGTGAAGTTAAGTACAGAGATGTAAAATTCAGGAGTCAGAAAGTAAAAGTTCTGCTATGTGTTTCTTCCACCCATGAACTAAGCCAGCTGATTTCACTAATTGGTTCTACCTGCTGGCTGAAGAATTGTGCAAATAAGCAAATCCAGATGACTGGAACTAAATACTGGGGAGGACTTTTTACTTTCTGAACCCAGATTTTAAGTAGCTCTTGGAGGTGACTGCGTTCACGCTTTAAGAACTGTTTTGGGAATCAACATGTTACAAATTAAAAAGCCTTCGTAGAATCGCTTGTAGAAATCACACTTAACAATAAGATTGATTGTTATCAGGAAACGCAGCCCAGGTAAGCTTTGTCACACTCTCACAATTCCCAAGTTACAAAGAACACTGCACAACTATTTCTCCCAAAGTATAAGCTAACCTTATATGATGCCTGCGCAAACTAGCTAAAGCCACTGTTCGACCGCAGGAACCTTTTCTGGGACTCGAAAAACTAAAGCCCCTTTTCCACCGGAGGAACCAGGGCCGATTTTGGTTTGTGGGGTATGGTTCCTGTCTACCTTTTTAGTCCCTGCTCACGGGGTAGTACTTTTTTGATGGTTTGGAACTATCGGGGGGTGTAGTTTGCTGTACTGAACATCGCTGATTGGTCAAATACAATATTCGCAAGAATTGCCAAGTAGACAACAAGCGCTGTTTTCAAATACCAGCAACAGAAAAACATTTAGCAGCAGGTAGACAGCAAGCAGCCTTCAAACAAAGGAAAAATGGAAATAAAAACAGACAAACGGACCACTGACGATGTGAAAGTTTTAAACAGTTGTCAACATTCGCATATCTGATACACAGTGACAAGCAGAGCAGCGGTTGCATGCTGCCACTGATTTTGCATCTCAACTAGCCCATTTCATGTGAAACTACCCCTTAGGCATTTTTTCCCATGCGACCGTCTATGTAACGTTGTTTTCTGGTTGTTTGATTGTTTATCAGTCATGACCAAAAATAACTGGTTTCCACAACGTCTGAATCTTGATAATGTATGAACGTGAACTAAAAGACGTACTTGCATTGTCACTTGGTAACGTTATCAGGACAATTGAGAAATTAATGGAAGACAACATAGAAAAATATGTGGTAGCAACATGTCCTTTGAGTAGTACTTGGATCATTGTGTAAAAGTAAAAAATGAGACAGTGGATCAATGTGTTTTACCTGACGTTGTGAAACTTTCTCAAAAGGGCCGACGCTTTAATGTTATTATTTGACCGGCTCATAAACGTCGGTAGGCTACTCAAGATACAGCTCAACGTAGGAACCAGGACATATGTTAAGTAACGTATAATAACAGTTATTATCTCAAACAAGTTGTTAATAACAAGTTGATAATAACATAGTTATTATCTAAGTTGATAATAACATAGTTATTATCTCATACAATCTCATACAAGTTGTATCAGGATAACTGCTTAATGGTTTAAAAAGAACACTGGAACGCGACGCCTTTTTCTTTATAAAAAGAGGAGCATTAAGAGAGAGAACAGCTTTGATGCATTAAATACGTGTTCCTGCTAATACCATATCATCATCGCCATTGTTGTTGTGATGTCCTCTTTCCATGTAAGAAATAATTATAAGAACTTTTCAATTCTGGGAATTGAGTTCCCAATGACTCAATTTCGTACAGCTCTGCAAATTACAACGTCAATTATGACTCTTGCTCCACAGGAAGAAAGAGCATGCCAATCTTTATATAAATCATAAAATATTTATTCATTATAATAAATCGTTATCAATTTTATTCTAGCTATGGCCAGGTGTCGACCTGGGGACTCGTTAAGCAACAGCTAGAAAACATTTTATTTCGTAGTAGACCTAGTTACACTGTTGTTCAAATTCTAAATGCATAAAAAATAAAGATTATTTTTGGTCGCAACGTGTTAGCCTATAATCAAATCAATAAATGAAAGTAGCCTAGGCCTATATAGAACTCCCACAGAAGATGCACATCTTAACAAGTTATGAACATCAACAAGCATGGGCAGATATTCAGGTTCAGATATTCAAATCAAATGATTCCATAGAAGCAATTACTAGAGAGCGATCTACGGAGGAATGCAAATGTAACAAAACACCCCGGTTTTATTAAATTACAGAAGATTGCGCATCATTCTTTGAAAAAAGTGTATGCCTATTTTCTCACTAGAGGTGTGTGTTCTCTGTGGCACAACGTGATCATATGTGGCTCTGGAAACATTTAGGCTACTTCTGGCATTTAAGGTTCGAATCCCACTCTGCAGCATCTCATTCTATTTGTCTTTTATAATTATTATTCCCGTGAAGAGGATAATGCTTTCCATCAGAAGATATCAAAAACATAAGCTGATCAGTGAACTTAGGGCGATTTTATAAGAACTGCGGCAGACACGGTGAAAAGATTTTTGCAATGGTGAGATTCGAACTTGCATCACCACAAAAGGGAGAACCTACAGCGGGAGAAGCAACTGCTTAAACCAATGCGCCACCAGAGAATTCTGGAAAAGAGTGTAACTTTCTTCTTCCTGCAGTAGCGCCTCCAGTTCGCACGCCTGCCAATCCGTCCCTTGATCTCGGGGAGCCCATGCAGGTAGATGGGTCCTCCTTGCATGACACCCCGGTTGTTAAACCTCGGGAGGTTTGGTGTCGCTACTGCAGGAGGAGAGGTCATTTAAAGGGCCAGTGTCACAAATTGCAGGGAAACGAGGGGTCTCGCTTGGAGATTCAGGGCTTCTAGCGAGACAAGATAACACACTGCCCCGTACCCATAATATTGGACCAACTGCTCTGGAGTAAGCGTTCGACAAACGTCAACGCTTTCATCGACTCTGGGGCAGTCGAGTCGGAGAATTTTGAATATTGAAGGTCTCCACCGTTAAAAACTGGCCTACCCCACTTTCAGTCAAACAGGTCCCAACGCTTTTTAGGCTTCGCGAATTTCTACCGACGTTTTATTCGCAATTTCAGCGTGGTAGCTGTGCCTATAACAGCCCTTACAAAAAAAGCAACTTCCTCTTCGCTTTTCAATGGACCGCTAAAGCCGAGGCAGCTTTCAGTGAGCTTAAACCTCTTAATGCCAAACGCCCCCTAGCGGTCACGCCGGCGTGACGGAAATTATTACATTATACATTTCATTAATTTAATAATATATAATAAACTGCTCACCTCAATATTTTGATTAAATATCCTTAAGATATATCCATTCCTTCTGGGAAAGTGGTTTTTAAGCCCAAAACGTCGGGATAAAAACTTCGTAAATAACGTTGGAAACTCGGACCTAATTCTCAAACATGTATTGCAGCTTGATGTCACACCATAAACAATGTGCTGGTAAACTGTTCTGCTTAATTGTATTTCACAAAACTTTGGTTTGAAAAATCATTATACCTTTAGGCTTCAAGAAAAAATACTTTAAAACTTTCATACGGCTGTACATTATTTTTTCCAATTTTAAACCGACTTGTGCTTTTTTTGCACTTGATTACGACTCGTTCGGCTGTGTTCACTTTGGCGTTGTGAAACTCAGCCAGTTTCTGGAGTACCAATCCCATGGCTTAGTATATGTTAGCCAGAGTAGTTTTTGAACATGCTTGCAGAGATTTATGCAAAACCGTCGTCAATTGGGTGTATTTCTTTGACTGATAGCACAATAGGCCTATCTGAAGTGGGAAAAACCGTCTTCCACCCGCCTCCACTCTGAGTATTATTTGCTTTCCATTGGGTTTTAAAAACTGTCTGTCAAATATTCCAGGCAATAGCCAAGACTCTTATCTTTGAAACAAGCCGGCTATTGAATACAATAGCCGTCGTAAAAAAAGGAAATCGAGCCGTGCGTATGAGGAAGTGGCGATCCACGCGTAATTATCGAACCAAAAATGGCGCAGTGTTTTTACCTTGTAGCGTAGCTCGCTACATTCCGTTTAGCAAAGCACAATTAATTAGGTAAGGCCCGCAGTTACATTTTTTACTTTAGAGTATTTTTGATACAGTTTTTGTGTAGTTATGTCGAGATTTTTGAGGCGTTTATCCGTGCACCAAGTGCTAGACGAACTGGATAAGCCAGAAGATGTTTTTGCCGAGGGAGACTCATCCTGTCTCAGTGACGCTGAATCCACTGATGACCGAGATGATGTTGGACATGTAAGTTGTTTTATCATACTAACAGTGTTAGGCTATAAACGCATTGAATTTCGCCATGGCAGGTAACGTCGTTAGGGCTGGTGGTATTTACCGATTTTTCGATATACCAGTGTGAATTCACGCAATGCCATGCGGGTTCGTAATTACATTGTCAACTGTATTTTATTGTTTTTCATACAATTAATATTACAAATTGCACATTCCAACGGTATGATACATCATTTATGAAGTAAACTTAGGGTGTATTGTCCTGCCAACAACACAGATGTTTGGTGTAAGCGTCGAAGGAAATTTAGCTGCAATGCGTGAATCCCTGTGTTTCTTCTGTGAAGCTAACTAACCTTATATACTTATGCATAAAAATCGGTCCCCTCTCAGCTAAATTAATATAGATAGTATTGCCTTTACAGTGGCAAGCTAGCAAGCATCCCTGTGTTTTCCTGTCTGTTTATTATAGTTTATACGAGTATTAGGAATGGAAGTGTGGTGTTGCTGATTTGCCCACAGCTTACTGTGAACTACAGTCGACGTTCATTGCTAGGGATAGCTGCTACATTATGCGAAGGATGTGCTTTGCCTTGTCCTGTTCTGTAGTGATCTTGATGTCTCTGTGCGCACTTACTGTACGTCGCTTTGGATAAAAGCGTCTGCTAAATAAATGTAATGTAATGCAAGCAAAATTACAGGTAACAAGCAGCTAGCTATCTATTTGTGTCTGAGATGAGCTACTAAAACGATTTTTTTGAGTGTGAAATGGCTTCTGGAAGTGTTTAGTAAAGTCATTGTTCCACCTGAGTAAATTGTTCTGTATGCAGTACAGAAGGCTGTGCAGGTAAACAAAATGGTAATTTATGCATGGTATGAGGGGAGAGAACATGATAACATGAGGGAGTACTTGTTGATTATTATTATTGTTGATTGTTGTTGTATAAGGGGGACTAATGGGTATATTCAACATGGTGGACAATTCCATGGACAGGGTTAGTGGGATTTGTAATGATGCAGATTGCTCTCCTGAGGGAATGTGTAGTCTAAATGGCTTCTGTATGATGGTTAAATAATCTCTCCTCAACCTCCACCCCCATGTTTTGATCCTTTACCTTTTTTTGTTTTTAGTTCATTTTTTTTAGCTTTTTGGACCCTGCCATTTTGTACTTTCTTTGTGTAAATACGGTAACTTCAGCAATTAGAGGCAAGGATCTTTTTATTTGTTACAGCAGGGGTGTTTTTATTTTTTATCTAGGAAACTGGTGGACTTTTGATTTTTTATCCACTGCACTTTTAGTAGTACACCTTAGTGCACTTGTATATAGTTGATATATGTTTGTCATGTATAAAGTTTTGCCTCCTAAAACCCAACCCCAACGTCCCTGTCATAGGAGGTGCCAACAGAATAAAGGACAGACTGGCAAGCATTAATGTGTAGAGAAGTTTCATACTATTCCCATTATTCATTTGAAAACCTGTTTGCACATTCCTGGACTCATTTCTGGCTAATGGGGCTCTGGTGAAATACACAAGATTCACTGTGCTGCTACATGGGTTTTGACAGCTTTTTGTAACCTTGGTTAGTTAGTTGTGTAATATGCAGAACACCAAGAACACGTCTAAAAATGAACTTTTATTGCCAATATTGACAAATTATCTCATTTTATTGTAAAAACCTAAAAAATAAATCATATTGAGACCTTTCTGGAACATTGCCATTTTTGGCACATTTGGCACCATTTGGCACCATTTGGATAACGAAAAAGGTTCACACTGAAAAAAACCCTGTAAAATTTGAATGGTTTGAGATATTGACACCAGATAGTTACCAGAGGTAGGCAGCATATTGATGAATCAGATAGAGGAGTCATTTCCTTGATTGCATTTGTAGCTCCCCAGGTAAAAATTCTTAAACTTGAATGTAGGTACCCGTTTTTTAGTTTTTTTATATTTTCTGTACATAAATTGTTGTAGTTAAGTATCAAAAACTGGATTTCTATGAGTTCTCACTGCTTAGTCGTAATACTGCAGGTGTCTGCTTTAATAAAAGCCATGAACCATATTTGTACCATTTATAGTTTTTTGAGATAACACCTTTGTTTGTCACTAGTGAAAACAGGCAAAATTTGGCCTATTTTTGCCCTCGGTAGGAAGAGGTTAAAAGAGATTTAGCTCTGAACCCATTCTGATAACTCCCAATCCCTCCCCTCCCCTTTGTGGTTGAGGTGGATGCTTCAGAGCTCGGAGTAGGGGCTATTCTCTCCCAACATTTGCCCACTGGACCGCAAACTTCACCCTTGCGCTTATTTCTCTCATGCTTTGACACCTGCAGAGAGGAATTATGACGTAGGGGACCGGGAACTGTTGGCGGTTAAACTGGCATTAGAAGAGTGGCGCCACTCGGCTTAAAGGAGCTGAACACCCCTTCACTGTTTGGACCGATCATAAAAACTTAGAATATGTCTAACAGGCCAAGAGGCGCAACTCCCGCCAAGCCAATGGGCGTTATTCTTCACCCGGGTTGAAGTTTTTAATCACTTACCGCCCCGGGTCAAAGAACATTAAACCTGATGCACTGTTGCGCATTCACGATCGCGCTGATAGTGATCCGCTTCCTCAGCCCATCGTGCCCACTGCTCAAATAATGGCTCCAGTAATATGGGAGATTGAGGCAGCTGTGCTGAGGGCACTGTGCTTGGACCCTGGTCCCAGTGGCGGCCCATCTCACTGCCTTTTTGTGCCCTCCTGGGTCAGGTCCCGGGTTCTCCAGTGGGGGTCACTCCTCCCAGCTGGCTGCTCATCCTGGTGTCCACCGCACTAAGAAATTTCTGGCTCTGCGCTTCTGGTGGCCGAAAATGGAGAGCGATGTGCAGGAATTCATCGCTGCGTGCCCCATCTGCGCCTGCAGCAAGGGCTCAAGACTTCCGCCATCGGGTCTGTTACGTCCTCTGCTGTCAGGTTTAGGTTAGAAAATTGAGAACCAAACGCGACAGATAAGGATTCAGAAAGCGTATCTAAAGAGACACGCCACAGAAGCGGAATTAAACCGCACCAGGGGAAGAAAGGGAAACTGAAAAGCGGGAAACAAAACTTCCCCAGCACAAGACTACACAAAAACACAAAACCTCAAACGGAGGCGAGAAATCGCTAAAACAGCGAGAAACAAACAAAAAGAAAGAACCTCATGCACTAATTGATCTGCGTGTATAAGAGGTCGAGAAAACTGAAAAGAAACAAACAAAATAGCAAGCCTGTAACTACAGCTCAGTCGGCTAAGTAGCTGAACAAAGAATAAACAGGCTGCAGGCAAAAAGAAAAGAATAGAGGACGATAGGACAGAACACCAGAAATTCTAATCCTATAACTAATACAAATAGCTGCGTCTCTGTATAACACCAAACAGAGATACAGAAGCTAAAGTCTTATACCTATACCAATACCAATACCGGCTTCCTAGTAATAATGCAACAACAATCTAGAAGCACCGGAAAGCGGAAGTTAAGCTCTATTTATTAGCCGATGGAAATCAAACACAGGTGTCGGAGATAATGACCCAGAGAGATCCAAACACCGGGACGGAGGGAAGAAAAAATCCGATAGAGCTTCAGACGACGCCAAACGGAAAACAATGGTAGAAACAAAGGAGACAGCCACTAACCATGACAGTACCCCCCAACTAAGGGACGGTTCCAGACGATCCCTAAGCTTTGCTGTCTCGGAAGTCCCTAATGAGAGCGGGGTCCAAATATACTTGGACGAAACCCAGCAGCGCTCCTCGGGGCCATAAACCTCCCAGTCCACCAGGAACTGGTACCCTCTGCCACACGTCTCTCGGCCAAAATGTGCCGAACGGTGTACACCGTACCTCCCTCCAAGAATCGAGGAGGAGGAGGCGCTTGTCAGCCGGAGAAGACGTACCGTGACCGGGTTGAGTTTCCACACGATCTTAAAGGGACCCACGAATCGAGGCGTGAGTTTGCGGACTCAACTCGCAATGGCAGGTCCCGTGTGGAAAGCCACACCCCGTTGCCCCACCCGGTAGGAGGGAGCCGGACGGTGGTGCCTGTCAGCCACCACTTTCTGTTTAGCCGAAGTGCGCAGTAACGATGCGCGTACGCGCTTCCAGACCGCTAGACACCTACGCACAGAAGAAGCCGGCAGAGGGTGCCTCCGCATCTCTCTCCAGCTCAGGAAACAAGGGAGGTAGGTATCCCAGCTGAGCCTCAAAAGGAGAGATTCTCGTGGACGCGTTGCGCAGGGTATTATGCGCGTATTCAGCCCAGGCGAGAAAGCGACTCCAGGAGCTAGGATTGGACACGGCCAGACATCGGAGAGTACTCTCCATACTCTGATTGGTGCGCTCTGTCTGGCCGTTAGTCTCCGGGTGAAAGCCGGAAGAAAGACTGACAGATGCCCCCAACAGAGCACAAAATGAACGTCAGAATCTAGCGGTGAATTGGGGGCCGCGATACGACACCACGTCCAGAGGTAGGCCGTGCACCCTAAACACATGGTCTATCATTAGCTGGGCCGTCTCAGGTGCCGATGGCAGTTTAGGCAGAGCGACAAAATGAGCTGCTTTGGAAAAACGGTCAACTATAACCAAGATGACCGTATTCCCATGCGAAGGTGGCAGGCCTGTAACGAAGTCGAGGGCGATGTGACTCCAGGGGCGCTTGGGAATGGACAGGGGGCGCAAGAGACCCGAAGGGGAAAGCCGTGAACCCTTATTACGGGCGCAAATAGCACATGCCGCGACAAACTCCCGCACATCACTCTCGAGCTTCGGCCACCAAAACCGACGCGAGACAAACTCCTTTGTCCGGTGCACGCCCGGATGGGCCACTAACTGGGAAGTGTGACCCCCCACTGAAGGACACAAGAACTCAATCGAGGGGGAACAAACAAGCAATGAGGCGGACCCCCCCCCCTGGACTGGGATCCGGACGCAGAGCCTTCTGCACAGCCGCCTCAATGGCCCACATAACAGGGGCCACAATATGAGAACTAGGGACCACAGATTTGGGACGTGACTCCTTATCCGACCGGTCATAAATGCGTGATAACGCATCAGGTTTAATATTTTTTGACCCGGGGCGATAGGTAAGGATAAAATTAAATCTGGTAAAAAAACAAGGCCCAACGGGCTTGTCGCGAATTGCGCGTTTTGGCCTGTTGGATATACTGCAAATTCGTATTGTCAGTCCAGACTGTAAAAGGGTGCTCAGCTCCCTCCAACCAATGACGCCACTCCTCCAGTGCCAATTTGACCGCCAACAGCTCAAGATCACCGATGTCGTAGTTTCTCTCGGCAGGTGTAAGGCTATGAGAAAAATATGCACATGGGTGTAGCTTGCGGTCCACCGGAGAATGCTGAGACAGAATGGCCCCAACCCCCAGCTCTGAAGCGTCGACCTCCACCACAAAGGGAAGGGAGGGATTGGGAGTAGCAAGAATGGGCTCGCAGCAGAACCTCCTTTTTAGTTCAGTAAAAGTGGTCTCCGCCCTGGGGTTCCACTGAAACCGAGCAGGAAATGCTTTTTTTTTGTGAGGGCTGTGATAGGAGCCGCTACTGAGCTAACATTGCGGATAAATCTTCTATAAAAATTAGCGAAGCCCAAAAAGCGCTGCACCTGCTTCACAGAAGTAGGAGTGGGCCAATTCTTAACCGCTGAAATTTTCTTTGGATCCATCAGGACTTTACCGTCAGCAACAATGAAGCCTAAAAAGGAGATGGAACTGGAGTGGAAAGAACACTTTTCAGCCTTAACAAATAGTTGGGCCTTAAGAAGTGCCTCCAACACCTGTCTAACGTGTTTGATGTGAGAGGGAAGATCCGGAGAAAAATTTTTAATATCGTCTAGGTAAACGAAGACGAATCTCTCCAGCATCTCTCTCAAGACATCGTTCACTAGCGCCTGAAAAACAGAGGGGGCGCTAGTGAGACCGAACGGCATCACCCGGTATTCATAGTTTCCATGATGCGTGTTAAAAGCGGTCTTCCACTCATCCCCCTCACGAATGGGCATGAGATTGTATGCGCTACGTAGGTCAAGTTTACTAAAAACCGACGCCCCCTGTAAACGCTCAAATGCGGAATTCATGAGGGGAAGAGGGTACCTGTTCTTAATGGTAATAGCATTGAGGCCCCGGTAATCTCTACAGGGTCTTAGCCCTCCGTCTTTCTTTTTAACAAAAAAAAACCCCGCACCGGCGGATGATGTGGACGGCGTGATAAACCCATTGGCTAAGGACTCCTCAATGTACTGCTTCATAGCAGCGCTCTCAGGAGCTGACAACGCGTACAATGAGCCTCTGGGAGGGATAGTGCCAGGGTACATCTCAATGGCACAATCGTATGGTCTGTGAGGTGGTAATTTGGCAGCACGCTGTTTACTAAAAACCTCAGCGAGGTCTCAATACTCGATAGGCACACCCGCGGGTAGATTCAACTCAAGCGCCCCTACCACCTCCGGAGTACCGGAAGATCTGTCAGACAAGCTATCCGACTCGAAATCGGAGATGGAATGTTCGTCTTCCTCTGTGAGAAGCCCCTCAGCAAAGGGATCCCAAGAGAGACTCTCCTCACCACTCCCCGCGAGGGAGGAGGAAGTATCTCGATCCGGATAAGATTCTGCCTCTCGGAATTAGGTTCGGACAGATCAAAGGTGGCGTTTGGAACAGGGTAAACGACAGGATAACAATGCGCTAAACAGTGGGAACCCCACTGACGAATAGGATTCCTATTACTACCCCAACAGATATGCGGGTTATGTAGCCCTAACCATGAATGTCCCAGCACTAAAGGATACGACGGAAAATTTCTATTCTCTCCGAGTGCCCCTGGAGAGGAATGCGCATCTCAATTGGATTCGTCTTTAGTTTAATGAGTCCAGAACCCAAAGGACGACCATCCAGGGCAGTAACTTGACGGGGACTTATTAGGGGATTGGTAGGGATTTGTAATTTCCTAGCCCATTTAGCATCAATAAAAGACTCCACGGACCCTGAATCAATAAAAGCGGTAACGTTTGCCGAATGTCCCTCCCAAAACAGTCGGACAGGTATGAGGATCCGGGAGTTAATACAATCTTGTCTCACTGGGGACCCCGACCTCCCTAGTGAGACCCCTCGTTTCCCCCCAACTTGTAGCATCGATCCTTAGTATGACTGCTACGCTTACAATGCTGGCACCAGTACTTCCGCGGTCTCGCTCTCCTACTTTGATGGAGGGACGAGCCATCCACCTGCATAGGCTCCTCCTGATCAACGGAGAGGTATGTGGGCACAGTAGGCGGAATGTCTCTTAACACGGATCTTAAACGGGGCGACTGATCTTCAATCGCACGTTCACGTTCTCTAATCCGGTTATCGAGACGTATTGCAGAAGTTATTAGTTTATTTAGTGTAGCGGGTGGTTCTAGCATAGCCAACGCATCCTTGATGGAACTGGATAATGCTTGAAGGAAGAGGGATTTTAACGGGCCGTCTGACTATCCCGTCTCCCCGGCTAGCGCTCAAAATGTAATGGAGAACTCAGCTACAGTTTTAGTGCCTTGACGTAAGCTGGTGAGTCTCCTTGCCGCATCCTCCCCTGATACCTCATGATCGAAAACCAGTTGCATTTCGTCCATAAGTTGGACTGGATCACGAATGACAGGAGCATTGGCTCGAATAAGAGGATCCGCCCACGCAAGAGCCTGGCCATTTAATAAGGACAAAATAAATGCTACCCGGGATTCTGGTGTGGAGAAACGAGAGGGTTGTGCCTGAAAAAATATCAGACACTGGGTTAGAAATGGCCGGCATTTACCCGATTCCCCACCATAGTGATCCGGTAATTGTAATTTTGGCTCTTTTAGGGTACGTGGAGCGGGTATGGGAGGTGTGGGTGCTTGTGCAACTGGAGGAGGGTTACTTGCCACAGAAAGTCTGTGCAGGCTCTCTGTTAAACGTTGGAGGCACTTCCCCTGGCTACGCAACTGTTCCCACAGCTGACCCTGTTGAATCTGCAGGGAGAGAAGTGCTTGCTCCGTAGTACCCCCCGTAGCGCCCTGACTGGCTTGTGCTTGTTCATAATCCTTATCTGACGCTGATTCTTCCATGTTTAATGGCTTCTAGATTCTGTCAGGTTTAGGTTAGAAAATTGAGAACCAAACGTGACAGATAAGAATTCAGAAAGCGTATCTAAAAAGACACGCCACAGAAGCGGAATTAAACCGCACCAGGGGAAGAAAGGGAAACTGAAAAGTGGGAACAAAACTTCCCCAGCACAAGGCTAACACAAAACAACCTCAAACGGAGGCGAGAAATCGCTAAAACAGCGAGAAACAAACAAAAAGAAAGAACCTCATGCACTAATTGATCTGCGTGTATAAGAGGTCGAGAAAACTGAAAAGAAACGAACAAAATAGCAAGCCTGTAACTACAGCTCAGTCGGCTAAGGAGCTGAACAAAGAATAAACAGGCTGCAGGCAAAAAGAAAAGAATAGAGGACGATAGGACAGAAAACCAGAAATTCTAATCCTATAACTAATACAAATAGCTGCGTCTCTGTATAACACCAAACAGAGATACAAAAGCTAATGTCTTATACCTATACCAATACCGGCTTCCTAGTAATAATGCAACGACAATCTAGAAGCACCGGAAAGCGGAAGTTAAGCTCTATTTATAGCCGATGGAAACCAAACACAGGTGTCGGAGATAATGACCCAGAGAGATCCAAACACCGGGACGGAGGAAGAAAAAATCCGATAGAGCTTCAGACGACGCCAAATGGAAAACAATGGTAGAAACAAAAGGAGACAGCCACTAACCATGACATCTGCCCATTCCCAGCCGTCCTTGGAGCCATGTCGCCCTTGAATTTGTCACCGGCTTGTCTCAGTCCCAGATATGGAGTAGATGTGGATGGATCACTTTAAGGGTCATTTCTCCTGACTTCTCCTGAGTTCTATAGGAAAATGAGTCAGGATAAATAACCCTTGCAGTGATCCATCCACATCTACTCCATATCTGGCAACAGAGTGATGGTTTGGGGCTCGTTCGATAGCTCAGACCCTTGATGCCTTACAGCCATTTAGCCAGCCATGTGTTCCATAGTGTACCAGTGTAATTTACAGCTGAATCTAGTCTCACCCCCCAATTCCCACAAAGATCAATTCAAATGCAGAGAGGTTATAGTATCGCTTGTAACAGTACCTGAAAATAAGATATTGAGAGTCTTTTGATGTTGATGGGTCACAGACTTCAGTAAGAAACAGCATGCAAAGAATATGCGACCAAATATTAAATATGATACTTTACAAATATGTTAAAGCAAAGGGTATGAATACTTACAGTTGAAGTCGGAAGTTTACATACACTTTGGTTGAAGTAATTAAAACTAATTTTTAACCACTCCACAGATTTCATGTTAGCAAACTATAGTGTTGGCAAGTCAGTTAGGACATCTACTTTGTGCATGACACAAGTAATTTTCCAAGAGTTATTTTCAGACAGATTATTTCACTTTTAATTCACTATATCACAATTCCAGTGGGTCAGAAGTTAAAGTTTACATACACTAAGTTGACTGTGCCCTTTAAATAAAAAAAATAATAACTTGCTCGCATATCCTTTGCATGCCATGACTTCCTGATGTCTGTGACCCAACAACATCAAAAGACTCTAGATATCTTATTTTCTGGTACTCCTACAAGCGATAATATAACATCTCTGCATTTGAATGGATCTCTATGGGAATTGGGGGGTGGGACTAGATTTAGCTATAAATTACACTGGAACAGTATGGAACACATGGTTGGCTAAATAGCTCTAAGTCATGAAGGGTCTGACGTATCAAACAGCCTTAAATCATCACTCTGCTGCCAGAAATACAGTAGATATGGATGGATAACTTGAAGGGTTTCTTCTCCGGACTTATTTTTCCATAGAGTTCAATAGGAAAATTTGTCAGGAGAAACAACCCTTAAAGCGAGTGATGGTTTGAGGCTCATTTGATACCTCAGACCCTTGATGACTTACAGCCATTTTACCAACCATGTATTCCATACTGTTCTAGCATATTTTACAGCTAATTCTAGTCCCACCCCCCAATTCCCATAGAGATCCATTCAAATGCAGAGACGTTATAGTATCGCTTGTAAGAGTACCAGAAAATAAAATAAAATAAAAAATAAAAATAAAAAAAGTATAAATATCAGAGTCTTTTGATGTTGTTGGGTCGCGGACATCAGGAAGTCATAGCATGCAAAGCATATGCGACCAAATATAAAAATTTTTAAGGCAGAGTCAACTTACTGTATGTAAACATCTGACCCAGTGGAATTGTGATATAGTGAATTAAAAGTAAAATAATCTGTCTGTAAACAATTGTTGGAAAAATTACTTGTGTCATGCACAAAGTAGATATCCTAACTGATTTGCCAACACTATAGTTTGCTAACGTGAAATCTGTGGAGTGGTTAAAAATAAATTTTAATGACTTCAACCTAAGTGCATGTAAACTTCTGACTTCAACTGTATGTAAATGAGAGATTTCAGTTTTAGATTTTTCATACATTTGCAAAAATTTCTAAAAACATGTTTTCACTTTGTCATTATGGGTTGTTGAGTGTAAATTGATGGGCAAAAATGGCCATTTTATCCATTTAAAATTAAATCTACAACACAATAAAGTGAAGGGTTATGAATACTTTCAGGCGCCACTGTATAATGTCAGCTTTACATTGTAAGGTCGTTTAAATTTTAAGTTTTTTAAATATTAAATTCACAACGTTAAAAATAGTATGTTGCAATTTAAAGGTTGTATCAGCGATTTTGGGTGACGTAACTTCTGAAGCGAAATCCCAAACAAACAGAGCCAGCTCCAGCTCAGAGCAAATTATGTTATGTTTTAAAAAATAGTGTTCAAGCATCCAGAATTATAACCACGTTAATAACGTTTGTAAGAAACCAAACCGTTTGTAAATCCGTCAAGATTTCAGCGAGATAAGAGTATTAGCGTATTAGTATCACCCACCCCTTGTCGGTGATTGGTTGGAATACTGTTTATTTTGGTTTTGAGTGGTTGGTAGTACCATTTGTTTTTGTGTACGATCTCGGAGCATAGGCTGCCTACAGAGACGCGGTTTTTTGACGGCCTGCTTATGGGGCGGGCAGCTAGCGGATCGTGAGGAAAAATCAGATCATACTCACAGTCACGGTTTATTTCAATTTCAGCTCATCATCATTACACAGGAGGATACGTTTGTTAACTTTTTAAGTGCACTTATATGTCTGCAGTATCGGGCGAATCGTGGAAGCTTGTTCGTTTCACCTCGTAAACTAATCTGGAGCCAGCTGCTTTCTCAGGGGCTTGTCTTAGGCTTGGTTAGGTTTTGGAGGCTGCTTGTTTCGATTTCCAGTCAGTCAACGAACTTCACAATTTGGAACTAAAATTACTCGCGCCGCAAAAACTCCCAATCATTGAACCTAGTGATATTCACGTAATGAAGAGAATGAGAGTTTTCAGTGCGACACTGCAACACATTCTGATCAGACGGAATTACTAACGTTCCTCGTTTTTTTACTTGTCCATTCGGGCAAGTTAAGCTGTATTATGCTTGTCCGGCCACTTTTTTTTACTTGTCCTGGACAAGCGTTAATGTCGAGCCCTGGTCTATACATGTAACCTTACACGTACCATCGCATATCGCCTGGATGTTGGATGGAGTGGGCTGAAAGCAATTTAATGCGGCATTCCCCTTCGCTGAGGGACTGGTATGTGGTCTTTGACCTATGACCTTTGACCTTTTAGGTTTTACTTTTTATATAATGTCTATGTCTTATGTAAAGCACTTTGAGTTGCCTTGTGTATGAAAATGTGCTATACAAATATGACTTCTTATTATGCATTTTTTGATATAGTAATATTTCACATTGTAACCTTGATATTTTTAGTCATGCTTGTGCGTGCCCCCTGTGTGTAACATACAGGAGGGTGTACGCACGTTGTGCACACGCCTATGTAGACGCACTTATATGCGCCGTTAAAATAACATGTAAACAACTGCGACATGACTTTAGACCAGGTTTGTGGTGGTTTTAGTGCAAGTGCTTTCTGCTGGCTCAAGATAGCAAAACGCCAAAAATGATCCTGGCCACACCTCATCTTAACCCTATAAACTTCACCCCTAGTGGTTTGAGACGTATCCGTCTCAATTACAGTATTCATGTTCATCTGAAATTATAAACTACAGCTTTAAGAAAACCCCGAAAATGTTGACGCAGTATTTTTTTAAAGGGTAGCCTCTTGCGAAAACCTCAGCTTCTCCAGTTACACTGCCGTGCAATAAATTAGGAGGGTGCTATTAGTAGCCCACAGCACTTACAGCCCTCCTCTGGCTACAGCCACAGACTGTAAAATGCATCAAATGCACCGTTTATACACGCTAAGAAAATCATGTTCACATATATAAACAATAATATTTTTTTTAAACGTTGTACAAATGAGTATTCGCCGTTTTCCCTTGCTTACTGTACTATATACAGTACCTGATCCACTTTCGGTTTAGAAGACACCTCATTTTTTGCTCCAAAATCTCTCGTATAAATATGTTTAAGAAACCAAGTACTTACCAGTATATTCAGCTACAGCTGTTTTCTCATGAACCCTGAAGAGTTTATCTTGTTATATTTCGCCAAAGTCCCGTACAGTCGACATTTCCGCAGTGACCACCCCTCGCACTGAGGGCTGAAATACGTTGCTGTACTTGTGTGAATACACACGCGCTTTCGTACGTTCTTTTTTAAACGTATTTAAATACATTAGGCGACGTATGTTATGGTTATTATATATACTGTATGTGACTATTCTGAAATAAATGTATTCTGTAGCAAATTTCTGAATGATACAGCTTCTTCTTCAGTTTGAACTTAAAACCATGGATGTGCAGGGAATATTCTTTTAGATATTGACATTTAAATAAAACTAGTAGAAACCAGGAGGAAATTACCTAAAAAGGGCCAAAGTAAATAGAGTTAAGACCAACTGACATGAGTGTTGGCCACTATAATGAGCCCTGCGCCTGGTGTAAGATAGCAAAGACACTTGCGTTTGGGTTAGCGCCGCTTAGCGCCAGGTGTAAGATTGGGCTCCTGGTGTCCAATCGTATCATTAACTGTAACAATGCTGCCCTGCAATTAAAGTAAGATTGTATTTGTTTAAACGCATATTATGTATCAACAGTAAGTAATGTATAGGAAGTGGATTTTGTCTGTTCCTTACGCTTACAAGCATATCAATTATATTTTATTATTAGAAAATATTTTGTGTCCTTTGACACGGTTCCTCAATGCAACAATCAATTTCAACTGCCTGCCAGTAATTGGAGGAAAAACTTTTTTCCACTGCCTGCCAGTGCAGGTACGCGTCACCAAAACGACACACAGCGTTTACAGGAAGAAGTGGGGGAAATATTTAGCCGCGCAAATATCAACTTTAAATTTAAAAAAAAAATGTTTTTTGGTCTGCATCATGTCATTGAAGTAATTAAACTATAGCTAACCATTTCATCACTTAAGAGGTCAATTTTCATTGTGTGGGGCCTTTAAAGTGATCCATCCATATCTACTGCATATCTGGCAGCAGAGTGATGGTTTGAGGCTTGTTTGATACCTCAGACCCTTGATGACTTACAGACATTTAGCCAACCACGTGTTCTATACTATTCCCGTGTAATTTACAGCTTAATCTAGTCCCACCCCCCAATTCCCATAGAGATCAATTCAAATGCAGAGAGGTTATAGTATTGCTTGTAACAGTACCGGAAAATAAGATATCAAGAGTCTTTTGATGTTGATGGGTCACAGACTTCAGGAAGTAACAGCATGCAAAGGATATGCGACCAAATATGAAATATGATACTTTAAAAATACATTAAAGCAAAGGGTTTGAATACTTATGCGCACATGACAGTTTGATTTTTAATACATTTGCAAAAATTTCTAAACATGTTTTCACTTTGTCATTATGGGTTATTGACTGTAGATTGATGGGCAAAAATGGCAATTTTATCCATTTAAAATTAAATCTACAACACAAAGTGCAAAAAGTGAAGGGGGATGAATAATTTTGAGTGCATCTGTGTGTGTGTGTATATATATATATATATATATTTATTTATTTATGTATTCACTTATTTTTGACAGGTCGTGGTGTATTCTCTCTAGCTTCATTTTCCAAAGGGGACTTTGTTGTTGAGTACAGGGGTGAGATGATTGATTGTGCTGAATCCCAGAGAAGAAGAAGACTGTACCACAATGCATGCGCTGTGTACATGTTTGACTTCATCTGGAAAGAGAAGACATGGTGGTAAGTTTCCCATTTTATTTAGATTAATTAAAAGATTATAAAAGTATGTGTTAACCTAAACACCTCAAAGGATAGGTTCTGACATCTTTTGACAGGGTTCTATTTCTTTCCGATTGTGCATGTTATCCACAGAATACATACAGGGCTCGCACACTTAATCTTGTGAGCTGTCAGAAATGTTACGATCATTAACCGCCATGCAACATCAGTAAAATTATGTCCTTGTGATTGGGATGGCAGGTATGCCATTTGTCAAGTTACGCCTTGGTGGGACATGCCCCTTAATTATGCAAAACTGAGAGTTTTCCCCTTTTCAGGGTTTCTCACAGAACAAATCATAATGGCCACAAACTCTCAGTCCCTAAAATGTGATAGTCTGCCCAAATTACATAATTCTCAAAGTTGTCATACCTTGATAGTTTAATGCTAATTGAACGTAGTTTTTTCTAATTTGGCCTTTGCTTCCCTTGGTTTCAGCATATTTGAGATGGCTAATACTGGCTTCTTAATTACCTGGTCCCAATTAGCATTAAATTGCACTATGAAATCACCTCACAGTAAATTCAAACCAAGCCCATTAGTGACATAATCCCATATGAAGTTGTTCATGTACGTATCAACCACATAGATGTATTGTCTGTTATTTTTAGCATGTAATTAGAATCTGTTTTCTAATTCCTCTGTGTATGCCATTTTGAAAGCCGGGGACTGTTCACCACTGATAATTGTGCTTCTTTATGTTGCGTGATGTGACATTGCGCAACATTTGCTAGAGCCCTCAGGAAATAGCCCCGCTTACTTTAGAACATGTGGTTTCTAAGCATGGAACAACAGGTCAGAATAGCCAACCCTAGGTAAAAATACACTAGCTTACTAGCTAAGAACAAATGTTGCCATCTGAAGAGAATCTGCTCATTCCAACATTGTGTCATGTTGTCAAATGACTAAAATTCTGAATTCCATGATGTAAATCTGGACGTTTTAGTGAGTTTTGAGAGCAGCATAACGTGATTATCCCCTGCATTACTAAACCGTTGAATATAGAAGTCACAACAATATGACCCATTCTACACATTAAATGTAATAATCACAAAAACTATGTTTTAAGTGAAATGTTTGCGTTTGCCAAAATCCTCAAAAGACAGGAAATTAAATTGATCAGCCCTAATGCTAACATCAGCCTGCTCTTCATCAAGGTGTATCAGCACAGAGCATTGACAGCCCTGTCTACTGTACTGCAAACACGACTGGGCAGATTGCTTAAGATTCAAGCCTTCTCTCAAAGAGCCTAAGAGTATGTAGGTGCTCCGTACAATTGTGGATATTAAAGATTTTAAGACTTACAGATTTTGCAACCTTCATTTGCAATATGGCCATGTGTCCTACTTGGGACCACATATCTTGTATCACTCTTTCGGCAGAGCTTTTCGCCACAAACTGTTGGTACGTGGCATACCTTTTTTAAACTAGTGGAGATAATTGCTGGATCCTGCTTTGAGTGTATATTATAGGCTGCGTCCCAATCCAGTTTTTGCTCCACCCTCGTAAACTTCACTTGCAAACTTCACTTGGGAGGATGTGACACACATACCAATAAAACAGGAGTATACACTTGTGTTTAGCGAGTGGGAGGGATCGAGGGCGGCTGAACTTAGCCTCTTCATTAATTATAGGTGTGTCTTGGGCGTAACATGCAATAAACCGATCAGTGTCATCTCCCATTCCATTTAAAAGCCACTTGCGTTTGCACCTTAGCGGATTGCTAATATGATGGGGGGAATGTAGGACTGTGAAAACAGCTATTTACAGATATTCGAACGTGTAGTTAAAGCGTGCGAGCAAAGAATAGGCTATATGGATCAATATTGTGATCAATATTATTCGGACTAACCATTATGACGCGTTTTCATATACAGAATAATAATCTTTCACATTAGGGGTTAATACCGGCACGGGTTCCTGGTAAACCTAGAGAATGCCAAATTAGCCTGCTTGTTTAACAAATTTCGTTTGATTATACAATGAAGCATTGTCAAACATCAATTCCATGAGGCTGTTCTCACAGCAGACAGATCACAGGCAGTGAATTTCAGTTTGCGAAGTTCAAGCTTCATCCGAAGTTCATATTATGTGCATTCTAATATTGATTAATAACATAAGTAGCGTTCTTTTGCCTTAATGATGACACTAAATACACTAAAGCTGTCAGGTTGGGAACCCATAGGTTTACGCACATGAGTAGCTTTTTACAGAGGGATGGATGTTTGTTTAATATCTGTAAATCACCATGGATTATTATTTTACCTTTGGCTTTGTCTATGGGGTTGACACATTTAATATTTTTTTGTACATGTACGTTTTTGTAAAAATGTATGGACAACATTAGTGTCCATTCTGTACGTAGCCTATATTTTTTATTTCTAATAAGAGGTTACGTCTTGATCTTGTGCTCCTGGCCCCCAGATACCTTCTTTGTTCTGTGATTTGATGGAACAGGGTGAGAACAGGCCCACAGTAGCTAACAGCAAGGGTCAGCAATGAATTTACTTTATCAAGTGGTCCTAATCTGTATTTCATTGTTGGTTGTGTTTTACAGAATTTAACGCTTCAGAGAATCTGTGTGATAAGTGAATGGTAAATTCAAATGTTTTGGGACCTGTCTAGTTCTGAGTCTTACATGTTCATGTCTTGTTCCATATCTGCACAACTGAGTGATGTGGAAAGGCAATATTCTTCACTGTATTCACTTCACTGTTTTCTCTCTTTCTTTTTTAGTATTGATGCAGCCAAAGATGATGGATCATTTGGGAGGCTAGTCAATGACGAACACAAGCATCCAAATTGCAGAATAAAGAAGATTGAAGTGGACAGAAAGCCGCACCTCTGTCTGTGCTGTAAATGATATAAAAGAAGGAGAGGAAATTACCTATGACTATGGAGGGACTGGCTGGCCTTGGAGAAACCAGGTTAGGAACACACATTGTCATGTGACAAGGATTTTTGCACTGAATGTTTGTGTCGTTGTTACCAGATGTTTAAAAATAATTTGGGAAAGGGATATAACGGTGTATGAAGGTATTATTATGATGCAATCAAATAAAACCTTTGCTCTTATACACTCTTAATTGGAAAGATTGTTTTGAGAACATAACTTGCATGCACTGGGAAAAGTCAGAAAATGCACTTTCAGATAATGATATGAAAAATATATAATTACAGATGGATACTGAACCATCCGTTGAAATGAATGTTGAGGACTCCTGTGAGTCACTCCCTTCAAAGCCTGTAGTGGATGACCGTGATGCTGTTGGTTCAGAGTCACCCAAACAGCAGGTACATTTACTTTCTATACTTGAGTCTTACTCCTAAAAATTCAGTGAGTCACAAGTGTTTTTTTTCGAAATCTAGTAAAGCAATGGCCTAAAGTACCTTGTTAGGCTGTTAGGTTAATTGAGAATTACATACCACTACAATACAATGCTTACTAAGAAGGCTACGTGGTGTAGCACAATTAGAGCAAACTTTGCATTTCCAAAGCATTTTCTATTTGTCAGTGTCGTGCTTCATTATGGAGCCCTCACGGAGTCCCCACACCACATGTTCAAGTTCAAAGTGTGTGTGAACCCAGTGTTGGGAACTTGTCAATCTACGCAGAATTATGTCCCCATAAATTACTTAAATGTGTGAAATAGCCTCTCAAAGCATATTTAAAGCCAGATGTGCTGTTGGAGTGCCTATGGGGACCCCTGGAGGATAATCTTTGAAATACAAGTTTAAATGGCTGCAGGTCACATGGTGGAAACAAGCTGGTGGCCTTAATTATGGAGCATCACAGTGTCCCCACACCACATGTTCAAGTGAAAAGTGTGTGTGTGAACCCAGCTCTGGGCAATGTCCCCACACATGACTTAAACATGCTGTGTGAAGTGACCCCGCAAAGAATGTATAAATCTACATCTGTGTAAACTCCATTAGTGCTAAGTATAGTGATTGACAAAATCACATCCCATTAGAGAATTTATCATGTTCTGATTTTTCACCATGAAATGCATGTCTATTTATGTTCTACTGTTTTTGAAATGTAGTATTATGTTTCATACAGTGTACAAAATCTAACATTTCGGTTTAATACAGTCTAATATTTAACTTGTCAAATCTGGGTGTGAAAGAGAATATCTTGTCTTTGATTTGAATAGCATCTCTTATGATTTAAATGCTTTACAGATGGATAATGACACAGCCGAGATGAATGTTGAGGACTCCTGTGAGTCACTCCCTTCAAAGCCTGTAGTGGATGACCGTGATGGTATAGGTTCAGAGTCACCCAATCAGCAGGTATATTTACTTTATACACTTAAGTCTTACTCCTAAAAACTCAGTGAGTCACAATTGTTTTTCAAAATCTAGTAAAGCAATGGCCTAAAGTACCTTGTTGGGCTGTTAGGTTAATTGAGAATTACATACCACTACAATACAATGCTTACTAAGAAGGCTATGTGGTGTAGCACAATTAGAGCAAACTGCATTTCCAAAGCATTTTCTATTTGTCAGTGTCGTGCTTCATTATGGAGCCCTCACGGAGTCCCCACACCACATGTTCAAGTTCAAAGTGTGTGTGAACCCAGTGTTGGGAACTTGTCAATCTACGCAGAATTATGTCCCCATAAATGACTTAAATGTGTGAAATAGCCTCTCAAAGCATATTTAAAGCCAGATGTGCTGTTGGAGTGCCTATGGGGACCCCTGGAGGATAATCTTTGAAATACAAGTTTAAATGGCTGCAGGTCACATGGTGGAAACAAGCTGGTGGCCTTAATTATGGAGCATCACAGTGTCCCCACACCACATGTTCAAGTGAAAAGTGTGTGTGTGAACCCAGCTCTGGGCAATGTCCCCACACATGACTTAAACATGCTGTGTGAAGTGACCCCGCAAAGAATGTATAAATCTACATCTGTGTAAACTCCATAGTGCTAAGTATAGTGATTGACAAAATCACATCCCATTAGAGAATTTATCATGTTCTGATTTTTCACCATGAAATGCATGTCTATTTATGTTCTACTGTTTTTGAAATGTAGTATTATGTTTCATACAGTGTACAAAATCTAACATTTCGGTTTAATACAGTCTAATATTTAACTTGTCAAATCTGGGTGTGAAAGAGAATATCTTGTCTTTGATTTGAATATCATCTCTTATGATTTAAATGCTTTACAGATGGATAACTGGCCT
This sequence comes from Synaphobranchus kaupii, assembly GCA_029718625.1. Classification (NCBI taxonomy): domain Eukaryota; kingdom Metazoa; phylum Chordata; class Actinopteri; order Anguilliformes; family Synaphobranchidae; genus Synaphobranchus; species Synaphobranchus kaupii. The sequence goes on from CM056377.1 coordinate 55,371,408, forward strand.
ATAGTCTTAGAAATTCAAGTCCCTGACTAATTAGAGCCAAGGCCAGGAAGCAGAACTTCTTGTCTGCTTGTTCCCCAGAACCATCAGCTAGGGTTCACCCTTTAGAAATTGAAACTGTGTCTGTCCCACGTATACAAAACCATGTCAAATCTCGCAAAAACCGTGAAGTTTGTTTTAATAATCTGATTAAGATTAAAACAAAACACAATCCTATTAGCTCAAGTGATACTACTACCATGAGAGTTGGCTTATTAAATATAAGATCCCTTAATTCCAAGGCAGCTCTTGTGAATGAATTAATCTCAGACTGCTCTCTTGATATACTATGTTTAACTGAAACATGGCTGAAAGTGGATGAAAACTTTACATTAAATGAATCCTCTCCACCTGGGTTCATATATAGCCAAAACCCCCGTCTCTGTCGAAGAGGGGGTGGGGTTGCTGTTATTTATAAATCTGTCTTTCAGTCAATTCCAAAATTAGAGTATGCATTTGATTCATTTGAAGTGTTAGTTATGAACACTCAGCCAGCAGTGGTTGGTAGAAACCGCCCCTCCTCTCAGCCTATTTTACTTGTAACTGTCTATAGACCTCCTGGCCCATATGCTGGCTTTATTCATGAATTTGCAGATTTTCTTTCTCATTTAGCAGTAAGTCATGACAAAGTGTTAATATTGGGTGATTTTAACCTGCATTTTGAAAATACAGATGATCCTTTTACCTCAGCATTTACGGTCATTTTGGAATCAATTGGTTTCATTCAAAATGTTTTTGGCCCCACGCATTGTCATAGTCATACTTTAGACCTGGTCTTAAGTCTTGGTATTGACATTGTTAATGTTAAAATTCACTCGCATAATCCTATTTTGTCTGACCATTTCCTCATTACTCTGCAGTTAAAATTAGCCCATTCTGTAGAATCTGAACTCAGAACGTATACAGGTCGCACTATCACTACCTCCACTACTGGAAACTTTATGCATGTGCTACCTGATTACCTTGATTTAGACACTTCATCCAGCTCCCTGTCAACCAATGATCTGGCAGAGGAATTAGCTACTGCTCTACGCAAAACCCTTGAAGTAGTTTCTCCGTTAAAAAGCAAAAAAGTAATTGAGAAGAGGCTTGCCCCTTGGTACACCGACCACACGCGGGCTCTTAAACAAAAGTTTCGGCAGCTTGAACGCAAATGGCGTTCTACTAAACTGCAGGTATTCCACTTGGCCTGGAAAGAGAGTCTTAGTGCCTATAAGCATGCTCTCTCCAATGCTAGGTCCTCTTACTTTTCAAAGCTTATACAAGAAAATAAGACCAATCCCCGATTTCTATTCAGAACAGTTGCTGAACTAACTAATAATCATGCAACAACTAACCCTCAAATTCCAGTCTCATGTAGTAGTAATGATTTCTCAAATTTCTTTAGTGGTAAAATTATTGAAATTAGGGAAAAGATCACACAAGTTAGTGACCATGGTTTTGACGATATAGAACTGCCTCCTAGACACACTGAACGTCTTGAATCATTTACTCCAATACTTGAGAGCGAGCTAATTCAGTTAGTTTCTTCTTCAAAATCATCCACCTGTCTTCTAGACCCCATACCCACAAAGTTATTGAAGGAGATATTGCCTATGCTCATCAAACCAATTATTCATTTAATTAACTCATCATTGCTATCGGGCCATGTTCCTACATCCTTTAAATTGGCAGAAATCAAGCCACTACTTAAGAAACCAAATTTGGATCCCACTGTCCTGGCCAATTATAGACCCATTTCAAACCTCCCATTTTTATCAAAGATTCTTGAGAAATGTGTAGCGCAACAGCTTTCTTCATTTTTACATACTTATAATGTGTATGAGAGGTTTCAATCTGGGTTTAGGAAGCACCATAGCACCGAGACCGCCCTTGCCCTAGTAATGAATGACTTGTTCCTCTCTCTGGATTGTGGCTGTATTTCTATTCTTGTTTTACTTGACCTGAGCGCTGCCTTTGATACTATAGACCATAATATTCTCCTCTGCAGGTTAGAAAATTTAGTTGGTCTTACCGGGCATGCTCTTATGTGGTTTAAATCTTATCTCTATGATAGATCCCAGTTTGTGAGGGTAAACAGTCAGTCCTCTGAATTTTCTAAGGTGAACTTTGGAGTACCACAAGGATCGGTCTTGGGTCCTCTGCTCTTTTCTCTTTACATGCTCCCTCTTGGGAACATTATAAGCAGACATGGTGTTAACTACCACTGCTACGCAGATGACACACAACTTTATATATCAGTTAAGCCAGGTGAAGTTGACCAGTTGTCTAAACTAGAGACCTGTCTCAAAGATGTAAAGGCCTGGATGACCCAAAATTTCCTCTTATTGAACTCAGATAAGACTGAGATATTAGTATTAGGTCCCAAATCCCTTCGAGATAAATTCTTACAGCTTCCCTTAAATTTAGATTGCTTCTCTGTCTCCCCTAACAAGGTTATTAAAAACCTTGGTGTAATTATTGATTCAGATCTCTCCTTTCAGCCCCATATTAACAATATCACAAGAATGGCCTTCTTCCACCTGAGGAATATATCTAAATTAAGGAAGGTGTTGTCCCTGGAGGATGCTGAAAAAATGGTTCATGCCTTTGTAACCTCTCGACTAGATTACTGCAATGCATTATTGTCTGGTTGCACTGGCTCAGCCCTGAATCGCCTCCAACTTGTACAGAATGCAGCCGCTAGGGTTCTTACTAGAACCAAGAAATGGGAGCACATCAGCCCGGTGCTCAAAACTCTTCATTGGCTGCCTGTCAAATTCAGAATTGACTATAAGATTTTACTTCTAGCGTTTAAAGCTTTAAATGGCTTGGCCCCTGAATATCTGAGTGACTTACTCATTCCTTACTGTCCTCCTAGATTACTTCGCTCTCAAAATGCTGGCTATTTGAAAATTCCTATTATATCTAAAATTACAATGGGTGGCAGAGCCTTCTCTTACAGAGCCCCTTTTTTATGGAATAATCTTCCCATGTATGTACGGGCTGCAGACACACTTTCTGGGGGGGGGGGCTAACCTTCTCTTTTCCTCTCTCACCCTGAGCTGCAGATTACTCCGGCCCGTCCCCCTCTCACCCTGAGTTTGCAGACTGCTCCAGTTATGCCCCTCACCCTGAGTTTGCAGACTGCTTCGGACCCGTCCCTCCTTTGGTTTATCCTCCCGACTTCACGCAACCGGAGTCCCAGATGCATCACCCCGCCCCCTTTGAACTGATGATTGAACTGATTATTGAATTGACTATTACCATTCAGTCCACCTTTTGTAACGTTCCGTTCCCTTCCTGTCCGTTTTCCGGGTTTTCCTGTTTTCCCTCCGTGTCATGTTGGATTCCTTTGTCCGTGTTTTCCCTGCTGCTGCAGTCTGGGCGTCTTCCTCTGTCTTGTTCGTTTTATTGTCATTTTTGTTTCCGCCTATCGCTCTCCCTACTCGTTGCATGCATTCCTCACCTCTGTGTTTTGCAATCACTCCCGGTTAATTATCACACCTGTTTCTCATTTACTCTTTCATTCCCTGCACTATTTAAACCCCTGGCTGGTTGCTAGTCGGCGCCAGTTCGTTAACTAACCTACCTTGTCTATGTCTTGTCACGCTTCTGGTCCGGAGTTTTTGCATTCCGCTGTGTTTAATCTGTTCACCTGTTCTGCGGTTGGTAGCTATCTTCCCGTAACATTCGCTGTTGCATGCTACTTACTTGTCTCCCTTCAAATCTCCAGACGCCGTGGTTCCAGCCTCCCTGTAGCAGTGTTTGTCTTCCCTTTATGTTGTGTGAGTGTGTTGCGGTACTCCCACCTCCAGCTCGGGTATAGATCCGCTGTCTAATCTGCCTGGCTATCTCTCGCTGTTGTTCCTGTCCGGCCGTAGCTACCTCCTGTACTTCGGTTACGGTTCCAGGATCCCTGGAGTTCAGCCGGCTCCGACGAGATCTACCCAAGCTACACCTCACCTCCCAGCTCCGTCGGGTTTTCGCCAGCTTACCCTGGCTGTCGACTTAACCTTCATTGAAACCTCCCAGTCGTTACCCTGTCTGTAGAACCCTGCTGCTAACCTCTGCTTTGTACCCTCTAACTCAAGTTGTTAACCCGGTCCAGTTCCTGTTCAGTCCCGGAGTGAGATACTCCGCCAAAGTAAAGTCCAGTTTCGGCTTGGAACATTCGCGCCGTTCCAGAACCTGCACCAGAGTGAATTCTCCCGGTCCAGTTCCAGTCCAGTCCCGGTGGATAGCCCACCATTCCGTTAAAGTCCAGTTCCGGCTTGGAACGTATTCCGTTCCAGCACCCGTTTCCTGAGTGGACCTCCCGGTCCAGTTCCAGTCCAGTTCCTGTCCAGTTCCGGCTTGGAACGTATTCCGTTCCAGCACCCGTTTCCTGAGTAGACCTCCCGGTCCAGTTCCAGTCCAGTTCCTGTCCTGGTCCAGTCCTGTTCCAGTCCAGTTCCTGTCCAGTTCCAGTCCAGTCCCTGTTTCCAGTTCCGGCTTGGAACAGTAGGGCACTCCCTGCAGCTAGTCCGGCTTGGACTTCCAGTCCTGCACTCCTTTCGGTTCCGGCTTGGAACCCACCTTGTTTTCAAGTCCAGCTCCGGCTTGGAGCAGTCCGTGTAGGACTTTATTTATGTTCTGTGTATTAACCTTGTTTTCCTTTCTGTACAGCTTTGGGACTACCCCAACGCTTAATAAATATTCCTTTTATTTGAATCTGCCTCCTGGTCGTTGCACTTGGGTTCGTCCCGTATCAGGATCATAACAGAACGAACTGGCCAACAACATGGACCCAGCCGACCTGGAACAGATTCGCCACGCCTTCTCCTGCCAAACTGCCGTCAGCGACCAACAGGGCCGTCGTTTGGATGATGTCTTGGAAGTACTAAGGGGCATCACGGAGCAGGTAGCTCAACTTTCGCTTCACCAGCCGCTACCGCGGATTCCTGTGGGCCCAATTCCTCCCGCTCCTGAACCACCTCCGGAGGCTCCGGCTCCCACTTCGAGTCGGGAGCCCCGAGTACAACACCCCGAGTTATATCGCGGGGGGTTGGGGAGATGTCGTGAATTTCTAATGAAATGTGACATAGTGTTCCGCATGCAGCCCACCTCCTTCGCCTCAGACTCCTGCAAGATCGCGTTCATCATGAGCAGCTTGGGAGGAAGTGCCCTGGAGTGGGCTACATCTATCTGGGACAGCCAGGCTCCGTTATGCAGCAACTTTGCAGCCTTTACCGCTGAGATGCGGCGCGTGTTTGATCACCCTACCTGCGGGCGAGATGCTACTCAACGTCTGCTCCAAGTTCGTCAAGGCAATCGCAGCGTCGCAGAGATGGCCATTCAGTTTCGCACCCTCGCCGCGGAGTCCGGATGGAATGACACCTCCCTTCAGGGGGCTTTCCGCCAAGCTCTTAGCGAGGAACTCAAGGACCAGCTTGCTACTCGGGAAGAGTCCAACTCCCTTAATAGTCTCATTAGCCTCGCCATTGCTATAGATAATCGTCTTCGTATCCGGGCCCGTGAGCGGGGAAAGAGCTCCGGGCGTCATCTACCCTCCGACACTCCTAACGTTCGTCAACACTCCTCTGTCTCTGGATCTAGGGCGTCGACTGGTGTCTCCGAGGAGGAGCCTATGCAACTGGGCAGAGTTTCGGTCGACCCCGAGGAGCGCCAACGCCGTCTTCGCACTAGGTCCTGCTTTTACTGCGGCAAGCCAGGCCATCAGATCGCCTCCTGTCCTATTCGCCCAAAAGAATGGGCTCACCAGTAAAACTGGGCGTACTGACGAGCCCCATCATCCCTAACCATGCAGCTCAGGATCGCCTTGTGTTCAAGGCTACCCTCCTTTGGAGGGACAAGACAGCATCCTCCTCGGCTCTCATCGATTCCGGAGCCGACGCCAACTTTATGGATATCACCTTCGCCAGGAGGGCCGGCATTCCCACGGAGCTTCTGCCCTCTCCTATTTCAGCTCTTGCTCTGGACGGTCGGAGTTTGGGGCTAGTTACCCACTCCACAGTTCCTATCCAACTTGTTTTGTCTGGCAATCATCGAGAGTCTATTCAGCTCCTGCTCATTCATTCTAAACAATCTGCTCTTGTTTTAGGTCAAACCTGGCTCCGCCTCCACAACCCTCACATTGACTGGAAAGCCGGTTGCATCCTGGCGTGGAGTGCCCACTGTCTAGCCAGTTGTCTCCGTTCTGCTCTACCCCCTCCGGGGTCCAGAAATCCCTGTTCTGTGCAACCTGTGCCCGATTTATCTAATGTTCCTAACCAATATCACGATCTGGTGCAGGTTTTCTCTAAATCACGTGCTCTGTCCTTACCTCCTCACAGGCCGTACGACTGTTGTATCGATCTGCTGGCGGGAGCCAAACTGCCATCTGGCCGCCTCTACAGTCTGTCGGGACCGGAGAAACTGGCTATGGAGGAGTATATTCACGAGTCCCTCGCTTCGGGTATTATCCGTCCATCCTCATCCCCGGTCGGTGCAGGGTTCTTCTTCGTGGGGAAGAAGGATGGCTCTCTGCGACCCTGCATCGACTACCGTGGACTAAATCAAATCACTATCCGTAACAAGTACCCTCTTCCCCTCATTAACACCGCCTTTGAACCCCTCTCGCAAGCGGTTACGTTTACTAAGCTCGACCTCCGTAATGCTTATCACTTGGTGCGTATACGGGAGGGGGACGAATGGAAGACTGCTTTCAACACCCCGTTGGGCCACTATGAATACCTGGTGGTTCCCTTCGGCCTTACTAACGCCCCAGCAGTCTTCCAGGGCATGGTGAACGACGTCTTACGTGACCTTCTCGGGAAGAGTGTATTTGTTTACATCGATGATATATTAATTTTTTCTAAATCCCCCCAGGAACACGTTCTCCACGTCCGGGAGGTTCTCCAGCGGCTGCTGGAGAATCAACTATTCGTCAAGGCGGAGAAGTGTTCATTTCACGTGTCTACTGTCCCGTTCCTCGGCTTCATTATCGAGGAGGGCAGTATCCGGGCGGACCCTGCAAAGATCAAGGCGGTGACAGAATGGCCCCAACCCACCTCTCGCAAGCACCTTCAGCAGTTCCTTGGGTTTGCTAATTTCTATCACCGCTTTATCCGTAATTATAGTGTCATTGCCGCTCCCCTTACTAAACTCACCTCCGTTGCTTTACCCTTCTGTTGGAATCCCGATGCCCAGCGAGCATTTGATCTGCTTAAGGTTCGGTTTTCCTCAGCTCCTATCCTCTGTCACCCGGACACTTCTCGTCAGTTCACCGTTGAGGTGGATGCCTCCGACACCGGCGTGGGGGCCATTCTGTCTCAACGAGCCGCCTTGGACAACAAGCTCCATCCCTGCGCATTTTTCTCCCGGAGACTGTCCTCCGCGGAGCGAAACTATGATGTCGGGGATCGGGAACTGCTGGCTATCAAGCTGGCTCTTGAGGAGTGGCGCCACTGGCTGGAGGGGGCAGGTAATCCCTTCCTTGTTTTGACCGACCATCAGAACCTTATTTATTTAAAGACTGCCAAGAGGCTTAATGCCCGTCAGGCTAGATGGTCGTTATTTTTTGCCCGTTTCAATTTCTCTGTTTCTTTCCGCCCCGGTTCCCGTAATGTCAAGGCAGATGCCTTGTCCCGTATTTTTTCCCTCCCCTCCAGTCCTGCTGATCCGGAGCCCATTCTACCGGCTTCCTGTGTGGTGGCTGCGGTCTCCTGGGAGATCGAGGGTATCGTGAAGGCCGCTCAGACCTCCCAACCAGATCCCCGCAGTAACCCTAACTCCTGCCTTTTTGTGCCCAATTCCGTCCGCTCCCAGGTCCTGGAATGGGTTCACGCCTCGTGCCTGGCATGTCACCCAGGTGTTGCCAGAACGATCGCCCTTGTCAGGAGGAGTTTCTGGTGGCCTACCCTTAAGGGGGATACCCGTGCTTTTGTCCTGGCCTGCTCTGTGTGCGCCAGGAGTAAGGCATCCCACCAGCCTCCCTCTGGTCTTCTCCTTCCCCTCCCTGTCCCGGGCCGTCCTTGTAGTCACATTGGCGTAGACTTCGTCACCGGTCTGCCATTGTCAGAAGGTAACACCGTTATCCTGACAATAGTGGACCGGTTCTCCAAGGCGGTTCACTTTGTTCCCCTCCCTAAACTCCCGTCTGCCCTTGAGACCGCTGAGCTCTTGGTGTTGCATGTGGTCAGGCTGCACGGGATCCCCTCGGACATTGTGTCTGATCGTGGGCCCCAGTTCTCCTCCCGGGTTTGGAAGGCGTTCTGTGTGGCCCTGGGTGCTTCGGCTAGTTTATCTTCTGGTTTTCATCCCCAGTCTAACGGCCAGGCAGAGAGGGCGAACCAGGACCTGGGGGCCGCCCTGCGGTGTGTCACTGTGCGTAATCCCGCCTCTTGGAGCCGTTTTCTCCCCTGGGTGGAGTACGCTCACAACTCCCTTAAGTGTGCCTCTACTGGGTTATCTCCGTTTGAATGCTCGTTAGGCTATCAACCCCCTCTCCTGTCGGCCCAGGAGGCTGAGGTAGCTGTCCCCTCTGTTAAGTCCCATCTACTAAGATGTAAACGCATGTGGAGGCTTACGCGCACCGCACTCCTTCGCTCCAATTCCCGTTCCCAACGTCTGGCGGACCTTCACAGGACCGCAGCCCCGCAGTATAGGGCCGGTCAGCAGGTCTGGCTCTCTACCGCCAATATTTCCCTTCCCTCCTCATCCAAGAAACTCCAGCCCCGCTTTATTGGTCCCTTCCCCATCATTTGTTTAGTTAATCCTGTTTCAGTTAAACTTTCCCTCCCTGCCTCCCTCAAAGTTTACCCTGTTTTTCACGTTTCCCAGATTAAGCCTGTCTCCTCCAGTCCCCTCAGTACTCCCTCCATCCCTCCTCCTCCCGTCCGAGTTATCGACGACGCCCCGGCCTACACGGTTAACCGTGTTATTGATATCCGCCGTAAGGGCCGGGGCTTCCAATACCTCGTTGACTGGGAGGGTTATGGTCCTGAGGAGCGGTCGTGGCTCCACAAGAGCCTTATTCTGGATCACTCACTCATCATGGATTTCCATAAACTGTTTCCTGATAAAACCAGGCCTCCTGGTACGCCAGGTGGCGTACATTGAGGGGGGGGTACTGTAACGTTCCGTTCCCTTCCTGTCCGTTTTCCGGGTTTTCCTGTTTTCCCTCCGTGTCATGTTGGATTCCTTTGTCCGTGTTTTCCCTGCTGCTGCAGTCTGGGCGTCTTCCTCTGTCTTGTTCGTTTTATTGTCACTTTTGTTTCCGCCTATCGCTCTCCCTACTCGTTGCATGCATTCCTCACCTCTGTGTTTTGCAATCACTCCCGGTTAATTATCACACCTGTTTCTCATTTACTCTTTCATTCCCTGCACTATTTAAACCCCTGGCTGGTTGCTAGTCGGCGCCAGTTCGTTAACTAACCTACCTTGTCTATGTCTTGTCACGCTTCTGGTCCGGAGTTTTTGCATTCCGCTGTGTTTAATCTGTTCACCTGTTCTGCGGTTGGTAGCTATCTTCCCGTAACATTCGCTGTTGCATGCTACTTACTTGTCTCCCTTCAAATCTCCAGACGCCGTGGTTCCAGCCTCCCTGTAGCAGTGTTTGTCTTCCCTTTATGTTGTGTGAGTGTGTTGCGGTACTCCCACCTCCAGCTCGGGTATAGATCCGCTGTCTAATCTGCCTGGCTATCTCTCGCTGTTGTTCCTGTCTGGCCGTAGCTACCTCCTGTACTTCGGTTACGGTTCCAGGATCCCTGGAGTTCAGCCGGCTCCGACGAGATCTACCCAAGCTACACCTCACCTCCCAGCTCCGTCGGGTTTTCGCCAGCTTACCCTGGCTGTCGACTTAACCTTCATTGAAACCTCCCAGTCGTTACCCTGTCTGTAGAACCCTGCTGCTAACCTCTGCTTTGTACCCTCTAACTCAAGTTGTTAACCCGGTCCAGTTCCTGTTCAGTCCCGGAGTGAGATACTCCGCCAAAGTAAAGTCCAGTTTCGGCTTGGAACATTCGCGCCGTTCCAGAACCTGCACCAGAGTGAATTCTCCCGGTCCAGTTCCAGTCCAGTCCCGGTGGATAGCCCACCATTCCGTTAAAGTCCAGTTCCGGCTTGGAACGTATTCCGTTCCAGCACCCGTTTCCTGAGTGGACCTCCCGGTCCAGTTCCAGTCCAGTTCCTGTCCAGTTCCGGCTTGGAACGTATTCCGTTCCAGCACCCGTTTCCTGAGTGGACCTCCCGGTCCAGTTCCAGTCCAGTTCCAGTCCAGTTCCTGTCCTGGTCCAGTCCTGTTCCAGTCCAGTTCCTGTCCAGTTCCAGTCCAGTTCCTGTCCAGTTCCAGTCCAGTTCCAGTCCAGTCCCTGTTTCCAGTTCCGGCTTGGAACAGTAGGGCACTCCCTGCAGCTAGTCCGGCTTGGACTTCCAGTCCTGCACTCCTTTCGGTTCCGGCTTGGAACCCACCTTGTTTTCAAGTCCAGCTCCGGCTTGGAGCAGTCCGTGTAGGACTTTATTTATGTTCTGTGTATTAACCTTGTTTTCCTTTCTGTACAGCTTTGGGACTACCCCAACGCTTAATAAATATTCCTTTTATTTGAATCTGCCTCCTGGTCGTTGCACTTGGGTTCGTCCCGTATCAGGATCGTAACACCTTTAGTCTAAACCGGGCCGGCCAGCGAAGGATGGGCACCCCCTCTCTAGCCAGGTTCCTTCCAAGATTTCTTCCCACTGGGGAGTTTTTTCTCGCCACTGCTCAGTGTTTTTTTTCTCCCCTACCGGGGAGTTTTTTTTTTACCTCATTTTGCTGGTTGGGGGCTATGGCCTGGTTTTTTGCTCAATTTTCCTTCTGTTTCCCTGTGCAGCGTCTTTGTGACAGTTCTCTGTAAAAAGCGCTATACAAATAAAATTGAATTGAATTGAATTGAATAATGACACAGCTGAGATTAATGTTGAGGACTCCTGTGAGTCACTCCCTTCAAAGCCTGTAGTGGATGACCGTGATGGTATAGGTTCAGAGTCACCCAATCAGCAGGTATATTTACTTTATACACTTGAGTCTTACTCCTAAAAACTCAGTGAGTCACAATTGTTTTTCAAAATCTAGTAAAGCAATGGCCTAAAGTACCTTGTTGGGCTGTTAGGTTAATTGAGAATTACATACCACTACAATACAATGCTTACTAAGAAGGCTATGTGGTGTAGCACAATTAGAGCAAACTGCATTTCCAAAGCATTTTCTATTTGTCAGTGTCGTGCTTCATTATGGAGCCCTCACGGAGTCCCCACACCACATGTTCAAGTTCAAAGTGTGTGTGAACCCAGTGTTGGGAACTTGTCAATCTACGCAGAATTATGTCCCCATAAATGACTTAAATGTGTGAAATAGCCTCTCAAAGCATATTTAAAGCCAGATGTGCTGTTGGAGTGCCTATGGGGACCCCTGGAGGATAATCTTTGAAATACAAGTTTAAATGGCTGCAGGTCACATGGTGGAAACAAGCTGGTGGCCTTAATTATGGAGCATCACAGTGTCCCCACACCACATGTTCAAGTGAAAAGTGTGTGTGTGAACCCAGCTCTGGGCAATGTCCCCACACATGACTTAAACATGCTGTGTGAAGTGACCCCGCAAAGAATGTATAAATTTACATCTGTGTAAACTCCATTAGTGCTGAGTATAGTGATTGACAAAATCACATCCCATTAGAGAATTTATCATGTTCTGATTTTTCACCATGAAATGCATGTCTATTTATGTTCCACTGTTTTTGAAATGTAATACTATGTTTCATACAGTGTACAAAATCTAACATTTCGGTTTAATACAGTCTAATATTTAACTTGTCAAATCTGCTACTTCTCCCTGGTAAACATCTTTGTCAGGCTCTTTCAGTTTTAAGTTTTTCTTTTTACCCAAAGTAGCTGGCTAGCGCCACATAGACTATCAATGGCAGATATAGCTAGCTGTTTAACTTGGCTAACATAATTATTTTTGCTGCACGTTCTAGTAACGTCTCCCAGACATTCATTACATGACGTTATATATTGTAACCAGTAACAGAAATTGTGACCTTCCTAGAACTTCAATAACGTCCCTGTAATATAATAATAATGTCCCTAAGGCACGTCACATCATAACTTTGAGGGGTCTAAAAGGGGACGTCCACTCACTCCACTGTTATCTGGGTCCTATCCTAAATCCTGTGTGTGTGGATAACCATAGATCAATAACAATAAGGATATATAATAAGACTGAGATTTATGACAGATGTATATATAAAATATGTAGTGAAAAGTACCATAGCAAACGCAACCAATATTCCTATGAGGCTGTTTTGATGCTTGGTATTAGCCTACTGTAATAGGATATGCTAATTTGCTGAATACTTTCAAGCTACTGTCAAGTTTTTTGTTAGCAGGCTAATACTGATGAATCTTCACCGTCAGACAGTTGAGAAACAGCTGACTGTCTGAGCATCACTGTTCAACTCGTCCTTAAAGCAGTTCACATCTCATTTGCATGCTTCCACCAGTTCTCTAGTGATCTGACCTAACGTGACTAACTACCTCTGCGAGAAATAAAGAACGAGATGGTTATTAAGAAAAAATAAATACAAAACGAGCCATGTAAGCGGCTAGTTCAACTCTGATCCCCGGTCACCAAAAACCAAGGCAAACACTTCCCATATGCAATTACATTGCTGCAGGGTCCATTTGGACAGGATTGCTATTAAAGAAGAACCTCTGAGTTTGGAGAAACACAGATCATTCACTTTGGTGTTTTTACATTCCGGACTTGTGGCGTACCGTCGGCTGTAAAATAAGCCTTCTGTAACCTTACCTTTATACAGATATTACTCTCAACCTGTTTCCATTTATAGTTCTTAATTATATTAAATATTAATTATCAATCAAGCAATTAACTGAATAACAAATATCAATGAATAGAGCAAGTTTTTCTCCTCCCAGTCCACTAGCATTAGGTCTGGGTGTCTTACGCCAGTTAATTTTTGCGGTCTGTCCAAAACACCCGGCCTTATGCATGTGGTGTTCATAATCAGGGTGTGTAACATTAGTCAGACAGACTCTTCCCTCTTCATGTGTTTCTTGCTCCACAGATGGTAAGGGAAACTGTGCCCGGTCCCATTTATTGCAGCAAACATTTCCATTTCAGTTGGCATTGCGGTACTGTTACCACACATAGCTAACGCACACCACTCGTTTACCCGACCGAGGCAGTCCTGGGTCAGATTCCGGCTGTGTATTCGGGCTCAAAACGGATGCCTTCCACCTCCGATTCAACTAAAGTTTCTCGGAAGGTGCCGTCATCCAGTGTATAGTCCACAAAATCGTTGGAAGCCATTGTACTGGAATAATTGGTTATAACTTAGCTAAGAACTCTTTGAGCTAGCTCGCAAGCTAATACTTTTTGCAGTTGTAAAAAGCATGGGAGGTTGGGGGCAGGTATCTCAAAATGCAACTTACCCGCCCACTTCATACCATTGTAGTTTTTCAAAAATGAGGAACGGTAGAGCTATACGTCATTTCGACATGTAACTCAATTTGCATCTTTGCCTGCGGATATCTGATCAGAAATTGTTTTGGCCAGCCACAAAGTAATTATTTGCGCCTTGATGTGCTAAATAAGGTTAATGTTGTTTTTCGGTGGAATTCCCCTTTAGGCTGTGATCACACCGGTCGCGCTTTGTAGACTTCAAAACGCGAGGAGCACTGCCTGTCTTGATTTTAAGAAAGCCTACTCTGAAAAAGCAATTGGAGGCATCTTTTTTGCTGTTGCTAGGCAACCGAACTCCGCTCCTGTCAATCACTTAGCTTACGTTGTTAACGGTGTTAGCAAACTAAGTTTACCCGAAAGTTTGCTTCGTTATTTGTCTTTAAAAAGTTGTGTATAAGCGAAGTGCCTTGGATCGCTTATTTTTATCATGGTATTCACCATTAGTGAAATCATATAACTCTGGGTGGGCTGAAACGCCAACGAACGTTACCGATTTCTCTTTCAATCGTCTTTGTTTACACGAACCGACCGGCAGAATCAAAGCCCGCCTCTACTTTTGTACGATTGGACAGAGGAGAAAAGCATGACAGTGACGTGCGCGCATTTTTCCTCAGAGCGCTTCAAGATGAGATATTTCAACCCTGTGTGCACCGAGCATTTTTCGAAAAACAGCGAGGTGCCTGGAGTGGATAAACGCGAGGCGCCCGGGGCGCAAAAGCAGTGTGGAAAACTTCAAACTCATTGAAAACCATTCGAAAAAAGGCGCCCCCCGCTGTTAAAGCGGATCCGACGTGATCGCGGCCTTAATGTGCCCTTATGTTGGAAGTAACGTTGTAGCCACATGTTCCACATTTATTGTGGGATTACAATAGCTTATGTATTTATGAATAAAGTATCAAAATATTTCCAATCAAATTAAGCCATTACACAAACATACTCTTCTACTAGCAAATGTCATGTGTATGGCATGGTAACTTGTGCATGATTTGAATAGCATATCCCATGTCATGAATACAAATTACAAAAAGTTATTTTTAAATGAGGCATAATCATACAGATCTTGAGATAAATGCCCAGGACCCTTACAGGGTTGCTTCTGGCTCAGAAAGAGGCTTAGGTGGTGCCTAAGCGCGGCCGGTCTAGCATGGTCATCACAGCTATCTTAACACCTACAGCCCTTCTATTCCAATTATATGCTTTAGTAGACAGCAGTTTTTGGCATGGATTAACATAACACTGTCCTAGTTTATGCATTCTTTAGAATTTTCAATTTTATAATTTTTTTCATGACTAAGGGATCCAGAGCAGGTACATGGGTTTGTCAGTATTAATTCATCACTTTATTTGTTCCCAACAGGGATCTTGATAAGTGGCTGAGATCTTACTTTTTATTCCATTAAAGAAGATTGCCATTGCCTTCACAATCATGTAACAGTCTTGATACACAGGCAACTTTGTGAGGCAGTGCGAATCGGCCATTTTGCCCACAAATAGTATCCACCAATAGTATTTCTTCACCATACTTTCAGCCCACCATGTTTTCCTCACTGATTTTTATCCTATTTGCTTGTTTCCTTTTTGCAAGCAATATTCCCCATCTATATTGCCTAAAAATATTGCCTATGTATCATGAAGTTTAAAGTTTCCTTGTAATTAAGTAGACCAATTATAAATATACCTTATGTTCTCACAGGCTCAGCAACATGTATTAACTGTTAATGTGAGTTTGAAAGCTGTAGACGTTGCGCTCACGTTTCGTCAGACGATTAAATTATCAAATTGGACACCTTGATTCAATTATTGATGGCGGTGCGTGCATTCATCCCCTTATGGCACATTGAAATAATGTGAAACAAAATTGATATTGGTTGTTTTCTGGTGTATTTACTCTTATAAAAATTATAAAAATCAGCGGGAATGCACATAGTATGTGACGTTCATTAATAATACAACTATAGCCTACATTTTTCAAAGTGACATGCATACTCGGGGTGGGGGGGCGACGATTATAACCTAATATACCTTTGGCTGTAGTTATTATACTAGGGAGGGCAAAATGGAGTGTTAGAACGTAGACAGGAGTGTGTGCATGTGAGCTCGACAATACATTTCTCACAGAAAACATAATTTGTTCACCGTTATAACTTCATTGCAGTTATGATTAAACTTACAAGAAGTGCTAGTGTATTGTTAGCCTTTATTGATCGCAATTCTATGAGGCCGTATGATGTAGCTTGCACAAGCCAATAGCACTAACCCGTAAAATTATTTTAACGTTGCTTGTTCAATCGAACGTTCAAAGTGAAACTATTCAGTTATGATCAGCAGCACCAAATATTTCTGTCACACCCTAAATAAGTGGCAAAAGTCCCAGTAGATCTTTAAAACGTATATATTTTCTTAAATCATGCTGCCGATGAAGTGCCGTGATCTGAGCGGTTGCAATGAATATTTCGTCAGAAGTATTCAGCATTGTTGTTAGTGACCTAAACTTTGCAGCACGTGCGCATCATTAACATGAATATAGCCTGAAATGTCAATCTTCAGAATCTGTTTAAACCGTTAGCCAATAAGCTGGTACTTCAACGTTATAAGGCAGGATTTATCCAGTGTCCAGATTCCAGCTAAATAAATACACGGACCATTTCTAATTGTTTTTTACCAGTGTTTTTTGTGAGATTTCTCCAAGGCGTCTCAAAAAATGAGTTAGGTCATTACCCAATACCCACATTTCAAAATTTGCTGCTATTCTAGTATTTCTTTTACTGTTGTATGATTTTTGCATTCTTCTTCTTTTTAGAGTTTGGGTAAGACTTACATCCCTGCTTTAGGATCTTACCTAGATTTCTCAGAAAGCAGTGATGAAGATGATGTTTGTGTACCGAGACTGAGGAAGACTAAAAGTATCATCGTAAGTTTTCAAACTAAATCCCTGCCAACATTTACATGGCATCTGATCTACACTTCTGAGAACATTCAATATCAATAAAAGTCCGTTTTGGATGAAGTGTAAGTGGGGTTTGGTAGCCTGAAGATGCATGTGTCTAAAATATATGTTATTGATTCTTTAGATGAAAGAGTTTATTCCAGAAGATTCAGATGAACTCTTTTACTCTACGCCGGACAGTGAAAATGATTATGTCCCAGACTCCAGAGAGGAAAGTGAGGAGAGTAGTTCAGACGAAAGCATATCTCTTAACATATCAAAACAGAGATGTCAGTCACTCGTTGACAAAGCTCCTTTTCAACCCACTGCCCCTGTCCCTGACAGTACTACTGCAGATGACATGGATCAACAGAAAGGTAGCATTGGATCTGATGTCATGGGAGTAGAAGAGAGGCCCAGCACGAGTTCTGAAAAGATTAAGGGGGAACAAGCCAACAGCAACAACATTTTTGAAGTAGAGGAAGGGGCAGTAGTAGTCGGTGCTTTAAAAAAAAAGAGTGATGGGGGTAGAATGTACAACAAGAAACGTTACTGCCTTTTCTGCTTTAAACCTTGTAGCAAGATAGCAAGGCATCTGGAACATGTGCATTCCAATGAATCGGAAGTGGCCAAAGCATGTTGCTTTCCGAAGGGCTCCAAGGAGAGAAAAATGAATCTTGACTATATTCGCAATAGAGGGAACTATGTGCATAATGTTGCTGTTTTGAAGTCAGGAAAGGGGGAATTGATTCCTTTCAAACAACCACGTGAGGAAGCAAAGGCGAATGACTTCATGCATTGTGCATATTGCCAGGGATTATTTACAAGAAGGGTCCTCTGGCGACACATGAAAGTGTGTAAATTAAGTCCTAAATGTGTCACCCTTAAACCTGGAAAAAATCGTGTCCAATCCTTGTGTGCATTCACACAGCCTGTGCCCTTGCACATAAGTAAAGAGTTATGGAAAATATTAAGCAGCATGAACCATGATGACATCACGACTGCTGTCAGAAATGACCGTTGCATCATTCAGATTGGGGAACACTTGCTAAACAGAAGTGGGTCATCGGCAAAGAGTCAACAGTGCATTAGACAGAAGATGCGAGAACTAGGGAGACTGCTGTTCAATGCCAGGAAAGTTACTTCCTTGAGAAGAATGGAAGATTTCATAGACCCACAACACTTCATGGAGACAATCAAAGCTGTTAAACATACATGTGGATATGACAGTGAAACATACAAATACAAAATTCCATCTCTTGCAACCAAACTTGGGAACACCTTGGTAAAACTCAGCAAACTTCTGAAAGTTCAAGCTTTGATCACAAATAACAAAGAACTGGTGCAGAAAGCCAATGACTTCCAAGAAGTCCATAAAACACGGTGGAATGAATTAGTCTCTGCAACTGCGTCACGTAACATTGTGGAAGCAAAGTGGAATGCACCCACAGTTTTGCCCTTCACAGAGGATGTCCAAAAACTGCACACATTTCTCAGTAAAATGCAAGATGAGTGCATCAGTCAGTTGTCTACAGAGCCCTCTGCTAAAACCTGGTCTGACTTGGCAAAAGTGGCCATGGCTCAGATCATTCTATTCAACTGTCGTAGGGAGGGGGAGGTGTCCAGTATGGCCTTGTCTGCATTCCTATCAAGGGACGACTCTGATCCTCATGAAGACATAGATTGGGCCCTCTCTGAAGTGGAAAAAAAACTTTGCAGACACTTCTCCAGAATTGTGATCAGGGGGAAAAGAGCACGCCCAGTGCCAATTCTGCTGACTCCAAAAATGCTGGGTGCATTGGAGTTACTGGTTGAGAAGCGAGAAATTGGTGGAGTGGGAAAAGACAATGGGTACATGTTTGCTAGACCATCAGCAATGTCGCATTTCAGAGGCTCAGATTGTATCCGTGCCTTCGCAAAGGCTTGTGGTGCAAAGAGTCCTAAGGCACTGACATCCACAAAACTGCGGAAGCAAGCTGCAACCCTTTCAACTGTATTGAACATGAGCAATACTGAAATGGACCAATTGGCCAACAATTGGAACAAGGGAGACTAGCTGAGTTCCAGGGAAAGAATTTGGATGAAATTAATATTGATCCCGAAGGTATATATGTAAAACTTTATCCTTTTCTCTCTTTCCCATTTACTCACCTACTCACCACTTACTCTCTCTGTCTTCTGTAGAGGAGATTGACCTACACTGTGATGATGGGGACAAGAGTAGAGATGAGGGAAGCTGTACATTAGGACTTGATGGTATGTACTAACAGGATATCAATGTGATGTATAGTTGTAATGTTTGTGAATATGAACCATTTTGTTCACTATTACATAGTCCAGAGGGGGACCCTCAAAAATATGTATACTTCTAGTCTGTTTTTATCTTGTTCTTAAAAAAGGATAGTAAGCATGGAATTTTGAGATTTAATTGAGATTGTCCATAGAGCCAGCAGAAGATGGGCTGCCACCACCGGATAGAGAGGTACTGTCAGCACCAGACAGCAAATGTATACGACCAACAGACAGGGAGACATCAATCAATCAATCAATCAATCAATATTTATTTATATAGCGCATTTCACAACAAGTTGTCACAATGCACTTCACAGCAAAACAGCAAAACCCAGCCTAAACTCCCCACAAGAGCAAGCCAAAGGCAACAGTGGCAAGGAAAAACTCCCTGGTGTAACTAGGAAGAAACCTTGGAAGGAACCAGACTCAATGGGGGAACCCATCCTCCTCTGGTCGGCTCAGGGTCTAGGGCTTAAGGACCAACATGGTCAAAACAGCCAATGTCCATGATAATACAATTTGCAGCAGCTAGATGACAGTCCAGATGTGGCGGCAGTGACGGTGGGGAACCGGGCGCCGATGGCGGCGGGAGCAGCTGGCAGCGGTGGTAAGGAGGGAGGGGCAAGCGGCAACGGACAGGAAGCCGGACAGCAGCTCTCGAGATGCGGGGCATAAGCCCCGCCGGCAGAATGTGAAAAAAAGAGAGAGAGAAAACAGTTAGGGGAAGTGTAATAGAGCAGCAGGAGCACCAACTGGAGGGGTGGGGGGTGGGGAAGGGGTGGGAGGGTTGGACAGGTGCCCCCGCCAGGAGTAATCTATGGCTGCATAGCTATGAAGACAGAGTTTGAGGAACCATGCAGTCATGAGAGGGAAAACAGTCCTACCCACCTATCAAGAGCCAGCCCAGGAAGATGGGGTCACAGCTGTTGACAGGTGACAGTAAGGAAAGGATGCCACCCCACATTACTCTATGGCTAAATGCTTCTCTGGTCCTGTCTCCAGACTATAGCTCATTATAAGCCTGATCATAGAGGTGCGTTTTTAATCTAGACTTAAATATTGAGACAGTGTCTGATTCCCTTATAAGTTTTGGTAGGGTGTTCCACAGTAGTGGCGCTCTGTAAGAGAAAGCTCTACCACCCGTCAAGTTTTTAGATATTCTTGGGACTACTAGGTAGCCTGCGTCTTGGGAACGGAGTGATCTTTTTGGCTTATATGGTAAGAGCAGGTTACATATATACACTGGCGCAAGTCCATTTAAGGCTTTAAAGGTCAGAAGCAAAATCTTAAAGTCTATCCTAAACTTAATTGGTAGCCAATGAAGCGATGCTAGTACTGGGGTAATATGCTCATATTTCTTAGTTCTAGTTAAAATGCGAGCGGCTGCATTCTGTACAAGCTGGAGATTATTTAGCGAGGACTTAGGGCAGCCAGATAGCAGGGCATTACAGTAATCTAGCCTAGACGTAACAAAAGCATGGATCAGTTTCTCTGCGTCCCCTATTGATAGGAAGTGCCTTATTTTAGCTATGTTTCTTAACTGAAAGAAAGCTACTCTAGATATGTTTTTTATGTGCGCGCTAAAGGTTAGATCTGGGTCTATAGTAACACCTAGGTCTTTCACAGCTGAGTTTGGAACAATTAAACAACCATCGAAATTTAAAGTAGATGTACCCAGTTTCTCCCTTTGTTTTTTTTGGACCTAAAACCAGCATTTCGGTCTTTTCTGAGTTTAGGAGCAGGAAATTGGAAAGCATCCAGGCTTTAATATCTGCAATACAAGCCTCTAACCGAGAAAGTGGTAGTGCCTCACCGGGTTTCATGGAAATGTATATCTGCGTATCGTCCGCATAGCAGTGAAAATCTACCCCATGTGCCCGAATAATATCACCAAGGGGTAGCATATATAATGAAAAGAGTACTGGGCCTAGCACTGATCCTTGTGGAATACCATATTTCATTACTGAGTAACTGGATGATACTTCATTTATTTTAACAAACTGCTTCCTATTGTATAAGTATGATCTGAACCATGCAAGAGCTTGACCATTTAGTCCAACACAGCCCTGGAGTCTGTTTAGTAGAATTTTGTGATCTATTGTATCAAAAGCTGCACTTAGGTCAAGAAGTACAAGAACAGACACAGAGTTTTGGTCGGCTGATAATAGTAAATCGTTAATAACTTTAACAAGTGCCGTTTCAGTGCTATGGTAGGGTCTAAATCCTGACTGGAACATTTCATGGATATGGTTTGAGCTAAGGTATGCACCAAGTTGCTTAGCAACAGCTTTCTCTAATATTTTTGATAGAAATGGAAGATTTGAAATGGGTCTATAGTTTTCCAGTTTGTCAGATTCGAGGTTTGGTTTCTTTAGTAATGGCTTAATAACCGCCATTTTTAGTGGCTCTGGTACATATCCTGTTACTAAGGATGTGTTAATAATTTTTAACATATGCTGGCCTAGTATGGGGAAAAGTTCTTTAACTAATTTTGTAGGGATTGGGTCGAGTAGGCAGGTAGTCGGTTTTGAGGACATAACCAGTTTAGACAGCTCCTCCATGTCAATTGGCTTAAAACAGTTTAGTGCCACTGTTGATACATCTTCCTGTGTTAACCAGGATTTGGGCTGTTCATTGATTAAGGGAGGAGTGATGCCTAGAGGAGGAGGCAATTTGGAGATCTGGTCTCTAATAGCTTCAATCTTTTGATTGAAATAATTCATGAAATCATTACTGCTGTAAACGCTGGGGTAGGATGAAATTTCTAATGATGGTTTTTTAGTCAAGTTGTCCACAGTGCTAAACAAGAATTTTGGGTTACATTTGTTTTGTTCAATTAATTTAGAGAAAAAGGCAGATCTAGCTGATACAAGAGCTTGCTTGTACTGGAGGAGGCTATCTTTCCATGCAAGACGAAATACTTCTAGTTTAGCTGACCGCCATTTTCGCTCTAGTTTTCTTGTGGACTGTTTCAGGGCACGGGTAGTGTCATTGTACCAGGGAGTACGGTTTTTCCGACAAGACTTTCTTTTTAGAGGGGCAACCATATCAAGGGTGCTTCTGAGAGTAAAACTTAACTGGTTAGTCAGTTCGTCCAGCGATACTTCAGTGGTATTTCCTTTGTTTGAAAGGAATGATTCCGGAAGCATATCTATAAACTTTGGAATGACGTCAGAGTTTAACGACCGGCTGTAATAGTGTCTTGGCTCTGATATAGAAGTGGTCGTTGCCTCGATTTCAAAAGTAATAAGGAAATGATCAGATAATACAGGGTTATGGGGTGCAATAATAAGATTAATAACATTGATACCATAGGATAACACTAAGTCTAGGGTATGGCTATGGTAATGAGTGGGTCCACAGACATTTTGTTTGAACCCAACAGAGTCAATAATAGAGGCAAAGGCTGTTCCTAGGGGATCACCTGGTTTATCCACATGTATGTTAAAGTCACCAACAATCACAACCTTGTCTGCCGAAATAGCAAGGCAAGACAAAAACTCAGCGAATTCTATTAGAAAATCCGAATAGGGCCCAGGTGGTCTGTAAACAGACACTAGGAGAGAGGACTGCATGTTACCCCTTATTTTAGCTAAGTCATGTTGTACACAGTTCATAGAAAGAACTTCAAAAGATGAGAACGTATGTCCACACTTAGGGGTTAAGCTTAAGGTGGACTGATAGTATAGAATAATTTCTGTTAAAATAGTGTGGGACTCTAATGAATATATAATAATATATATATATAGGGAATTGGTGTATAAGCAGGTTTATATGAATGTGTGTCTGAAGGAGAGAACGTGGACCTGTAGGATTAAAGGTCAAGAGAGTGTCTAGGTGGCCAGTTGGAGATAAAACTGAGAGAACAACAACATGTGATGATCTGTGTGACAGAAGGTCAGGGAAATTCTTTAAGTAAGTAGTTAGTCATAGGACTAAGACAATACTCAGAAAATAACAACCAGAGGTGCACATCAATAATATAGACATTTGTAATATTGATAAATTAAAAAAGCTGAAGTCAGGCATATATTAAGGAGGTCTCAGTATATGCAGTAGGTGATTGGCCATCGGACATTCTAGAATAGGAGGGCCTAGACATGTTCTAATTGTATAAAAACTGTGGAAAAAGGCTGAAAGAGTGTGACTTCATGAACTCACCCGGCTTTGTTAATCACTAATAAAGTCGTTCAAAAATGACACGCTCCTGTCTCTGAGAGAATGATTCTAAGAAGAAAAAAGACACAACATAACTTTGGCGTAGTCGGCAGGATTGGAAAAACAGAGGCTGGAAATTCGGAACCGTCTGCTGCTGTGGGCCGGGAGCCGGATGGGTCACACAAGCCACGGTGATCACCAAATAAGGTAAAAGCGAATGTTCTTCGTACTAGTTTAACGGGTTGTGTGACTTGTTCCGGGTGCCGCCCCGGCAGTGGACTGTTGAGTAAGTCTCTCCAAATTAAGAACCTAAAAAAGTAAATAACTGAGACCGAGCTTGTGATTTTTGAAAAGAATGCATGTGTAATGTGTGTGATTGGGCCTCGAGGGAACTTGTACATATGACAAAAATCTCTTTAGTGGAGTCACGTGAAAGTCCTGCAGAAAGGGCCTCAGCGGAGCAGAAGGTGCCCGCAGAGAGCTGGGGAGTCAGGCAAATAAAATCCTGTATAATAACGGATTTCTCTGTATGTTGTATAGACAATAGAAAAAAAAGCCTAATTTACAGACAATAGTCGTGTATAATCATAGGTTTTCTATATGTTGAAAGGCTAGTAGAGAAAAGACCGAATTAACAGGTCACTCAAGAAGTGAGTGTTGGAACGAATGAAGTAAGATTGAGTGACAGAGTGAAAGTCTCTGTCACAGATGGAGAGGGGGTGAGAAGCGCTCCTGTAAAATCTCCATTTTTAAAAAAAGTGTGAACGAGAGTGTGTTTGGGAGAGTCCTGCACGGTGTAATTTGATTAGGCGTTGTTTGAGAGACATTCAATCATCGAGCCGCTGATTGGGCTCTCTAGTACGAGAAGCTGTGTGTGTGTGGCTGTTTGATTCTGGTTTGCCTGCGTTAAGTGTGTTCTTGTTTGTATAGAGTTTGTATATAGAGTAAGTGAATGTGTGAGAAAAATCTGTCAGAAGGACAGATTGGTATAGTAGGGTTATAAACTGTATATCTAGACGGAATAATAGTGGAATAGTAGTTAATAATAAAGTGTAATTAAGTGACTTACAAAATAGAAAAATATTTAATAAGTTTTTTAAAGGTACCTTTTAATTCTGTGTAATAATAAATGTATAGATATATGTGAAAGATTCAGTTTTTCACTATGAAGCAATAAGGAAGATACGATAAGAGATATAATCCCCTTGAGAGAATGGGGGTTAGTTTTGAAGTTGGCTTGGCTGTGTTGTGCATTATCTCACTGATTATTGTTGTAGCAATCCTTTTATTATTCCCATAACGCGATCATTGTTGTGTTTTGAGACGTTTGTTGGAAAATATAGGGTTGTGGAAATTGATCAGTTGTGATAAAACATATGCAAAGTATATGATTTGGTATATTGTGGTTGGAATTTAGTTGACATTGTAGAAAATATTTGTATTATTGTGCGAATAAGTGCGACGGTTCGACTAAATACCCACAAAATAGGAGGAAACAGGAGATATAGAATTGTAAAAAATAAAACTTTAGTAAAATAGGTAAATAAACGGATTGAACTAAAAAAAAAAGAGACAGTTATTAAAGTATAAAACGGTATTTGGCATTGCGATAACCAATATTTAATTGCTGTTTTCTATAGAAAAATTAAAACTACACAAACCATAAGAATAAATAAAAGGGTGACTAAAACGGGAGGTTGTGTATAAACTGCAGCAATGAATAAAACGGCAGTAGAAGTGTTGAGTGCCAAAAACCCATTAATTAAAGAGAGAATAGAGAAAATCTCCCAGAAATGGGAGAAGCGAACTAAAAATATGAATACAAATTGGCCGAAGGAAGGGACTTTCGATTTAAATCTGTGCAAAGAAATGGAAATATTAATAAAAAAATTATAAAGTTAAGCAAAAGGGTAAAAAGAGACAGGAAAAAAGAGAGAGAGAGAAAGAAATAATAAAACTGTTTAAAAAAGAAGGAGAGGAATACTTAAAAAATCTGAGGAGAGCGAGAAAAATCTCGACAAAGCAAAGTACAAATGTAATTGAAACGCCTCCGCCATATGGGCAATATCCAGTAGTCTCAGGCATCGTGCAGTTAGAGGGAAAGTTTGATGTAGAAGAGGGGGGGGGGAAACTCTGGAGAACTCCTGGGGCCAGCATAGGAGAAAAAGGCAGGAGAGCAGACCCCAGGGAGTCTCTGGGGGATTCCTCTCAGAACAGACAGAAAGGATTAAGTAAGTTAAATTGTTACAGGGATTTGCAGGTAGCAATGGAAGAGTTACAGGGAAAGGATGCATGCAGTACCCCCAGAGAGAGTGCACGCTCTCTGGAGGGAGAGAAGTGTAATCTTCCCCTGTTCTATGTTGAACAGGACAAAATACCTGATTTGGAAAGTTGGAATGAGGAAGTGATTGAGGAAGGTAAAGCAAGTAGGAGGATAAGTGAAAAGGAGTTGAGAGATAGACAGAAAATAAAGAAACCAGCTAAATATAGCCAGTACCCCATCCTGATAAAAGGAACAACAGGGCATTACGTGCCGTGGGGATCACAAGATATGCTGGGCTTAGTAGAGCGCCTCCCAGACATACATGAGGGGGCAGGAAAGTGGATAAGGGCTCTAGAGGAGGAGACAATGGGGAAATTATTGGCGGTGGGGGACCTTAAGGCTCTGTTGGCGAGGTTGCTAGGGATGGCTCGGATGGAGGAAGTGCTGATGAAGAGTGGGCTACAGGCAGCGGTAAACACCCCGCACTTTGACGGTGCCAGCTTTGATCAATTCCGTCCCGCGATGTGGCGAACTTTGAGAGAGGATTACCCTACCAAGATTGACCCTTAGGCAGGGGATTAGGCACCCCGAACCTAGGGGTCAACAGGCGGCGGCGGAATTGCAAAGTTCCGAGGGCACGTTAAAAACGTTGTATAGTGCAGGGGAGAAGACTGAAGGCCCCCGTGTCTGATGAAGTATGAATTAACATACTGCCGTGGTACCGTCTAGTCGGCGTAGTTGTCGTGTGTAAGTATGCAGGCACTGCGTGGTACGTGGATGACAGTCCACACCTAGCAGAGGGACGTGAGAGACGACCTCTGTGAACAGGCAAGGCTGGTGAAAACGGTCAAAGTTTCTATACCCATAGCAAGGTGGGATAGGGATCAGACCGTCGGTTCCCAACCGGGTGGCTGGTTACCACTACGGGGCTCGGTGTGACACTGGGCTGGGGATCGCTATCGACTGGGTCACCGGCCGGTCGGGTCGCAGAGAGCAGTAAGACCATGAGTGCCGTCCCTGTAGTGGAGCACATGGCCGCCGCGCTCGGCTCAATGTACAGTCAGGCCACTGTAAGCTGAAACCGAATGCGTTAGTAAGCGAGCAGTGCTTTCTGTGATCAGGGTTTCTGAAAAGGAAACGCCTGGGAAGCAGAGAGGCTGAGGGTCCTTCACTCCGAGGAGTCGGGTGGAAGGAACTCTGTGGAAAGGGATCCAGCCTGGAGCTGCGCCCGAGAGAGGGAGGCTCGAAGGATCAAAGCGAAATCACTTAAAGGGGAAGAGGTGGGAGACACCGTAAATCCAGCCAACTATCTGCATAGACAGTTAAAACGCTGGAAGTTGGAAACAGGGCGGAATCCTGAGGGAGATGAACTGATGACAACCCGCTTCCGGACTTCCATAGTGGAAGCGATGCCCCCGCCGGTGAGAAGCAGGCTGGAGGATGTAGTTGGACTAAACTCTAAAACGCACAGAGAGTTTTGTGATCATGTAATACATGCAGTAGAAAAGTATCGTAAAGAGGAACAGAAACTTAAAGATCAAGCGAAAGAGACACAGCGGAAGTTGGCACAGCTACAGCTGGAAGAATTGACAAAAAAGCAGTGGTAAAAGCCGAAATGCCAGAGCCCAGCCTGGAAGCCGTAGTCTCTTCCGGAGGGCCATCGCGGCTGCCTAACCCTCAGGGCCAAGAGCAACCCACTATACCAGTAATTAATGTGTATGCACAGCCCCAATAGTAGAAGAATAAAATCACCAAATAATAGACAAAATTAAAATTAAATACGGAGAGGGCCTGGGGGTCCGCAGGGACCCCAAGGGCCACCCGCAATATGCTGGGGATGTAATCAGCTAGGCCATAATAAGCGTGATTGTCCCACAAATCCTTGGCCGCTGAAACGGCAGCCGGGAAATGATAATAGTAAAACAGATAACCCAGTGATTTATTTTATACAAGACAAATCTTTCACTAAAATACTAAGTATAACAGTAACAACAGGAGTTCCGGATGCGCCGGTAGATGCAGGAAAGTGAAATACAAACTAAAGAAAATCTCTAAAAGATAATGCTAGACAAGATGTTGGAATTTGGGACTGGTTTGATTTAAAGTTGGGAAGTTGGGGGGCCATGTACAATAGAGCAGGAATTCCAATAACAGTAGTAGTTGTTATAGTAGGATTAATGTTCTGGTGTGTGATACCTCTGCTGAGATCTTTCCTGGTACAGGCAACGGTTAAAGCAGATGAATCCAGTGATGAGGTACCACGTGAATGGTGAAGGAGTGGTCCTCCAGGCTGTCAACATGAGGCGTGAACTGGGTGATGATGAAGGCTGGCCTGATCCGAATCCAGTACCAGACTGGATCCCACAAGAGCCACACCCAGATACCTCATCTGAGGACAGCATGGACAATGAGAAAGAGGTGATATACAATAAATAGACGAGACTGTATAAGGAGCAGAAGAGGACAGCAGGTTAGCCCGGCTAGCATCCGAGACGGCTAGTTGGTCCACCTACTACGAGGGAGCTCCTTAAGAAAGCCAGAAGACTGATTTTAATATATAATTACACTACACAGAGTATAATTGAAAGCTGTATTTCTGTGTATCATTTTATGTTTTTTTTATTGTTTATTGTATAATCACAGTAATATTTGTTTTTTTATTAATTTAAAAGTAACTACATAATGCACAGGCTAACCAATACTGAATAAAAATGTGGCTGGAGTGGTGAGTCTTTTACTCCTCCCTCGTCAAGAGTGGGGGGAGAGTTTTGGCTCTAAAACTCCCTGGAATGGATGACGACGAGAAGCACCAGTTGGTAAGAAAAAGGGGTTTATTAACCCGATAGATTTTCAGAAGGTTGCTTTTCCTCATTGTTCATTTTCAGATCTAAATTATTTTGTTGGAACTAAGTAAGTCCCAATGGGGGGATTATATAGAATAATTTCTGTTAAAATAGTGTGGGACTCTAATGAATATATAATAATATATATATATAGGGAATTGGTGTATAAGCAGGTTTATATGAATGTGTGTCTGAAGGAGAGAACGTGGACCTGTAGGATTAAAGGTCAAGAGAGTGTCTAGGTGGCCAGTTGGAGATAAAACTGAGAGAACAACAACATGTGATGATCTGTGTGACAGAAGGTCAGGGAAATTCTTTAAGTAAGTAGTTAGTCATAGGACTAAGACAATACTCAGAAAATAACAACCAGAGGTGCACATCAATAATATAGACATTTGTAATATTGATAAATTAAAAAAGCTGAAGTCAGGCATATATTAAGGAGGTCTCAGTATATGCAGTAGGTGATTGGCCATCGGACATTCTAGAATAGGAGGGCCTAGACATGTTCTAATTGTATAAAAACTGTGGAAAAAGGCTGAAAGAGTGTGACTTCATGAACTCACCCGGCTTTGTTAATCACTAATAAAGTCGTTCAAAAATGACACGCTCCTGTCTCTGAGAGAATGATTCTAAGAAGAAAAAAGACACAACAATAGATTGCTGCAATACCACCCCCTCTTCCTGACTGGCGCGATACCTGAGTACTTAAAAAACCTACAGGAGACGCTTCATTAAGTGCGACATATTCACCAGGTCTTAGCCAAGTTTCAGTTAGACATAGTACTTTGAGATTATGATCTGTGATCAATTCGTTTATAAGAAGTGCTTTAGGAGCAAGAGATCTAATATTTAGTAGTCCAATTTTTAGGAGTGATTCACAACAGCTGCTAGCAGCAATATGTTTTAATTTAAGAGTAATAAGATTATCCGCGTTGACACCACGGTTTGCTTTACATTTGGCATATATGCGTGGGGCAGACACAGTCTCAATATAATGAATACTCATTTCTAGCTCAGATATGGGATGGGGATGAGTACTATTGCCAATTTCTAGCTCTGAAACGCACCTTGCAGACAACGGCGTTGGGCCATGTGTCTGAGTCACGGGCATTGGGAAACGCGTTGGGAAACGCACAGGCTCCGATGTAGGATCAGAGGCCTGCTGCCTGGCCGGCGCCCTGATAAGGTGTCAGGATCTGGCCTTACTAAGACTAGCATCTAAGTTATTTGCTAGGACAAGAGCACCTCTCCAGCTCGGGTGGAGTCCGTCTCTCTTCAGTAGGCCAGGCATTCTCCAGAAGTCAGGCCAATTATTGACGAACCCTATGCCACTAGATGAGCACCACTCAGACAGCCAGCGATTTAGCGACGTGAGTCTACTGTAGACCTCGTCGCTCCTATGAACTGGGAGCGGACCAGAGCATATTACTTCCCGACACATCTTTTTAGCCATCGCACACACCGAAACAAAGTTATTTTTGGTGACCTCCGATTGCCTCAATCGGACGTCATTTGTGCCGACGTGAATAACAATTTTAGAGTATTTACATTTACTTTTAGCCAGCACTCTCAGACTAGCCTCAACATCGGTAGCTCTGGCACGAGGCATACACTGCACTATGGTCGCTGGTGTCGCTAATCTCACGTTTCTCAGAATACTATCCCCTATAATCAGGGCTTTCTCAGTGGGTGTGTTACTGAGTGGGGAATATCGGTTTGAAACGCGAGTAGGGTGATGCTCGGCGGCTCTAAGCCGACAGCTATGTTTCTTTTGCACCGTGATAAAATCGTCCCGCAGTGAGGACTCTGACGGGGGAGAAATACTAGCATCTAAACTGGCATCCGGCTCAGGTAAGAGGGAATCTATCAAACTCTCACTCTCCTGGATCTGATATAACGTCCGGATGCGGGCCTCTAGCTCAGCTATTTTCCGTGCTAATTCTGAGTTAAGCTGACACTTTGCACATATACCATTACTGGTAAAATTAGCAACAGAACTAAGGCTAAACATGAAACAGACCCCGCAGGAAACACTTGCAGTGGAAGCCATAATGTGCGCTTACCGTATTTATCCTTAGTTGTCGTTAGATGTGATCAACTTAGAGCGGTAGTCACAAAAGTGGGAAAACGTAGAAGTCGTGGAAATTGTCGTTGAAAAATCTAAAGTAATGCAGTAGTATTTAAGATATATATATATATTTTTTTTTTTTAAAGTTCGTTCAGTTGAGCAAGCGTTGAGCAGGCGAAGCAAACACGCCTTCAGTTCAGATTCAAACAGCATTGATGAGCTCAGTAAGATCTTCATCCAAAGGTGAAGTCTTTACAAATCATTGTTTCTGTATGCCAGTAATTGTACAAATGAAGTCAGTCAAGTTGTTATGGTTGAATATCTGTTTGCTTTGCTTATCCCTTGATTTGAAGTGCTTGAATTATATTTCCATTTATTTTGTTTAGAGATGTCTTTCCTCTCACATTTAGGTCAAAAACCTACCCAGAAGAGGAACAAAACCTGGGAAGTTACAGAGGTGCAGGCGGTTGAGAGGC
Organism: Synaphobranchus kaupii; assembly: GCA_029718625.1. Classification (NCBI taxonomy): domain Eukaryota; kingdom Metazoa; phylum Chordata; class Actinopteri; order Anguilliformes; family Synaphobranchidae; genus Synaphobranchus; species Synaphobranchus kaupii. Next base: position 55,401,956 of record CM056377.1, read on the forward strand.
ACATGATGCATTTTATTACCTCTTGTCGCGTCCCAGGAAAGGAGGACTGTGCAAAGTGTTTAAGAGCTGAGCCACTACTTCTGAAGAACAGGGATTGGCAGAATGTTAAGTTCTATGTTTACAACCGCATTGTAGCTTACAAGAGAAATATGTAAGATAAAAATAATATACAGTGCCCTCCACAATTATTGGCACCCCTGGTAAAGATGAGTAAAAAGGGTTATAAAAAATTAACCTTTTGGTGAATTAGCTTAATCTCACACTGAAAAAATTAGAAAAATGCAACCTTTAATTGAAGTAAATTTATTCTGAGGAAAAGAAATCCCTCAAGAAAGAATTATCTTTAACAAAACCATGTGTGCCACAATTATTGGCACCCCGAGAAATTCTTATGAACAAAATGTAACTGAAGAATTTTTTCCATTTATATTTTACTTTTTAAAGTTGATCAGAATGATTAGGAACTTTCAAGCAGTAATCCATGACTTTCTGTTTCACTGGGGTGTAAATATGAGGTGACACAGAGGCCATATTCCCTTATTCATACATCAACATGGGAAAGATAAGAGAACACACTAATCAAATGAGGGAAAAGTGTGTTGAGCTACATAAGTCAGGGAATGGCTATAAAAAAATAGCTACTCAAGCCAGCCCTAGCCGATAGTCCTCAAACCAGCCCTAGCCGGTAGCCCCCAAGCCAGCCCTGGCCGACAGCCCCCAAGCCAGCCCTGGCCGACAGCCCCCAAGACAGCCCTGGCCGACAGCCCCCAAGCCAGCCCTAGCCGACAGCCCCCAAGCCAGCGCTGGCCGACAGCCCCCAAGCCAGCCCTGGCCGACAGCCCCCAAGCCAGCCCTGGCCGACAGCCCCCAAGCCAGCCCTGGCCGACAGCCCCCAAGCCAGCGCTGGCCGACAGCCCCCAAGCCAGCCCTGGCCGACAGCCCCCAAGCCAGCCCTGGCCGACAGCCCCCAAGCCAGCGCTGGCCGACAGCCCCCAAGCCAGCCCTGGCCGACAGCCCCCAAGCCAGCCTTGACCGACAGCCCCCAATCCAGCCCTGGCCGACAGCCCTCAAGCCAGCCCTGGCCGGTAGCCCTCAAGCCAGCCCTAGCCGGTAGTCCTCAAGCCAGCCCTAGCCGGTAGCCCTCAAGCCAGCCCTAGCCGGTAGCCCTCAAGCCAGCCCTAGCCGGTAGCCCTCAAGCCAGCCCTGGCCGGTAGCCCTCAAGCCAGCCCTGGCCGGTAGCCCTCAAGCCAAGGCCTGGCCGGTAGCCCTCAAGCCAAGGGCTATCGGCTAGGGCTGGCTTGAGGGCTATCGGCTAGGGCTGGCTTGGGGGCTGTCGGCCAGGGCTGGCTTGGGGGCTGTCGGCTAGGGCTGGCTTGGGGGCTGTCGGCCAGGGCTGGCTTGGGGGCTGTCGGCCAGGGCTGGCTTGGGGGCTGTCGGCCAGGGCTGGCTTGGGGGCTATCGGCCAGGGCTGGTTTGAGGGCTATCGGCCAGGGCTGGCTTGGGGACTGTCGGCCAGGGCTGGCTTGGGGGGCTGTCGGCCAGGGCTGGCTTGGGGGCTGTCGGCCAGGGCTGGCTTGGGGGCTGTCGGCCAGGGCTGGCTTGGGGGCTGTCGGCCAGGGCTGGCTTGGGGGCTGTCGGCCAGGGCTGGCTTGAGTAGCTATTTTTTTATAGCCATTCCCTGACTTATGAAGCTCAACACACTTTTCCCTCATTTGATTTGTGTGTTCTCTTATCTTTCCCATGTTGATGTATGAATAAGGGAATATGGCCTCTGAGTCACCTCATATTTATACCCCAGTGAAACAGGAAGTCATAGATTACTGCTTGAAAGTGCCTAAACATTCTGATCAACTTTTAAAAGTAAAATATAAACATTTTGTTCATAAGAATTTCTAGGGGTGCCAATAATTGTGGCACACGTGGTTTTGTTAAAAATAATTATTTCTTGATGAGGGATTTATTTTTCTCAGAATAAATTTACTTCAATTAAAGGTTGGATTTTTCTCATTTTTCAGTGAGAGATTAAGCTAATTCACCAAAAGGTGAATTTTTTATAACCCTTTTTACTCATCTTTACCAGGGGTGGCAATAATTGCAGAGGGCACTGTAGGTAAGATCACCTAGGAACACGCATTTGGAATTGCAATTGGGAAGCGTTTGTGCCTAGCTGGTTCTGTTGCGATGAGACCTTGCAGTTGCAAAGTCCTGCAAATTAATGTTATGGTCTAGGTTTGAGGCATACTCTTCAGCTGTCTGATTCAGAAGAGCAATTGTAAAGCTTTATTTTAAATAAATGGATGGTCGTTTTGCTGGAAAAATGTGTGGTTTTGTTTTATTTGGACTCCTGAGATTGACAGGCAGAGCACAGTACCAATACCACAATCAAAACAAATTGTGACTAAATTAGGAAGATAGCAAGAACAACAGTAACCTGAACGGCTCAGCTATTGTTACAGCTATTTATCAGTATCTAAATGAATTTTGCCAGTGTAGCGGTCTTTAAAAAGGGAAAGGTGAGCAGTTTGATAGCTGAAACTGATCATTAATCATGCCCTCTCTACAACATTTGTAATCAACCTTTTCTACAGTTATGCCCTTTCACTGCAGATGACAAAAATAGCAAAATGTTGGATACACCAGTGTTTGTGTTTACTTGTAACACTACTACCAACAAAATAGGCCAGAGTATCTAGAATCTTGATTTATGCAATAATTAATTGGACATGATGAGAGTTTCTTGTTCAATATTTTATTCTTTCATGAGTGTTATCAGAGCAGTTCCAAAGACACTGGAACCCGCGGAACATTTGTTTTCCACTGAAACAAACAAAAAAACATTCCCAAGGTGTGTATATTCATGTTAAGATCCCTTTAGATCAGTAGTCCCCAACCCTGTTCCTGGAGATCTACCGTCCTGTAAGTTTTCATTTCAACCCTAACAAAGCACACCACTTTCAACAGCTAGAGATCTCGTTGAGCTGTTAATTGGTAGAATCAGGTGTGCCAAATTAGGGTTGGAGTGAAAACCTACAGGACAGGGTTGGGGACCACTGCTTTAGATGTATAAAAAAAAGTGGTTTTGTATATATGCAAATGAGGTCCCTCACTCCGTAGGGTAAACAAGCTGTGTTTTTGTGTATGCAAATTAGTTCCCCACTACACACATATTCTTGTCATATTCATAAGTCCCCATTTCACATGTTAGAAACAGGTAGGTGAGTAACTTTGTTAAATTCAAAATTTGTGGTGATATTTTTGTTTATGGGCTTAAATTACATATCCATGATTTTTTTCACATCTGTAGAACATTGGGAAAGGGCTGTCCCCACAAGGGATGTGTGGGACTTGCGTCCTGCTAATGTGATAAATACGAGTGTGTGTGTGTGTGTGTGTGTGTGTGTGTGTGTGTGTGTGTGTGTGTGTGTGTGTGTGTGTGTGTGTGTGTGTGTGTGTGTGTGTGTGTGTGTGTGTGTGTGTGTGTGTGTGTGATCAAAGCCTTGCCCCAAAACATGCCTCAGCTGACCAGGCAGTAGCTGATTTAATCTTTGCATATTACCATGTAGTACTCCCTGGTTGCATCCCAATATTCGTTACTCCCCCACTACCACTTGTCTCCTACCCGGAAGTATGCAAAACTGCCTGAACATTCTGAGTACAAGTAGTTGCATGTACAGTATACACTGTACCTGACATTGCGGTTAACCATTTGTAATTAATATGTAGCCTAATCAGCAACATTAGATTAAGACACAAAGATCGGTTTCCGGGGCATGGAGGAGAGGAGATGGTAGTGGAGGAAAGGAGGGTGCATTTTTTGAATATTGGGATGCACCCCGTGTCTATGGCAGGCATGTATTTTAACATGGACCTCAGATCATTTTTCTTTGCTTCTGCCAGAGTATAATTTCTTTGTTGACTGTGGAAGAGGGACAGTGTAAGGCAGCACACCTTTGTTGGCCCTGGTACTACAGCTAGGCCTGTAGTAGGTGTATTATACCTTATTATAAAGTCTATGTTTGGTACCCCCCTCCAACACATGTGTGAGCTAAGCACTGACAATGTTATCTCAAAGTTGCTAAATCTAGCTAGCTTGCAACACAACATACTATCTTATGTACGCCAGATAAAATAAAGGTTAAGGACAGCACTCTTCCTTTTGGAGTATATATTTAATCAAAAACTGATGCATTCCTTCGTCAGAAAGTAAGTTAGCTAAGTTAGGAGTGAAACAATGACTGTGAAACTGTATTGACAACTAGCTAAAGTTAGCTAGCCTGCTAACGTAGCTAACGTTAGATAAAAAGTTATGTAGTTCACATTAGCAATAAATTATCTCTGACCTGCTGTCTTTTAAACTCATCCCTCACTTTCTTATAAAATGTGACGTTTTTTTCCCTGTTTGTCCTTCTTACCATGCTTTGTTTATCAGTGACTTTGCTTTGCTTATCAGTGTTTGAATATTGCAAACCCAGGCAGGAATACAACGTTCTCTGATTGGCTACTTTGTTTATAATCAGGTCTGTGATTGGACTGCAGATAGAACCTTATAACGCCAAGTGCAGAGGGGGATGTGCAGATAGAACTTTCTGTTTTTGTATATTTTGACCAAAAAAATTAATAAATCATGAATAATGATTAACACATGTATGAAGAACCACTTAAAGATTACTTTTATGTAATGAACTCATTTTTGATAAAAATTCTCAGCTCACGAATTTGGTAACAGTAAATAGGTTTCCCTGATATTTGATAGCAAACGACAATAGATACATGGATATACTATAGGGGCAACCTAAACACAATCTATTTTGTTACTCATTTTAATTACTGAACTGTCTGAAACTGAAATTATTCCACTTGGCATCCAAGGTCTAAAATAAATCAAAACTCTTCACTAGAACTAACAGAGTTTCCGTGGCAACAAGCCAGTGGTTGACAGATTTCTGTATGATGCATATAATGCCATTTCCTTCCCACATTCCTCATTGTCTGCACAGACGCCCATCATGGTTCAAAGCACCACACAAGCAGTAATAGGAGTTTGTGTGAGGTACAGTCAAGGTCACTCCTCTGCCAGATTTCTATCTCACAGAGGCCATGACCTTGTCTCTTTGTCTAATCATTCTTTTCTTTTCAGTGAAATGGTAGTGAAAATCAGGTCTCAAAGCTCAGTCTGATAAATGCAGTCTCCTCGAAAATAATCTGTGCTACCATTTTTTTCTCAAACATAAACAAATAAAACAGAAACAGACAAATGTGGGTATGAGCCTTCAATGAGCTCACCATTCTTCTCTGAAAAGGCTAGAACAGTAGTTTTGGCATGGTGCAAATTGCGATAAACTAAATGCAAGTTCGACCATTAAATTAATAATTGAAAATACCATGCTTTTAGTGACATGCTGACAAGTATCCCATCTGATAAAGGAAGCCATTTTTATTTTGATGGAAATTATTAAATTGTTTATTGAAAATCCCTATGAATGTACAAAAAACACAGATGAACAATTTCACAGTAGTTCTAACACAGGAGTATCAAAACTGCTGAGACATAGTCTGATAAGAAAGGCTAAACTATAATCACTCCTTAGTGTGAGAACAGTAACTAGAAATAGCACCAGATTCAGTGCTCTGACATGCATTTTTAGCTATAGTAGGAAATATCAAGATGACACACTCTCAGAAAAAAAGTAGAAAAATTACACTGGAACAGCATGGAGCACATGGTTGGCTAAATGGCTCTAAGTCATCAAGGGTCTGACGTATCAAACAAGCCTTAAACCATCACTCTGCTGCCAGATATGTAGTAGATGTGGATGAATAACTTGAAGGGTTTCTTCTCCTGACTTATTTTTCCATATAGTTCCATAGGAAAATTTGTGAGGAGAAACAACCCTTAAAGTGATCCATCCATATCTACTGCATATCTGGCAGCAGAGTGATGGTTTGAGGCTCGTTTGATACCTCAGACCCTTGATGACTTCCAGCCATTCCGCCAACCATGTATTCCACACTTTTCCAGCATAATTTACAGCTAAATCTAGTCCCACCCCCCAATTCCCATATAAATCCATTCAAATGCAGAGAAGTCATAGTATCGCTTGTAAGAGTACCAGAAAATAAGTTATCAAGAGTATTTTGATATTGTTGGGTCACAGAAGTCATGGCATGCAAAGGATATGTGACCAAATATTAAAAATTATTACTTTATTCTACATTATGTTAAACTGTCCAATATTTTTTGATGCTGGAAAATGGGGGGACTATGTACAAAAGGTTCATCCGATATGGATGAAAATTCCCTCAAATTAAAGCTGACAGTCTGCACTTCAACCGGATCGTCATTGTATCCTTTCAAACTCAAAGTATTAGAGTACAGAGCCAAAATAACAAAAAATGTCTAATGAATCATGGTGCTCACTGTTTGTGCAGCTACATTATGGCCTTATGTTTACTGTGACTGACTTTGATGCAGGAGTTGTCTGGTTACTGCCTCGGTAAAGACTAGGCTACTGCAGCTATGCAAAACCAATTATTTTGTTAGCTACAAAATAGTGCTTTGTAGGCTATGCGTGAGTTACTAGGCTACGTCTGCCGCATAGGCGATAGAACCCTTTAAAATAGGCTACGTATCGTCATGCAGTTAAAATTACTGCAAGCACTTTAAATTACTTGTAGTTCATGGTAGGCTAAAACACAGAATTCACACCTATGTCTTTCTTTGAGCTAGAATGCATGTGTGTGTCTGCATATATTCTGTATGCATGTCTCTCACAATTTCATTATCTTCATGCATTATCATCATTAGTTAGCTACCAAATACATCACGTTTTCAACGTAAACAAAATACCAAGTTAGTCATGCATAGCCTACAAATCACTGTCTGTAAGTCCTTAATTCCAACTTGCAAAAACTAGGCCTGCTTTTAAAAGTATTGATATCAAAATGTGGCCAAGTTACAACTAACAATATTGCCTATCGTAGGTCACATTAAACTACCTCTATTCCAAAGCAATGCTATCCAAACTTTCCTAAATTATTGAATGCAACTTGGCCCTGTGTTTTTTCATCTTACCATCTCAAGAGAATGTGGTCAATGAAACTGCATGTGCCACATCAAACTATGAAAGGAGAATAATTTATAGTGGAAATAATCTGTGTGTTAGGAGCTGGTGGGGGGAAGGACACAAACGCAGGCAGGAGTACAAAAAAACAGAAGTTTAATAAGGGCAAGGCAGCAATCCGTGGTAATACAGGCCGGGTCAGAACCGGGAAGGCACAGCAAAGGCACAAAAACAGTATCCAAAAAATCAGAGTCACGAGAACACAGGCAGGGGTCGAAACCAGGGAGGCAAAAGAGAAACAAAAAAGAAAACAAACCGAAAACAGAAATAAAACAACCACAGGTAAAGGACGAGGGATACGAAAACTCGGAAACGGATACTAGGGCAGGTACTCTGGAAACTAGCAAAACACACAGTAGAAAATCAATGGTGAGGAACTCGCGAAGACAGACTGAAATAACAGGGTATAAATACACAGGGAGAAGATTACACAAAAGGAATCAAGTGTGAAGAGGAGGGGAAATGGGAGAGTACACAGGTGAGAACAATGAGGGTTAACAAGGACCAATAATACAATGACGGGGAAACGTAAGACACGGACTGGGATACACATAGACACAATGATAACAAACGGCCTGGAATTAGCAGGTAGACAAGTGCACAGCTCAGAGGGGAGGAATGCAAAAGTGGACACACGTGCAGAGAATGCGAAATCAGATAGATACAGGGATAGGATAACGAGGAGGGAAATGACAGCTGCAGGTAGAAACTCAAGATGAATTAGTAATTAGTAATGTTAGTAGTGAACTCTAAAACCCTAATGTTAGTAGGTTAGCTGGTTAGTATTATATACATGTTAGTTTGTTAGCAGGTTAGTATTAAATCTAATCTAACAGTTAGTATGATTAGTACATTAGTATTATATACAAATATTAATAAAGCCAGAAGGAAGAAAACGAGATACGAAATACAGAGGAAACCCGAATGTTCCCAAAATCACCCGAATAGTGCAATGACAAAGACAGGGAGTGGAATCTGAGGAACATGGAATACGGATTGACAATCACGAGGGTAATGCGGGAAAATAGGAAAGAAATCAGGAAACATAATAACAGACAAAACAGACAGATTACAGGATCCTAACACTGTGATTCAGATGTGTTGCACTTAGAAATTAAAAAGAAAAATTGCTACAATATAAGGTATGTTTGAACAATTGTCTGCATCCAGTGCTTTTTGCGTGGTCCTACAGAGCCTAGACATTCTTGTGTTCACAAAATTCTGTTTGCAAATAATTTACAGACAGTGCTTTGTAGGCTATGTGTGAGTAACTTGGCATTTTTTTATGTTGAAAACATGTTTTCGTTGAGATTGTAATTTCTGGGTACACTTGGGAAATTTGTTCCTTAAAGAAGAAAAAAGTACCTCCACTATAACTTTATTTCTGAAAGTGCATATCCTCTATCCTCATATTCAATAGACAATATACGTACACTTACATTTTGTGTGGAATTATTGTTTGAATTTTTAGCAATTACTGAGACTATATACAGTTAAAAACTACATACTGTATATCCACAAACATATTAAATAAAATGTGATTTCACATTTTATGGAGTTGTGGGACAACAGGAAATGATGGATCATTTACATATCTGTAAATAATTACAGTGCCAGAATAAGGAAAATTAATGTTGTGTATTGCCATCTGAAAACAAATGACAAAGCCATATCTGCAAGCCCGGGAGGATGAATAATGGCACTGGCAACCCCAACACTTTGAAGCATTGTGGCAGAAATAATTAATATCATATTTATTCACCCTTAATCATAGTTTCATTGTGGCTTCGAACTTTTGCAGTGTCTTAGTTTCCAGTGTTTTCGTTGATCTTAAAAAAAATTTCTATTCATATCTCTGGGTTCTACCTTTAGTAAACATATGGTAAGTCTTCATTGGTTTTGGCATTTTAGGGTCATCTATGGGCAAGAATGCAATATACCATATTAATTAACCCTCATATGTTGACATTGTATGACACATTTTATGTCTGGAGTCAAATTTACCCCAAAAGTTTAAACTGACACCAAACTATCGAAATAGAAATATTATTACACTTTCTGCATCACCTTTCCTGTGTCTCCCAATTGACTAGCCTTCTATCCCTAAATATAAAAAAATCTGTGATTAAATGTCTCATTTTAGAGGCTGTGGTAAGTGAGACTGTGAACTTTAAAATCTGTACGGGAAAGTGCCAAAGGAATCACTCACGAAATAAAATAAAAAAGGTATATTTTCTTACATTTTACACAGCTACCCCACAAATGACCCCACACAACAACTTTGTATAAAAGGTTGGTACAGGATGTTTGAAAACATAGCATTATGTTTATTGCATATTCACTATTTAATCCCAAAAAACTAACAAAAAATCATAAAGATGACAAAATAAGATTAACCGGTTTTTAAGAGACGTCAAACATTGACGTAAAACCTGATTCAACCCTCAACAAAAATCCCTGTCTATTCATCATTCCATTCATATTCTTAATTTTACAAAAAGCCTTTAATCATACCAGTCGTATTTTTATAAACAGTACCAACTTCAAAATGTCCTCAATCCCAAGGTCATCCTCAGAAGGAATTAAATGTTAGCAGGATTCAGACATTCAGACAGAAACAGGAGAGAGAATGATCCAGAAGATATTGCCGGGACTTATGTGGGGCAGCATAAAAAAAAGACCAGGCATTAAAGGGGTATATGCAGATAAAGGCTAACCTTCTGTTCTGAAACAGTATTTACAGAATCTTTCAGATATACATCAGCCGTGAAGAAATGGGTCTGGCCTTCATTCTGACTCATTATATGTGAATATGTGAATGCTCCCTCATTTGATCAGGATACCATCAGCTTTATTTCAGCTCCATATACCCCCATCAATGATCCATCTCTCATAACTCCAGAAGCACAGTCCACACACCAAAAAGTTGCAGATGATGGTTACACTCCCTTGTAACATATGTCTAGATTTGTTTCTCCTTAAAAGACCTCCCATCGAAAACTGATGTTTTGTGTGAGATTATGATCATGCACAACTGTTTTTGTCCGAAAATCTCATGTTTAGTCAAAATTGGTGTTTTCTTGAGTTTCTGAGTAGGCTTACCAATACGCTGGTTTCCGGGGGTTCATGACGTCACAAGATCCTTAACATAAAAATGGGTGGAGTTGAGGTGATCCTAGGGTGGTCTCGGCTGGGCACGTGGTATAAAAGCAGAGACCAAAGATTTTTTTTCCTCTTTGAGACTGAGACCCTTGTACTGCTAACTAGCTAGTTCAAGTTCAAATGCGAATTGCTTTGTATTACTGCTAACGTTAATATTACGACTTATATCGACACACCCTTTCACTCCTTGACCGTATGAATATTCATAATATGACTACGTAGCATCATCGTCATATGACCACACCTACTCAGTTCCAGTTCCAGTTCAAATTGAAGCGGTAAAAAAGGCCTTAGAAAAGGCTCTGCAGTATCTCTTTAAAAACACCAAAAAATATTTTTTAATTAACAGCTTGTTAAAATTCTGGTATTGCAATTGTGGTTGGAAAGAAAACCAGCATACACACGGGTACTCTAGGACCAGGGTTGAGAACCACTGATTTAGATCACAGTGCCATCTTTGTGATTTCCAAAATTGCTGTGCAGCAACGCCCTGTATTTCCCATGCTGTAAGTACAGTTATTCAACGTTACAGAAACCGATACACGCCATGTCCTATTTTTACCACAAACTGTTAAATCCAATAACGCCAATAATGCGCAGCATTATGATCACATTCCAATGTCAGCTTTCTTGTTGTGGTCGTTCGCAAGATAATGGAGTTTTGCCAGTATTGAGGACCTTGGGCTACTCTCATCACCGGGGGAGGGGGGTATACTACAAAACAGGATTATTGACTAAGCTGATAAGTGAGTAAAACCCAGAACAGCACTTTTATTTCTTTCAGATTTTTCCATGTTTTCTCGTAATTGTACCCTAGTACACTGGTTCTCAAGTTCGGTCCTGGGGCAGGAGAGGGAGAGGGGGCTGAGCCAATCACAGCTGATACTGGGTCACCACGAGAAGGGGCATCACATGGCTAAGGCCAGAAGAGATGCGTCGCTGATCGAGGTATCCACCCCCGAATCAAGCAGCGTTCGTGAATGTGGAAGCATCAGCCAGGAAAGCGAATTCCCAATATGCGCCATGCTGGCTGCAGCATTATATGACCTACAGAGCAGATCATCAGTCACTCTGCACTATGACTTAGGACATCGGGCATCCTCCTAAACTGCCTCCCCTGGAGATACTACAAGCGCCGTGGTGGCGGGCTCAACAGAGGGCATACGGTCAAGCCCATGGACCTCAGCGTCTGACATAGATATGAGCGTCCTACAGTCTACGGGCACCTGCTGCGAGCCAGGGTGTGCCCAGTACTTAGTTCTGCCACAAAATCGGTAGACACCGGCATCGTAAACTGAGCCTACTGGGGAGCATGACGGTGAAACTTAGTTGTCTCCTTGGGGACAGCCTGGGGCACATTGCGACTCCTACGTTAGTAATAGTCCACTGAACCCTCAGCGGAACCCGAACCTTCCACCGACCCCCTCTCAGATTAGTCAACCGTGTAGGCTCAATTCTGAGAAAACATGGTGTTGGACGCCGCATCAAACACCTCAAAGTCCGGACCCATGCTCGGACCCTCCTCCACTGCAGGCCTATCACGGAGACCATGCTGGGGAGCTGGTTCTGCTGCTGAACTGCGGAGCGAAGCAGTGTGAGTTCCGCAGAGAGGCGAGTGTCCCTACCAGACTTGCCCTTTTTACATGGTGGGCCATCAGTGGAGGAGACACCCCTGCGTTTAAGGGCAACCCCTACAGGGGGTGGCGCCCTACCAGAGGGGGGCATATGGCGCATAAACGCATCCAATCTGTCTTGCTTCGTCTCCAAAGACATGCCCACGCAACATGGGCAGGGGTCAGAGAACGCCTCCTGCAGGTGCCCTAGACCAAGGCACAAGTAGCACCTGGTGTGAGCAGCAGACTCCCCATGGCTCCCTTACATTCAGTGCCCAAGGCGCTCATGCCTGGAGCAGAATGAGTAACACCGGAGGACGCAAACGTGGATGGGTGAATTGGACCACAATGGGGGAGAATAGAAAGAGCAGAAAACAGAGCGCACACGCTCACAATCTGCCACACAAACCAATCAAAGGAGTGCACACGCTCACAGATTGGGGAAAGGTCTCACTGGGGGAGGGACCACGCCCAGGGTTTCAGAGACAAGATCAGGAGACACTCCCCCAGCACTTTCAACCAATCAACGGAGCGCACACGTTCACAGATTTGGAAAAACATCTCACTGGGGGAAGGACCACGCCCAGGGTTTCAGAGACAGAATCAGCAGGCAGTCTCGCAGCACTTTCAACCAATCAATGGAGCGCCCACGCTCATCGATTGGGAAAAACGTCTCACTGGGGAAGGACCACACCTAGGGTTTCAGAGACAGAATCAGCAGGCACTCCCGCAGCAATTCAACCAATCACGGAGCTCACATGCTCACTGATTAGGAGACACGTTTCTCTGGGGGAAGGACAACGCCCAGGGTTTCAGAGACAGAATCAGCAGACACTCTGGCAGCACTTCAAACAATCAACAGAGCGTACAGTACATAGTCACCAATTGGGAAACATTTTACCAGGGCAGCTTTAAACAAAGGACTTAACAAACTCTCTTGTTTAAACAATAATTAGCAAATGCAATATAAGCCAAAAAGGAATGCAAACATTCCCAAGGCAGAATAAACGCGGCAGCACTGAGTGCCAAACCGCACTATATGCTACACGAAAACAACAGCAAAGTTAACGTTAGCAATAACAAACAAAGCGATACACAGTATGTAGTCTTTTAGCAACAATGCTACCAGTGGATTACCGCATGCAAGTGCTATCGTAGCCTTTGCAGGACAGGAAACCGTGGCTCCGACCGTCGTTGCAAAGCTGGGGGATAGCACAGGTATACAAACAAAGGTTTTACGTCTCAAGCTCTGCATCAGCAAGAAGAAAGAAGAGGACTTCCGCCTTGACTTGTCTCTATTTATAGAGGAAGTTACGTCATCACGTGAAGGTCATGGCCATGACAAATTTTTGGTATAAGAGTCTCGATGCATCCGGCAACAAGAAAGTATAAGTTTGTAAGTTCACGACCCTAATGGTCGAAGGAACAAATGTCGTGGATTTTTCCCTTTCAACCCACAGTGAGCAAGTCTGTCCAAACAGAACCACAACAAAACCATGTAATAGAATAAGAAAAAGAATTTCAGTTTATTTGGAGATAAACTCAGAATGAGAGAGAGTCTTACCAGAATCTCTCTAACTTGAAAAACAGAATACAGAGGAGATTTATACACAATCTATCATTGCTTTACTGATTTGCCACAAGGGGCGGTTTCTAAACATACAGAGACAAGGGTATCCATTTCTTGGTGTTTAGTCTTTCAATAACTATCAATAACCTTCAAACCAAGTAACGAAAACATCTGCCTGTCTCTGCAGATTGTGAAGGAGAGACACAGAGGGAGTGAACCACAGCCTACTCAGTGTTCACAGAGAATACATTGTTTAATTACTTAACTATATATATACTTGATCTATTATATTAAATGCTTAATGATAATCATGTGATTGTCTCTATGTTAATACACACATATTGTAAAACAGAAAATTCCTTCACACAAACTAAAAACGTCCCATATTCACATTGTGCTTGTTGTGCTATATTGCAAACAACTACATAAGAAGAGGTAACAAAATGTTATAACTGATCAACTATATATAACTGAGGTGAATCAATATGCTCCTAATTAGGTTGTTGAACACGTGTTTAAATTCTTTCATAATTTTGTTTCCTTAAACTTATTAACACAATGCTGGTTTGGCTTGTTATCAATTTGTGTTGTCTTTGAATAGTTAATTATCAACCAAATGGTTAGTTTTCGTGGCCATGTGTTCAGTTTCATCAATTAGGAGCCTATTGATTCATCTCTGCCTTTCATTTGCTCAGTTTTGTTACCTCTTTTCATGAAACTTTTTTCAATATAGCACAATAAGCAAAATGTGAACATGGGACATTTATTGTACATGGCATGCATAGCTATTTTCTGATATAATTTGGCTTAAAGAGTAAGTGCACCCACTGTCTCAGCCTGTCTCCGCCTACTATACAATTTTGAAAAATACTTTGTGGGGTGAGCGAGGGAGAGGGGTGGGGACAGAAGAGCTGTGTCCAATCATCATTTGCATAAATGAAATTACAATGTACAAATTATTTCCTATAACTCAGATCAAACAATTAAACTAGACATTGCAGATCAAATATGATTCAAGATTCAGCAACTGTATGGCCTATTTCTCACCTCAAATATTTTCAGAAACGTATTCATACGTGAGAACCACTGCCCTAGTACGATTCAATTCCTGCTCAGAATTCGTCGCTACACAGCCCGTCGGCTGGCGGTAGGAAGGAGGTTGCCGCATCATCTTCAAAGTGTGACTCCTTGTGCCCCTAACCATGGTCCCAGCACTGCATGGAGCCACTGGGTGCGCGACGATTCTCCCTGCCGAGTCCCTCCCCCCACCCTGGCGTAGCCGCCCAATTTGCCGCTCCCTCAAGGCACCGGCCATACTCAGATCTGGCAGTACCCGGGTGCGAATCCGGGTTTTATTTTCTATTTCACATTGCATTAGTGATTATAATGAGAGAGGGGAAAATCGTGCTCTAACAACTTAAAAAGAGGTGCAACCTTACATCTAAAGTTCAAGTATAGGAAGAGAGGAGGCACGGCACTCTTTTTAGGAAAAAAAGTAGCAAATTCATTTATTTATAAAACCTTAGCGTTTCGGTCAAGGAGACCTTCTTCAGATGATACATAGACAAAGAGGGTATATATACAGAGACAAGGAGGTCTAAGTGAAGGCAATTAGGTTAATAAGTCAATGGGTTTCAGGTGTGTAAAAAAGCCAATGGGCTTCAGGCACAGCCTGATTACTGAGAAGATCTAATTTTATGTGGATCACCACCTTAAACCCCTAGTGGCCAAACTTCCATCTTTCCTCAAAGACACTGTGGGCTTTTTGAGACTCATCAATACACAGGGCACACTCCCAGATGATTGCCTCTTAGTATCTTTTGATGTCCAGTCCCTATACAGTCATCTCCCATGAGGTGGGTATTGAACATTGTGTGCACTTTTTAGACCAAAGACAATGGCTTAACCCCTGACCCCCCCATCACATTTTTTGGCTGACCTCATAAACTATTTTGAATTTAACAACCAGTACTACCTCCAAAAAACAGAAACTGCCATGGGCACCAGAATGGCACCTAATTATTCCAACCTCCATCTTGGTTAAATTGAGAAGTTCCATATATTTAATGAGGCATGCAATCCGTTTATGAAACACATTGTTCTATATAAAAGATACATTGATTTATTTGTGCTTTTCCAAGGAAATATGGTCACCCTAACACATTTTCACAACTTACTCAATTCCATCACAGGACACCTGCAGTTTACCATACTATGCAATGAGACATCCTTGGATTTCCTGGATGTGAGAGTGACAAAAGAAGGTAATTCACTTTCCACTGTTTTGTTTCGAAAACCCACTCACACAAATAGTTACCTCCATGCACATAGCTGCCACCCACCTGCCCTGAAGCCTCCCTATCAGCCAACTGCATAGGATTAAACGCATCTGCTCTAGCAACACCACATACCAAGGGGAAATCATGGAATGGTTCAAGGAAAAGGATTACTATGACCAGTGGCTGAACATGGCAGAGCGCAAACTGGACACAGTACAAAGAGACCAACTGATCAATAACACTTAAAAAGTAAAACGCCAGCTGCCTTTAAAATGTTTCACCACCTAGACTCCACAGAGTTCTGAGATCCTCCCCATTCTGAAAAAAACACTGGCATATCCTCTCCTCTGACACTGCCCTGGGCACTGTGTTCCACCAGGAGTTTACAGAAGGGGTAAAAACATCATAGCTAGTTTGGTGAAAGCCCGAGTTGCCCCTATCACCTCTCATACAGGCAGAGCCATAGATCTCCCTGATGGGAATTATGTGTGGCAGGTGCACCCAGTGCCAGTTTACAAAAAAAAAAGTGACACTTCAGCCACCCAAGATCGTGCTCTGCCATTAATATTCGTGGCATCCTCAGCTACAACACAAAAAATGTGGTATATTCTATCCGTTGCACATGCAGCCTCCTTTATGTTGGTGAGACCTCCTGTGAGTTGAGACTGAGCATCGCAGTGCCATACGTAGAAAAGACTGTACCAACCCCATTGCTCAACATTTTTTACAACGTGATTTTTGTATTTTGGCATTGAAAGGGTCAAACCCCACTGTGGGCCACACGCCAATGCACAAACATACCGCCTCAAAAGATAACTTTTTTGCATCCACAAATTGGATACCCTACACCCCAGAAGCGTGAACCAAGAAAAAAAACTACTCTGTTATCCTCTGATTCATCCATCCCTCTGCCTGCTTACACTCATCAAACCTTTTATCTCACCCTCTCTCTTTGCCCATTTTATTTACCAATGTTTTTGTCCTACAGATTGTTGGAGGCCTTTCCAGCAGGGAGCAATCCTGAGCAGCTCTCCACCCCCCATTCAACATTTGTCTCATTCTATTGTTTACACTGATCCAATTATTGACACTTAAATTCCATTGTTTTTTTAAATAGTGCCCTTTAAAGGTCCCATATTGTTTCCCTGCATGTTTTCATTTTTGTGAACTCAGGATTAGATGAGACAGAACTGTGAAAATATGAATTAGGTGCTTTTTGAACCAGTAATGACAAATACACTAACCTCTTTTACAAGCCGTTTAAAATTCTTTGCCTTTTCGACGTCGAAAGGGGGCTCATTTTAATATACCAATCAATGGCAACCTATTTACATATCCCGCCTGCACTGCCCGGAGGGGTGTACTACGAAGTGAGATTAAGGGGATAGCGACCTAAATTAAGCTTCAACCCTCGGTTTTCTGTATCACAAAGCTGACTCACTTTTAATCTGGGTATATTGCCATGGCAACTTACTCTGCACGGTTAACCGGCTCCGGGGCAGGTTATGTTCAGGATAACATATTGAAACATATAAAAGCACCGCCCTTTAACCAATCAAAAAGGCGTCTCCATTCCAAAGGATCCCGTAGAGATATGTGCGGATACTGAGAGGACCTCGTCGCAGGGCGAGATTAGTGAGTTCCGCAAAAGATTTCCGTAAAATGCTTGACGTGATTGCTTCAGCAATATTTTAAACATGCTGTATCAAGTTTAAAGTTTAGAGCTCTAGAATGTAGTAGCACAGTTGTCACATTAGAAATAAACTATGACAATGTACTGATAGTATATATTTATTTGTTAAGAGTGGGAAGGTGAATAAGGTATTAACTAGCCTAACAAATTTAACCTACACGATGAGCATTTTAATTTTTTTTTTTACTAAAGCTCCTTCCTGGCTTTGTTGGAGGCAACCAATGGCGGAGCCAGAGGGGTGTCCGGGGTGGCACTGGACACCCCTGATATATGATTGGCCACCCCGGGTGCCACCCTAAAATTTAATTCGCTATCACTGGCAGTTTGATGCTGATTGACATCCCATTTCACCTCTTGTTGAAAGAAGCGTTTATTTTGGCATCCGGCGGTGCCTTTTTCAAATCGAGGACGAGGAAGAGAGAATATTTCCACAGCTCACGAGCGTCTGACACAACTATGGCAGACCTGCGGCGAAAGCACCACATTGAAAGTTTTAAGGTTTAGCATCGGGGTTTAGGTTTCCTGAACAACTTTTACGAAAGTTGAGTTGCTGTGTAGATGCATATTGGCAATTTGGCTCCATAACAGACAGTTAATCAGATAAGAGAGATCGGTTCACAATTTAGCCTAACATTATGTTTACATCTGTAATACTACTAGTAATACACGCCATGCATATACAGTGCAGTGTTGTAAGTTACAGTATACGAGTGTTTAGCTAATGTGGGGTACCTAGTACAGCTGTCAGTGTTTAGCAAGTTAACATTTATCAATTTGAAATCCATTAACTCAGTTAGATTTTCGTACTAACTCAAAACGAACAATTGTCAATCTGTTAATGTTACTCAAAAGATTACCACAATTTGCAGATAGCCTGTTTGCTATCGTAAAGGTGTAAGAAATTATAGCTACTTACTGCAGAGTAGGGCTAGCCATGATCTAACTAGTAACTTAGGCTGGTAGTTGATTTTAAGGTACAATTATGATAATGGTGATTTGTAATTAAGATTGGACTAAAATGTGGGTAATTGGATGCTTAGATGTAACCATAGTCTTATTTTTGCATAGCGTCATCTGCTACCATACAATCGGCGAGCTACAGCTCCTGTGATTGATTCTAAGTCTGTACTGGCTGCGGCGGCACACCAGTAAGGCTTTCCAATCAGTTAGAGTGGTGCTACATCGATTGGTTTATAAGGCAGAAAATGCACGCTTCACTACATTACCTGCCTGGTTTTCCCTACTAAAAGACCACTACCACATTTTATCATCTGCGAGTGCTCTTGATCGAACCTGGGCGTGGAAAGTGTACCCCAGTGAGATCTGCTACCATACAATCGGTGAGCTACGGCTCCGGTGATTGATTCTAAGTCTGTACTGGCTGCGGTGGCACACCAGTAAGGCTTCCCAATCGGTTAACGTGGTGCTACATCGATTGGTGTATAAGAGTGCTTCGCTACTCTCTACGTTGCAAGATGGTGTCAAGCAAGGTGTCAGGTAAGAGTGGTGTCCTGATCCCTCCTTTCTTTTATTCTATTTTACATACCGTTATTAATAACAAAACTCCCTCAATTAACAATTTTAACAATATTACCAACGCTGAGACTGGACGTGAGGTAAAAGCGTTTGAAGGCAAACACGCCATATATGACTCCTTCATTTCTCACGCTTGGGTGCTACCAAATCTGAGGCATAAAAAAATACCTGCCGAACTTAAAAACAAGCGGAGAAACGATTATATAATTCCTATACCTTACCGACTTCGTAGTCAACATAGCAAAGACAATAACGAAGTGCGGAAATGCGGAAGTCCTGAAGTATTTATAGCTGGCTGGAAACGCACAACAGGTGTAGGAAATAATTGTCGGGCAAGATACGAGTACCGGAACGGAGGCGGAAAATATCCGATATAGTGTCCTGACGACGCCAAAAAGGAAACCAAAATGTAGAAATGCAAAGGCTGCAAATAACCATTAGAGGACCCCCCTTCTAAGGGACGGCTAATTAGAGTAGGATCCAAGATGTTCCTGGAGGGTACCCAGCAATGCTCCCCAGGGCCATAACCCTCCCAGTCCACTAAAAACTTATAACCTCTGCCCACACGTCTCTCAGCCAAAATACGCCGAATGGTGTACACCGTACCTCCATCCACGAAGCGGGGGGGAGGCGAGGGCTTATCAGCCAAAGCGAGGGCGCTAACGAGTACAGGTTTCAGGCGGGAGACGTGGAAGGTAGGATGGATGCGCATGGAGGAAGGCAACTGGAGACGAAAAGTAACCGGGTTGAGTTTTTGAATAAGTTTAAAAGGACCCACAAACTGAGTAGTGAGTTTATAAGACTCAACTCGCAAGGGAAGGTCCCGTGTGGAGAGCCACACTCGTTGCCCCACCCGGTAGGAGGGAGCAGGATGATGACGCCTGTCGGCCACCGCCTTTGGCTTAGCTGAAGCGTGCAATAGAGAGGAACGCACACGCCTCCAAACCACTCGACACCTGCGAATGTAGGAAGCGGCGGAGGGAACCTCCGCTCTCTCCAGCTCAGGAAATAAGGGAGGCAAATAACCCAACTGAGCTTCAAAAAGAGAGAGACCCATGTAAGCGTTACGCAAGGTGTTATGAGCGTATTTGGCCCAGGTGAGATGACGACTCCAGGACATAGGATTGGAAGCAGCCAGACATCGTAGGGTGCTCTCCATGCTCTGGTTGGTACGTTCAGTCTGTACGTTGGTTTCGGGATGAAACCCGGAAGAAAGACTGACCGATGCCCCCAGCTGAGTGCAAAACGAGTGCCAAAATTTAGCGACGAACTGTGGACCGCAATCTGACACCACATCCAGGGGAAGACTAGTGCACCCTGAAAACATGGTCCACCATTTACTGGGCCATCTCAGGAGTGGACCGCAGTTTGGGCAGAGCGACAAAGTGAGCCACCTTAGAAAACCGATCAACAACCACTAAGATAACGGTGTTCCCATGCGACGGCGGCAAACCGGTTACAAAATCTAGAGCGATGCGGCTCCAGGGACGACTAGGGCCGGGAAGTGGACGTAAGAGACCCGAAGGGGAAAGTCGCAAACCCTTGTTACGTGCGCAAATGGCACAAGCGGCGACAAATTCCCACACGTTGCTCTCGGTTTTGGGCCACCAAAACCGGCGGGAAATGAATTCCTTAGTCCAGGGAAAGCCCGGATGGGCCACTAACTGGGAGGAGTGACCCCACTGGAGAACCCGAGATCGCAACCGGGACGTAACAAACAGGCAATGGGGGGGAACGCAACGCCCTCTGCACCGCTGCCTCAAACTCTGCCTCTTTGTCAGACTGATCAAAAATGTGTGACAGCGCATCCGGTTTAATATTCTTTGACCCGGGGCGATAGGTCAGAATAAAATGAAACCTGGTAAAGAATAACGTCCAACGAGCTTGACGTGAGTTGTATCTCTTAGCCTGTTGCATATACCTTAAGATATAAGGTTTTATGGTCGGTCCAAACCGTAAAAGGATGCTCCGCTCCTTCCAACCAATGGCGCCACTCCTCCAACGCCAATTTGACAGCTAACAGCTCACGATCTCCAATGTCGTAATTTCTCTCGGCAGATGTTAAGAACCTGAGAGAAATACATGCAGAGGCGTTGACCTCTACCACAAAGGGGAGGGAGGGATTGGGAGTTATAAGGATGGGCTCGGAGCAGAACCTCCTCTTTAGCTCGGTGAAAGCCGCTTCAGCCCTAGAATTCCACTGTAAGTGGGCCGGAAGTGTCTTTTTAGTGAGACTGGTAATGGGAGCGGCAACCATGCTAAAATTACGGATGAACCTCCGATAAAAATTGGCGAAGCTCAAGAAGCGTTGTACTTGCTTCTCTGAATTGGGCGTAGGCCAGTTCTTCACCGCCAAAATTTTCTCTGGGTCCATAAGTACCTTACCATTCACCACAATGAACCCCAAAAAACAGACAGAGCTGGTGTGGAAAGCACACTTCTCTGCCTTAACAAATAGCTGGGCCTTAAGAAGTGCCTCCAGAACCTGCCTAACATGGACGATGTGGGATGAGAGATCCGGAGAAAAGATTTTAATATTGTCTAAGTAGACAAAAACCGATTTCTCCAGCATCTCTCTCAAAACATCCTTCACTAGCGCCTGGAAGACAGAGGGGGCGCAATGAGGCCGAAAGGCATGACCCGGTACTCATAGTGCCTGTGGTGCATGTTAAATGCTGTCTTCCACTCATCGCCCTCACGCATGCACACAAGGTTGTAGGCGTTGCGAAGGTCGAGTTTGGAAAAGACCAACACCCCCTGTAAGCGCTCAAATGTGGAGTTCATGAGTGGGAGAGGATACCAATTTTTTATGGTGACGTCATTGAGCCCTCAGTAGTCTATACAAGGTCTCAGCCCCCCGTCCTTCTTTTTGACAAAGAAAAAACCAGCGCCAGCTGGAGACGTAGATGGTGTGATAAAACCATTAGCCAAAGCTTCCTCAATACACTGCTTCATAGCAGCACTCTCAGGGACTGATAAGGAATACAGTGAACCCCTGGGAGGAACAGTACCCGGGTATAGCTCAATGGCACAATCATATGGTCTATATGGGCGGCAATCTGGTGGCGCGTTGTTTACTAAAAACCTCGGCAAGGTCTGAGCACTCCGCTGGAACGCCCGTGGGTAGAGCAAACTCGAGCGCTCCTACCACCTCTGGTGCACCGGAGGAAGCGTCAGACAACCTGTCCCACTCAAAATCAGAGGTGGAAAAATCCCCCTCTCTAAGACTTTCCTCTCTACTCTCACTTCTCCGAGCGGTAGTGAGACTCTGCTTCCTCTGAATCACTGTCAGAGCCGAACTCGGAGAGATCAGGGGCGTGGCCCGATGAAGAGAAGGCAACTGAACGACAATGTGACTGGCACTGAGGTCCCCACTGACGAATAGGTTTCCTATATGTACCCCAACAGATATGAGGGTTATGTAACCCTAGCCACAAATGTCCCAGTACCAGTGGGTACGACGGAGAGTCAATTAAAAATAATTCTATTCTCTCCGAGTGCCCCTGGAGAGAGATGCGCATCTCTACTGGATTCGTCCTCTGCTTAATAACTCCAGAACCCAAAGGGCGACCATCAATGGCAGTAACCTGACGGGAGCTAGTGAGTAGATTGGTGGGGATTTTTAATTTCCTAGCCCATTTAGCATCAATAAAAGACTCCACAGCCCCAGAATCAATAAAAGCGTTAACACTTACAGAGCGTCCCTCCCAAAACAGTTGAACGGGTAACAAGGTCCGAGAAGGAGTACTATTTTGTCTCACTGGGGACCTTGGTTTCCCCCGTGAGACCCCCTCGTTTCCTGTCAACTTAGGACATCGATCCTTAGTATGGCCCCTACGCTTGCAGTATTGGCACCAGTATCCCCACGGATTTGTTCTCCTAGGTTGGTGGAGAGACGACCCATCCACCTGTATGGGCTCCACCTGATCAGCGGAGGGATAGGTGGGGGAACTGGGCGGAATACCTATAGGCAAGGCGGTTTTAAAACGGACCGAGTGATTGCTACGCTCACGTTTACACTTTCTGATCCGGTTATCAAGGCGTATAGCCGTGATGACCAGGTCATTGAACGTTGCGGGTGGCTCAAGCATAGCTAACACGTCCTTAATGGGGTTGGACAGCGCTTTTAAAAATAAGGATTTTAGCGGGCCTTCAGGCCAACCTGTCTCCCCAGCTAATGCTTGAAATGCTATGGCAAAGGCCGCTACTGTATCAGTTCCCTGGCGCAAACTGGTCAATTTCCTGGAGACCTTGTGATCAAAAACCAGCTGCATCTCATTCATGAGCTGGATTGAATCACGAATAACAGGGGCGTTGGCCCGAATTAGAGGGTCAGCCCAAGCGAGAGCCTGATCAGATAGAAGTGACAAAATAAATGCGACACGGGATTCTGGTGTAGTGAAGCGGAAGGGTTGTGCTTGAAAAAAAACAATACATTGTGTCAAAAATGGTCTGCATTTCCCCGGTTCCCCACCATAACGAGGCGGTAGTTGGAGTTTATGCTCTTTAAGGGTACGGGGCATGGGAATGGGAGGAGTTTGTGCTTGATGACGCCAAAAAGGAAACCAAAATGTAGAAATGCAAAGGTTGCAAATAAACATGACACTCTGAGCCACAGCAGGTATAGCAGTAATGAAGAAAGGGACATACATAAAAGGAAGGGAAATTTTGTACATAACACATACATAACGTTAGATTTTTTTTTAAAGATTTGTTTTGCAGTATTGTTAGCTTGTTTGGAGTGCTTTTGAACTCCAAACAATTTTTTAACAGCAAATTAATAAATACTGTTCTTAAAGAGCACTAGAAATTAGCATTTAAGTGCTGTTTTTCAAAAATGTTCTTCTGGGGGGGGGGCACGCCCCCGGACCCCCCTAGCATTTAAGTGTCCCCCCACTTGCCAAACCACAGCTATGCCCTTGTGCATGACTACAATTAATAAACAATTAATTCTGGTGTTGTTACAATAGATTAAGTCAAAAGACTTGTTAATGCGCCTTTGTCTCTTCTCGTGGCCTGCGTTTAAAAAGCGGTTTGGTGGGTACAGCCAGAGACCCTCCCCCATCTCTGGTACAGCCGCTCCAAATGCACTCCGCTTGCGCGTGCACTTTAAGCATGTGCATCAACAGGTGTAATGATGACGAGTTGCACGCGTCAGGCGATTATGTTCGACGTTGTCTGTTTACGTTCTGTGCACTCCAGTCATGTGGCACTGATGGCAGACAGGTTAAGATGTTCAAAAGTGTGGGCCCACTTTACCAAAGAGAACGTAAACACAGCAAAAATTTGCAAAATACAAAAAAAATATATTCAAAAAACAAAAATTACTGTTTCGTGTAAGGGGAGTAAAATACCAATCTAATGAAATGCTTATAAATACAACATGCCATAAATCTGAAGCAGTGCAGTGTTTTCGACTGCTTGAGCTGCACCATTCCTCTCAATCAGAGCCGGACTGGGACCAAAATTCCGCTCTGGCATTTGTGATCTTGTCTGGCCCATTTGATTATTATCAACAACTAAGGCTAGGTTATTCCATCCGATCGGTAAGTTTGCACTTGCGCTGGTGCGTGTGTTCACTGTTTCTGCATGCAATAAGTTATTAGGCCCATTTAAAATCAGTCTCTGAGACAGGCGAGATGTTTTTCGTTTATATAGGCTACTCCATGCTAATTATGATTTAACCATTGTATGTGTTATATTTCACCAACAAACATTGGAAACTATTTAGTCTTTAGTATTTATTAATACACTACTCTGGTAGCAGCATGTGATTGTATACTATGGGCTACTAACTCAAGTTTATGGTGACCGAACAGACTCTCTCAGCCACAGTCCAAGTTTGATGTCACAGCGCTCGCTTGCCTATGAAATCAACTTCATACAAAGTTCTGACAATGCGCGCACAGCACACACACACCCGGGTCGATAAGTTAATAAAAAATTGAAGCGGGCAAAAAACAATGCCTAACGGGCTTGCCGAGAGTTGCCCCTTTTGGCTTGCTGTACGTACTCTACGTTCTTATGGTCCGTCCATAAAGTGAATGGGTGCTCAGCGCCCTCTAGCCAATGACGCCACTCCTCCAATGCTAATTTCACCGCCAGCAGCTCCCGGTCCCCTACGTCATAATTTCTCTCGGCAGGTGTTAAGCCACTAAAGAAATAAGCACACGGGTGCATCTTACGGTCTAGCGTAAAATAGCTCCTACAAAATAGCTCCTACCCCCAACTCTGAGGCATCCACCTCTACCACAAAGGGGAGGGAGGGATTGGGAATAATGAGTATGGGCTCAGATTTAAATCTTCTTTCTAGCTCCGTGAAAGCCACCTCAGCCTTAGGGTTCCACCGAAACCGCAAAAGTGACGTTTTCTTGGTAAGAGCTGTGATGGGAGCAGCTACTGCACTAAAATTTTGGATAAACCTCCAATAGAAATTAGCAAAGCCCAGGAAGCGTTGCACTTGTTTGACGGAAAGCGGAGTGGGCCAGTTCTTAACTGCCAAAACCTTTTCGGGATCCATTTGGACTTTTCCCTCAGCCACAATAAACCCCAGAAAAGAGACTGAATTGGCGTGAAACAAGCACTTTTCTGCCTTAACAAACAGTTGGGCTTCCAAAAGACTTTTTAAAAACCCGTCTGACATGGCTGATATGCTCAGAAAGATTAGCAGAGAAAATCAAGATATCGACTAAATAAACAAACACAAATTTCTGTACCATCTCTCTGAGCACATTGTTTACTAGCTTCTGAAAGACATGACGCGGTACTCATAGTGTTTGTTATGAGTGTTAAATGCCGTCTTCCATTCATCACCCTCACGCATGCACACCAGGTTGTAAGCATTCCGGAGGTCAAGTTTGGTAAAAACTGACGCCCCCTGAAGACACTCAAATGCGGAGTTCATGAGCAGGTAACGGTTCTTTATGGTGATGTCATTTAAACCGCGATAGTCGATACACGGCCTCAAAATCCCATCCTTTTTCTTAACAAAAATGAAGCCGGCCCCTGCCGGTGAGGTAGAGGGTCTAATAAAGCCATTGGCTAGGGCCTTCTCGATGTACTCCTTCATAGCCGCACTCTTGGGGGCAGATAAGGAATACAGGAAGCCCCTGGGAGGAACCGTGCCCGTGTACAAATCGATAGCACAGTCATAGGTTCTGTGGGACGGCAAGGTGGTGGCGCATTGCTTGCTAAATACCTCGGCGAGGTCAATGTACTCGGCAGGTACATTGGCAGGTAAAAGAAATTTGAGCGCCCCTCCTATTCTAGTGCTCTCCAAACTAGAAGGAGAATTAGGTAATAGTTCCCACCTGATTTCAGAATCAGAGAGCTCATCCAGAGAGCCCTCGTCCCAAAGGGAGTTACCGTCAGCTAGAGAGTCCCAAGCCAAACTCTCCTCTCTATCCTCAGGCAGAACTGTCTTGATCAGAGAGAGAATCAGCCTCCTCCAGGTCACTGTCGGAACTGAGCTCAGAATGGTAACCACGCCCACCTGAGGCGAATGATACCGATGGCCGGCAGTGAGATTGGGGCCCTCATCGGTGGATAACAGCCTTGTCTCTGCCCCAATCAATATGAGGGCTGTACTGAACCAGCCAAGAATGCCCTAGCACAAGGGGATAAGCCGGAGAGTTGACAAAAAAAAACTGAATGTGCTCATAATGGGACTCGGGGAAAGCGCACATATTTAAGAACCCCGTAATTTCTTTGATATTACCGGTACCCAACGGGCGGCCGTCGAGAGCTGTCACCACCCGGGGCTGAGTGAGGCGGTGTATGGGAGTTCTTTGTTCCCTAGCCCATTTAGCATCTACGAAACACTCAACTGCTCCGGAATCGATGAAAGCGTCGACATTAGTCGAGCGCTTATTCCAGAGCAGCTGAACCCGCAATAACGTCTGAGAGGCGGTAACATTATGTCTCGCTGAGGTCCCTGGTTCCCCTAGCAAGACCTTCCATTTCCCCCCAATTTAGGGCACTGATCTTTTAAATGGCCCCTGCGCCTGCAGTAACGACACCACTCCTCTCGCAGCTTAGGTTGTTTAGGCTCGCGCAGAGAAGTGCCGTCCACCTGAATAGGCTCCTCCCTGTTAGAGGGAGAGTATGCAGAAGAGGAAGCTGGGGACATTACCGAAAGGGAAGAGAGATAACATGTAGCACGGTCTCTCCTGCCACCGCTCTCTCGCTCTCGGACACGGTTATCGATGCGGATAGCTGTGGTTACCAGGGCATCAAACGTAGCGGGCGGTTCGAGCACTGCCAGGCCATCTTTAATAGGGTCTGATAATGCATTGATGAACAGCAAAATCAGGGGGCCTTCAGGCCACTATGTCTCGAAACACAATACCAAAACCCGCTACCGTCTCATTGCCCTGGTGGAGATGGGTTAGTCACATGGCAGACTCCTGACTAGAGATGTCATGATCAAAGACTAACGCCATCTCCTCCATCAGCTTATCCGCATCATTCATAATGGGAGCTTTAGCCTGAATCAGAGGACTAGCCCAGGCGAGGGCAAGGAATCTAGCGTCTACTGTGGAATTTGAACCTTCTTCTCTACCTTGCGTCGTGGTGCGACGTCCAGTTGTATTGACGTGAATGTTCAACATGGCGAACTACAACTTCACAAAAAATTACGACAAAAGGCGCATCATTGCCGTCTGTATTTCACTTGAACCGTTCGTTTTATTTCCGCGAATTATAGCCTCTTAATAAATTTGGTGTATTGTCTGATTGTGTCATGGTTTGTTTGCTTTCTATTATAAGCCAATACTAACCAACAATACTAGCTATTCATATTTGGATTTCTGACATTTCTCAGATGTTCGCCTTGTTCCTTCTGAAAAGGATTGTTCAGAGCATCCTTTGTGAAAGGAGGGATAAAAGGAATCGTGAAGCTCCTTTCTTTCTCAATATAAGAAGTTAGAATGGTCCTTAGAATGGCTGCCCGGGAAATATTTCCGGTTCATGCGATCTAAAGTATCCTTCCTTGCTCGAATTTGACTATTCGAATGCAGCCAGTGCTTATATAGCCAGCAGGAAACCAGACTCAGGTGCGCCAGATATGTGCCGGGAAGAGGAAAAACATGGCAAGGCCGACGGAAAAGTACAGCAGGAGCGCCGTCTCGCAGCTCCGAGAGGAAGCGTCTGCAGAGGTGCAGAGAAGGCTGCCAAACCATGACACTCTACCTCTGTCTCCCTCCCCCTCCCTGTATTTGTCCCACCCTCTCCCTCTTTCTCCCTCCTTCTCCCTCTATTTGTCCCTTCCTATCCCTCTGTATCTCTGTTTCCTTTTCCACCTTTGCGCAGAAGGTGGCGCCGGCGTCACCTTTTTGCTCAACTCAGACATTCGTTGCTACTGCAGGCAAACTATTATTGGAAATCACAAACTCTGTGTTTAAATTTATTGGTAGACGGTTCGTGACAATTTCTGCCGAATACGTAGTTTCTAAGTGCCACTATTTCCCTGTAGCAAGTCCATTTATCAAGCAACCCCCCACCTAGTCTATACCTACCTATGCGTGACATAGTGGACAATAGCGTCTATGTTTGAGTTCATAAATATATTTATTCATCATATAAAATTAGAATAACGTCATAGCAACGAGATAAACCCAACAATAGCCTGATCGTATGCCAGAAAAGCCGTGAAAAGCCCTGCCCACTCAAATGCAAAATAAACTGTGAAAGTACTATCTCATTCTACCATGTATTCTACTAGCAATATATGCTATGAAATATGAAATAAATATACAATCCTACCATTGGTTTTACACATCGAGATGTTCCTTTCAAAATTCAGTTGTCATTTATTGTCTGGTACAATCGCTTTGAGAAATATACAACACTTTATACCGCTATTACACTATCTGAAACGTCGCCACGTAATAGCCCCATGCCCTGTAAGCCTGTCTCATGCATTACAGTTCATTCTGGTTTAATTGTCGGCTTTTTTATCCAATAGAGTACATTATAACCTTCGCAACGGTATATGTGTAGGGACAATAAGAACTACAAGTCCATACAGTCCACAGGAGGCTCCTCCTCCACGTTGGAAGTGACGTAGGACGTTGTACCAGTTGTGATTTCCGCACTGTAACGTGATCCTGCGCAGCGGAATGCGCGACTGGCAATAAAGTTGATATGTAGGGGCAACACAGCCAGTTCTATCGAGTTCTTCCCGCAGTTTTCTACCGGGCCAGTTGTCCGCTGAACGTGTCTCGTCTCTGGGCCCGTGAGGCCTGGCGCACGCCCGGGGCCGAGCCCTCGCTCTACAGGAAGCATCGACCGTCCGTGACGTCGACCCAACCGAGCGAGGCGGGCTCATCTACCCCCGGCTATCGGCCACGGAGGACCAGAGACGAGGCGCAAGGAGGCAACGCGAGCACCCGGTGGTCAAGAAGAACCAGCAAGCGGACCATGCAGCCACTGATCCTGTAGCAGAGCACCGCCAGTGAGTCCCCAAAGAGGCAAGCGGTCTGCAGTAGGATGGCGCTGCATAGTTCGGGAGAGATAATGCGACCGGTTCCATTATCCCGTAAGAACGACGAAAGAAAGCTGTTCCAGGGACCCAAGATGAGGCGGACGTTTCCCCTATCTTCCACAACCACTGCGAACTCGCCACAACAGAATCAGGGCGACCAGATTTCCCCTTTTCATCGTGAGTGTGCGATCCAACGGAGGAACCCATTTAACGGACTTTAATTCAAGTAAGGCTGTAACATGGGCAATAGCATATTAGTTAGCAAAATAAACATGTTTGTGACTGGATGTATGTAACTGCTATTGAAAGGTTAATGTGTTCTGTAAAAGTTTTGTGTTACCGTTTTACTTTGGATGGTGTTATGCCATCCACCGCGCTGCGTTAGGTTTAATGCATCCACGCACAGAGCGTATCTTGCATGCGATCTATCTTTAAACACTAACCAGCCGTAATCCTAACACTGCACGCTGATCTCAACGCACACGCATTTAAGCTTACGGCTATCCCTTATGTGTGTGGTATGGTTCATGCGCCGCCATTATTAGCTAGCTCCAGCAAAAGCTAGTTTCAAACCTCCCTCCAGCTTAGTTTCTTTGTTCTCATTGAACACGTGTCCGTGGCAACCCCCACACGTAGGAGAACATGGAAATTCCACACACGCCCAACGCGACACACACACACACACACACACATAGTTTGTTGTACATTATAGTAGTGAATCGTGCCTTGCTCTGTTTGGTACTTTGTGTTCAATAAACTATTACATTTATCCAAGATTGCCTGTATTAATGTTGCTCTTGTGTTGAACTGAATCAGCCAATGCGAATCGCAGGGATTCCCCAAAATGCCTTCACCTTCTAGCTGGATCATTTATATTAATTCGGTATCAACTGAGTACATGATATTGTGATTTTGCTAAGACAATTATTAATGTGTAATTTTATTGGTAATTAATTTAATTATTAATTCAAGTTACCCATTTTTAGTTAGTATATTCTCTTTTGAGAATAATGTATAAATTTTATGAGACTGATTTATAATACAAAAACCATGCCACCAGTTGTATAAGGATGGTAGTGGCGTATCGCAGTACATAAGTGACGCCCCGTGTATAAATAGAGGTATGTCCCCTACATTTTTGGTGCCCCGCGTACGGACTCTGATGATTGAGAGATCATGTTACTGATCATCTTGCTCACTGCTATCAGACTCGTACCTGGTCGCTATATTTTGGTGCCTCGTGTATTAAATAAATGAATATTCCCTATATATGCCAAGTCTTTTTGGGTGCTTTGAGCAATTTACTACAGCCCAGCGTAACGGCAGTTTTCGTTTTAACTGTCTAGTATTACGCAAGCGCTATAGAATACGTATTATGCAGGGGAATTTCCCTTTTGCGATATGTAAGTATTTTTGCGTCTAAAATACCGTTGGTCTCGCTGGCTACATACGTACGTTCGTGTTTCCACTCGAGCACTGTCTTTCCAATATGTTTGATAGCCCTATTGTTATTTTCGCATTTTGAGTGCATTTCACATACTGTAGTGCAATCGTTAAATGTATTTTTGAAGTAGGCTACCGATGTTCATTGAAGATAGAACATTTGGCAGCATTTTGCAGATGGTGGAAAACTATTTTATGTTCATGTTATCATACATAATATAGGCTATGGCGTATACGTGTCTCTTAGGGCATGACAAATGCTCATTCCAATTTACTGTGCGCTGATATGTGGTAGATTAAGGTAAAGATTTCCTTGGAGTCATTATGAATAAGAAAGTTTAAAAGATTAAAAGAATACAGAAAAATGCAATCCCAGGACAAAAGTATACATAATGTAGAGTACAGGGACAAGTGATGTTTTATTGAGGTACAAGAGTGAATGATTAGGCAACATATTTAGGTGTATGTAACACTGTGATATCAATGTTTTTCATCTTAAGCCATCAGAAGGAGCAAATGTATTTGTTTTGTAATGGACAAAACTAATTAATTCATCTTATGACATGTTTTGCATAGGGGTTTTGGACCCATAGATATCTACCCCCCTATACTGATGAAAATATAGTAATTCCCACTTGAAGATTATGCAAAAGTGAGTTTTATGAGCCAAAACTGTTGATTTGTAGTTAAATATATCATAATTTTTATTTATTTAGAGCAGTGCACAATTTAGCCATTTGGATAGATTTGGAGACACTAATGGACAACAGGGTACACTGCTATATTTTGCATCATAGACTTTTAGTAGTTCTGTATATCATCCTCAGACTTTTGCTAAACTTGTGGACATGGAGTTTATGATCCAGGAAATGTATATATATATTACCGATTTCACTTATGTAGCTCTCAGCAAAATAAAATAAAAAATTTGAATTAAATTATGAAAATAAACAAATCTAAGTTTGTATTGTAAATGGTACACCTGTGTTCTTTCATTTAAGCCATTTACCAAGTTTATGTGATGCTCACACTTGGAGTTATGTGATGCTCACACCCCTTTGCCATCTGCGCCAAGGGGTTAATCCTGACCTCTATCCTCATTCTAACTTCTGTCCTCTGGTGTAAAACAGCCTTTAGACAATTGCACAGTAGGCTAAGTTAAGGCGGTTATTTGTATAGCAGTTTTTACTGAGAACTGTCACAAAGAAAAAAAAAAAAAACAGAACAACACAGACTCTATCAGGGACCCTGCTGGAAGCATGGACTCTGTAAGTAGCTAATTGTAATTTACTATCTAACACTGGCATTGAACATAGTGCTGTAGAGCCAGTCTCGTAACAAACAGTTAATTTCAGCTGTTCCTGTGATTTCACCATGTGGCTTATACAGGCGATGGTCATGTTATCCAGCTGATTTAAGTTTAAACCTGTGGTTTTGCAGATCTCTATCTCAAGAAAGATTAGCCAAATGGGTCGCAAAAATAAACAGCTATCACTTGCATCTATGGCCAGAGTGTGTGGTTTCTTTTTTTTATAGTTAGCTTGGTAACCAATGTATACGTGGCCATGATTTTTTGTTTTTACAATGATAATCTGAGTATTAATATCACGGGCCAGAACGGGCAAATCCCGCTCCCGAATCCCTGACCACGTTTGGCACGAGATCCACCACTCCCCAAACAGTACACCAGCCAAGAAGTAAAAGGTAAAAAGATTTTTTATTTCTACAAAATTTCATTAAATATTCATTTGTACACATCAATGACTGAAAGAGGACTATGCCCGTCCGTGGGTTCTTTTCTCCCTCCCACCACTCTCACAAGTCTGCTAGATGAAGCCGGACCCCACCCGCAGGTAAGCGTGCCTGCCCCCACACAGTACACACTTGCCACTCACACCACTCGTAAAAACAGCTGTGCAAAAATATATTTAGGCTACTGTTATGGGTAAACACACACTCGTGACCACCACACCCTCGATAGCCCACCTCCAGGGCAGCCAGCTGCCCGGCCCCGCTATTACTTATGAGGGAGAGCCCACACAGACTGACACGGCGGCATACACACACAATAACCAAACTCACTTATACTCCACGCCACAGACAAACGACATTAAACACAAAGAAATCAAAAGTAGTGGAGTCCTGCCCACGCTGCACCACTGGGAGGACTACCACCAAATAAAAGAAAGGAAAATACAAGCCATTCGGCAAAAGTAACCATACACACACACACAGAATGGGATAGGTTCGCCACCCCTTGGTAGTCGCCAATGGGGTATCTACCTGTCCCCCCTGGGCCTCGGGTCACAGGCCCTCTGCTGCGTACCGTCGCCCTTGTCACACTCGCCGGTATCGCCACGGGATACCGACTCTAGGCAGGGGAGAGAAGGACACACCCACTGCCACTCAGTTCCCTGCTCACACCAGTCTGGGACCCATGCACGCTGTGCTCAAGTACGGCGCAAACACATTCCTTACGGTCTGGGGGAAGTTGTTTCCCTCAGCAAAAGCTCCGCACAATATCCTCGGTTCCACTGGCTCCGTTGCAACGACCGGCTCTGCAGTCCGCCACCGATGCTGCTTGTCGGTTCCGGGTATAATGCCATCTTTTCTTCTCTTGCTTCCGCAGTCCCTAGCCACTCCAGCTTTCCCGCAGCCGCTCTCCGCAATCAGGTAAGTTTTGCCGCACAACACAACACATACGCACAAAAATAAAACTAACCAAACTTAACAAACCAAACGAAAAGAAAATACACCGCCAAACATTTAGAGAGCTCAGAGGCAAGCCACACTCTCTCTCAATATCCTACTGCAGAAACCGCTCTCATTCCCTCCTCACTGAGGGAGACACCAAAACATGTTACATTAACATTAAATATCTCAACGCATTGCTGCGTTTACGGACGGGTAGCCATCTTGCAAGGAATTTATTAACTTTTTCAAAAATGGATGACAAAAATGGATTTATCTGCTTTTGCATCTGAACTCTTCGCACATACAAGAACAGTGCTTTTGAATAAGTGTTCCTCTGGGTCAGTTGCTTTGTGTCATCTCCCTATAATTCTGTCATGGTTTTTTACCCTTTTTCCCATGCAGTCGTTTTCCTCGGTGGCCACCGCCCTTTTGGTGGATGCTTGCTCCACCACGCCTTGGTTGCGGAGCTTCTGTCAGCGTGGTTGCCTGGGAGTTATATAAGCCCACGTTTTCCTCCGTTCTGGGCTTCGATATTGTTTGCGTTATTTGCACGTTTGGGTGTGTGGTTTTTTGTGCCATTATGCTACTTGCCTGTTCTTTCGCATCTCGTTATCGAGGCAGGGCATTTATTATTGCTGGCTCCTCTTTAGTCTCTGAGCTCGTAGAAGTATGGGAGTTCTCTGCTCTATTTCGCCCTTCTATGGTCTCTCCTTATTGAGAGACCGGGCATTCACGCTTTTACTTAATTACTTATCTCGTAGAAGTATAGGGCAGCAGTTCTTTGTGCCATTCGCCTTGTTAGGTTTTCTTAGTGAGAATCCTGGCGTTTGTGCTTCTACTCATTGGCGTGTGACAGTGAGCTGGTTAGTAGCGTCGGTACGTTTGTTCCCTGTCTTGTCTCCTCCCCTTAATTACGGGGTTTCCTGTCTTAGTGGCCTTAGTGCTTAATGAATCCCCTTGCTGTGTTTGGTCCCTCCTACCTCACACGTCATGCCCCCATTACAAATTCTTCATACTTTGATGAGTTTCTCCCTACAAATTAATGTGTTTACAGTTTACACACAATAGCCAGTAATAGACCAGAGGCCTCAAAAATGTCTCAAAAAAGAAAAGATAAAAATCAAAAAGACCCTTTCAAGAGTGTGTAGACCCTTTTTGTTGTCTTTACATTTCCATGACAGGACAAAATTAATAAAATTTGTGAATTTGCCCTCCTTCATTTTCTATGTCTACTCTCACTTTTGTAATCTCATATGGGACAGAAACAAAATCAAATACTTTATAGTAAACAATAAGTTAAGCATTACACTAATAATTGCCTCCCATACCCACTCCTCCCCACAATGTTGGAATGTGCCTTGGTGCACATTCTTCATTCTCTGAGGTTAGCTATGCAATTACCGAGCAGTTAACCATGGTGACATTAATTGGTGCAGGGAATGGAGATCACTCTCATGGTGACAATGTACATGCTTCAGGTAGCTCTTGTAAATTATTCCTCTGTATTCCAGCATTGACTTGTCTGCCTGAAAAGGAAACAAAAAATTTGAAAGAGAACTCTGCTATTACTTTTAATATATACACATGTACCCAGAAGAGATATCAGAAAGAAATTACTTGGAATCTCATGAGCAGCAGGAAGCTGATGTCATTTGTGATGTAAATTGATTCAGGCACCAAGGTAACCAAATAACATAAAAGATGTTTTAGATTGTATAAAGTTGGGAAAATGTATCTTTGTCATGGTGATGGGTCAGAGTGTGGTCTTACATCATGGCTGGTAAGTTGTGGTTTCGGGGTGGTAAAAGTACCACTGTAAAAACGTACTAACCATATTGAAAAATTGTGAAAGGTAACTCCGTGCCTGCTCAGTTTATGCTCATGTTGGCCTGGACTTATTCTATTCATACCTATAAGTCTTTTGCTTTATAGCAGCGATCTCAAACTCAAATCCAGGGGGTATAAGCAAGATTACATAGTTAGCTGGATAACTGCACTGAGTAAAACCCGGAGCCATCCTAAATCTGGAACAGTGAAGTAAAGTGAAGTAAAAAGACCTGTTCCCGGTTTTACAGTTCAGTTATCCTAATGAAGTAGTCCTGCTTCGTCGTAAACCCCCCTGGACGGCTGCTGTGTCTGCTGGTTTTTGTTGTGTTCCTGCACATAATACAAACCCCAATTCCAAAAAAGTTGGGACAGTATGTAAAATGCACATAAAAGCAGAAAGCAGTGATTTGTAAATTCTCTTTTACATATATTGAATTGAGAACAATACAACGAAAACATATTTAATGTTTTACCTTATCAACTTTATTGATTTTTGTAAATATATACTAATTCCAAATTTGATGCCTGCAACACATTACAAAAACGTTTGGGACAGGGACAAAAAAAAAAAAACACTGGGAAGTTCAAAAAACATTGGTTTGGAACATTCCACAGGTAAATAGGTGATGCTATCATGACTGCGTATAAAAGGATATCAAAAGACTCGATATCTTATTTCCAGATACTCTTACAAGTGATACTATAACTTCTCTGCATTGGAAATTATCTCTATGGGAATTGGGGGGTGGGACTAGATTAAGTAAATTACATGGGAATAGTATGGAATACATGGTTGGCTAAATGGCTGTAAATCATCAAGCATTTGAGGTATCAAACGAGCCTCAAACCATCGCTCTGCTGCCAGATATGCAGTAGATATGGATGAATCACTTTAAGGGTTGTTTCTCCTAACTTATTTTTCCATAGAGTTCA
Organism: Synaphobranchus kaupii; assembly: GCA_029718625.1. Classification (NCBI taxonomy): domain Eukaryota; kingdom Metazoa; phylum Chordata; class Actinopteri; order Anguilliformes; family Synaphobranchidae; genus Synaphobranchus; species Synaphobranchus kaupii. The sequence goes on from CM056377.1 coordinate 55,438,310, forward strand.
ATAGGAAAGTTTGTCAGGAGTGACAGGGCGTCGGGTTTGATATTGCGGGAACCGGGTCTGTAAGTGATAGAGAAGTGAACTCATTTTCCTATTGAACTATTTTAGCAGGCAATACACTGATGAAGACTATTTGAATTTAGCCATTTTTCAGTTCCTTAAAGTTCAGGGCCATTATATATATATATATATATATATATATATATATATATATTTTTTTTAAATGGCTGAAGCTAAGCAGGTGTGGGCTTGGTTAGTACTTGGATGAGAGACCTCCTGGGAAAACTAAGTTGCTGCTGGAAGTGGTGTTGGTGGGCCAGTAGGGGGCAATCCCTCTGGTCAAATATGCCCCAGTGCAGTGATGTGGACACTGTGCTGTAGGAGATGCTCTCTTTCGGATGAGATGTTAAACTGAGGTCCTGACTCACTGTGGTCATTAAAGATCCCATGATACTTATCGCAAAGAGTAGGGGTTTCCCCTGTGTCCTGGCTAAACTCCCAACCTAGCTCTTTCCATCTGCTACCTAATCATCCTCCAGTTTAATTGGCTAAAAATTGTTCTGCCAGGCATTATTATTATTATTATATTCAGCAGACAACTGTACAACAGAAGACGGCTGATGAGATTTTTTAATACAGCTTCTTGTGATTGTGAAGCTACATGTGTTTCCGCTTTTGGGGGCGGCTACATTTTGTGATGTTATATTTTGGGAGGAATTCTGGTCATCATATGCGTCTTGGAGAGACGGATGCATTTGCACTTGTTTCAAATGTATCTCAGACCACCTCCTGAAGTGGTTTAGACTAATGCGTCTTCGGTGCATCTATACCTGCATTTTTATGTGGATAATCCCTACCCAAATATAATCTGGATGCTCAAAATGCATGAAATGACCACTCAGTTAGCCTTTCTCCAAGTAATGAAAGACTTCCTTTTAGCAGCTGACTCTGGGAATTCTTCCATTTTAGTTCTTCAGGATCTGAGTGAAACCTTTGACACAATTGATCACCCCATTCTTCTAAATCATCTAAATCACTGGGTTGGCATCTCTGCACTGCTATGTATAAAGAGTATAGGATTCTTACTGTTAACTGTTAACACAGTTTACCCGGTTTGTGCAATTTTTCTGTGATGACACGCCTCCAAAACCTCACAGCTCGGCAAATCCGATATCATAGAAAAAAGACTTTAAATCATATTGGCCTGTTTGAATTGACTCGTTAGTGAGCCTGCCCGTTATGTTTTACATGCATTTTAACCCTTTTGCACAGAGGCTTAATTTTGCCTTTTCATCTGTTTTGTACCATTCTGTTTAAAGCTTTATAACTCCAGATGTCAATGTTACTGTAATGGCGTGACTTGGTTTGGAGGACCAAACGCGACAGAAGGATTTTCAGGCAAGTGACTCCGGAGAGACACCAATAAAACAGAGCGGACTCTGTAGGAGGGAGAGGGAAAAGAGGAAAACTCCCAAAGCTCCAGCTCCCAAAACAGGGGAGTGAGGAAGGAGACTTAAAAGGGGAGAGAAAGGAAAACAACCCAACGAATCGGGCGAACTGACAAATAAGTCAGCGAGGGAAAATACTTTAGAAAACAAAACCTCTACTCTCAAGATGAGAGGAATCTAAAGAGGCGGCAGAATAAACAAAGGAAAACAAACCCGGAAGTATCGGGCGAAACGCTCGTAGGGAAGAGCCAAAAATAGAACGACAGAAAAAACAAACTAACTCGCACTAAAAGCGAGAAGAATAAGATTACTACAGTACTGCTATCAAGACCCGCGTTGTTTAGCCAAGCTGAAACAAAGCGTTCGATAGGGCGTACTGGTCCTAAACCTTACCGGCTTGAAAGTTAAATGAATTAACATGGAAGCGCCGATACCGGAAGACGCAAAGTATAAATAGCCGGCGGAAACAACGAACAGGTGAAATCACTAAGTGCTGGCGAAATGAAAACTCGGTGTGGAATAAGGAAAATCCGATAGAGTGCTTAATACAGGTAACGAATGCCCGCAGAGCTAGGGAAAGGCAAGCACAACCCATCACAGTTACACAAAAACAAATAATGGCTTAAATGAAAGAAGACCCTTGTAGCATTTATTATAATGACTTAAAGGGATAGTTCGGAAATTTGGAAATAATGTCTCAATTACGACTTACCCATGATGTAGTTGATTGATGGAAACCATTTTCCGCTCATTCCATGCTGTCCTTCTTGTGGACGTACACACATTGCTAATGCTAGCACAACTCTATGGTAACCGGTAGCATCCACTACCAAACGCACTTAAACACTCCACAGTGCTACTATCGTTGAAGCCTTTACTTTGTGCTGACCTATATTCTCTGTGGAGAGCATGGAATGAGCTGAAAATGGTCTCCATCAATCAACAACATCATGGGTAAGTCAATGGGGTTAAGGTCAGAATCCCTCTGAATTAAATTAATATAGCTAACATTACTATATTGTAACAATGGCAAGCTAGCCAGCAAAATTACACATAGCAGCTAGGCATTATAATGAACCCTGCGCCGGGTGTAAGATAGCAAAGACACTTGCGTATACAGTACCAGTCAAAAGTTTGGACACACCTACTCATAGAAGGTTTTTTTCCCTTATTTTTACTGTTTTCCACATTTTGGAATAGTAAAGACATCAAAACTATGAGATAACACAAATTAAATTATGCAAAAACCAAAAAAGTGTTAATAATAAAAGTAGCCACCCTTTGCCTTGATAACGGCTTTGCACATTCTTGCCATTCTCTCAAACAACTTCTGTGGTAAACAGGTATTCCACAGGTAAACAGGTGATGCCATCATGATTCTGTATAAAAGGATATCAAAAGACTCCTGATATCTTATTTCCAGGTACTGAACCATGAAAATTAGCCCCAGACCAAGGGGTGTCCACATACTTTTGGCCATATAGTATAGCTACACACCTTGAAATAAATAGGCCTACATCTTGAAATAAATAAAAGATATAAAATAATTAATGTTTAATGTTTATTACATTATCTATTTCATTGCCTATTTATATATTTAATTTAGTCACATTTCTTTGTTTTTTTTATATTTGCAAAAAAAAGAGAGAAAAAAATACATTATTGTAATAAAAAAACAATTAAATATTTTAAACATTGTATATAAAGTAAGCTAATAGAAATATGGGAAAGAAATATATTTAAATAAATATACTAATTCCCATATACATACCTACATACATACATGCATACATTCATATACGCATACATTCATATACACATACATACAATGTCAGATGTTGAACCCATACAACAGCTACAATACTAGGGTGTCGAGGCATTACATAATTTGTTATTCTAGCCCATTTATTTCCAAAGTCTTTTCCATGATTTATGATTCTATGGGTGATTTTCTCCATTACAAATATTCCCTTTATTGTTTCCTTCCGTTTAATTATTTTTGGTGCCAAAGGTTTCAACCAATTTCTAGTTATTTGTTTAAGATCAGTGATTCTTAGTATTCTGAAAAGGTATTTATCATTTTCTGAGGTAAGTTCATATGGATATTTACCTAGAAGAAAATGTTCTGCTTTTAAAAATGTGTTTCTCAAAAATTATTTCCATTGCTTCAGAAATTTCTGCTCAAAATGTTTTTAAAACCTCACAGGACAAGAATATGTGTGTGTGGTGAGCGAATATCTCACCACAATTCCTCCAACATTTTGGAGTCATTCCATCAGTATACTGAATCACAGGTGTCTTAAAATAGCGTGTTTGGATTTTCCAGGCATACTCACGCCAATACAAAGTGGTTTTGAATACATCATTAAAACAGTTTTCCCACTCATCTTTAGTAACACACATTCTTAGTTCTTCTTCCCATTAGTTTTTTGTCTTATTTTCTTCCTTCACATGATCCTTCTGAAGAATTTGGTATAAATCCCCTATAAGGTTTTTAACTTTGAATTTTGATATACTCTTATTATGTACAGCAAAAGGGGGTGGATATTATGTAGTTTTTTGTTCTTATTTAAATGTTTCATTAGGTAGCTCCTGATTTGCAAGTATTTATAAAACAGTAGTAAAGAAGTATTTCAAATCTGGATCCCGGGTAATTTCCCTTAAAAATAATAATGAATCTTTTACATTTTTAATTTTACATATTCTTCTCCAGATTTTCACTGTATTACTTATGCAATAATCATGTATAATCTTACATTTAGCAAGTGTTTCCCAGTAAACACTAAAGTACTAATTGATTGTAATTGAGTGATTTCCATCTTTCTCTATTTAGCAATTGATTAATCATTCATCCATGTCAGGATTGGTCTAATTTGGGCTGCATGATAATAGTTAATTAAGTTTGGGACTGCTAGTCCACCCATATTCTTAGATTTTTTCAATGTTTTAAGTTTCACGCGTGGTTTCTTGTCATCCCAAATAAATTTACCCAATTGTTTATCCCATTCCTTAAAAACTGTTGTTGGAATGGAGATGGGTAATGTTGGAAAAAAAAGAAAAATCTAGGAAGTACATTCATCTTTATGGTGTCAACTTTCTCTGTTAATGACAGGGGCAGTAATCTCCATCTTTTCAAATCTCATTTTAACTGATTCTCAAGTATTCCATAATTGTATTGATATAAAAGGTCTAATCTTTTTGGAATTATGACCCCCGAATATTTTAATTTATTTTGGTCCCAGTTGAATTTATATTTAGATTTAAAGTCTTGATTTAAAGGATCACCTATTTCCATTAACTCAGATTTACTTCAGTTCACCTTATATCCAGAGATACACCCATAGTCTTATTTCTTCTATTAGAGCAGATACTGGTGTATAAATGTCTGTTAAATACATAATCACATCATCAGCATAGAGTGCCATTTTATGTTCTTCACTTCCCATACTAACTCCCGTTAATATTGGGGATTATTTGTGCCAGCCTATTGGCCATTATTGATGTCAACAATTTTTGGTCTACATTCAGGAGGGATATACGCCTGTATGAGGAACATTCCACTGGATATTTTCCTTCTTTATGAATTACCGTAATTATAGATTAATCCCATGTTGATGCCCATTCCTCTTTTTCTAAAATCCAGTTAAAAACTAAAATTGGGGACAACAGTTCTTTAAACTCCATATAAAAATAATTTGTGTACCCATCATCTCCAGGGCACTTACCCTTTTTAGATTTTTGGATGCTGGCTGAAATTTCCTATTCAGTTAAAGGTTTGAGTAACTGTTTATTTTGTTAATCTAAAACTTGTGGTAGACATAGGTTTTCTAAGTATAAAAGTCGTAAAATAATCACCAGTATGAATGCCAGTCTAAATCTTTTTTTTTTCCATTTGTTTTACCTTTCAAGTAACTCCATTTTAGATGTAGCAAATTTCTTAGCTAACGTTAGCTAACTTAACGTTACTTGTTGTATCTTGCTTTCTTGGACACTGTTGCTTCTTGTTAGTTATTTTAAGGTGCACTATGCAGGATTTTTTACTTTAAAATATTATAAAATAACCATGCTCAGTCATATCTATGATACACTAGCAATCTCTGTTGAAAAGAAAAATAGCAGAAACCTTGCTCCTCTGCCCGTTTGGGACATTTCTGGGCGTGTCACTCTTTTCTGTGTTGGGAGGGGTGTGTGTGGCTACAGAGCCTATGGTGTGGGATCAGGCCTTTGTTGCCATTTCCAGCAAGCTACTGCAATGATGGAGGTGAAGAAGAGGAGGTACAGTGAAGCAACAAGTCTGCAGGGCATGTTCAAGAAACGGAGTCAAGCCAGCATTCTCTGCCTAATTTGCCCAAATCCCCACCCTTTCCGCCGTTCTTTTCCTTATCATGAAGGCCTGTATCATGGAGGCCAGTTTGCACCATTTACTTAAGGATTGTGGGTAGCCCCTGCAGCTAATCACAATCACAGCCACAGAACTCACTCATGGTGTCCGTCGTGGTCCAAAAATCACGGAGCCCAGCAGTATGAGAATGTCAACTGGGAGTACAGTTGCCTAAAGAAATGTAACGTTATAGCAGTGCCGGAGTGGTACTCATTTTCAGCCCGGGAGTTTCATGTCTCAGAGCAGCCCACTTTGGAGGGGGGGGTTCCACAATGAAAAATAGACAATTTTATCTCTTTTGATTAAGTTTTTATTATCCATTTTTTAAAAATAGTTCCGCCAAGTTACGGCTTGGTGGGGCATGCCCCATACCTATACAGCACCGAGAGTTTGGCACTTTTCAGGGTTTCCTACAGAAGTAACCACAATGACCATAGACTCTCAGCCCTTAAAAACATTAACTTCTGTATGTTCTGACCTCATGTAACCACACAGCATTCAGATACAACTTCACACATCCACACAATAAAGCCCCAAACTTGGGTTATTTTGCCGTTTTTCTCCTTCCTCTTCCGCTTCTTCTTCTTCCCATTTTTCCTGCCAAACTGCCTGCCTCCGTCGCGATTATTATTCAATGGGGAGAATTATTCTTTGAGGGTATGGTTCATATACCTGCTCATCAAGCTTATCGCCTAATAAAAACGCTTCCTACTAATGTTTGTTAATGTTAATACAGCTAATGGCTTCATGCTTTCCAAGACGTTACTGTGGCCTAATGGATAGAGGTGCTGCCTCTCACACAGAGGATTGTGGGTTCGAGCCCAGCAGGGCACATGTTTATTTTCCACAAAAACAATGTGCAACTGTTAAGTACTTTTCATTTATTAGTCTGTTATTATTTTCACATTAACACATTAACATATTTTTTATTGCAAAGGCAAAAGAGTTCAATGTTTCACTTGTATTTCACTTGTAATATATCACACAAACTTTATGCACATTTAAACACAGTTGCTGTCAGTTTTATAATACAAATAAAAATAAAAAGCCCAGGAGAACTATAAACAATTCGGCAAACATGGAAAATCACAATGGCATCCCATACATCCACATAGAGAGGAGTCTCCCCCCAAAAACAATTAAATAGAAAATAAAAAAATAAATATATATACAAATCCACAATCAGGTCCATACAACACCTTTTCACATTGGCAAACTAAAATAAGCAATTACAGGAGCCCATCGTTTTAAAAATATGTCTGTCTTTATCTGAAGTTTAGCTGTTATTTTTTCCATTGAGTACACTGTCAATAACCGGTCTTGCCACTGATGTAGGGTGGGCGGCAGTGGCTTAAGCCAAAATAAAGTTATCATTTTTCTAGCCACCATCAACAGAATATGCAGCAAATAAACCTTTCTCTTTTCCATAGCATCCGGGATTGCTCCTATGATATAATATAATGGGTCCAGTGGTAGGTCAATGTTCAAAATGGCAAGTATTTCTGTATGAATCCCTTCCCAGTATGACTTCAATTTTGGGCAGTCCCAGAAAATGTGTGTGTGATCCCCAATCTGTTTACAATCCCTCCAGCACAAATTTGTTCTACTTCTATCACATTTTGACACAATGAAAGGAGTCCTAAAATATCTCATTCTTACTTTCCAGTTGAATTCTTTCCATAGCGGACTATTCGTTACCTTATGTCCCCCTTCACACCCTTCTTCCCATGTTTTATCTTCAATAATAACATTCATCTCCATCTCCCATTTACCTTTTATAGCCAAAGTGGTTCCTGACGTGTAATTGTAAACATTTATACATTTGTGACACCATTTTCTTCCCACTCTTGTCTTTCACAAACCTTATTAATAAAATTTCACTTAAAAAGAAAAACAACAATAGCCTCCGAATGTGGCTCTAGTCTACGCTACTCTGCAGATAATGTAGCTTACTGCAAACACGTTTAATTATAATAATAATAATAAGAAGAATAATCTCTGTTATGTACTTTCTTAGTAGTATCTATTGTTTTCTTTCTGGCTAAGATTCCTTGGAAATATGCATTGTCCAATTAAGCTTGTTAGCCAACGTTACTGTTGCCAGAGAAACGTCAGTCTGCTTCTAGTCAGGAAGCAGATACAAGCTAGGCTACTACGAAGCGAATCAACATGTCTTATAGCCTACATTCATTGCACTACAGAAAACTAAACTAAACCTAGCTGTCCAGTACTAAAACATTTCCCGCAGGTAACGTTCTACCCTACCGGAAAAAAAAATGTGAAGGAATTCTGCTGTGATTATGAACTCAGTAGCTCGCTCGCTAGCTCGTAGCCCACACATGGAAGGTTGGAGTTACGCATCCGGCAATCCAGTGTTGAATAGCCTAACGTTAAATGTATTTCATTTTCTATAGAATACTAATAGCCCTATTTTGAAACTGTATTTCCATATTTTACTGATGCAAACTATTTAGGCTGTACTAGCTATTTAGGCTGTATGTCTTTCAGCTAGAATGAGTTTGCGTCTAGCCCATTGTGCATGCATGTCTCCATATAGACTTGGTTCATTAATTTACATGCTTCTTCATGATCCATAGCTCAGGTGGTGCTGTTCATTGTATTTCATTACACATTAAATACTGCTCATCTACAAACTCTTTTAATGTAATTGTGTGCTGTCTGTAATAGGATAACTGTTCTCATTCTTGTCAATAGAGGGCATTATGGTTACGTGAATGTCTGCATGCATTTCTTTGGAATGCATGTCTCTCTCCATGTTTATCTTCATGCATCATTCATCATTAGTTAGCTATAAAAAATAAGTGATATCAGATCAAAAACGTCTACGATGTAAAAAAAAAGCCAAGTTACTCACGCATAGCCTACATAGCACTGTCTATAAGTTCTTAATTCCAACTTGCAAAAACTAGGCCTGCCTTTAAAAGTATTGATATCAAAATGTGGCCAAGTTACAACTAACAATATTGCCTATTGTAGCTCACACTAAATAAACTAGCTCTATTCCAAAGCAATGCTATCCAAACTTTCCTAAATTATTTAATGCAACTTGGCCCTGTGTTTCTTCATCTTACCATCGCAACAGAATGTGGTCAATGAAACTGTATGTGCTACATCAAACTGCAAAATGAAAATAATTTATAGTGGAAATACTCTGATTCAGATGTGTTGTACTTAGAAAACAGAAGAATTACTACACTATAGGGCATGTTTGAACAATTGTCTGCATCCACTGCTGTGGGTCTATGAAAAGCACAGAATAAATAAAATGTATTATTATTATTTATTTATTTATTTATTTGGATTTCTATCAAAACCTGTGTGGTCCTACAGAGCATAGATTTCCTTGTGTTCACAAAATTCTGTTTGCAAATATCATAAATACTATTATGTTAAGAAAATTGGTGCTATTACTTATTTGCCACCATCTGACCCACAAACATGTTTGGATACGTTTGTAAAAAATGCTATATGTACGCTATTTTCTAGGTTAAAATATTACTCATTTTTATCTGCATTTATTTATTCATCACCCCTTTCTCTATTGTACATGATGTTTCTTGATATAAATGTCTGTTTGTGAATTGTAAAGAATTCTGTAGCAGCAGTTAACATTTTAAAACCTGTACATTTTCTAAAGTAAATTTGCCAACAAAGTACAACCATATTCTTTCTGGAGTGTAATTATTCCTCAACTGTTAAAAACATTCATTGAAATCATATGTTGCTCCATGAGGCACAATCTCTTCACATGCAAAGATGAAGAAACACAGGGCCAAGTTGCATTAAATAATTTAGGAAAGTTTTGGATAGCATTGCTTTGGAATAGAGCTAGTTTATTTAGTGTGAGCTACAATAGGCAATATTGTTAGTTTAGTTGTAACTTGGCCACATTTTAATATCAATACTTTTAAAAGGCAGGCCTAGTTTTTGCAAGTTGGAATTATAGACAGCGCTATGTAGGCTATGCGTGAGTAACTTGTTTTTTTTTGTTTTTTTTTTACGTCATAGACGTTTTTGATCTGATAGAGATATATACAAGAGATACCTAGTAAAATAAGTAATTATAGTGGTGATATTGGAACTAATTGTCTGGACTTTTTAGATTTTGCACACACTGTGGTACAGCTCTACCTGTGCTGTCCACAGCAGGGATCGTTCTGGGCTCATGGCTTGGGCCTGGCGCTGCCTCATCAATGACTTGGCCTAACAGCAGACTCTGCTCTGTCACTTAAAACATAATAATAATAATTAAGAATAATACCTTTCATGGCCTAATACTAATGTACAACTTCAATAAGTTGGCTAATGCTGTGCAAATAAAGCATATTGTCCTAACATTCGGTATTTAATGTCTGGGAAAGTAATAAAGCCATATTTTTCAGGTGTCCTCAATATGAAATCGTTATTGAATCACGTACAATATATGACTCACTGGAATCATGTTCACACTGACTATTAACAGATGTTGTACAGGTTCCGATAACAACAAAATACTAAAATGAAAAAACGAAAAAATTAGCAATCTTGAAACGAGTCTTCAGCTGCTAACTCCAAATGAAGTTAGAACAACATGGGAACATAATTATTACAAAATTGTAAAGTAAATAAACCGCTGCAGCCAAAAGGGCACCTTTGCTGTCTCAGGGCAGGGGGCATATGCTTCAGCATTTGTTGGTGTCTATCTGTGCACTTGCCTGCTCCAGAGCCCTTCCTTGCGGGAAAATTATTAGAACAGTCCCCTGATCTAGATTATGGTGCTGTGCAATGGAACTGATAGTACCATATGTCACAGAAACCTGCTCTGCAGAAAGGACCTGGGGCCGGTTGTACCAGCTGTGCATAAGTAAGAACTAAGCCTAGTTGTAACTTAAATCTCTACTAAGTTACAAATTGGGCACTACTAAAATAAAACCTGTCGCACCACAAAACATAGTTAGAACATAACCCTAAGTATAAACTAAATATTTACGACGAGGAATATCAGCGGAATTAATAATGTTCCAATGGCAGATTGATTTGAATAACATTGACGAATTGCTTTAAAACTATGAACCTCGTCATCGCGAACAATTTTGTGATATACACTGCATTCTCCAGACTTGTATGACGATGTAGATATCTACAACTGTCTCATTTTAAGAGAGAGGACATAATTGTAGGCTAATGAGATTAACAGACATGTTAGTGGCTGATCTCCAGTACGAAACTGAGCTTTAACGACACTGTTAACTAACAGCTTGATCATGTCACAATGGTTACTAAGCTGGATTTGCTAATAGAAGTTGGCAGTCAGTCTCAAACAACTACTCTTGTAACAGGAGCTAACTAACGTTAGCTGTCCCAACAAAAAATAACAGCATGAAGTAGCTTGCTAATAATGGTGGGTCAACGATACATAACGAATTTGCGTCACCAAGGTAACATTCCTTGTGCAGCGCTATTTCCTGTTTACATTTTTTAATGCCACTCATTGGATCAATAAACTTTGATGTAATTATGTGCGACTATATAGGGTGAATTCAGGTATTGTGGGACAACTAAGCTTTGACATGTTTATTTCCTGCTCTGTCAAGAGCCAATCAAAATAACTGTTACTTGGTTCTTGCAGAGAAACTACATGATCAAAGTCACATGATTTCATTGATGTCATGTCATGATGGGGGCCATGGCAAGCTTCATATATGAAGGTCATCCGGCAAATTACATGGTTAGGTCAATGACATAAGCTTTTCCTTGAATTAATGTTAAGGTTCTAAATCTGTCCTAAACAATTATGGTGTAATTATGCATATGAGATTTAGAATTTTTTAATTAATATGGGAGAGTGTTGTGGGCTATTGTAATGGAGGAAAATGAACCCATTGAACCTCAGTACTTGCATATGTACGTATGTGTTAATAGACCTCATATTAACTGTAATGCAATTATAATACTTTTTATATTGCTGTCAAGCCACTTTTTGGTCAAATGTTATGATTGTTAATAAGTTAATATGAGATATAGAGGTTATCTTTAAATATAATGTTCTATCAAGTTCCCCAAGTGAAAGACATGGTATACTTATTAAAAATAGTTTATTAAAAACATAATTAAAGTATACCAAATATGTTTTAAGAGTACTTATACTTTTAATAAATAATAAAATGTGTAATTCATTTGGAAATATATGTCATTAATTTGTACTTTAGTGTACTTCAAATAAGTAGCCTATACTATATCGCATATATTTAGTGGTATTTTAGGGTACTTAGAAAAGGTATAGCCTACTTTATTTATATCCCTTGATAGAATACTACTTTTAATGCTATTTAAAGTATATTTCAAACACCGTAGTCATAATTTAAAATTGTATTTCCAATACCTACAAATCACCCTTTAAATTAGTATACTTAAATATACTTTAAGTTTGTAAGACGTGTCTCAATTTAGTACACTTAAGTACAGTAAGTACACTAAAGTTGTACAGAAGTTCTTTACTTTGTAAAACTTGTAAACTTTAGTGCATTTATTAGCCTGTACTTAAAGTGCGGCCAATTTAACACAAAATTAGTGATGATGATGAGTACATATGTACTAAAAGTATACTTAAACTATAATATTTTTTTGCTTGGGTCCTGATGCTTACTTAGTGTATTCAAGCATGGTGCACCATTAAAATATATTGCAATGTACTATATTATGGCTTGTTATTGGGGTTTTATTATAATTAATTGGTGTCCCACATTACCTAATGAGCTGTCCCACATTCCCAAACGCAGATGAAAAAATGTGTTGTGGCTCAAAGCAAATATAAAGGTGTGTCATGCATCCTGTGAGTAAGATATCAAAAAATTTTATGTGGTCAGATAACATCTTGCGGGTTTCAGAATTGTATCATGTGCTGTGTAAATGTGTTGGACTGATATCGAAACAGGTAACAGAATGCAAAATTCCAAAAAGTGCCCCACTTTATCTGAATTCACCCTATTACTTTACAAAGAGCTTACGGTCTACTAACAAAGGGTGCGTCCCAATACTTGAAAAATGCACCCTCCCTTCCTCCACTACCACCTCCTCTACTCCGTGCCGTGGAAATTGATCTTTGTATTTTAATCTAATGTCTCTGATTACATCTTAATTACGTAGTAATGGTTACATATTAATTAATGTCTCGAAGCAAACCGCAATGTCAGGTACATTGTATACTGTACGTCCAAGTACTTGTACTCGAAACGTTCAGTTTTGCATACTTCCGGGTAGGAGAGGAGTGGTAGTGGGGGAGTGGAGTAAGGGAGGTCGGGAGTGAAGAATATTGGGACGCAGCCAACGTTTTGTGACACATGGTGCAACAAAATTTAATAGCTCGCTAGTTGTAAACTAACTAGTAGCTACTAAGCCTGTCGTGTGAGCTTTACGTTCCAACTTAAGGTAGAACTTACGAATAGCTGGTGTAACCCTACCTTGGGCCTGTTCAGCACATTTTCTTTGTTTATTGTTTTCTTCAACTTTTTGTGTTTTATTAGCTTTGTTTAAGCATGAGATTGTTACAGCAAGTGGTGATTTACCCTGGAAAATTACTGAAAGTTACCTCAAAAATTACCTACCTTTACAACCCTAGGACAAACACAGGACAAATTCCTTTGTAGGTTGAGATATTGTTTCTAGCGTGTCTTAGAAGAATTGTGGTGTCCTTAATGACTAATAATTTACAGCTGATATATGACTAAAAATATACCACTCATATATCCATAAATGCATGTATGCCTACAAAATTTCCCAGTTTCATATTTTCAACACAGATGTCTACAAGTTTTAAAGTACAAGAATTGAGGGTCAATCCACTAATTTACCCAACCCAGTCTCACAAGTTTTCGATTGAGGTTTTCCCTTTCAGTAAAGAGGATTGACACAATGTAAACATCAGTGTACCGAGTGTGTGGTTGAGAGAGCCTGATTCCCCTATCAGATTTCAATCATATTTTCAAGCTGACTAGACATATCAGAAGTCTTCCAGAAGAGAAATGAACTGATAAAGGGTCTTTCACACAGAAACACGTCCCTAACTTTTAATCTCCTCGCCTTCTCCCATGCAATGGGGATGAGGGCAGGAGAAAGATTGTTACATTTGGTTATTTGTTTTTGCTTTGCCGTCTGACTAAAAAATGATATTAAGAGCATATTAAGAGCAGAGAGAGAGAGAGAGAGAGACAGAGAGAGAGAGGCATGAGGCATTCTTTGCTCAGATAGGTGAGCTCTGTGAAACAAGATTTGCAGACTTTGTCTTTGCAGAACTTGGATTTACAGCACTGGTGTCTAAGGTATGGAGACATGAACCGAAACACATGGAAAATGTGTGCCAGTCTCATATTTTAAACAGACGAGTGCACTTGTGTAATTTCTCCAATGCAATGAAGACATACTCTGGTAATGACACTGGGTTACATCCATTACCAAGAGCATACATTGAGTCTGCAATAAAATATATATACCCAATGAGCCCTCATCCTTCTGTTACAATTCAGACTTTATTTTATTCCTTAATCCATAATGGCAGCAATTAAAATCCCAGGTAAACTTCACCCTTTTCTATCGAATGAAAAGCCTTGTGTTGCAAATTGGTAATAATATATTCATCCCTAGGTAAACATCCTTGCCATGTCCTTTTATCCGAACAAAGCTAAGCAAAATTAAAGTGATAATTTCTCCCCCTTTGAGAATTTCTCTTTAATTCTGACAGTAAACTCACCAATGTTACGGGGTGTTAAGTAGGATTTAAAACTTGTCAGACAAGACATGTTTGAAATTGCTTTAAATAAGAGCACTGTGTTGCTGTCAACCGGAAGATTAGTGGAACATATCCTCACAATTGAAGCACTCATCCAAGCTCAGAGAATCATGCACCTATAGGAGCATCAGTGCTGCCTCCTGCTCATTAGCTCTTACCACTGTGACTCAGCTCCCCCTGCTGGACAAGGAAGGAACTACCTCTATGTTGCAGATGGGTCAGCATAGAGAATAACAAGGGATCCTCTGATTGATACAGTGAATAAGAAATTATGAGGAAAGCTGATTGTAGGAAGTAAAACAAAACCTGTAGACAGTATTTCTTCCATTGAAGTGGTCTCATTCCAGGTATGACTGATCATACATTCCCAATTTAAGAATTTTAATTTACATTTGCAAGTGGTCATGATCTCGTCTATGTCTAAGAAAGCAAAGTCACACTAATGTAGAACGTGATGTGTATGCTTTGAGCCTGGACAGGTCTTGGGACTAGTGTTTTCTCTGACTGTGAGATCCTGACTATCCATTTCTTTAGTATGTGAGATATACAAGACTGCAGGTGAAGAAAACAGCATTTCCTTGATCACAGTAAGGACAGGACGAATTATTGGTTCTTATTTAGTTCAATGAGCAATAATTCCCAGAGACTCAAATACAAAAGCCTCATTGGGCACAAGTAACAATCAGAGAGTTTTGGAGTGACACCAGTGACCACTGGTTACCAGCATGATGTCAGTGTATGATAATGACATCAATATTGTAACGGACAGTGAAATGCTGTGTAGAGAACAAAAGGACTAAGCTCCAGACACCAATCTGGGCGCCTGCCAGACTTTTTAGCCCCAGTGCCTTAATTAGAGAGGAAGAAGTAATTAGGCTATCTTCAGAAATGAGGAAAAATGGAATCCACATCTCCTTCCTTCTTGGAAGAGTGAATGATATCTGCTGTTTTCGATAATTGAGCATTGTAAGTAATCTCTTCAAATGGAGTCAATAAACTACCAGCAGCCTAATCCCTCATTAACGGCTAGAAACTGAGGAAACTTGCTTAAAATTGCGCTCCATTACGACTCCTTTGGTTAACACAACGAGCAACTTCCAACCCAGTGAATGTGTTCTCTTTTCTGCTTTTTTGTCACCATCTTCTCAATCCTTTGTCTGCTCTCATCAACCCAGTACTAGCAACAATACATTAGACTAGCTGGAATCCAGATTCCTAAAGATTTGTTCTAAAAGTATGAAACAAGGACCAATACCATACACTGTCCATTGAAAGCACACACTATTTTATGATACAAAATCAGATTTTGATACATTATAGGTTGTGTGACTTTCTCATCATGGCGAAACGGTTTGCGTAACAGATGCATTAACATGTTCTCTCATGCCCATAACATCACCCATCCCATGTCTCTTAACACAGATCAGACGAATGCCACACTGCACCCAAGAGAGTGTGTCTTTCTTCCTGTGTTGGCATGTGGTCCAGGTGCTGGTCTCTGATCAACAGGAATCTGTGTGCTTCCATTCTAGTGTACACCCATATATTTGTATGTCAGTGTAATCTTGGCAACCACATAATTCCCGATATTGCAGGGTTCACAGGGGGAAGGGAAAAAGGTGAGTCAATTTCTCACCTGGAGGACTAAACCTCTGGAGCACCTTGTCCTGTGATCTGCCGCACTCATTCCAAGGCAAGCTTTTATCATACAAAGGGATTAGCTTGCCCAGAGTAAGTGCCTTCAGTTATTAGCACCTTCTTATACAAAGTATAACAGGAATCCAAAAGACATTGATTGCAAGGAACAGTTGAAATATGATTTCCTTATAGCTATTAATATGTATGCCTTAAATAGAAGCACACCGCTAAGCAGCTTATGATATTATGAAAAGAATGTTCCCTCAGGGACATAATATGCCAGCAGTGACAGGGAGGAGAGATTCGTATTTACCCAGATTGGCTGTACTTACGTCAAGCATTCTCAGAGCTTGTAGGAGGGAATGAGGGGGCAGTGGTAACAGCTCCATTCGATAAGCACTTACCATGAATAAAAGACAAGCATGAAAGTGTGGTTTAGCCTCTTTGAAGATTCCCAACCAAATGCAACGGCAGATAGGGCAGGTGCCTTTGGTTCCGGGTGTGATTAACCGTCTGTACTGCAGTGTTCCTTCGAAACGTGACATCATGGAGACATTGTCCAAGCTTGTCCAGGTGGGGGACCTGTCATCCAAACCAGAGCTTAGCAGCACAGCGCTTACAGCGAAAGATTAGGACCCAGGAAGATTCCCTCTTTTTTGCAATGCTTTCTTAATCCATAAACTGTCCCCCCCCCCCCCCCCCCCCCCCCCCCGTCTCTTGCCATGCTCCATCTTACATACTGTTTCCTTATTCATCTTTACCCACTATTCACAATTTCCCTTTTGCACAAGCAGGGCTTGTTGTATTTGTCACCAGAAAAGACGACGGACAATTGTTCTACTAAAAAAGATGGTTCTTTCCATTGAGTTTCTCGTTACTGAATGGTAAATAAAGCAGATAAATAAACAACTGTCAACACTCCTCAGTGCTGAATAGAAGGAGCAAACTCCAAAAAAACATTTTACATTCTACATTCATTCTCTGTGTACCAAATCTTCATCTAAATATATTCTCAGATGCAGGAGTGATTACTTTAAAGGGATAGTTCAGAATTTTGGACATAATGTCTCAATTACGACTTACCCATGATGTAGTTGATTGATGGAAACCATTTTCAGATAATTCCATGCTGTCCCTTCTTTTGGACATACACACATTGCTAATGCTAGCGCAACTCTAAGGTAACTGGTAGCATCCACTACCAAATGCACTTAAACACTCCACAGTGCACCCAAAAGCAAATAAAATACGACGACAGTCTATCTGGGTTATTTTGATTATCAGTGATTTATACCATCATTTTTCAAGTCAAACTATCGTTGAATCCTTTACTTTGTGCTCACCTAAATTCTCCGTGGAAGTACGGCAGCGGAGCGAAACTTTACGTATAGGTAACATAAAGTATAGCTCTGCCGCCGTATGTAGTGCCGGCCAACAACAATATCGCGCGTGTGAAAGAATCAGACTAGTAGTATTGTTAGCTAACGTTCAGGTAAGATGGTATTTCGGTGTGTATTTTCAAGGTTGTTAAAGTCATGCAAAATGGGCACCACAAAGTTTTCACTGATTTCCAATGGAAGATCAACAAAGAAAACAGCTGTGGCTTCTTGCTGCTCACATGGATGTCAACACACCAATTGAGACTCTAAAAAAGTTAAAAGTGTGTAGTGACCATTTCACGGAGGATGACTATGTGAAAATCAAAAAAAGGAGGGTCGGGGACACCCTCTACTGAAGGAGACTGCTGTGCCATCACCTGTTTTTCTTCATGCACCGAAAACAACTGACGAGCTGGTATCTAATAAATGATTGCATGCGTGATCTATCTATTCAATTTAGCTAGCGAGTTGCCACTATTGGGAGGTCATGGAAGTTGTCAAACCTTTCCTGCAAATTGGTAGCCAGTGTGCTTGCTTGTATATGCTGTGTTATTCTGTAGCATGTTTGTGTTTAGCTGACTTGTTGTCTACCAAATATGTAACTTTACAGCAAAATGGATTGTGTAGGTAACTGTGGAGTACAGCAGATAGCCTACAGGCAGATACCCTGGCTAATCTACAGCTAGCTCCGCCGCTGTACTTCCACAGAGAATATAGGTCAGCACAAAGTAAAGGATTCAACGATAGTTTGACTTAAAAAATGATGGTATAATCACTGAAAACAACCCCGATAGACTGTTGTATTTTATTTGCTTTGGGTGCACTGTGGAGTGTTTAAGCGCATTTGGTAGTGGATGCTACCAGTTACCTTAGAGTTGCGCTAGCAGTAGCAATGTGTGTATGTCCAAAAGAAGGGACAGCATGGAATTATCTGAAAATGGTTTCCATCAATCAACTACATCATGGGTAAGTCGTAATTGAGATATTATGTCCAAAATTCCAAACTATCCCTTTAAGGGTATTTTCACATAGAATTAATTTCAAACTGGCTTGGCTTAGTTTTTTAAATTTGGAAAAAGAAAGTAATCAATGTATTCACAGTACTGCACATATAAATATATCAAATGTATATATATTGTACGTATATATATCAAATGTATATATATTGTACGTATATATATTGTAAAAGCGTCTGCTAAATGAATGTAATGTAATGTATTAGGTATCTCATTTTGATAAGCATATTAATATTGATGACCACAGCATTTATCACATGGGGGGCTCTATCGTAACTCGGCACTAAACCGAATGCAAGTATCATTGCTACTTTCAGACCGATTTTCCCGTCCAGCGCCCACGTTGTTTAAATAGCCTGCGTCCATCTGGGCGGGTTTGTCTTAAGATGAGGTGTGGTTAAGCTGAAAGGGTTTGTGCTAAAAACCAACACAAACCTGAGCTAAATGGCTGTAAGTTATCAAGGGTCTGAGCTATCAAACGAGCCCCAAACCATCACTCTGTTGCCAGATATGGAGTAGATGTGGATGGATCACTGCAAGGGTTATTTCTCCGGACTCATTTTCCTATAGAACTCTATGGGGAAAAAAGTCAGGAGAAACAACCCTTAAAGTGATCCATCCACATCTACTCCATATCTGGCAACAGAGTGATGGTTTGGGGCTTGTTTGATAGCTCAGACCCTTGATAATTTACAGCCATTTAGCCAGCCATGTGTTCCATACTGTACCAGTGTAATTTACAGCTGAATCTAGTCTCACCCCCCAATTTCCATAGAGATCCATTCAAATGCAGAGAGGTTATAGCATCGCTTGTAACAGTACCTGAAAATAAGATATCGACTGTTTTTTGATGTTGATGGTCACAGACTTCAGGAAGTAACAGCATGTAAAGGATATGCGACCAAATATGAAATATGATACTTTAAAAATATGTTAAAGCAAAGGGTATGAATACTTATGTAAATGAGAAATTTTAGTTTTTTATTTTTAATAAATTTGCAAAAATCTCAAAAAAACTTTTTTCACATTGTCATTATGGGGTGTTGTGTGTAGAATTTTGAGGGAAAAAATGAATTTAATCAATTTTGGAATAAGGCTGTAACAGAACAAAATGTGGAAAAAGTGAAGCGCTGTGAATACTTTCCGGATGCACTGTATACATCAGCCATTTGAAAGCAGAAGTCAAGAGGCAATCTGTGAATACTAAAAGCCCATAGACCACAAGGTAAGACAGCCATTATAAAATTGTGCAATGTGGGTGAACTACCCCTTTACATGGGTAAACTATCCCTAAATTTAAATCTCTTCAGAAGAAACTCTCAGGCTACACAGAATCTGACTGTCAAGCCCTTTTTTAACATGTTTCGATTCAAAGCTGTAAAAGCTTCTGTTGAGCTTTTCAAAATGTCTAGAGTCCATCCTGGCTCTCCTGGGGCTAAATAATAGTCTTTCAGATGCAACTGAGGCAGGAAGGGGTGTGTTTATATTGATGGACACCTTGCATATGGAGGAGAAGGTCTTCAGCAGATCAGTGTGGACAACAGAGCAGGCCAAATGTCCCTGAAGTTCTTTGGTACTTCGTGCATTAGACTTGGATGAGAAAAAGTCAGCATCATCAGAAGTGCTGATATGAACATCCCTGAGGGGCTGCAAGGGCTCCATTTCCACATTGATGTAGTCCAGGACCAGTCCTGAAAAACAATGCATGTCCCATACACATGCAGAAATTGACCATAATTAGTCAATGACCAATATACATATTTTTCAGGCAATAAGAGGAATGGAAGTGGGGCTTATATGGCAATAGAACAATTAAAAATACATACATTTATTGTTGACCCCCCCCCCCCCAAAAGCTGCAGGACATAACTTCTGCATGCTTTACTTACACATTTCAAATGAATTAAATACCCACTCATTGAAAAATGAAACTTATAAACGTCTCATGATCGAGACCACCATATAAAGGCATTTTATTCTGTAGTTTATGTTTTTATTTACATTTGAAATCATAATAATTAGATTCAAGAGATGTTAAAAATAGTCAGGTAAAGTCATCGGCAATCAGACCTGGCACCCGGAGGCCAGACCATGAACTTTGTCATTCGGGAAGCATTTTTACCATTCCCCAGAACCAAACCTATCCTCAGATTTACTAATCTGAAGCTGGGTTTTGTGGAAGTAAGCTGTTTTGTGAAACTCTTCTGTAGGCCCAAGAAAGCCTCATATGCAAGCTTTTATATAAATAATTATATAATACAGTCAAGATCTAGTGGAAAAGTACTGAGATGGGGGGGTGGTGAGAGGCTGCAGGACGAGGGCATCTAGCATACCAGTTAAAACACACTCTCCTGTGTTCCATAACTAAACTGATAAGATAGATCATGCTGACCGAACAGGTGGGAGAAGAATAAAAAATAAGGGAAATTAAGGAAAATTTCATGGTCTGATTAAAAGGCACAGGAGGAGAGGTCACAAACAATTTTATTTGATAGATCAAGAGTGCCCCCAAGCACATAGGGTAAGAACAGGTCATATAACATATTTATTTTTTGCCTAATTTGTTATTGGATAAAATAAGATATTATGAAAGGGTGTTACCACATATTATTGGTGTATTAGTAACGTAAAGGACGAGTTATGATATTATATAAGCTAATGTTTGTTTTTGTTCGGGGAATTCAGAAACCTCTGTGTAGGTTTAAAGTTTTCCCACGTTGAATCAACGTTTAACCGTTTAATAAAAGATTACATTTAATAGAAGATTCTGCTATTTCCTTCATCTTTATCTTGAGAATTCTTCAACTCGAAAACCATCTCAAATTGAACCTAATGAGGACAGAGTAAAGGACTTCCCTCCGCATATTTCGCAGGAGGGAACCAACGGCGTGCGGTGTTTTATCTTCAAGTTAGAGAGCGGTCAATAGTGAGAGGTAAGCAGACACCTTTTTCATAAAAAGTCTGCAGAGAGGAATTACCTGCACTCCGTTGGCCCCAAGTGTAGTCTTCCACCGGTGACGGGCTCCAGTGGGTGAGTGGAGAAAAGAAAAAAAATAATAATTTATAATTAAATAAATAGGATAGGATAAATAGGTAGAAAAATTGTGATGAAGTGAAATAAGCAGGAGTGCTGAGTGTTGAAAAGAAAAGTGTGTTGAAAAATTGTGTTGAAAAATTGTGTTGAAAAGGTTTGAGCTCTGATTATTGAAATATTACAACACTGTGGGGGAGCAATAGGGCTCCAAGTTAGCTAACCAAAATCTCTGAAATAATGAGAAATTCCGGGTTGTGGGTCGCGTAGAGCTTGTGTGTAAAGGGACGCCTTTCCCTTCAAACAGTCCGCCACAAACGGTGATAGAGTGAAGCAGTCGAAAGATACTGCCGCTGCTATATTACGGTAGGGACAGTTAGGGAAGCAGTGTTGTGAAAAAAAAAAAAAAAGTTATGTTGTCTGGCCAAATAATTTACTATTGTTAATAATACTATAATTTTTGTTGTAATTTTTTGTAAATAGTACTATATGTATATACATATATCTCAATTAATCAAATTAGAACAAATACCGCCTCCAAGAAGGTTTGATAGTTCTTTGGGTTGTGCTATTATTGTATTTTACAATAAGTTTGGGCTGGTTAGCCTTTATGCACGGGTTGTACAATCAAACTGAACATAATCGATTAAATAATACTGTAACAGGAGAACAATAGAAAAAAGATAAGGTGTGTTAACATTATATGGGAATTTGTTGTATTTTGGATGCTGTATATAATGCTGAAGGAAATTATGTAAATAACAGGGTTTTACTTAGATAGATAGTACTCCACTAGAAAAGTGGAAATATTATGTGTATGTTATTGTGTATGTTATTGTGGGAAAAGATACAATGGGAGAATAATTAACACGAGAACAGTTATATGGAGTGAAATCTCTGTGGTGCCATTCAGGGATTGATATGCCCAAGGCCATAGAAACAGGAGAAACATTTGAAATATGTTTAGACTGGTGGGCAGACGGAGCTGATTGGCTGGTGTGTACTCCATTGAGGGAATTGAGAACTGAAGAGGGAGAGGGGAAGTCAGCTCAGGGGCATTCAAGGGGAGGAGCTACGCGAGTCACAGTCACTAAGTGGGAACTAATAGGGTTAAAGATAAAGGCGTGGCTACCAAGGACAGAGTGGTCCCCTGAATTATAAAAAAATATATTTAAAAAAAAAAAAAAAACATGGAGGAAAAGTTATTATAGTTTTAAGTTTTTAATTTAGTTTTTATTTTTATTAGTTTTTAATTTCACTTTCTAATTTAGAGGGAGAGAAATTAAATATTGGTTTTGAATGTTTCAAATTACCCTATATGTAATCCAGATTACAGATCACAGATCAGGAAGAGGATCAGAAACTAAAACTAAAAAGAATTCATGCCCAGAGGAAGGAGAACCAGAGACAGCCTGGAGTGACAGCCAAGGAAATGAGGTAAATCCCACAAATAGTACAAAATGCCCACGCCTCCACACACCTCATGGCAGCCCAGAGAATCAGGGAATGACAAGTTGAAAGAAAGAAACAGTCAAGTCGTCGGGGGCACGTGAATCTGAAAGGAGCAGCAAGCTAGGATGTGCCACCGGATATCAACAGGCAATGGAAGAAGCAGAGGGAGGTGAGAAGTGAGAAGAAGGTATGAGAATGTGAGATGTGAGAAGAAGAAATGTGAGAAGAAGAAACAAAACCGAAAGGAGAATCAAGAAGAGCTGGAAGAGACCCAAGGAGAGGAGAATATGACATGAAATGGAAAGTGAAACTAAGGTCAATTGCCCTTCCCAGAGATGAATCAAGCTCCTCTGACAGTGAAGGATCAGATGACAGTACAACAAGGAAGAAGAATAAAGTGACAAAGGAAATGCTGAAACAAACCCTAAAGGAGGTGAAAAAGGCAGAACAAGCATTCCTGCATGAAGGAGGGTACTCGCAGCAACGAGTTCAAGAATTAAAGCAGGTCTACGATATCAGTAGTGATATCCAGAACAGTGCCAGCAAAATCCTCAGGAGGAGCGGCAGAAGAAGAAGAGCACCTAATCGATACATTCCAGGGGAAGAAGGAGACGAAGAGGATGAAGAAACCTTCCTGGCCCCATTGCAAGTCCTACCCCAACCAGGGAGACAACAGCCACTCACTAAGTACACCCCATGGTCAGCAATGGACCTGGAGAACATGGTCAAGGATTTACCAAAAATAACAGAGGGAGCAGGGCCATGGATAGCGAAGGTAGAGATGAAGACGACTCACCTGCCCCTGTGCATGGGAGATGTTAAGCAGCTACTAGTAAGATGTGTGGGGCACCAGGTCACTGAAATAATGGACCTGGCAGGCCTGAAAGGAATTATGGACACTCACAAGATGGACGGGGAATCATTCAGCAGACACAGACTATGTGTGTGGGCCGCGTTGAGGGGAGTGTTTCCACATAGAGCAAACCTTGCAGAGATAACGAGTGCAGAACTAAAAGAAGGAGAGGACATCCATGATTTTATCAACAGAATGCAGGAGACATGGAAGACAAACATGGGACAGCCGTTTGATGCATCACAAGGAACATCGACAATGTTCTTTCACATGTTGTGTAAAGCATTGCCCGAACCAGTGATAAAGGCCCTAAGCAAGGTTGTGGGGCTTTCCCAGGAGAATTGGGATAAACAAAGAACCCATCTTGTCCACCACATGAAGCTGCACAGGGAAAATATGAAGACCTCAGAAGGGCAGAATAAATCTCAAAAGAAGAAGCTGTTACTTCTCCAGATAGCCGAAAAGGAGAAAGAAGATCAGGGAATTCAAGCAGCAGTGATAACCCAGCAGATACAGGCACCCCCACCCTCACAACAAGTCCAAGGAGGACAGGGTCCATCCATCGAATGGGCTGGACCACATTTCCAAAGGCCAGTGTTCCCATGGACAAACCAGGGCCAGTGGCAGCAGAAAGACTGCTGGAAATGCGGAAAGATGGGACACTGGGCCAGGAACTGTCAGAGAGGAAGAGGAAGGGGAGGATTCCAATCAAGAGGCCGCATGAACCAAGGAGCAAACCCTGGGTGGTGGCCATCATACCCCCCGCCAATGCCATCATATCAAGGACCCGAGAACCAGATAGCAATGACCCCACAGCAAAACATGTATGGGCAGCAGCAGGAGGGATGGCAGCCACAACAGCCAAAACAACAATGCGGAATGAGTCCCCATCAGAATCCCCTTCAATAGAGCTGCCTTGAGAATCCTACACCCCTAGGAGCAGAGGGAGAGTGTGAAGCAAAGGAAATGCTATCTATAACATCCAGCTGTGCCACAAATGAACCACGAATTGATATTCTCATAAGAGGGAAAAATGCAACTTTTTAATAGATACTGGGGCAACCTACTCCTGTATTGGCCTGGATGGAGCACACTTGCCACTTACAACACATCATATTAAAGCAAAAGGATTTTCAGAGATAACACAAACTGTTCCATTTACCGAAGAGCAAAAACTGTTAGTGGGGGAGCAGCAAATTGCGGCAAGACTCCTATATACACCTCACGTACCCGTAAACTTGCTAGGAAGGGATCTGCTGTGCAAATTGAATGCCACCATTTCATGTACGCCTCAAGGGCTGATCTGCACGTTTCCTGGATCATCTGGACAATATGTGATGGACATGTTAAACAAGGAACAGGGTGGCCCAGTAGCCTACTGGGGACAGTTACCACAAGAAAATAATTTGAATGAATATTGGAAGCTATGGACAAGAACATGCCCGGTACTGAAAGAAAGTATCAGCAAGACAGAAATGAGGGATCAGCTCCACATTAGGCAGGGGATTAGGCACCCCGAACCTCGTGTGGAACAGGCGGCGGTGGAATTGCAAAGTTCCGAGGGCACGTTAAAAAGGCTGTATAGTGCAGGGGAGAAGACTGAAGGCCCCCGTGTCTGATGAAGTATGAATTGGCATACTGCCGTGGTACCGTCTAGTCGGCGTAGTTGTTGCATGTAAGTACGCAGGCACTGCGTGGTACGTGGATGACAGTCCACACCTAGCAGAGGGGTGTAAGAGACGACCTCTGTGAACAGGCAAGGCTGGTGAAAACGGTCAAAGTTTCTATACCCATAGCAAAGTGGGATAGGGATCAGACCGTCGGTTTCCAACCGGATGGCTGGTTACCACTACGGGGCTCGGTGTTTAGACGCTGGGCTGGGGATCGCTATCGACTGGGTCACCAGCCGGTCGGGTCGCATAGAGCAGTAAGACCATGAGTGGCGTCCCTGAAGTGGAGCCCATGGCCGCTGCGCTCGGCTCAATGTACAGTCAGGCCACTGTAAGCTGAAACCGAATGCGTTAGTAAGCGAGCAGTGCTTTCTGTGATCAGGGTTTCTGAAAAGGAGACGCCTGGGAAGCAGAGAGGCTGAGGGTCCTTCACTCAGAGGAGTCGGGTGGAAGGAACTCAGTGGAAAGGGATCCAGCGGACCTTATTCTTCGACCTGATGGAAGAAGATGAAGAGTATGCGCAGGACTTCAAGGAGATAGACGGGAAACAGGGTGTGATACATGCAAGAGGCATCTACATCGGAAAAGAAGGGGTCGGGGCTATGATAGCTCTGGGGGAGAAGAACTTACCAACAGAGCAGTGGTACATGATGTCGGACACAGCAACTCCCCATGTAACGTTGGGTGTCAACCCAGGATTTGAAGCAAAAGACATTGGACCAATGGTAAAAAGAATGATGCAGCAGCAGTATCTCCCTACTAACATACCCGGATTGTTGAATGGTGTCTGCCCCACAGATTGGTTCTTATCATTGGACCTAAAGACTCCAGTACGCATGGAGAAACACACACTGAAAGTGGAAGCAATGATGACACAATTAGCACCACTATACAAGACCTTCTGAAAGCTGGGGTGATATACCCTACTACCAGCCCATGCAACACACCAATCTTACCGGTTAAGAAAGCGGGAGGAAAATGGAGGATGGTACAAGACCTCAGACCACTCAATAGCCAAGTAATTGCAGACTACCCAATTGTACCCGATCCCTCAACCATATTAACTAACATCCCAAGTGATACAACCCACTACACAGTTATTGACCTATGTGCAGCGTTTTTCTCAATTCCAGTGCACCCTGAGTCACAGTATTTGTTTGCATTCACATACAGGGGGCAACAGTACACTTATCAGAGACTGCCTCAAGGATATGTAGAATCCCCTAGCCTATTCAATCAAATGGTCAGAAATGACCAAGCGGACTTTGCGCCACAGGGGGGAAGCACTCTCATCCAGTACGTGGACGACCTTCTCCTATGCAGCCCAAATATGACTGCATGCAAAGAGGACAGTAAGAAACTGTTACAAGAACTGACACTAAAAGGCCACAAAGTATCCAAGTCAAAGTTACAGTTTTGTCAAGAACAAGTGCGATACCTGGGTCATACTCTTAAGGAAGGGAGCAAAAGGATTTCAGCAGAAAAAATTGAAGCAATTACGAAGGTGCCCAGACCGAGAACGGTGAAAGAAATGCAGAGATTCCTAGGAATTACGGGGTACTGCAGGCAGTGGATTTGTGACTATGCGGAAATGGCATGGCCACTAAGAGATTTGTGCCTAAATAAAGCAGGAAGACACCAAATTGAATGGCTCCCAGGGACAGAATCAGCTTTCACTGGACTTAAGCAAGCATTACAAACAGCTCCAACTCTGGGACTCCCAGACTACAACAAACAGTTCCACCTGTTCTGTGCAGAAAAAGGGGGGTTTGCCACAGCAGTACTGACCCAAAAAGAGCAAGAAAGATACAAACCCATTGCCTATTACAGTACGAGACTAGATACCGTAGAAAGAGGACTCCATACATGTGAGAAAGGACTGGCAGCAGCCGCCTTTGCAGTAGAGAAGGCAACGCCAATAACGGCAGGGCATGAAGTTACCCTGTATGTGTCACATGCAGTAGAAGCACTACTCAGTAGAGGGAAATTGTCCCTAACTCATCGGAGAGTATCAGGATACGAGATCCTACTCACACAGCCAGGACTGACCATTATCAAATGCAAAGCTGTGAACCCAGCGGAATTAATGATGACCCCAGAAGAAGGCCAACCACATGAATGTGAAAGAGTGGTGGAAGCAGAAGCAAGAGCAAGAGAAGACTTACACCAAGAACCACTGATGGCTCTGGACCACGTGTTCTTTGTGGACGGTTCGTCATCCATTGATCCCCGCACAGGAAAAAGGAGAGCCGGATATGCTGTAATACGACAAGAAGGGCCATGGACATATCAAACGATCAAAGAATCGGCTCTAAACCCAGGGACAAGTGCCCAACAGGCAGAGCTGGTAGCCCTGGCAAGAGCCTGCAGAAGGGGTGCAGGACAAACCGTTAATATCTACTGTGACTCAGCGTATGCTTGCAGAGTAGTACACAGCTTTGGGGTAATATGGGCAAGACGAGGGTTTCTCACTGCAGGGGGAAACCCTATAAAACACATTGTTGAGGTAAAAGAACTGTTGGAGGCTATGAAACAACCAAAAAAAATTGCAATTATAAAGTGCGCAGCACATACAGGCGGAACAGACCCTGTGTCAGCAGGAAACGATTATGCAGATAAAGCTGCTAAACTAGCAGCAGAGGAGTTGGAGTACTGGCCTACAGCAGATCAACAGGTGCTTCTAAATGTAGAAGAGGTGGCATTGCAGGACCTAATAGAAGCACAAGAGGCTTCTACAATGTCAGAAAAGGTGGAATGGGAAAATAGAGGATGTGGGTTAGATAGGTCTACAGGAATATGGCGGCAATATACAGGGAAAGCAGGGAAAGCAATCGCACTAAGCGCAGTAAGCGAGGTCATTTGCAGAGCTGCCCATGGTGTTGGCCACTCTGCGAGGGGGGAGATGATGAGAGAAATACAGAAACATTGGTTTATCCCAAAACTAACAGAACATGTTACTAGCATGATATCAAGATGCAAAATTTGTCAGGAAGTAAACAAAGTAAACATAAAGAAAAGGATACCGACTACACCAGGCTCTATGCCACCACCGGTGGGTCCATTTACCTATTTGGTAATGGACTATGTAGATATGATCGATCGTGCGGAAGGCAAAAGATGTTGTTGAGTAATCATTGATATATTTTCAAGATGGGTAGAAGCATTCCCCACTGCGCATGCGGATTCTAAAACTGTAGCTAAAGCCTTGGCAAGAGAAATTTTCCCCAGATTCGGGGTCTGTCAGACCCTGAGCAGCGACAATGGCTCACATTTTAGGTCTGACATGGTAGCAGACGGTTGTAAAATGACAAGTATACAGCAGAAATTTTGTGTGTACCATCCCCAGGCAGCGGGTATAGTAGAGTGATGCAATGGAACACAAAAACGAAATTACAGAAAATATGTAGGCAAACAGGGATGAGATGTGGAGGCCCCAGCGAGTTGTAAAAATGTTTCTCTAACCACAGAGTTCATGTCTGACCTTCTGGGTGTCAGGACGAATTGCCCCTGAAAAAAGTGAAATACCCTTATACTGTGGTCTACTATACGATGACAGTTGTTCTAAGCTCATTAGGTATTTAAGTTATATTCTTCAATAAGTAGTGGGTATTTATCATTCATTAAAGTGTAAACAAAGCATTCTTAATTTATATACTGCAGCTTTAATGTGAGGTTGAATTAATTAATTGTTGTCACTGCACAGTTCAATGAACACCCCTATACAGTTATTTAAAAATAAATAATCTGTTCAGAAGAAGCAAGCTTTGCCTTACCATTTTTGAAGACAGTTTAATCTTTGGTCCAGGACGTCTTGATGACAGCTGCTACTAGTTCTGGGTCTCCAAGGAGCTGGTTCGTCAAACCCTGTTGAATGGCATTGACTAATGGTTTGGAAAACTTTTTGAACTTTGGAGACCGTAAGCTAGCTAGCTATCAATAGCCAACTAACGTGCATGATTCCAATTCGACCAGCAAATTGGCTAAAGCTCACGCCGTTTGACTAATTGGGTGTCAGTTGAAATGAACCTGAACATCTTAGCCGATTTGAAATCACGGACTCTCTGGGTTAGCTAATGCTTAAAGGGAAAGTTTAAACATGAAATAGCTAACTTTGCTAGCAATAACGTTAACTTACCTTGGCATGTTTTCTCAAATTTGAAGGCGTTTTTGAATTCCAAAATTTCATTCTTCCGCAGCAGACATTTAAGCGATAAGAATGTCCTCTTACTCCAATACAATCAAACATATCCCTTTTATATGGGATATATATATCACCACTTCATCACTCATTCTCCCATATCGATTACTTTCTCACTAGCAACTCAATTATACCAAACATTACCAATACAAAAATCCACCCCATTGTGATTAGTGATCATGCCCCTATCTCTTTAGAACTAAACAATAACCAATTCCAGAAAGGAACCAGTAGATGGCGCTTCAATACATCCCTACTTAAAAGACACAGAATTTGACAGTTTCCTGAAGAGAGTGGGCAGTCTTCATGTAAATAAATGACTCCCCCGAAACCTCTCCAACACTTCTATGGGAAACAGCAAAAGCAGTATTAAGAGGAAAAATAATATCATATTCATCATACAAGAAAAAAAAAGAAATGGAACTGGAAAATAACTTGAAACAAAAAATAAAATAAATAACCCTACAACAGAAAACTTGAATGAACTTAAATGACATTAAAAAAAAAAACACAATTCCTTATACAAAGACTTAAACATAATAATTTTGAATACAATAACAAATCAGGTAAATATCTAGCCAACCAACTAAAACAAAGAAAAGTCTATCATCCCTGTCATGAAGAATTCAGCAGGGAAGTCAATGTACTCACCACAGGACATAAACGATACCTTCAGATTATCTTACAATACATTATACACCTCAGACATGGAACCAGACTTGACAGACATTAACTCTTTTCTAAATAATGCGAACCTCCCGAAATTAACTGGACTTAGCAGATTCATTAGACAGACCATTAACCTCAGATGAATTCCATAAGGCTCTCAATCACATACCCAATAACAAAGCTCCAGGCCCCGATGGCTTCCCTGCTGAATTCTTTAAACACTTTTGGCAAACCATCTCTCCGCTATTTATCAGAATGACACTGGAAATCAAACATAAAAATTCCGCCACATATGAACACCGCTAACATATCAATATTATTAAAACCAGATAAAGACCCAACCCTTCCATCTAGCTATTGGCCCTTATCATTAATTAACACCAACATAAAAATTATCAGTAAAGCCCTAGCCACCAGAATTGAAACAGCCACCCACTTATAATACACCCTGATCAAACTGGATTCATTAAAGGAAGACACTCATATAATAACACACATAGATTATCCAACTTAATACAACATACAACACAAGAACAAGCAGAAACAATTATTGTCTCATTAGACGCAGGAAAAGCATTTGACAAAGTTAACTGGACATTTTTATTTGCAACACTCAAAAAATTTGGTTTCGGGGAATCTTTTATTAACTGGATAAGGGTACTATATAACTCACCAATGGCCACAGTCACAACTAACGGACTAACATCACAAAGTTTCACACTGCACAGGGGGACCAGGCAAGGGTGCCCACTCTCTCCATCCCTATTTGCCATCTTCATCGAACCCTTAGCCGCTGCAATCCGCCAAAACAACCATATCAGAGGAATCCAAACCCTCAACACATACCATAAAATCAGCTTAAATGCTGATGACATTCTACTGTACCTACAAAATCCCCTGATCTCCCTGCAAGAAGCCATCAAATTGATAAACACATTCTCAAAAATTTCAAACTACACCATAAATTGGTCTAAATCCACAATTTTACCATTTTGCAAAGATGGCTGGAATTCGGCAGTCCAAACCCCATCTACTCACTTTTCCACTGGCAACATTAGATATCTGGGTATTAATATTTCCCACAAGCTGTCAGAGTTAGTTCATCTAAACTTCAATCCACTACTCAAAACAATAGAAGACGACTTGCGCAGATGGACTAACATACCACTATCACTTATAGGCAGAATAGCAACAATAAAAATGACAATACTACCTAAAATCACTTATCTTTTCTCAATGATCCCTATTCAACCCCCCCTGCATGGTTCAACTCCCTGAACTCAGTAATAACTAAATTCTACTGGAAAAATAAAAAACCCAGAATCAAACTAACCACTCTACAAAAACACAAAACCAAAGGAGGATTAGAAGCACCCAATTTCCACAACTATTTTCTGGCTAGCCAACTACAATTCTTGACCAAATGGATTCACCCAACAGAACAGGACCACTCTTGGATTATAATTGAACAATCTCATTGCAAAGAAATCACATTATCTGACTTACCATTCATCAGTCCATCCATCAAATACCATAACTGCTTCAGAAACGTACTGATTGCAACAGCTCTGGCAGCTTGGTGGAAAGCCATAAAAATCACAAACTACACACTGGTACCATGCAAAAACACCCCAATATGGAATAACCCAGATTTTCAACTCAACAAAATACCGTTGCACTTCACTACTTGGAAACGAAAAGGCATCACACAACTTCAGCATATCATTCAAAATTCCACTTTTATACCCTTCCAAGATTTGGTCCAGAAGTACGGTATTGCGAACGAATCATTTCTCCAATTCCACCAACTAAAACTTCTAAAATTAGTATGCCACAAAACAACCTACAACCCCCCAATATAGTAGAGGAAGTCCTTAAAATAATAACTAGTAAAAATATTCTATATATTATACATATATATTTATATAAATATATCTAAATTATACAAATTACTATTCGGATTCCTGAATATCCCTTCCTAACATCAACTGGGAAAAAGACCTCTCACTCATGCCCAATACTGACTTCTGGACTCAAATTTGTAAGAATACCTTTAGTATGACTAACAACACTAACCTCCAACTCATTCAATACAAAATAATCCACAGGGTACACTTCACACAAAAAAGAATGCACCAAATGGGTCTCATTAATTCAGATATTTGCTCACAATGTACACAAAACACACAAGACAACTACCTTCACGCCATCTGGCACTGCCCACCTGTTCAACACTTCTGGCAGGAAATAACCAATAAAATATCCCTATATTTGGGCTGCCGAATTCCACTAACCCCGTCTCTGTGTCTTCTAGGGGACTTATCAACAGTTTCTCATCCCAACCATATCAATAGTGTCATACTCATTGCCATAAGTATCACCAAGAAAACCATCCTCTTGAACTGGAAATCAAGGAAATAATTAAACATCACACATTGGAACAATCTCACAGAATACATATCAATGGAAAAAATGACCGCCTCTGCCAATAACCAAATAGCAAACTTTGAGCAAACATGGAACCCACTTATCAATTCTTTAACCCCTTGGCGCGGATGGCAAATTTCACCTATTTAGGGGGTGCTCTGTTTAAGGCTTTATAACTCCACGTGTGAGCACCACATAAACTTGGTAAATGGGTTAAATGAAACAAGACAGGTGTACCATTTACAATACAAACTTAGATTTGTTTATTTTAATAATTTAAGTCAAAATAAAGTGCCACAAATGCAAAGAAACTTTGGAGAAAAAAAAAATTTAAATAGTTTTTTTTAATTTTGCTGAGAGCTACATAAGTGAAATCGTTAATATATATACATTTCCTGGATCATAAACTCCATGTCCACAGGTTTTGCAAAATCTGAGGAAGATATGCAGAACTACTAAAGGTCTATGATGCAAAATATAGCAGTGTATCCTGTTGTCTATTAGTGTCTCCAAATCTATCCAAATGGCTAAATTGTGCACTGCTGCAAATTAAAATAAATGATCATATATTTAACTACAAATCAACAGTTTTGGCTCATAAAACTCACTTTTGCATAATTTCCAAGTGAGAATGACATATTTTCATCAGTATAGGGGGGTAGATATCTATGGGTCCAAAACCCTTATGCAAAACATGTCATAAAATGAATATAATTTGTTTTGTACATTATAACGCATATACATTTGCTCCTTCTGGTGGCTTAAGATAAAAAACATTCATTGTCCTATTCATAATGACTCCAAGGAACTTTTTACCTTAATCTACCACATATCAGCACACAGCAAATTGGAATGAGCATTTGTCATGCCCTAAGAGACAAGTATTCGCCATCGCCTATATTATGTACGATAACATGAACATAAAATAGTATTAGACCATCTGCAAAATGCTGCCAAATGTTCTATCTTCAATGAACACCGGTAGCCTACATCAAAAATACATTTAACGATTGCACTACAGTATGTGAACTGCACTCAAAATGTGACAATAACAATAGGGCTATCAAACATATTGGAAAGACAGTGCTCGAGTGGAAACGCGAACGTACATATGTAGCCAGCGAGACCAACAGCATTTTAGATGCAAAAATACTTACATATCGGACAAGGGAAACTCCCCTCCTTAATGCGTATTCTATAGAGCTTGCGTAATACTAGACAGTTAAAACGAAAACTGCCGTTAAGCTGGGCTGTAGTAAATTTCTCAAAGCACCCAAAAAGACCTGGCATATGCCGTTGCTAAGGTTATAATGTACTCTATTGGATAAAAAAGCCGACAATTAAACCAGAATGAACTGTAATGAATGAGACAGTCTTACAGGGCATGGGGGTATTACGCGGCGACATTTCAGATAGTGTAATAGCGGTATAAAGTGTTGTATATTTCTCAAACCGATTGTACCAGACAATAAATGACCACTGAATTTTGAAAGGAACATCTCGATGTGTAAAACCGATGGTAGGATTGTATATTTATTTCATATTTAGTAGCATATATTGCTAGTAGAATACATGGTAGAATGAGACAGTACTTTCACAGTTTATTTTGCATTTGAGTGAGCAGGGCTTTTCACGGCTTTTCTGGCATACAATCAGGCTATTGTTGGGTTTATCGCGTTGCTATGACGTTATTCTAATTTTATATGATGAATAAATATATTTATGAACTCAAACATAGACGCTATTGTCCACTATGTCACGCATGGGTTGGTATAGACTAGATGGGGGGTTGCTTGTTAAATGTACTTACTACAGGGAAATAGTGACACTTAGAAACTCGGTATTCAGCAGAAATCGTCACAAACCATCTAAACAAACCATTTAAAAAATAGAGTTTGCGATTTCCAATCATAGTTTGACTGCAGTAGCAACGAATGTCTCAGTTGAGCAAAAAAGGTCCCACAGGCGGGACTTCTACGCAAAGGAGTTAATGCAATAAATCAATCAACCCACTGACTACACCCAACACATACCAAAGCCAGGCATATACATACCCGCACACACACATACACACACACACACACACACACACACACACACACACACACACACACACACACACACACACACACACACACATATAAACATAACCTTTTACACATACATGCATTTTACTATCCCACACTCCTCTCATAGTCTCACTCCATGATCTCATAGCCCCTACAGCAACCCATTAACTTCCCCATTAATTATCACAAATACTGACAACCCATTAACTTCCCCATTAATTATCAGAAATGCGGACAACCCAAAGAGTTGTTTGTCTGTCTCTTCTTTGTTTTGTGTTATTGTGTTCCTGTCTTGTCTGTCTTATTCTTGTTATGTACCCATTTTTTCCCTTGTCAGTCCCTATTAGGTCTTTATTGTTTTGTCTCTTTGTTATTTCCGTCCCTCAGAGAGTGCTTTTAAGTTATAACAATTGTAATTAAAAAAGAAAGTTGTCCTCCGAAGAGGGGGGGGTGGTGGTGGGCCTAAAAAAGAAAAAGAAAAGAAGTAACCACAATTACCATAGAATTACCATACCCTTAAAAACATTCACTTCTGTATGTTCTGACCTCATGTAACCACACAGCATTGAGATACAACTTCACACATCCACACAATAAAGCCCCAAACTTGGGTTATTTTGCCGTTTTTCTCCTTCTTCTTCCTATTTTTCCTGCCAAACTGCCTGCCTCCGTCGCGATGTTATCCAATGGGGAGAATTATTCTTTGAGGGTATGGCCCGTATACCTGCTCATCAAGCTTATCGCCCAATAATAACGCTTCATACTAATGTTTTTTAATGTCAATATAGCTAATGGTTTCACTCTTTCCAAGAAGCTACTGCGGTCTAATGGTCAGAGTTGCCGTCTCTGACACAGAGGATTGTGGGTTTGAGCCCAGCAGGGCACATGCTTATTTTCCACAAAAACAATGTGCAACTGTTAAGTACTTTTCATTTATTACACTGTTATTACACTGCCTGGCCAAAAGAAAAGTCACTCTATTATTTTGTTGGACTGCCTTTAGCTTTGATTATGGCACGCATTCGTCGTGGCATTGTTTCGACAACCTTATGCAACATCACAACATTTATTTCCGTCCAGAGTTGCATTCATTTTTGGCCGAGATCTTGTATTGATGATGGGAGAGTCAAACCACTCCGTAGAGTCTTCTCCAGCACATCCCAAAGACTTTCAATGGGGTTGAGGTCAGGACTCTGGTGGCCAATTCATGTGTGAAACTGATTCCTCATGCTCCCTGAACCACTCTTTCACAATTTGAGCACGATGAATCTTGGCATTGTCGTCCTGGAATATGCCCATTGATGGGATAACCTGGTCATTCAGTACATTCTGGTACTCAGCTGACTTAATTTTATTGCTGCATAATGTTGCTGAGCCTAGACCTGACCAATTGAAGCAACAGATCATAACACTGCCTCCAGGGGCTTGTACAGTGGGCACTAGGCATGATGGGTGCAACAGCGACTTTTTCTTTGGCCAGGCAGTGTATTTTCACATTAACCCATTAACGTATTTTTATTGCAAAGGCAAAAGAGGTTTCCAATATTAACTGTTCAATGTTTCACTTGTATTTCACTTGTACTATATCACACCCTCCCCAAACCCTCACTCTTGTCTGGTTTGGGGAGGGTGTTGCGCTCTGCTCTTGTGGTCATGACTGACTGACTGTGGAAACCCCTTGCCTCGGCCAACATTTCTTTATTCATTCATTTCTTCAATTCAGCTCTGTTCACTTTATCCTTTTCACACATAACACAATAACCACCATAAAATGAACTACTAGGAAAATTAAGAATTTATGATAATACATTAAGAATGGACGATAGCCTACTATAAGACATCGGATTTATAAACCTCCAATTCCCCAAATCTGATTCATGGTTAGTCACTTTAAAAAAATTACTATAGCCTCCGAACATTGCTCTAGTCTACGCTACTCTGCAGACAATGTACTAGCTTACTGCAAACACTTTTAATAATAATAATAAAGAAGAATCTCTGGTAAGTTCCTTTTTTAGTAGTATCTATTGTTTTCTTTCTGGTTAAGACGATTAGCGTCAAGCCTTAGTATTGCGAGAGACGTGGGTTCGTACCTTGCCTGGTTGATATTAAAGTGTAATTTCATTTTGGACTCAAACAGTGTGCACATGTTCTGGTTATCTCATGTAAGAATGTTTTTTTATTGCAAAGGCAAAGACACGTTTACAGTATTAACTGTTCACTTGTAGCCCGTTAGTTAAACAATTCAGTCACTGGACACCACGACAGTAATGCAATGGGCTAGCGTTATGGTAACAGGCATCCCATGGCCATTTGTCAAGCAAAGAAAAAAGTTTCAACGCAGAATATCATCTGGTTAACATCGTGTTCTTGCATTAATGTAAAAAATAAATTCTATGAATAACTGTGCCATTGGCTACATGTTTTAATCTCACAAAAATGCAGACAAAAATATTTGTCTGTGTGGACCCTGCTGTCCTCTTCTGCTGCGGTCAATTCTGACTCTGGAAACGGAACCTTCAACGCTCGCCTCGGCCAACATTTCTTTATTATGTCTTCATTCATTTCTTCACTTCAGCTCTGTTCAGTTTATCCTTTTCACACAGAACACAATGTCACCATAAAATTAACTACTAGGAAAATTAAGAATTTACGATAATACATTAAGAATTGACGATAGCCTACTATAAGCTGCAATCCCTTAAGACCTCAGATTTATAAACCTCCAATTCCCTAAACATACGTATATGATTCATGGTTAGTCACTTTAAAAAAATTACTATAGCCTCCAAACATTGCTCTAGTCTTCGGTACTCTGCAGACAATGTATCTTACTGCAAACACTTTTAATTATAATTATAATCAGAAGAATAATCTCTGGTAGGCTACTTTCCTAGTAGTATCTATTGTTTTCTTGCTGGCTAAGATTCCTGGGAAATATGCGTTGTCCAATTAACCTTGTTAGCCAACGTTAGTTTTGCCACAGAAACGTCAGTCAGCTGCTAGTCAGGAAGCAGGCACAAGCTAGGTTACTACGAAACGAATCAACATGCCTTATATCCATTGCACTACAGAAAACTAAACTAAGCCTAGCTACATGGTCCGGTACCAAAAGATTTCCCGCAGACAACATTAGACTACACTACTGGAAAAAAACAAAAACGTGAAGGTATTATGCTGTGCTTATGAAGTTCGGCAGCTCGTAGCCCAGACATGGAAGCTTGGAGTTACGCATCCGACAAGCCAGTGTTGAATAGCCTAACGTTATTTCTATAGAATACTAATACGCCTATTTTACAACTGTATTTCCATATTTTAGGCTGTATTTCTTTCAGATACAATGTGTTTGCGTCTAGACTATTGTGCATGCATGTCTCCATATAGACTTGGTTAATTCATTTACATGCTTCTTCATGATCCATAGTTCAGGTGGTGCTGTTCATTGTATTTCATTAGACATTAAATACAGCTCATCTACAAACTCTTTTAATGTAATTGTGGGCTATTGCTAATAGGAGAAATGTTATCATTCTCGTCAGTAGAGGGCGTTATGGTTACACGAATGTCTGCATGCATTTATTTAGAATGCATGTACTATTCTGTATGCATGTCTCTCTCAATGTCATTATCTTCATGCATTGTTCACGCATCATTAATTAGCTACCAAAAATAAGTGATATCTGAACAAAAACGTCTCCGACGTAAAAAAAAAAGCCAAGTTACTCACGCATAGCCTACAGAGCACTGTCTATACAAGTCCTTAATTCTAATTCTAGGCCTGCCTTTAAAAGTATTGATATCAAAATGTGGCCAAGTTACAGCTAACAATATTGCCTACGTAGCTCACACTAAATAAACTAGCTCTATTCCAAAGCAATGCTATCCAAACTTTCCTAAATTATTTAATGCAACTTGGCCCTGTGTTTCTTCATCTTACCATCTCAAGAGAATGTGGTCAATGAAACTGTATGTCCAACATCAAACTGCAAAATGAGAATAATTTATAGTGGAAATACTCTGATACAGATGTGTTGCACTTAGAAATTAAACAGAAAAATTACAACACTATAGGGCATGTTTGAATAATTGTCTGCATCCACTGCTTTGGGTCTATGAAAAGCACAGAATGAATAAAATGCATTATTATTATTATTATGTATTTATTGATTTATTTATTTGGAATATTTGGATTTCTATCAAAACCTGTGTGGTCCTACAGAGCATAGATACCCTTGTGTTCACAAAATTCTGTTTGCAAATATCATAACTATTATTATGTTAAGAAAATGAGTACTATTACTTATTTTCCATCATCTGACCCACAAACATGTCTGGATACGTTTATAAAAATGCTATATGTACGCTATTTTAAAAATATTACTTATTTTTATCTGCATTTATTTATTCATCCCCCCTTTCTCTATTGTACATGATGTTTCTTCATATAAATGTCTGCTTGTGAATTGTAAAGAAATCTGTAGCAGCAGTTAACATTTTAAAACCTGTACATTTTCTAAAGTAAACTTGCCAACAAAGTATAACCATATCCTTTCTGGAGTGTAATTATTCATGAACTGTTAAAAACATTAATTGAAATCATATGTTGTTCCATGAGTGTAATGGTGGCGTGACGTGTGAGGAAGCCAAACGCAGCAAGGGGATTCATTAAGCCCTAAGGCCACTAAGGCGGGAAACCCCGCAGTTAAGGGAGGGAGACAACACAACGAACAAGCCTACCGACGCTACTAACCGGCTCACTGTCACACGCCAATAAGTAGAAGCGCAAGGACAGGTTTCTCAGTAGCCAGAAATAATACGCTCCCTGTCTCGGTAACAAGACGCATAAGAACGGGCGAGTAGCATAATGGCAAAAATAAAACACAGTCAACAAACACTGCAAAATAATACGATAGTGTATGAGGAGGAGAAAGGAACAGAGATCTAACGTTCCAAGGCGACTCTCAGACTCGCAGTCACACACAAACATGTCCACAACATCGCCCAATCTTCCCTATAGGAAGACGTACCGAAAGACGAAACAGAACTACAGTTCCGAACAAAATCGTCAAAAAACTCCATGTACGGAGACAGGTACCAAAATGAACGAACAGGACAGGCTGCACCGGACAGTTACCGGCTAAAAGACCAAAGCGAGATTACTAGAAAATAAACGCCCTACCTCTCCATAAAGAGGAATGTAACAAGGCGAACAGGAACAAAGATTTAACGTTCCAAGGCTACTTTCAGAGACTCGTAGTCAAACGCAAACATGTCAACAAAATCACCCAAGCTCCATATGAGGAGAGACATACCCGGAGAACGAACAGAATAACAGTTCCGAACAAAATCGTCCCACAAGTAAAAAGGACGAAACCGGACAGCTGCACCGGACATTACCGACTAAAAGACTAACATAAGTTTGATATAAAATAAACACCGTGCCTCTTGGTAAAGAGGAATGTAACGAGGGGAAGGAACAGAGAGAACGTTCCATGGCTAGTTTCATAGGCTCGCAGTCACATGCAGAAAACATAAAGGGGTAAACGCCCGATCTCCCAGGAGGGAGAAACATTTTACAGGCGAGCCGACGGAGCACCGTCGTCCCATAACTTTACTATCAAACATGACTAACGCAAGCTTAATTGAAAACACACGCCCTAGCCTCTCAGTAAAGGAATATGTAACGAGGCGAAGGAACTGCGCAGTCACAGACAAACATGTCCACAACATCACTCAAGCTCCATATAAGGAGAGACATCCCCGGAGAACGAACAGAACTACAGTTCCGAACAAAATCGTCCCGCAGGAAAAAAAGGACAAACAGGACAGCTGTACCAAAAGACCAACGCAAACTTAATAGAAAATAGCACGCACTGCCTCTCAATATAATAAAGAAAACCCTGACTCACAACAAAGGGAAACATAGTCCACGAGATGGAGACAAAACAGGGAACAAACGTACCGAAGCTACTAACTGGCTCACTGTAACACGGAAATGAGTAGAAGCTCAAACGCCTGGTTTCTCAGTAAGAAAACCAAACAAAGGCGAATGGAACAAAGAACTGCTACCCTATACTTCTATGAGCTAAATAACTAAGTAGAAGCGTGAACACCCGATCTCCCAGGAGAGAGAAACATTTTACAGGCGAAATAGAGCAGAGATCTGCGGTCCCATACTTCTACGAGATAAGTAACCCAAGAGCCAGCAAGAACAAAGCCCTGCCTCAGCAACGAGGCGTTAAAACAGGCGAGTAGGACAAAAGGTACAAATAACACACACCAGACAATGCAAATTTGTTATTCCAAAAGTATTTGCAACAGTATTTGATACTATGCCTTCTGGTGTTCCTGTGCTTTTAAGAAGTGTCACACGTGACAACATGTCTCTTTTTGATAGCCTCTTGGTAGGAAAATCTGTTTCTCCTCTTTACATTATAATAACAACATACAAATCAGAGCCCTGTTTAAAAAAGATTTGGTTTCAATGACTTCTGTTACCTGTTATTGGAACTGTGGTTTTGACAGTATCAATTGGAGAAAATTATGGTTATCAATTGGGGGGTGGGACAAGATTTAGCTGTATATGACACTTGAAAAGTAGGGAATACATGGTTGGCTAATACGTGGTGCTGTAATGGCGATATGTAGTCCAGCTGTCTCTAGTGTTCGTGTTTGTTCATTTGAATGTATTTTGTTGTGTCTGGCTTTTGTCTTTTGTTTTTTTCATGCGCTTTGTGTCTGTTGTGGTGCGGGGAGGTGGGGTGGAGATTTTTCGGGGCACTCTTGCCGCTTGTTTTGACGATATTGGCGAATTGTCTCGCCGGGATAATTTTGTTTGTGGTCGTCACTATGGAGACGCATTCGCAACATATGCTCGGGAATGTCCGTTGGATCTGCAGCAGCAAAGTTTACCATCGCTCTTCACCGGAGTTGAAGATGTCGGGTCTGATCAGAGAGTGCAGGCGGTCTTCAAAGGGCAACCATGGAAGGGAAGGAGAAGATGGTGCGGGGGAGGAGTGAGGCGATGAGTGGGAAGGCTGACGCAGTTCGGTGCTCCGTTTTGAAAGTACAGAGACCGCAACACTGCTTGTATGGAGGAAAGTCGTGGAGGCGGAGTTTGTGTGTTGGACTGCTAAATGACACTGGACATCTCAGAACAGCGTTAAGATAAGCATTCATGTAACATTGTTTTGTGGAAATATCTTTTGATCTCAGATAAATCATACTAATTGATTTCACCCAAAGCAGTTTGGTGCAAACAGGATGTCGGGTAGCTGCAATTTACAGGATATTATGTGAACCCTATACCAAAATAAAATGTCCAACTTGGGTGCCTCATTTAGCTTGATTTCTCACAAATCAAATTATATTTCTAGAAAATAATGTTACATGAATCCTTATCTTATCTGTTTCTAACTACAGGAAACATTTCAGAACAATGTGAGATATTGGGTGTCATAGGGTGTGAAATAACATGGACTGACCCTTCATTGACTTTTTTTCACAGCCAGGGGTACATATAACTAAACAAATTAATATTTTTTATACAAAGATGTTATATGCAAGCAGCACAATGATGAACAGTTTTCATTGCTTTCTTGTTTTTAGAAAATTACACTGTTTTCATATAAAGTTCATAAAAATAATAAATAGGGGTTTAATTTCTATCTGAAATGGTGGTTTGTCCACTTTTTTTTGGGTGGAATGACCCTGAATATTAAAGTAATAATTAACAAGTCATGAATTATTTATGTTTTCATGTGTTTTATTATGTATGAATACACTAATAAATATCATTATTGATTAATTTGCCTGTTGGTCTTAATGTTTGAGTAACTGATGATCTTTTGCTTGATTGTGAACATTTTTCTTATATCCCTACTTTTTACAACCTACTTGTCACTGGTATGTACAACATACATGTCTAAACATAGTTTTCTTTTGTTCCTACATTTTGTAACTCATAAGTCACAAAACTGTGTAGCTCCTATAAGTCTGACCATACTTGCATTTTATTAGTATTGTATATGTGTGTTGGATAACATATATTTAACCTACATGATTCAGCCACAACAAATAAGAATCATATGTGATTTTACAAATATTTTTCCATATGGGGTAAAAAGATAAACAGCAGCCGTTACCTAATGAATTATGCTTTGCTAAACGGAATGTAACTAGTAGTGATGTTATGATACCGAAGCTCCGAGGCATGTGTCGAGTATGTAGGGCAGTTTCTACTGAAGCCTCGCACCGAAGCTTGTATCACTTTCAGAGAAGCACTTGATCGATGACAAACGAGGCCTCCGGTTAGTACCATGTGATCGGTTTGTTCGTGGGATTTGGGGTTTGGAATTGTAGATATGAAGAAGCGACACCCCCCTTACTCCGAGGGGTGTTGTTAGTTGTTTGTTGCGGAGAGTGCTGAGAATTTGTTATTATTGCTATTGAGAGTTTTGGGAGGGTATTTTTAGGATTTTTTTTGTAGGCTGCAGTTTTTATTTTTATTTACAGTTTTGTAGAAACACTCCCAGTTCCAATGCCGGAGTGGCTAATTGGGAGAATCTGGAAGAATCCCGGTGGGCCGCTGGTTTTTGGGCTGGTGGCGAGGATCGGTAAACACAATAATTGTACTTAGATCATATCGGCTACTGGCTGCAGTGTGGGCTGCATGAGTTCTCACTCGGCCCTCTCTCGCACGAAACACATGCACGAAAAGCAACCACGGCCCACACCAGAAACTTGGATGCTGATAGCGGGGATGAGAGTGGCACCTCCCAAATTCCATAATAAGGTCACATAACCTAAGTTTGTTTTAGATTATGATTGATAACCTGATGTAATTTAGTTTATGATGTAGTTTAGTTTACGAGTTTGTGCCAGACGAAGATGCTAAAATGGAGAATACAATAAGAAAAGAAGGAGCAGAAAAGGCTAGGATTTAAAAAAGGCACTGGAAGAAGAAGCGGCCAAATGTGCCAAATTACCGACATATTTCGAACAAAAACGCAAACGCAGCTGATGATGAGAAGGGTAGCGTATAGTGTTAAAATGTCATAGGCGTGTAAAGCACAATATCACTGCATGCAAACCACAATTAAAGTTTATTGTCAAGAAATTTTAAAGCATGACTGGTGTATTTACAAATAACTGCTTTGATAAATGCAAAATGGTTATGGGGGGGGGGGGGTTAATTGTGTTGGAAATTATTATTCTTGTTTATTATTATTATTAGGCCATGAAAGGTATTATAATAATAATAAGTAAATTATTAAGTTACACTGTTTTAAACTTAGCTAACGTTAGCTAACATATCCTACTTGCTGTATCTTGCTGTCGCTTCTCGTTGGTTTTGTTAGCGTTATTAACTTTTTATTTATTTGACGTCTAATGTCACCCTTCAACCGTGAGGTAATGTTAGCTATCTAGCAAAAGTTAACAGCTAAATGAAGTTAATTTAACTTGATAACTTACTGGAAATGTTACATTCAGAGAGCATTAGTTATTCGTCATGAATGGACGTTTTATATCTTTCTGAGCATTGTCACGAACGTGAACATCTGCCAAGTTAAGAGTGTTATTTATTAAATTAGAAAAACGATGACTAAAACAGCAATTAAAGGCCTTATGATAACGGTGACTTCTTAACGTTCAAAAACAATTGTTAACAGCAGTTTTTATTAATAGTCAGTGTTAACATTATTCCAGTGAGCCATATATTGTACGTGATTCAATAACAATTTCATATTGAGAACACCTGAAAAGTATGGCTGTATTACTTTCCCAGACATTAAATACCGAACTTTAGGACAATATG
Organism: Synaphobranchus kaupii; assembly: GCA_029718625.1. Taxonomy (NCBI): domain Eukaryota; kingdom Metazoa; phylum Chordata; class Actinopteri; order Anguilliformes; family Synaphobranchidae; genus Synaphobranchus; species Synaphobranchus kaupii. The sequence continues at coordinate 55,483,140 of CM056377.1, forward strand.
CTTTATTTGCACAGCATTAGCCAACTTATTAAAGTTGTACATTAGTATTAGGCCATGAAAGGTATTATTCTTTATTATTATTATTATTATTATTATTATTGTGTTTTTAGTGACAGAGCAGAGTCTGCTGTTAGGCCAAGTCATTGATGAGGCAGTGCCAGGGCCAAGCCATGAACCCAGAAGGATCCCTGCTGTGGATAGCACAGGTAGAGTCCAGATAATTAGTTCCAATATCACTATACCTATTTTACTAGTTATCTCTTGTATATATCTTATAGTTGTACTATATTTTAAAAAATGGATAATAAAAAGTTAATCAAAGGAGCCCCCCCCCCTACTGGTCCAAAGTGGGATGCTCTGAGACATAAAACTCCTGGGCTGAAAATGAGTCCCACTCCGGCCCTGCCCAGTTCCCTTCCCACACTTTTACTGCTCAAATGAACCCTACATAAATGCTGTCCCTCCTTTATTTGAATCTTCCATTTTCATTTTCAAACTTAATATAATATTAGCCTATTACATATATTATTTTATAATATCGTAGTAGGAAACAAATCTAGCCTAATGACAGTTAAATCTATAATTTATGAGTACTGCCAGACTCGGGTTTTGAACTTAAAGACCTCTTCTCGCAGCAATGGTTCTAAAGTCCGACACTTTATCGGTGAGCTAAAAGGTGGCTTGGTGCTAGCTAGCACCAACTTTGTTATTTTTAACCTGGGGATTGGTTGTAATGATTTAGCTGCTCTAAATAATTTTCACCAGCAGGTGTCACTAGTGTACACTGTGTTGAATGAGGCTTCAAGTGGCTGCAAAGCCTCAGTGCTTCAGGAAGCCTCATTTCGACATCAGCTAAGCTAAAAACACTGCACCATCTTGGTACGTTTTAGGCTTACAAATCACTTTCCCAAAAGGAATGGATATATCTTAAGGATATTTAATCAAAATATTCAGGTGAGCAGTTTATTATATATTATTAAATTAATTAAATATATAATTTAATAACTTCCGTAACACCCGCGTTACCGCTAGGGGGCTTTTGGTAGGAAGAGGTTAAAGAGATTAAGTATCCTGAAATTATCGTAACTATGCTTAGTAGCACTAAGCCTACTCACGCCGTTACTGTCACATTAAATCACATTTCTATGTGATCATGGGTTTTATTTTGATAAACTTTTTATTTCCTTTGTTATTCACTGTTTGTTGAAATATGTATTCTATTGCTTTTTTGATACTAGTTACTCTTGTATTATGTAACACAATTTGCTTCATGCTTACAAAATGTATTCTTACTGTTTGTGATGTATATATCCACAAATTCTCCTCTTGTAATGGGGAGTGTAAGGTTCGGAGAACCAAACGCGACCGATAAGGATTTCTAAAAGTGTATTTAGAAAGATACACCACAAAACGCGGAATTAGCCGCACCAGGACTGGGATAACACAGGATCGGGAGCAAAACTTCCCCAGCACAATGCAAAATAAAGCAACCTCCAAAAACTGAGGCGATCTCGATAAACAGCGAGAATAACTAAAAAACAACCTCACGCACTAAATAATTAGGCGTAACAAGAGGTAGTGAAACGAAACAAAAGACAAAAGGTGAAAACTAGCTAAACGAAAAGGTAACTGGCAGAAGAGTACAAAGGATAAGGAGAGAAAGGAACAAAAAATACTAAAATCTTTCTCCTAACTCTAAACCGGACTTGCTGCGTTTCCTATTCATACGAACCAGAAATGCAGTGACCGAATCTTTTACCTTACCAACTTCGTTGTCAACATAGCAAAGACAATATCAAAGTGTGGAAATGCGGAAAAGTCCTGCGGTATTTATAGCCGACAGGAAACGCAAAACAGGTGCAGAGAATAATTGTCGGGCAAAACACGAATACCAGAATGGAGGTGGAAAAAATCAGATAGAGCGTCCCGATAGAGCAGCAGAGGCTGCTAGAAACCATGACAGGACCCCCCTGCTAAGGGACGACCCCAGGCGATCATTCAGCCCTGTTTCTGTGGAAGTCCCTCATAAGTGTTGGGTCCAAGATGTTCTTGGAGGGAACCCAGCAGCGCTCCTCTGGACCATAACCCTCCCAGTCCGCTAAAAACACTTCTCTTGGCCAAAATGCGCCGAGCAGTATAAGCCATACCTCCCTCCAAGGGCAGAGAGGGAGGCGGTGACCTGTCAGCTGGGGCGAGGGTGCTAACCAGCACCGGTTTCAACTGAGAGACATGGAACATGGGACGATGACACCTGTTGGCCACAACCTCATTTGGCCGCGGCGCGCAGAAGTGCCGCACAAACGCGCCACCCAGAACGACTGGGGATGGGTGAAGGGCGTAAAAGACCTGAGGGTGGGAGTCGTGAAACCCCTTTGCAGGAGCAGACTAATACCTTAACTGGCAGGGGAAAATCAGCACCCCTATCCCCGCAATGCTCTCCCTCCCCTCCTCGGAGAGAGGAGCAAAACTGCCTTGATCAGGCCGGGAATTAGCCTCCTTGAAGTCACTAACCTGACTCAGCTCCGAGCGATGGCTACGACCGCGAGACGCAAAGGGAGCTGTCAGTTGACAGTGAGCCCCACATTGGGGGCCCCATTGAAGGACGACAACCTTGTCACTACCCCAATCAATGTGTGGGCTGTGCCAGACTAGCCACGAATGCTCCAAAACTAATGGATAATCTGGGAAATCGACTAAAGAGAACTGAATAAGTTTGAGATGACCCTCGTGGAAAGCGCGCATGGTCAGGGAACCCGTGGTCTCTTTAATGGACCCGGTGCCCAACGGACGGCCGTCGAGGGCAGTGACCAGATGAGGACAAATGAGGGGGTGTATGGGAACTTTATGTTTCCGGGCCCATTTGACATCCATAAGACACTCAACTGCTCCAGAATCAATAAAAGCGTTGATATTAGCCGAGCGCTTATTCCAGAACAGTCGAACCGGTAATAATGTCCGAGGGGCAGTACCATTATGTCTCGCTAGGGTACCCGGTTCCCCTAGCAAGACCCCCCCCCCCCCATTTCCCCCCAATTTAGGGCAGGAATTCTTCAAATGGCCCGTGCATGGAATAACAGCACCACTCCTCACGCGGCTTAGCCAGTCTCGGCTTGCGCAGAGAAGCACCGTCCACCTGCATAGGCTCCTCCCTGTTAAGGGAGGGAGGGGCGGGAAGAGGAACTGGGGACATTACCGGAGAGGAAGAGAGATGGGGAACCGAACGGGAGGAGACTGTTTTTGAAAAATGTCCCAAACTTCCCACTAATTATTTTAGGTATTTAGATGACATTTGGGGAACATGGACACATAGCTCAGAAGATTTCGAACACTTCATACAGATCCTCAACACGCACCATACATCTTTCACAATTATACACACCACACACTATGAACATATAGATTCTTTGGACACTACCACATACAAGGGGCCCTCATTTCCCCAAACACACACATTAGACACTAAAGTTTTTTTAAAGACACATACACACATGCACTCTTACACAAGGACAGTCTCCACCCAAAACATACATTCAGAGGTTTGATTAAATCCAAAGGTTCAACAGAATCTGCACACAAATTACAGACTTTGAGGATGCTACTAAGACCCTCTTCAATGCATTAAAACCAAGGGGGTATTCTAGATCGTTCCTCAGACAGATTCGGAAAACCTTCTTGGCTACAAAACAACAGGATACTAGGAAAATCATTCCGTTTATCACCACCTACGTGACATTCAGCCAAATAGCGAACAGAAAAATTCCAAGGAGAATTTAACTATTCTGCAAACTATTCTTTCCCAAGGGGCCCTCATAAGGGGTTAACTTGGGAAATAAAGATTTTTCCTAAACCTATTCCTACTGTCTTCATTTTAATAATGAATAATCTTGCGGTACCTTATTAAATGCCTTTTGGAAATCTAAGTATATAATATCATAAGCCTTGTTACAATCAAAACGTTTCCTCAAAGAATGCCAAAAGGTTTGTCAGGCATGACCATGCATGTTGGCTATCTCTTAAGATGTTATTTTCAAGAAATAATTCTAACTTGTCTTTGATGATAGATTCCAGTATTTTACATGGAATACAAGTAAAACTGACAGGCCTTTAGTTCCCTGGATCAGTCCAGTCACCTTTCTTATATGTAGTACATGTCCATTGGAAATCAACACTCACAGTCATGTGACCCTGGACCACATTTCCAGGAAAGACTACATTACATTACAATTATTTGGCAGACGCTTCTATCCAAAGCAACGTACAATAAGTGCATATTTAAGGTCAGTGACGCGACTACAAAGCAGATCCGACAAAGCACAACTTGCTCACAACGTAGGAGCTATCCTTAGTAATGAACATAGAACACAGTCAGCTATACAACAATAGAAAATAGAAAACAAGCACACAAAAAAAAAACAGGAAGCAAGTACTATAGAATTGGCCCTATATAGGTAGTTTAGTCGAGGTGGAGTCTGAAAAAGTGTGTTTTCAGACCACAACGGAAAACAGACAGTGTTTCAGCTGAGCGCACCGGAGTGGGGGTTCGTTCCACCACTGGAGAGCTAGGGTGGAAAAGCTCTGCAGTCGGAACGAGTGAGAGCCGTTAACACGGAGGGAGGGAAATGCAAGTTGCCCTGCAGCAGCAGAGCGAAGTGGTTGAGCAGGAGCGTAGTGCTGGATTAAGTCTTGTAGGTAGGAGGGGCTTCACCTTTAGGCTGCAGTGTAAGACAGGGTCAGAACTTTGAACCTGATCCTGGCTGTGACTGGCAGCCAGTGGAGTGACCTCAGTAGGGGGGTGACATGTGAGAACTTCGGGAGGTTGAACACAAGCCGAGCAGCCGCGTTCTGGACCAGTTGTAGGGACAGAATGGCGCAGGCTGGTAGGCTTGTGAGAAGGGAGTTGCAGTAGTCCAGACATGAGGTGATCATGGTCTGGACAAGAAGCTGGATCGAGTAGGTGATCAGGTACAGCCGAATCCTCCTCATGATGTACAGGAGGAACCTGCAGGACCGTGCCGTTGCCCTGATGTGTTCTTTGAAGTCCAGCTGATGCACCCCCAGGTTCCTTGCAGAGCGGGAGGCGGTCACCATGTCAATGGTGATGGACAGGTCTAGAAGTGGGGAGGTCTTATATGGCATGAAGAGCAGCTCAGTCTTGTTGAGGTTGAGCTTCAGGTGATGGCTAGACATCCACACAGCGATGTCAGCCAGGCAAGCAGATATCCTCTCCTTAACCTGTGGGGTAGAGGGAAAGAAAGGAAGTTGAGTGTCATCAGCATAACTATGGTAAGAGAAGCCATGTGAATTAATAACCAAACCAAGAGACTTAGTGTAAATGGAGAACAGCACAGGACCCAGTACAGATCCCTCCGGGACTCCTGTAAAAAGTGGATGAGGTGCAGAGACAGAGCCCTTCCAGGAGACTTGGTAGGATCTATCTGTGAGATAGGATGTAATCCAAGTTGTAGTTGACCGTGTCAAACGCTGCAGACAGGTCAAGGAGGATCAGGACAGAGGAGAGGGAGGAGGCTCTAGCAATGGCGAGTGCCTCGGTCACAGCCAGGGGCCACATGTATAAAACTCTGAGTAAAAGAATGTGTAAAAGAACGCTTGAACGGAAAGAACGGTTGAAAGCCATAAATCTGCTTTAAAAAGGTTTTGCATTTTCCACCTCTGCCTTTCGGTCACTATGTCACCATATCACACTGATGCCAAACATTGCATACATATGGTGTCCAGCGTGTGCAGAGGTATGCAGATTCTCACAGCACATGTTATTTTATACATCTGAATTTCTGTGTGAAAACTCGCTTACGCGGCTTTCTGAGGGCATTTTTCTGCTCAGCACTGTTTATACATGTGGCCCCAGGAGTGCAGTTTCAGTAGAGTGCCCAGTTCTGAAGCCGGACTGATGAGAGTCGAGCAGGTTGTAGTGATGGGCAGTTCGGCTCTTTTTTCTGAGTCGGCTCGTTCCGTACCATTCGGTTTGAAGAGTCGTATCGGAGTCGCAAGTTTTTGGTACTTCCGGTTAATACAGTAGGCGTTTGTTAGATTCTTTCGAGCTACCCGAGCCACATCTTTTTATCCCAGCAGCGCGAGCTGGAATTTGAAGCTGTTTCAGACAGCAGAGTTTGGTAGCAAATGAAGTTGGTAAATCAGCTTTGATATTTTATTCAGACGTACGTACATCACCTGATTGATACTCATTTTCTAATAGCCTATGCTCAATGTTTTCTGTTCACTCCCTCTTACTTTTCAAGCTAGTTTGCAATCGCATCCAGTTTACATTTATTTAGGCTACGACTTTCCCATCTCCGTTATTCTACCAGAAGTGTAAAATATCGTCGGCCATTGACTGTAACGTTAGATGTTACATGTAAGAATAGACATTTAATGGTTATATTTGCATAGGCTATAGCTATTTTATTAGTCTATGCAAATATAAATCTTTTTTTTTTTTATCAGATCCTAGAATCCAGTAGCCTACTGAAAATGTGGTGGATGGATGGCTGTGTACGAGAGACAGCCAAATCCGACAAACAAGCCAGATCTTGATGTGTGTGTGTGTGTAGGCTACAGGAGCCTGTTTCGTTTATTACTTTTAAATAGATTTAGTAAAATTTTATTTGGACACCATAAAATATGTTTATTTGAACCATTAGGCTTTTTATTTATTCTATTATACAAAATTGTATTTATCTGTTCACTGTTGTTGTTGGTCAAGAGTTCTAAAATAAAAATGCCACCACTTTAAATAAGAAGTAGCCTATTTGCTGAACACAATCGCATATTAATTCTGTTTAATGCTGCAATTCGGGTGCAAACAGCCACATGTAGCCTAATAATTTTGTAATAAAAAGTAGGGGTCTCGGACTATCATTAGATATAACAGAATACCTTTGTCAATGTTTCTGGTTGATCCGACGCTAAGTAGGCTAAACCCGATTATTAACAGTGTAGGCTACAGCATTTGCTCTCTATTAAAACTCGAAAGGACTTTGGTTTGTGTCACGGCTCTGGAACCGTGGGATGTTGCCGCGGTTCACGATGCTGAGTCGAGTTGATTTCATGCTGATGAGGTGGGTAGGCTAGTAGGCGACTGTAGGGAGCCTACATCTTTTAATCGTTAGCAGTAGTAGCCTAATAAACACTTTGGAATGAGCTGGGGCGATTATCTAATTCACAGAAATGTGTGCAATATTGTTAGATCAAAGTAAAATGTATTCGTAAATGATTATAAAACAGATTCGTGCGACCTATTTTATTTTGTTGGGCGCATCACTACTGCTGCTCAACCTAGGTTATAACTAGTGACACCGGCTCCCGGCTGTAGTAGAAAGCAGGCAGAGTCAAGAGCCAGAGCCGTGGGTAAGCAGGATTCCCTCGAACTATCGAGTCGACTCAGACGACTCAGCATAAAGAGTTGTTCAAAAATACCAATTCGTTCGCAAACTGCACATCACTAGCAGGTTGTTCTGGTGGAGAAAAACAGACAGTTGGTTAAGACTACATATACCAGCATGCGACAGTCATGTGATCCTGGGTGGAATTCCCCACAGACTTGACCAATCAGGTGGTCTCTCGTTCTATAAAACTTAGAGCAAACGTCTTGCTCCCTCTTCTTATCTGTTCTTAGCTTTACGCTCTCACGGATAAACATTAGTTCCAAGTTATGCATCCACTTTAACAGCTGGGGAAGGGGCAAGTAGGCTGAGAGAATCATTCCGTCTCTCCGGTTACATCTGTTAGCGTGTCCGAGCGAATCCATTACCGTCATACGACGCACTTTAAAGTGACAGCCAGAGAACTGTGTGTAAAATTAGCCTAAGTTACCACACATCAATGCAAAGAGTTCAAGAAACAACTTTTCGAAAAGCTTCAATGCTTTACGTGAAATGGGACAGTCCAACTCAGAAATGCTGCCAAAAACACAGAACTTTCTGGACACATCAAATCCACAGAATCAGCCTGTGTACTCCAGTACAGTAAGACTGACACAAACATCCAGGCAATAGGTTAGGAAAACGTTTCTTTAATCTTTATTGTCAATGTAATAAAGAAGGTGTTAGGAGCCCTAACATTAAAGGGATAGTTCGGAATTTTGGACATAATGTCTCAATTACGACTTGGCCCATGATGTAGTTAATTGATGGAAACCATTTTAAGCTAATTCCATGCTGTCCCTTCTTTTGGACATACACACGTTGCTAATGCTAGCGCAACTCTAAGGCATCCACTACCAAACGCACGTAAACACTCCACAGTGCACCCAAAGCAAATAAAATACGACAACAGTCTATCGGGATATTTTGAGTGTTTATCCCATCATTTTTGAAGTCAAACTATCGTTGAATTCTTTACTTTGTGCTGACCTATATTCTCTGTGGAAGTATGGCGGCGCAGCGAACGTGGCCATTGCAACTTGTTGCTCTTCTTTGTTGTTGTAGTCGACCAGTGCCGGCACTAAATTCATAGGTAACGTAAAGTATCGCTCCGCTGCCGTACTTCCACAGAGAATATAGGTCAACACAAAGTAAAGGATTCAACGATAGTTTGACTTAAAAAATGATGGGATAAACACTCAAAATAATCCCGATAGACTGTCGTCGTATTTTATTTGCTTTGGATGCACTGTGGAGTGTTTAAGTGCGTTTGGTAGTGGATGCTACTGGTTACCTTAGAGTTGCGCTAGCATTTGCAATGTGTGTATGTCCAAAAGAAGGGACAGCATGGAATTAGCTGAAAATGTCTTCCATCAATCAACTACATCATGGGTAAGTCGTAATTGAGACATTATGTCCAAAATTCCGAACTATCCCTTTAACATGTTCCTTTTGGCATGAAGACTTGGCCCTCAGTTGTTTTTTTTAATTTATGAAATTCTTTTACAGATATTGTTATTCTGCTATGTAACATTGATATCCATGCAATTTGTGAAATTGGCCTATTGTGCAGATCAACTCTGACTAAAACTTAAACACTTGTGTGTTTAACTATTTCACCTGCATGTCATTAATGATTGATGAACTATTTGTCCTTCAGGTGTTTTCATTAAATTATATTTATGCAATGTTAACTTAATTAGTCTATCATGTTAATTAAGAGTACCTTGTGGTTGTGGTTAATTGTTAAATGTGGTTTGTAAATTACTTCACCTGTATATCGTTGTCTCATTAACAAGATTCTACTTTGATGATAACTGTGGGGTGGAGTCCCTCTACGATTCGGAGACCTCCTCTTCCCTCGCTGGGAGTAGAGAGGAGAGTCTGTCCTGGGATCCCTTTGTTGAGGGGGGGTCTATGGAGCAGGATGATTTTTCCATTTCCGATTTCTATTGGGACAGGGAGTCACGCCCCGAGCTTGTGGTTCCCAGCTCTCAGATTGTGGCCCCAGTTAGGTGGGCTATTGAGACGGCTCAGGTTCCCTCCGCCGCTTCCTTCGTTCGCAGGTGTCGAGTGGTTTAGAAGCGTGTGTATTCCTCTCTATTGCGCACATTGGCTAAGCAGAAGGCGTGGCCGACAGGCGTCGTCGTCCTGCTCCCTCCTACTGGGTGGGGCAACGAGTGTGGCTTTCCACACGGGACCTTCCCTTGCGAGTTGAATCTCGTAAACTCGCGCCTCGGTTCGTGGGTCCTTTTAAAATAATTCTAAAACTCAACCCGGTTACCGTGCATCTCCAGTTGCCTTCCTCCATGCGCATCCATCCCACTTTCCACGTCTCCCGCCTGAAACCTGTGCTCGTTAGCACCCTCGCACCGGCTGATAAGCCGCCGCCTCCCCTCTGGTTCATGGATGGAGGTATGGTGTATACCGTTCGGCGTATTTTGGCTGAGAGACGTGTGGGCAGAGGTTATCAGTTTTTAGTGGACTGGGAGGGTTATGGGCCTGAGGAACGTTGCTGGGTCCCCTCCAGGAACATCTTGGATCCTACTCTAATTAGAGATTTTCGTAGAAACAAGGCTGAGCAATCGCCTGGAGCCGTCCCTTAGAAGGGGGGTCCTGTCATGGTTATTTGAAGCCTTTGCGGTTCTATGTTTTGGTTTCCTTTTTGGCATCGTCAGGACACTCTATCTGATTTTTTCCGCCTCTGTTCCGGTGTTTGTATCTTGCCGGACAATTATTCCCTACACCTGTTTCACATTTTCTGCCGGTTATACAGTGCCTTGCGAAAGTATTCACCCCCCTTGGCATTTTTCCTATTTTGTTGCAGTAAAACCTGTAATTTAAATTGATTTTTATTTGGATTTTATGTAATGGACCAACACAAAATAGTCCAAATAGGTGAAGTGAAATGAAAAAAAAAACTTGCTTTAAAAAAAAAAAAATAAATAAAAAACTGAAAAGTGGTACGTGCATATGTATTCACCCCCTTGGCTTTAATGTATTTTTAAAGTATCATATTTAATATTTGGTCGCATATCCTTTGCATGCTGTTACTTCCTGAAGTCTGTGACCCATCAACATCAAAAGACTCTCGATATCTTATTTTCAGGTACTGTTACAAGCGATACTATAACCTCTCTGCATTTGAATGGATCTCTATGGGAATTGGGGGGTGAGATTAGATTCAGATGTAAATTACGCTGGTACAGTATGGAACACATGACTGGCTAAATGGCAGTAAGTCATCAAGGGTCTAAGGTATCAAACGAGCCCCAAACCATCACTCTGCGGCCACATATGGAGTAGATGTGGATGGCTCACTGCAAGGGTTATTTCTCCTGACTCATTTTCCTATAAAACTCTATGGGGAAAAAAGTCAGGAGAAGAAACCCTTAAAGTGATCCATCCACATCTACTCCATATGTGGCCGCAGAGTGATGGTTTGGGGCTTGTTTGATACCTTAGACCCTTGATGACTTACTGCCATTTAGCCAGTCATGTGTTCCATACTGTACCAGCGTAATTTACATCTGAATCTAGTCTCACCCCCCAATTCCCATAGAGATCCATTCAAATGCAGAGAGGTTATAGTATCGCTTGTAACAGTACCTGAAAATAAGATATCGAGAGTCTTTTGATGTTGATGGGTCACAGACAAAGGATATGCGACCAAATATTAAATATGATACTTTAAAAATACATTAAAGCAAAGGGGGTGAATACATATGCACGTACCACTTTTCAGTTTTTTATTTTTTTTAAATTTTTTAAAGCAAGTTTTTTTTTTCATTTCACTTTACCTATTTGGACTATTTTGTGTTGGTCCATTACATAAAATCCAAATAAAAATCTATTTAAATTACAGGTTGTACTGCAACAAAATAGGAAAAATGCCTAGGGGGGTCAATACTTTCGCAAGGCACTGTATATAGCCCAGGACTTCCGCATTTCCGACACTTTGATATTGTCTTTGCTATGTTTACAACGTATAAGGTATAGGAAATTTGGTCGCTGCATAATTAGGATTAGATTAGTTTTCTCTTTTATTTCCAATCTTTCTCTTTATCCTTTATTCTCATAACCTGTTGTGTTCAGCTCTTTCGCCACAAGAGCTCTGGATAACAGGTTTTATTTTCTGTTTTTTTTCCTTCACTCGTTTTATCAAGTTTTTCTTTGTTTCACCACCTCTTGTTTTTTTAGTTTTTTTATTTGTTTCTGATTTTTCCCCATTTTCTCCCAATTTAGTAGCCAATTGAGCCCTATTCTAATTCAATTGCCCCGTGTAGCAACCACTAGAGAATCACCGCAACGCAACCCCGTCAGCCGGCGGTAGGACGGGAGGGCGCCACGTCCTCTTCAGGGCGCGACTCCTCCTAGCTCCTGACCGTGATTCCAGCCTGCCCAGGGCTGCTATGCGTGCAGCGATTCCCTCCCCCCACCCGGAAGCAGCCGGGCGCCGGCCATGCTCGTATCTGGCAGGACCGGGGCGCGAACCCTGATCCTCGGAGCACAACTGCACTGACTGAATGTCGGCGCTCTTACCGTTGTCACCACCTCTTGTTACGCCTAATTATTTAGTCTGTGAGGTCCTTTTGTTAGTTATTCTCGCTGTTTATTGAGATCGCCTCAGTTTTTGAGGTTGCTTTGTTTTGACAAAAGTTTTGTTTGTACTCAAACATTTACAGGGAGTCAAAATTATTTATTTTGTGTGGCGGGCTTTGTGTGGAGGTCTAACTAGTCCCTATGTAACACCTATGGAGAGCATGTACCTCAGGTGTAATGCAGGTCCCCTCCCCAATTGAAAACACAACCAGCCAGAATTACAAGAAGGGTAACAGCTTTATTAATAAAGGTTGAGTATAGACATATAGGTTAAAATATAGTAGCTTTATTAACACATATCTAGTATAGATAAGTAGATTAAAATATAACAGCTTTATTATAAAATGCCTATAATAGATAAATAGATTAAAATATTTTTCAGTAGATTTACATTGGTGGACATAGGAAGTTTGAAGAGGGATTATTTGAAAATGCTACAGTAATATTTCACCCAACTTGGGTCCGATGTAGAGGAGGACCTCTTCTCTCATACACACATGTCAAAAGTTTGAGACGTTCTAAAATTGGCAAGAAAGTCCTATTTAAAATTTCACCTTTTTTCAGTAGATTTACATTGGATTACATAGAAAGTTTGAAGAGGGATTATTTGAAAATGCTACAGTAATATTTCACCCAACACAGATCAGATATAGTGGAGGACCTCTTCTCTCATACGCACATGTCAAAAGTTTGAGACGTTCTAAAATTGGCAGGAAAATCCTATTTAAAGTTTCACCTTTATCAGTAAATTGGATTACATAGAAAATTTGGAGTGGGATTATTTGAAAATGCTACAGTAATATTTCACCCAACTCGAGTCAGAGGTGGTGGAGGACCTCTTCTCTCATACCCAACTGTCAAAAGTTTGAGACGTTCTAAAATTGGCAAGAAAATCCTATTTAAAATTTCACCTTTTTTCAGTAAATTGGATTACATAGAAAGTTTGGAGTGGGATTATTTGAAAATGCTACAGTAATATTTCACCCAACTCGAGTCAGAGGTGGTGGAGGACCTCTTCTCTCATACCCAACTGTCAAAAGTTTGAGACGTTCTAAAATTGGCAAGAAAATCCTATTTAAAATTTCACCTTTTTCAGTAGATTTACATTGGATTACATAGAAAGTTTGAAGAGGGATTATTTGAAAATGCTACAGTAATATTTCACCCAACACAGATCAGATATAGTGGAGGACCTCTTCTCTCATACGCACATGTCAAAAGTTTGAGACGTTCTAAAATTGGCAGGAAAATCCTATTTAAAGTTTCACCTTTATCAGTAAATTGGATTACATAGAAAATTTGGAGTGGGATTATTTGAAAATGCTACAGTAATATTTCACCCAACTCGAGTCAGAGGTGGTGGAGGACCTCTTCTCTCATACCCAACTGTCAAAAGTTTGAGACGTTCTAAAATTGGCAAGAAAATCCTATTTAAAATTTCACCTTTTTTCAGTAAATTGGATTACATAGAAAGTTTGGAGTGGGATTATTTGAAAATGCTACAGTAATATTTCACCCAACTCGAGTCAGAGGTGGTGGAGGACCTCTTCTCTCATACCCAACTGTCAAAAGTTTGAGACGTTCTAAAATTGGCAAGAAAATCCTATTTAAAATTTCACCTTTTTTCAGTAAATTGGATTACATAGAAAGTTTGGAGTGGGATTATTTGAAAATGCTACAGTAATATTTCACCCAACTCGAGTCAGAGGTGGTGGAGGACCTCTTCTCTCATACCCAACTGTCAAAAGTTTGAGACGTTCTAAAATTGGCAAGAAAATCCTATTTAAAATTTCACCTTTTTCAGTAGATTTACATTGGATTACATAGAAAGTTTGGAGTGGGATTATTTCAAAATTCTACAGTAATATTTCACCCAACTCTTAACAGATATAGTGGAGGACCTCTTCTCTCATACCCACATGTCAAAAGTTTGACACGTTCAAAAATTGGCAAGAAAATCCTACTACAATTTTCACCTTTTTCAGTAAATTGGATTACATAGAAAATTTGGAGTGGGATTATTTGAAAATGCTACAGTGATATTTCACCCAACTCGAGTCAGAGGTGGTGGAGGACCTCTTCTCTCATACCCAACTGTCAAAAGTTTGAGACGTTCTAAAATTGGCAAGAAAATCCTATTTAAATAATCACCTTTTTCAGTAGATTTACATTGGTGGACATAGGAAGTTTGAAGAGGGATTATTTGAAAATGCTACAGTAATATTTCACCCAACTCGGGTCAGATGTAGAGGAGGACCCCTTCTCTCATACACACAGGTCAAAAGTTTGAGACGTTCTAAAATTGGCAAGAACATCCTATTTAAAATGTCACCTTTTTCAGTAGATTTACATTGGATTACATAAAACATTTGGATTGGGATTATTTCAACATGCTACAGTAATATTTCACCCAACTCATGTCAGATATAGTGGAGGACCTCTTCTCTCATACCCACATGTCAGAAGTTTGAAACCTTCTAAAATTGGCAAGAAAATCCTATTCAAAATTTCACATTTTTCAGTAAATTGGATTACATAGAAAGTTTGGAGTGGGATTATTTGAAAATGCTACAGTAATATTTCACCCAACTCAGGTCAGATATAGTGGAGGACCTCTTCTCTCATACCCAACTGTCAAAAGTTTGAGACGTTCTAAAATTGGCAAGAAAGTCCTATTTAAAATTTCACCTTTTTTTCAGTAGATTTACATTGGATTACATAGAAAATTTGGAGTGGGATTATTTGAAAATGCTACAGTAATATTTCACCCAACTCGAGTCAGAGGTGGTTGAGGACGTCTTCTCTCATATGCACATGTCAAAAGTTTGAGCCATTCTAAAATTGGCAAGAAAATCCTATTCAAAATTTCACATTTTTCAGTAGATTTACATTGGATTACATAGAAGGTTTGAAGAGGGATTATTTGAAAATGCTACAGTAATATTTCACCCAACTCGAGTCAGAGGTGGTGGAGGACGTCTTCTCTCATATCCACATGTCAAAAGTTTGAGACATTCTAAAATTGGCAAGACATTCCTATTTAAATAATCACCTTTTTCAGTAGATTTACATTGGTGGACATAGGAAGTTTGAAGAGGGATTATTTGAAAATGCTACAGTAATATTTCACCCAACTCGAGTCAGAGGTGGTGGAGGACCTCTTCTCTCATACCCAAGTGTCAAAAGTTTGAGACATTCTAAAATTGGCAAGAAAATCCTATTTAAAATTTCACCTTTTTTCAGTAGATTTACATTGGATTACATAGAAAATTTGGAGTGGGATTATTTGAAAATGCTACAGTAATATTTCACCCAACTTTCACCCAACTCAGGTCAGATATAGTGGAGGACCTCTTCTCTCATACCCACATGTCAAAAGTTTGAAACCTTCTAAAATTGGCAAGAAAATCCTATTCAAAATTTCACACTTTTCAGTAGATTTACATTGGATTACATAGAAAGTTTGAAGAGGGATTATTTGAAAATGCTACAGTAATATTTCACCCAACTCGAGTCAGAGGTGGTTGAGGACGTCTTCTCTCATATGCACATGTCAAAAGTTTGAGCCATTCTAAAATTGGCAAGGAAATCCTATTTAAAATTCTACAGTAATATTTCACCCAACTCTTGACAGATATAGTGGAGGACCTCTTCTCTCATACCCACATGTCAAAAGTTTGACACGTTCAACAATTGGCAAGAAAGTCCTACTACAATTTTCACCTTTTTCAGTAAATTGGATTACATAGAAAATTTGGAGTGGGATTATTTGAAAATGCTACAGTAATATTTCACCCAACTCAGGTCAGATATAGTGGAGGACCTCTTCTCTCATACCCACATGTCAAAAGTTTGAGACGTTCTAAAATTGGCAAGAAAATCCTATTTAAAATTTCACCTTTTTTCAGTAGATTTACATTGGATTACATAGAAAGTTTGAAGAGGGATTATTTGAAAATGCTACAGTAATATTTCACCCAACTCAGGACAGATATAGTGGAGGACCTCTTCTCTCATACCCATATGTCAAAAGTTTGAGACGTTCTAAATTTAGCAAGAAATTCCTATTTAAATAATCACCTTTTTCAGTAGATTTACATTGGTGGACATAGGAAGTTTGAAGAGGGATTATTTGAAAATGCTACAGTAATATTTCACCCAACTCGGGTCAGATGTAGAGGAGGACCCCTTCTCTCATACACACAGGTCAAAAGTTTGAGACGTTCTAAAATTGGCAAGAACATCCTATTTAAAATGTCACCTTTTTCAGTAGATTTACATTGGATTACATAAAACATTTGGATTGGGATTATGTCAACATGCTACAGTAATATTTCACCCAACTCATGTCAGATATAGTGGAGGACCTCTTCTCTCATACCCACATGTCAAAAGTTTGAAACCTTCTAAAATTGGCAAGAAAATCCTATTCAAAATTTCACACTTTTCAGTAGATTTACATTGGATTACATAGAAAGTTTGAAGAGGGATTATTTGAAAATGCTACAGTAATATTTCACCCAACTCAGGTCGGATATAGTGGAGGATGTTTTCTCTCATACCCACATGTCAAAGGTTTGAGCCGTTCTAAAATTGGCAAGAAAATCCTATTCAAAATGTCACCTTTTTCAGTAGATTTACATTGGATTACATAGAAAGTTTGAAGAGGGATTACTTGAAAATGCTACAGTAATATTTCACCCAACTCAGGTCAGATATAGTGGAGGACCTCTTCTCTCATACCCACATGTCAAAAGTTTGAGACGTTCTAAAATTGGCAAGAATAATCACCCTTTTCAGTAGATTTACATTGGTGGACATAGGAAGTTTGAAGAGGGATTATTTGAAAATGCTACAGTAATATTTCCGGCAGTGCCGGAAGTGTAGTATAATGGTTAAGGAACTGGCCTTGTAACCGAAAGGTTGCAGGTTCGATTCCCAGGTAGGACACTGCCGTTTTACCCTTGAGCAAGGTACTTAACCTGAATTGCTTCAGTATATATCCAGCTGTATAAATGGATAATATGTAAAACATGATTAAAAAAAATGTTGTGTAAGTCGCTCTGGATAAGAGCGTCTGCTAAATGCCTATAATGTAATGTATTTCACCCAACTCGGGTCAGATGTAGAGGAGGACCTCTTCTCTCATACCCACCGGTCAAAAGTTTGAGACGTTCTAAAATTGGAAAGGAAATCCTATTTCAAATTTCACCTTTTTCAGTAGATTTACATTGGATTACATAGAAAGTTTGGAGTGGGATAATTTCAAAATGCTACAGTAATATTTCACCCAACTCAGGTCAGATATACTGGAGGACCTCTTCTCTCATACCCACATGTCAAAAGTTTGAGACATTCTAAAATTGGCACAAAATCCTATTCAAAATTTCACCTTTTTCAGTAGATTTACATTGGATTACATAGAAAATTTGGAGTGGATTATTTGAAAATGCTACAGTAATATTTCACCCAACTCGAGTCTCTCTTTTCTCATATCCACATTTCAAAAATGTGAGACATTCTAAAATTGGCAAGACATTCCTATTTAAATAATCACCTTTTTCAGTAGATTTACATTGGTGGACATAGGAAGTTTGATGAGGGATTATTTGAAAACGCTACAGTAATATTTCACCCAACTGTAGTCAGAGGTACTGTCATACCCATAGTGTCAAAGGTTTCATACATTGCAATTTTGGATATTTATTATAATTTTTTGTAATATGCCAATATTATTGCATTGTTTCATAACATTTGGAGTGCGATTATTTAAAACGGTGCAGTATCCAAATAATTTCAGATCTATAACAGTACCTGGTATTTCATATATACAGACCCTTTCCAAAAAATTAGAATATCATGGAAAAGTTGTTTAATTTCCATAATTCCATTCAAAAAGTTAAACTTTCATAGATTATAGATTCAGGGCCCACAATTTAAACGATTTCAAGTATTTATGTGTTTATTTTTACATAATTTGGGCTTCCAGCTCATAAAACCCACGAAAACAGGAATTCAAAAAAATTAGAATACTGTGAAGAAATCAGCCCAAATTTTGCAGGGCATGAATGTTTTAAACTGAGTGTCACACACTAATCATCTACTAATCATGGAATGAGGCGGGAGTCACAGCTTCAAAACCACCACATTCAGACGCATCCGGGAGATGGGCTACAATTGTCGGGTTCCTCGGGTCAAGCCACATCTGAACCTGAGCCAACGTAGGAAGCGTCTCCACTGGGCCAAGGAGAAGAAGGACTGGACTGTTGGCCAGTGGTCCAAGGTCCTCTTTTCCGATGAAAGTAAAGTGTGCCTTTCATTCGGGAATCAAGGTCCAAGGGTTTGGAGGAAGACGGGTGAGGAACAGAACCCAAGCTGCTTGAGGTCCAGTGTGAAATATCCACAGTCAGTCATGAATTTGGGGTGCAATGTCCGGTGCAGGTGTTGGTAAACTCTGCTTTCTTAAATCCAAGGTCACCGCAACAGTCTACCAGAATGTTTTAGAGGACTTCATGATTCCCTTCTGCTGAGGATCTGTATGGAGATGCAGATTTCATCTTCCAGCAGGACCTGGCCCCTGCCCATACCGCCAGAAGCACCAAAACCTGGTTTGATGCCCATGCCATCACAGTGCTTGACTGGCCAGCCAATCTCGCCGGACCTAAACCCCATTGAGAATCTATGGGGTATTCTCAAGAGGAAATGAGGGCCACCAGACCCAACAACAAAGAAGAGCTGACAGCAAGCATCAAGGAAATCTGGGCTTCCATAACTCCCAGGCAATGCCACAGGCTGATTGCCTCAATGCCACGTCGCATCGAGGCAGTGATTAAGGCAAAGGGATTCCCAACCAAGTATTGAAGATTGACATATCGTTTTGAAAGTACCATATTTTGAAAAAAGCGGAAGGATGACCGTGAAAGCATACAATCACTTTTTGCGGACTGATTTAAGGTGGACCGGCAATTCCGAATCGGGAACTGCGAATCGGGACCAACTTCAGCGTTGTTCCGATCTTACAATATTGCACACATTTTTGTGAATTAGATAATCGCCCCAGCTCATTCAAAAGTGATTATTACTACTACTGCTAACGGTTAAAAGATGTACTATACCTACAGTCGCCTAGCCTATTACCCAACTCTCAGCACAAAATCCAGAGTTGTGACACAAACCAAAGTTCTTTAGAGTTTTAACAGAGAAAAAATGCTGTAGCCTACACCATTAATAATCGGGTTTAGCCTAGCTAGCCTACTCAGCGTGGATCAACCAGAAACCTTGACAAAGGTATTCTGTTATATCAAATGATATTCCGAGACGCCAAACTTTAATAGTCTACTTTTTATTACGTAATTATTAGCCTACATCTGACTGTTTGCAACCGAATTGCAGTAGAAAAATTAATATTGCATTATTAATATGCGATTGTGTTCAGCTAATGACAGCAAATAGGCTACTTCTTATTTAAAGTGGTGGCATTTTTATTTTAGAACCCAACAACAGCAGTGAACAGATAAATACAATTTTGTATAATAGAAGAAATAAATAGCCCAATGGTTCAAATAAACATATTTTATGGTGTCCAAATAAATCTTTACCAAATACTATTTAAAACTAATAAACGAAACAGGCTCTTGTACAGACACATACATCAAGATCTGGCTTGTTTGTTGGATTTGGCTAGTTATCTCTCCTATACAGCCATCCATTCCACCACATTTTCAGTAGGCTACTGGATTCTAGGATCTGAGAAAAAATAAGATTTATATTTGCATAGACTATACAATAGCTATTAGTGTTGCACGGTACACCGAAACTTCGGTACTTTTTCGATACTTAAAAAAAAAAACGGTTCGGTATTAGAATTTTCCGACGTTCGGTACTTAAAAAAAAAAAATTATATTATTCTTTTTTTTAATATAATCTTTTTTTTCTTTTTCTTTTATGTAGCTGCAATATTTCCCTTACCGCAGAATGCTGGAATGATCAAAATAGCATCTGGAAAAACCCTTGCCAAAACAGCTTTGGTTTCCCGTTAGGCCTAAATTAAATTTTCAATGGCAGCGCTGATATTATGAGGGTGTAATTATAGTTTCCGCCTCTACGCAAAATGGCGCACTTTCGTCCGTTTCGCTATCTGACCAGAACTCTTACATTTTAGTGTAGAGTAAAAGCTAATACTGCAGAGGCAGGAGTTTGATTCTGCCTGTTTTTAAGGACTGATTATGGATCAGCACTATGGAGGAGTCTCAAAAGCAGCTCTACAGTGCTGCAAAGATAGCTGAGCCAGAAACAGTCCTTAAAAACCGGTAGAAACAAACTCCTTGTCCTGGGTTTAAGTTGTATAGTTCTGAATATCATTTGTGAAGCTAAGGGGGGTTTATTGTATATAAGTTCTGTTTTAAGTTTATTAATATTATAAATAACTAATATTTATTTACCATACGCCTTTGTGAGCAAATGTTATTTTAGCTCAGAATGGAGAAATGCACCACTTTGTTACCAACACCCTCCCCCATGTGTGCGACGGCTCTCCGTACCCCCGACCTGCGCGATGATACTACCCCCGCACGCGTGTTTGATGACACCGTGTACGCGCAACAACACTGGTAGTTTCGAGGGGCCTACCTCCCGGCCTGAAAAAAAATCTAGGGGAAACACTGTACTGTATGTGACTATTCTGAAATAAATGTATTCTGTAGCAAATTTCTGAATGATACAGCTTTCTTCTTCAGTTCGAACTTAAAAACCATGGATGTGCAGGGAATATTTTTTTAGATATTGACATTTAAATAAAACTAGTAGAAACGAGGAGGAAATTGCCTCTGAAGGGCCAAAGTAAATAGGGTTAAGGTCATTTCAGTAGAGGTACCGAGTATCGAATTAGTATCGTTTCAGTTTCAAGTACCGATTCAGTATCGAGTATCATGATACTAAACCTGAGGTGCGTTCAAATTCAGCGAACAAGGCGAACGTTTGCAAACTATTTCAAACTTTTTTCCGTTAGCTTTGTGTTCGCCGCGGAACGTTTGCAAACATAAGCAAACGGTCTGAAAAGGTAGTTTGCGGCGAACAAAAATGGACACTGGACTGAGGGAAATGTGTTCCCAGATGGAGATTTCAATTGAAGATACCGGTAAGTGTTACCATAATACCATAATAATAATGATAATAATAATAATAATGTTACCTAGCTCTAACAGTCAAGTATCAACAGTCACGTTAGCTAGCGATATCAGAAAAAGGCATTAACGTTAGCTACGTCGAAATAGCTAGCTAACATTATTATTATTTATTTATTATTATATATACTTTTTCTGTAAATGTTAGGAGACAACGAAACCACTCAGCAAGTGTCAAGAGGAGTGAGTGCGGACACTTCAAATGCTCTAAGTAAGTAAGCTAACGTTACAGTATCCAACAACGTTAACGTTACCTGTCATTAACTAGCGAACGTTAGCTAAGTTAAGATAATGATAATCATTGGTGATAATGTTACCGAACTTCAGTTATCAATGTTACAGTAACTATTGATATCGCTAGCTAACGTGACTGTTGATACTTGACTGTTAGAGCTAGGTAACATTAGCTATCTAACGTTACTGTAGATAGCATTTGCTAAGTTAGTTTTTGTCAACAGACTTTCGTACGTCTTTCTTTGTGTATAGCTACCCACCGCAGGTCCGGATCCTCATCACTATAACGTAGAAAAACTGGCATGCAAACCAGTGACATGTCAACATACTTTTGTAAGTTATGTTACGTTATATGTTGCAGGTGGATTTAATTGGCCCCATGCAGCAGTATTGCTACTTATTGAGACATGGCGCTCTCTCAAAGATACATTTGAAAGCCCAGTGATCAAACGAAGACGAGCCTGGGAGATGGTGGCCCAGATCCTGAGGTTGGAGGGGTACAGCAGTGTCACTTGGCAAAGTTGCGACACCAAATGGAGAAACCTGAGGCACAGGTAAGCAGATGCTACAGATACTGACAATTATAGTGCAAACATCATCTCCAAGTGACGTGCATGCAACATAAAAGTGCAGTTTGTGTAATCAAGAACATTGAGTCAATTAACCATTGGCTTAATTGAGGCAGCTAACCAAGTCATTTTCTCTTATAAGCAGTTAAAAACTAAAAAAAAAAACTATTGGTGCATTTCTTTATATGTTCTATGTTTTTATAATTACATAGGTATAAAACCATCGTCGATGGACACAATAAGACGGGCCAAGGACGGCGAAAGTGGGAGTACTTTGCGTTGCTTGATGAAGTGTTTGCAGGAGATCCCGCTGTGACACCCATAGTGGTTCTGTCATCGCTACAGCCACAAGCCTCTCCCCTCAGCCAGTTACAGTCAGGCAGGGCTAGAGGCCCACAGCCACAAGCCTCTCCCCTCAGCCAGTTACAGTCAGGCAGGGCTAGAGGCCCACAGCCACAAGCCTCTCCCCTCAGCCAGTTACAGTCAGGCAGGGCTAGAAGCCCACAGCCACAAGCCTCTCCCCTCAGCCAGTTACAGTCAGGCAGGGCTAGAGGCCCACAGCCACAAGCCTCTCCCCTCAGCCAGTTACAGTCAGGCAGGGCTAGAGGCCCACAGCCACAAGCCTCTCCCCTCAGCCAGTTACAGTCAGGCAGGGCTAGAAGCCCACAGCCACAAGCCTCTCCCCTCAGCCAGTTACAGTCAGAACCCACCATTGACCCAGCAACTAGTGTGGTGGAGACTCTGAGGGGGAGAGCCCAGAAGAGAAGCAGACCCCAGGATGCTGATAAAACCCATGAAAAATTGGATGAAATTATAAAATTACAAAAGGAGAATATTGAAATTCAAAAAGAAAGAAACTTATTATTGAAGCAGTTCATCACTGCCATGGCACACATTGCTGAAAAATGAAAGCACTTATGTAACTTTATTTTATTTATCTGTATATATAAAATTATTTATTAAATGTGTTGTTACATATCAGTTGTATATTAATTATTTATTCTAAATAAACACAATGGTATATATATATCTTGCATTTCTGTCTGTACATCGGATCAGGGATATAAATATGTGTGTTGTGGGTGGGGGGGGTGGCTTGGACATTATAAATTTCTAGCAATAGCTTCCCTCTTCTGCTCTGCTGCTCTCCTCTGTGCCCCCCTTGTGTTGTCTGCTGCAGCAACGTCATCTGCTGTAGGGACAGCATTCTCTTCTGCTGTAGGGTCAGCATCTTCGTCAAGTCCCTCATTGATAAGCACAAAATTGTGCAGTACACAGGTACTCGCTATGACACTAGGGATCTTCTCGAGTAGGGCCATATCGAGGTAGTGCAGTCTCCTCCACTTGCACTTAAGGAGCCCAAAGGCGCGCTCAATATGGACCCTGGTTGAGCTGTGCACACTGTTAAACCTCTTCTGAGGCTCTGTGAGGTGCCCATTGTCCCTATAAGGGACAATCATGTTGGTGTGTAATGGGTATGCCGAATCACCCAAAAGGTGGAATCTTTCAGGGAGAGGGTTGGAGTCCAGCATTTGTTTAAGGTCGCTGTTCCGGTACACACGTGCATCATGTACAGACCCGGCGTTGCCTGTGAAAATGTGTGTGAACTGCAACTGGTTGTCACACACGGCCTGCAGCTGGAAACTGGCCTGGCCCTTTCTATTTATGTAGGCATCCCGGTGTTGTGATGGCCCTTTGATTGGGATGTGGGTGCCATCTATACATCCAACCACTCCTGGGAAGCCAGCCTTTCTTTCAAACCTCTCTGCTAGAGCAGGGTACTGGTCAGGTGATGGCCAATAGATGTATGCTGGCATCAGTGCAACCATGGCATCCACTACTTGAATAAAGTAGTGGTGCAAACTGCCTTTGCTGACCCCAAAGCGATCAGCCACCCCCCGAAAGCACTCCTTGTTTGCCAGAAGCCACAATGTTGACAGTATCCTGACTTCAACTGTTGGCTCAGTGTAGTGGGCTAGGTGTGGTCTGAGTTCCTGGTACAGTTTCTAAAATGAATGAAAAAAGGGAGACTGCTGATTTGTCTTAGGCTACATCAAACTCGCTACAAACTCTACAACTGCCCCACTCAATGTAACTACTACACACTCACTAATTGCTAGATTCCTTACTTATCATAACTAGGCCCCAGATAAATTAACTACCCCACTACAACTAACACATTCACCTCTAAAACTACCCCACACTTATTTACGTTATTGCTGGTTATACTGAAAGCTAACACGATAGATAACAGTGGTGTATCTTTTTTTTGTTAACCGTAGACTGCTTTGTAGACATTTTTATGGGATAAATTTAAATTATCGTTCAATCCCCCTATCGCGATGCGATGTGAAGAAGCTGTGCGTAGCCTACTTGCCAGCTGATTAGTCCGATCATTGGCACGTTTGTTAATATTTTATATCCGTAATCCTACTAATTGCCCCTGCCCACTACAACTGCCCCGACAAAAAGGTGAGTTTCCTACCTTGCGTGCGCACACACACACAAAAAATTAATAGCCTACGCCTAATAGTTTGCTATAGGTTACCTCAACTGTAGTCCTATGCATGCGAAAGTGTGACCGAAATGTAAAGTCGTCGTAGGTTGGCACGACTTCGGTCACATAACCCTCGACTCTACCGGAGGTCCTTTCACTTGCAGCTATAGGTTGCAGCACGCTTTGTACTATCGGGACTACATCCAATATTTGATCATCAAGAAAATTATCAATGATGACAGAAGCGGCTGCGAGTACAAACTGAAGCTCTCTTCTTGTCGCCATGTCTGTTTATGTTTAATGCAAACAATTTGGAACGTTCTTAAAAAGCTGTTCAAATTTAACCGTTCAAAGAAAACATGTTTGCCACGAACGTTCGCCTTGTTCGCTGAATTTGAACGCACCTCTGGTATCGGTATCGAAGTCAAAATTTTGGTATCGTGACAACACTAATAGCTATATGCAAATATAACCATTCAATGTCTATTTTTATGCGGCGTTCACACAGCGGGCGGTAGACGGCAGGACGGTAGACGGTACGACGGCAGGACGGAACAGAAATGTCAGTCGCGGTGACAAGTGCGGACGCATTGTTTACATCCGTTGCCATGTTAACGGTGCGCGCCAAAGAGATTACCGTGTACCAGAGCGCCTTTGCAAAATTCAGTTACGATGGTGTCATGTCATAGTGAGCTGACCCAACCATTATTTTCTAATCGCTTCAAAAAATTGCAGATTGCAATATTATAATGGCAGCTGGTCTAGGTAGCTAGCTTCACTAGCTTGTTGGTTACACCTCGAATCATACACAGAAAAGCTTCTGAAAACACAGCTAATAATAATGTGTATCTGGAATCTCCATTTCCGTGCTTACAGCACTCCATGCTGCAGCCTTTTTGTCGAGATCTTGGTACTTTTTCAGTTTTTGATTCCATATTTCCTCCCACCTCTCGATCTCTACCACAAACTTTTCATCATCCATTTTGAAACGGACCACTTCCGTTCGATCGGCACGTGACCCTACCGCAGCGGTAGACGGAAAAAATAGAACTATTTTTTATTCCGACGGCAAGTTCGTCCTGCCGTCGGCGGTTTTGCCGTCGACTGCCGTCTTGCCGTCGTTGTCTCATTGAAAACAATGACATCTGGTTTCGTCCTGCCGTCTACCATCCGCTGTGTGAACGGCCCTTTAGGCCACGTAATATCTAACGTTACAATCAATGGCCGACAGCGTTATTTTAGGCTAGGCCTAACGTTAAACTTCTGCTAGAATATTGGAGATGGGAAAGTAGTAAATAAATGTAAACTGGATGCGATTGTAAACTAGCTTGAAAAGTAAGGAGAGTGAACAGAAAACATTGAACTATTAAAAATGAGCATCAATCAGGTGATTTGGGTCGGAATAAAATATCAAAGCTAGTTTTACTAACTTGATTTGCTACCAGCTAGACTCTGCTGTCAGAAACGGCTTCAAATTACAGCTCACGCCACTGGGAGAAAGAGATGCGGCTCGGGTAGTTTGAAAGCATCAAACAAACAAACGGGACTGTATTAACCGGAAGAACCAAAAACTTGCGACTCCGACTCATCAAACCGAATGGTACGGAAAGAGCCGACTCAGAAAAAAGAGCCGAACTGCACATATCTAGAGATTTGGAGGGTCTCTGCTATCACTACTCGGGTGCCATAAAACACAGTGCGTGAGCGTTGTTAACTGTCACAGGAGTTAACGACGCTCACGTTCACATTCATTAGTTACAAACTGACACGTTCAGTTCACCGTTCACCAAAAACATGAGCAGGTTCAATGAAAGCGCTCTTTTAGAGCGTTCATGCACAACACTGATTGTTAGTCTTTATTGATCCCCATAAGAGGCTAGGATGATGTAGCTAGCAGAAAGCAATAGCATTAACCCATACAAAATTGATTTCTAACGTTACTCGTTCAATCGAATGGTAAAAGTGAAATCGACTGTGGTCAGTGGTACCGAACATTTCTGACACACCCTCGATAAACGGCAAAAGTCCCAGTAGAAGATGGAATTAAATCTTTAAAAGTTATATATTTTCTGAATTGTCATCGATTTCCCTTGACCACTGTCAATGAGGCTGTGTGATCTGGGCATACAGTTGCTATGTAAATTACGTTAGAAGTATTCAGCATTGTTATTTGCTAATTAATCGTTAGGGCACGCTCGTCATACTAAACGTGATTGGAGCCTGAGTCAGTATTCAAAATCCGTTTAAACCTTTAGACTTTTAAGTTATAATGCGGGATATACTGAGTGACCAGCAAAAATATTGACCTGACAGTCTTTCAGAATTCTGACAGTTGATCAAGTCAACTGAAATAATGACCACAAGACTACTGTATAGAACAGAATATTGGCTGCGCTGATCTGTTTTCGGTGCCCTCAGAGTCCTACTTCATTGATCGAATGTTGGGAAAATGTGAGTTTAAAAGCCACAAAAACAGTCCTTATATCACATTAAAATTACATATAAGGAGAGTTATTGTCCATAATACGTTTATTTAAGGTTAAACTGACATTTTAAGCACAATATTTATGTTGATTTGAATGGGTCGATTGGGTTCTGGAGGTGTGTTTTTACAGCAATTGCGCAGGGTTGGCGTGGCCTGTGGTGGTGGGGCCCCAATGTGAAATATCTTTTCATGGGGCCCAAAATCCCTGGCGGCGCCCCCGCAAGCGATACTATAACGTCTCTGCATTTGAATGGATCTCTATGGGAATTGGGGAGTGGGACTAGATTTAGCTGTAAATTATGCTGGAACAGTATGGAAACACATGGTTGGCTAAATGGCTCTAAGTCATCAAGGGTCTGACATATCAAACAAGCCTTAAATCATCACTCTGCTGCCAGAATACAGTAGATATGGATGGATAACTTGAAGGGTTTCTTCTCCTGACTTTTTCCATAGAGTTCAATCGGAAAATTTGTCAGGAGAAACAACCCTTAAAGTGATCCATCCATATCTACTGCATATCTGGCAGCAGAGTGATGGTTTGAGGCTCGTTTGATACCTCAGACCCTTGATGACTTACAGCCATTTTAGCAATCATGTATTCCATACTGTTCCAGCATAATTTACAGCTAAATCTAGTCCCACCCCCCAATTCCCATAGAGATCCATAGAGACTTTATAGTATCGCTTGTAAGAGTACCAGACAATGAGATATCAAGAGTCTTTTGATGTTGTTGGGTCACAGACATCAGGAAGTCATGGCATGCAAAGCCAAAGGATATGTGACCAAATATTAGAAATTTAAAGGCACAGTCAACTTAGTGTAGCTATGTAAACTTCTGACCCACTTGAATTTTGATATAGTGAATTAAAAGTGAAATAATCTGTCTGTAAACAATTGTTTGAAAAATTACTTGTGTCATGCACAAAGTAGATGTCCTAACTGACTTGACAACACTATAGTTCGCTAACATGAAATCTGTGGACATGGCCATAACTACATATCGTCGCTGTCGGGTGAAAAGCATCTCCAAAACCGTTACTTTTCAGGAAATGAAAAAAACGTTATATTTTCAAAACGAATAAACACAGCGTTGTGAAAGTGTGTATGTTTTCTACATACGAGGTCAGATACTCACATGTGTCAATACAAAATTGTTATTTTATAAGAAATCAAGTAAAATGGAGTTACGAATTTTGTGACAATCAAATGTGGATACATGTTTTTTTTCTGTCATTGATTAGAATGGCTGTATCTGCGAGTGAATGAATGCGCAGTGGCTGCGAGTCTATTATCAAGTGCACAGTTAATACTCACACATCTGTAAGCCAGTTAGCAGAAAAGTGTCAGTCTATCCAGTGATTAAACATCCATATGTTTTGTCAAATAAATACAATTAGGAGACAAGCCCCTAGTTCACTGCATTAACAAGCTAGAATGAAAGATGCCGTTCTGCCGAGACGAGCGAGTTACCTAACTAGGCGCTCGTCTCCCAAAAATAAAAATATTTTTTTAAACACATACTGATGGCTACTGATGATGTTTAATCACTGGATTGACTGTCCACACCGAACAAGACACTGGCAAATTAAACAAACAGATGTGTGAGTATTATTGTGCACTCGATGATAAGACTCACACGGTAGCCTAGGCTACGCAAGTTGTTAGCGAAAGTCCGCTATGAACAGGTTTTTGAAGAGGTGAAGCCTATGACTAAACAGCTATTGCTAGGCTATCCTTACTCCAACCTACCGTGATGTACGAGCTCCTCTCTCCGCTCCCAATTTAACTTTCCGGTAGACATAGTTTCAGGTTATCCCACGTGTAGTTACGTCTAATGAATGCAAAAAGAGCCCACATTTGTGAATAAAGATTTGTCTTACTAGTTCTTGCTTCGCTTGTCCTCCCCGATTGTGTCTCGACTACGCTAATAAACACACAATCCACTTCGACTAATCGTAGGAATAGTTAAACCGATACTAGCCTACCAGCTGACCTTAAGTACACACACAGAATCAAACATCTTTACCTAGGATTAATAACTCCGATCAATGGCTAGGCTCACCTTGATTAGTTATTTTGTATGATAAAGGCTATTCAGTTTAATTCACTTGCTAAATGGTTTAGCTCAAACAACAATCAAACATTATGTTACTGGCAATCATGCAGTCAAAGATATCCTACAATGTGATGTGTTTTTATCACAATCTAGCATAGTGTGCACTTGTTAGTTATTTTATTACATAGGCTGGACAGACAATGTTTTTTGAAAACATGTATTTAAGAATTCATAGTGGCACTCCGAATGAGGCGGGATGGACATAGGAGATTTTTGCCGACAAGTTGAAGAGCCAATGGAAATATGGGTTTTAATCACAGGCTATTTTGAATACTTTCTATTGGTCAAATCGTCTTAATACCCGCAGACAGACGTAAAGGATGAAAAAATAGTAGTGATTTATAGAAAAAAATAAAATTTGAAAAAAATGGAGATACGTATGTGGTTTTCACCCGACAGCGACGATATGAGGACACTGAGGTCTGGACCTCACTGTTTCTTTTTAGTTGCACGTTTTTAAAAAGTAATAATATTGTTCTATACTAATTCTAAAGCGTGTGCTGCGTGCATGAAACGATTTCTTGTGCTGAACGCACCCCAAGTCCAGCCTACAGCCGATACAGCCAATGGCAAGACGCGTGGTACTGCAGGGTCCCCCAAACCCAGTTGCGTTAGTCAAAGATCCTTGTGAAATTACTTTCATCGCGATACACTACAGATATGCTGGACGCTGTCAAGAAACTCAACAATCGATAATAAAAGCGGTTTCGCTTTCTAATTTCCTCAAACCTCAGTGGCATATTTAGTCTAGTTAATGTAATCAATATTATTTTGACGATTCATGTGTTTATTGTTGAAAATTTCAGTCACTGAGCTCATTTTGAAAATGTCAGCGAGCTAACGTTAGCTAGCTAACTAGCTAGTAGTATGACCCGAATGGTGGGTTGATACCATAGAAATATATATTAACTAGAAAGGAAACGTGGTCACGTGGTTCCATTCAGCCCTATTCAATTTGGGTTCTTCCGCAATGGCACCGCCGCAAGATGGCTGCCATGGCCCGGAAATAGTATTATTATGAGCTCTGCCATGTATTTCCAATGGAGCGTTGTGAAAGTCAACATAGTGGCCCCAGCGCAATCTAGGTATCAAAAGTTCACAATATTGTAGTAAATAGAAGCAGGCAATCACATTTAACATTTTTCCTGGGTTCAAAATTTTTTTAGCCTACACAGAAAAAAGAGAGCCATGATTTAAAAATCCTCATCGGTGAGTGTTTAGTAAGCGCACTGAACTGTGATTGGTTAAGAACATGGTCACGTGGTAATTTTAGTTACGTCACAGGGCAATCACGTGAGGAGGCCTATTGGCATTTTCGCCTCAAATCCATTCTCTCAACCTCTATTGAACTCTATGGTTAGCTGACTTGCTATGAGCATTCAGCTAACTGCATCCGTTGCTGTAGCTATATGAAGTTCGCTTACCAGCTATCTTGTGCATAATAATGAAATGGTTTTCAAATGCTTTCGCGTGTGTAATATTTCTAAGGTCATACTTCATATCTCAAGATGGGTGTTGTTAGATTACACTAATTAGTAACACACCCAGTGAATATGTTAGTGTTGAAGTCTGAAAAGCCGCCCGGATAGCAAGACGCTAACGGTAGCGGGTCAACATCGGGTTGGCTACAGAAATGTTGTCCGGCTCCCGGCGTATTATGCTTGTTAATAACGCTAGTTAACAAGACAGTTATTAAAGATTTTTAGTAACTATTCGTGGCTCGTTTATCTGGATTTGCAGTTTTGCTCACGTTAGGCTGAGGTATTTCAACAAGATATCCGTGGCCTATAGCCTAGCCATTAATCTGTCTAACGTTACGATAACACTACAAGATCACCATAGTTCATTCTAACAGTCTAACTTAACAGACATTCCTGAGAGGCTATACCTGGAAAAATAGGCGACAAGTTTCACTGTGGTCGCGATTTGTAATTATTTAGGCTACAGTTACATGGCTACACCACACTATTAGCTAGCCGCGCAAGGCTGGTTTACGGAAATCTTGAGTCAGGGACCGGTCCGGATGTAATGTAATGTTACCGCTGGAGCTAGGCTAGGCTACTGCCTAGCCATACCACAGACTAACGTTACGGATTAAACAAAATAAACAAGCAGATGCAATAGTCGTTATTTAATTATGTGAACGTAATCGTATCATAGATCTATTTAAGATTGTATCTATGTATTTATTGTTTTGCTTTTCACATAATACTATAATAATCACGACATCCACTCTACGGTTAGAGTGGATCTGGGGTAGGCGCTGGACCCAGGAAAGCGGGCTGGAAAGAACTTTGTTTTAATATAACAGGGTAAGGTTGGTGGATCCACATGTCATTAGCTGGTTATATTTTTCGAAATAGCCTATTTTGTCTAACCGCGTGACACAGTAGCCTAGGCTATGCGTTAAATGTTTGCGAAGAACAGCGAGTGCTCCTCGTTGTCTATAGCCCAGCTAGGCTATAGGACATTGTAGCTTTACTTTACTTTATAGGACATTGATCCCACATAAACTTGTACATTTTTCCTTAATGTGACCTTGTCTTTTTAATGTGTCTTGTCAGGGTTTGTCTTGTGGATGTGCGTCTTATCCTGTGTTCTCACGTTCAGCCTGCACCTTGATGTGGTGAGTGGGCTTTAAACTGAGACAGGCTGCTGAACTTTGCTGTGTCCTATAACAAACTCCTAACGTCTCTACGTTTTTTTCCCCTTATCGTCCAGGACAACGTTGGAGACGGTGATTAAACTTGCTGTGAATGAAACGCAGCATATCGAAGAATAAAAATGTTTCCCTTATTCATGATTCATAATTTTGAATGGTGTACATATTTAGTCTTTACAAATGAAAAAAAATAGCAATTTCTCCTTATACCACTGTATGACATATGCAAACAATGAACCCTTCAATAAAAAAACAAGTTTTATAATTAATTTAAACTTTTTATTACTGTTTCCCCAAAATGTAGGCTACATACTAGACAGCTACATCCAGCGTGGGGAGAAATACGCAAAGAAGGCCATGGATTGGCATGGCTGGAGAGGACAAGATGTGGGGGGGGGGGGGGGGGCGGGGGTGTTTGTAGGGAAGATAAGGGACAGGGGTGAGGAAGAGCAGAGGGCGTTGGGTGAACAATGTCATGGCTACAAATTTAATTTTAAAATAATCACATACATTTTGAAAACCTGACTTAGTTCATTAAAAAAACTCCGTTAAGTTCCGTTAAAAGCCAAATCCAGGATTGGAGAAACTGCCAGAATTGGGCAGGGAAAACCCGTAAAGGCAGCGTCTCCTCCCCTGAATTCAGTATTTAAGGGACTGTAAAATAGCATTTAGAAAAATATCATTTCCCCTAGGGGTGAAATGAACTCCATCACAAAGAAATAAGTCAGTATTTCCAAAATTTATGTGAGGATGTTTAATAAATTTACCACCTAATTCTTCAATAAATGTAGCCATGACACTGTTCACCCAATTCCTGGCGAGACAGAGAAAGGAATAGAAAATAGATAAGATGGTTAGAACCATTAGAGGACAGGAGAATAGCATGATCAGAATTGTGTTCACGCAGGATGATTCACACAATAGCGCAATGGTCTTAGCCTTTAGGTTAAGGTACACTTTGTTATGTTAACAGGTGAAAAATCAACCCGGTCTCACGCTTTTTCATGCTCATAGTCACGACAATTAATCTATTGAATCGTCACCCGGAGCACGATTGTCCGACTTTTATCGTGCTACACAGAACGAAATTTAAACCCATGCATTTTCAATGCTAGCATTTCTCAGACTGTTTTCGTGCTACATAGAACGAAACTTTGAGGTGTTACTGTGGGCTTGGCTACTATGCTACTTTTCGGTTGTTAGCTAGCTAGCCGGCTAGTGAATTTTGTTTACCAGACGAGTGACTTTTGAGTAGCTAGCCTAGCCTACTGGTTGATGGCGATAACCACTAAATATGTTAATAGGGACACAAAAAACATGTGGAAAGGTTTATTCAGTCACAAAAAAAGCAAACAGTTTATGTCGGATATGGTCAAAATCCCACAATCTCAATTCATTTTAATACTGTCCCCTACATGGGGCGACCCAGATTAGCCGTATATATTTATTATCCGAACCCTAACCCTAAACGGACTACAGACGGCGCCATCTTTTCACAGGCCATCATTACGTAGAGCTCTCTGGTTTTTGGGGAATTGTAGTTCTAAACTATTAGTACCAATAACGAAAAAAATACTAATCCTATTGACCTGGGGCTTAAAATTTATGTTCAATATAGCATCAGTTAAGATCCCAATTGATCATATAATTGAATCATCAAAGTATCAAATGATTAAGCATCAAACGTTTTATTCAGGCCCTTCTGTTAGAGCTTGAAGGCTGGCTCTGACATTATTTATGAAAGACTAGTTAGTTAATCATCCTGTTCAATATCTACCCGATATGTCCATTGGTTCCAGAATTAGAAGCATTTGAAGTTTGGCCAGTTTTGCCCTTCTAGGGGGCGCTACTGAGTCCCCTGGGGTGTCAGGGCAAAATAATTGACAAACCTTATTCTCCAGGTCAAGGCCTTTCCAAAAACGTCTTTAGTTTTGTCCTACGACAAAGTTTAATTTTCACCTCTGTCTGGTTAGAGCCTCTTTGAGGTGTAGTTTCTGAGACCCTTAGAGACTCCAGCCTGGATAAAATCAAGTCTTTTGATTTTTTTGCTTATTTGGTGGAAAAAATCCTTCAAGGTATTGATGTTTTCCTAATCACAGTCATATGTTTGGATTTGCACTAGTGTAGACCTTATTTTACCTACCAAATACATCTGGATTGTTGTCATATGAGGGTTAGGGTTAGGGTTAGATAACATGCTGTTTTTGAAGCGCTTTAGCCCCTCCCCCAAACCTCCTGAATAGTCCTACATGGTCAGGATTATATAATGTTGTAGCTTCAATATCCCTCTGTTTACGGATGAAGTTTCCTACATATATCTCTGAAGATGACACTGTTATGAACTTGTAGGTGGCAGTCTCCACAGCTGATTTGTGGCTTATCCTTACCATGGGTGATGAGTTCATAATCAGATGGACTAGTTCTGATACCCGTTGGAGCACACAATCACTAATTGCCGATTTAGTCGGCCCTATACCTAATTAATTTAATGCGTGCGTGCGTGTGTGTGGGTACATTGCGTGCCATCTGCTGGCTGCTGTGCACCAGACATACAGAGAGATACAGAGGTTTTCTCTTTTATGTGTTAGGTATAATTTTAAACGTCATAATTCGTACACCTAGTAGTCCGTGAGCCAGTAGGGTTGGTCGGTACCATCTGAGGGGAATAATGCTCTTGTGATTTTTGGCAAGGTATACATCTCTAGAGTTATAAAATATGTGATAGCATTGTTGTTACTGCATACCAGTTTTGCCAAACCTGAATCATAGCGAGGAGCTTTCAAAACCATAACAGCGCAGAAACCCTGGGGGAAAAAATTAAATATTTTCACGGTAAGATTTTTTTTTTTTAAACAACGTTAGGTTAGCCTGCTTGTCTTCTTCGTCGTCCTGCTTGAGCTGAATTAGCATTAACCACAAATATGCTTTGCTGTTAGGTCTGTTTATTTTCCTGCATCACCCTTGTCATAGTAACTTGTTGAACTGAACCAACCAGGAAAAAATGTATTCACTCACCACATAACGTAGGCTACACATACAGCGTAGCTATATATAGGATGTCTATGAACATAGACACAGGGTATATAACATACATTATATATATATATATATATATATATATATATATATATATATATATATATATATATATATCTTAACGCATAGCGGACACTTGTGCCCGTTTATGCGGTCTAAAGTGCAGTAGTCTATAACGTTGATATTGGAAGGTTATCGTAATAACGTTAGCTATGTCCATTGCAGTTTCGAGGGGGTTAGGCTACGTTAAGATTAGCCAAATGTGTTCTAAAGTATAACTAACGTTATGCTATATGATCTGGCTTATTTTCTTTTAAATGTGCATCGAGCTACTATTGGTGTATTATCAACAGGCTTTTGTGATAGCATGTCCTTTCTAGGCCTCTGGCTGCTACTGCGAGCTAACTTAGCTAACGGTAGCTAACAAAGTTACCTTTCATTTAGCTTTTTTATTCGGTAGCATAACTTTGCAGTCGTCGCTATACATGTATATGCTCGCTAACTAGAGTTACAACGGCAGCCATTACTCTGTGAAAAGGGAGAAAATGATCACCTTCACGTGACAGGTCACGTTGGCCAATCAGAGAAAAAACTTTGGGCCGTGGAAACGGTGCCGTTTTGAGAAGGTTTCTTCCTTTCTAGTTAATATATAGTTCTATGGTTGATACCAAGCAAACTATTAACGTCAGCTATTCAATGCGAGCTAGCTATATGTGATGCGGTATGTCAAAACCAGGCGGAATTGGGCAAGAGGTCAATTTTGAGTTATTGGTATATTAGTAAAACATAGACCTTGCACTTTACAACTCCGCTTTCTTTTTTCAAATCGGATATTCCAAAGCGAAGTTATTAAGATTTTAAATTGGACCGTCTGAAACATCGAAACTGAGAAATAGCCCTTTAAAGTTTGAGTTTAAACAAAACAAGTTGGTTAACAATGTTAGCGTACTGAACCCTGTTATCGGGCGGAAACCAGACATTTTTGTGATCAACATACGATACTGATATTATTCTGGCACATACCATTGAACATATTATATTTATTAGGTTCACAAAACGATAAGCTAACTTTTAAGCCAATAACCATGTAGATGTGACCGGTAGTTTTTTTGTTTTAACGTCTTTTAGATTAGAAAGTACTGTCAAAAAAGGGGCGCCCTTTATCGGGCGGCTCTTGTAGTGCATAAACAAGCTCACGATTATTGTTGTTTTAATAATCAATTAATAGTTTATTTCATCAAAAAGATACCGTTTGAATAACCAATATGTTGGCAAAATAGCTGGCTAACTGGATAGTTTACCTGACAGTCCGAAAGATGTCGATATTGGGTTTATTTCTTCACAAAACGATAAACTAAGTTTTAAGCCAATATTAAACATGTAGACGTGACCGGTAGTTTTTTGTTTTAACGTCTTTTAGATGAGACAGTAATGTCAAAAAAGGGGAGACAACTATCGTTTATTGGCTTAAAAGGCTCAATCGCATTGGATTTATTTCTTTACAAAAACGATGTTAACTTTTAAGCCAATAACGTGTTTTTTTCTTCGTTTTAACGTCTTTAAGATGAGACCAGACTGCCAAAGAAAGGGCGCCCATTATCGGGCGGCTGTTGTAATCCATAAACAAGCTCACGATTAT
Organism: Synaphobranchus kaupii; assembly: GCA_029718625.1. Classification (NCBI taxonomy): domain Eukaryota; kingdom Metazoa; phylum Chordata; class Actinopteri; order Anguilliformes; family Synaphobranchidae; genus Synaphobranchus; species Synaphobranchus kaupii. The sequence continues at coordinate 55,519,545 of CM056377.1, forward strand.
TGTTGTTTTAATAATCAATTAATAGTTTATTTAATCAAGAAAGATACCGTTTGAATAACCAATATGTTGGCAAAATATCATCATGCGATTTTACGTTAGCAAGTGAGCTCGAAGTTACGCTAAATTTGGCGTCATTTCCAAGCAAAATCTCGAACAAGGCATCATTTTGTGAAATTATATGCCTCTCTAAAAGTGTTTAAAAAAATACTTTGTCGATGAAATTTCAGTTAGAAACTTTTACAGAACATTTTTAATATTTGTAGCATCATAAATGTCCAAAAATCTCTAAACCCCTAAAATTCACCCTCAAGGCATTTTGCAGCTGTTCCTCCGTTCGTAGCTCTGCCCAATTCCGCCTGCTTTTGACATACCGCGTCACATATATCTAACGTTATATAAAAACGTTAGCTATCAAGTAGACATTTTAAGTTTTCAACAATAAACACACAAATCGTCAAAAACGTAAAATGTCCATAAGCTAGCCATTTAACTATATACAAACGTTAAGGAGTGGACATTTGACGTTTTTGACATTCTAGCTAAGTAAATCACATCATGAACAAGGTAACATAGTTTTTGAATCAATTCAATGATGTCAAAGAGCCAGTTATTTATCCCTTTTCCACAAACTGTCCTGGTCTATATTTATGAAAAATGACAGGTTTAAATAGCAATTAAACTGTTTTGTGTGGGTGAATTACTGGTGTAATTCTGTTTTTGGCAACATGCATAATTTTGTGACTGTTTGTTTTCAAGGAGCCAGCTTTAACAAAAAGAGGAAGAGAGGAGAGAACCTGTCCGAAGCCCTGTTAGAAAAAAATGTAATGGTTAGATAATCTAACTATATGATTCTAACAACAGTTTTCTTTAGGACAGATAGCAATGTAAGTGATTAGGTTCTAAGTTAGATTTATTACACTAAGTAATCACTTAGCCTACCTTGCTATCTGTCCTAATGGAAACTGTTGTTAGAATCATAAAGAATCATCTAGTTCTAAACCTACCCTATTCTTCATAAATACATACACATATAATGTGTTTACAACATTATTTTTATTTATTTATAGGTGGTGAAGAGAGGGAGCTAAGAGAGAAGTGCAGGGAAGTAAGATCTATACAATCAATAATGTTGTTTATGATTAAATTGTTTACTAGAGCACTAAATTGTTTACAAGAGCACAAAGTTCTTCATAGATCTAGCTTCTTAATTTTGCTCTCAAAGTGCACCAGATTTATGCATTTAACTTTAAAATGTACAAAATCTGGACCTCACTAATTTCTAAAGCCTGGTTACGGCCCTGTCTGTGGAGCGGTTAAAAATAAGTTTTGATGACTTCAACCTCAGTATATGTAAACTTCCGACTTCAACTGTATATTTAACAAAATGTAAAAAAAAAAAAAAATTTAGGGGAATATATTCAGGATTTGATATTCAGGAAGGCGATAATCATTTTGTTAAGTTGTTTTTGCCTCTCCTGTGGAATGGTTGTTTGCAAGACATGTATCTCAACCTTACACTGAGTCACAATTATAGGTGTATCTTGGGCTTAACATACAATTAACCAATCTAAGTGTTGTCTCCCATTCCCTTTAAAAGCACTTTGATGGATTGCTAATTTAATGGCGGATTTAGGAAGGCTGAAAAGAGCGATTTACAGCTGGCGAAGCAGACCTGCTCGTGTACAAAGTTAAAGCTCACATGCAGAGAATATATGGCATTACAATTCTCATAATTAATTGTGTAATGTGCTGCAAATTAGTTTTTGTTTCTAATCATTGAAAGTGTTTATTTTCCTGAATTAGATGTTTAGTTCTCTTTAAAATGGTTTTGTTCAGTTATGGAATAGCAGGCGAAATCATCAGTGCTGACCTATATTCTCTGTGGAAGTACAGCGGCAGAGCGAACGTGGCCATTGCAACTTGTTGGTCTTCTTTGTTGTTGTAGTCGACCAGTGCCGGCACTACATTCGTAGGTAATGTAAAGTATCGCTCCGCCTCCGTACTTCCACAGAGAATATAGGTCAGCACAACGTAAAGGATTCAACGAAAATAACCCCGATAGACTGTCGTCGTATTTTATTTTCTTTGGGTGCACTGTGTGTTTAAGTGCGTTTGGTAGTGGATGCGAGGAGTTACCTTAGAGTTGCGCTAGCATTAGCAATGTGTGTATGTCCAAAACAAGGGACAACATGGAATTATCTGAAAATGGTTTCCATCACTCAACTACATTATGGGTAAGTCGTAATTGAGACTAAATTATGAGACTAATTATGTCCAAAATTCCGAACTATCCCTTTAACCTCATCTTAACCCCTTGGCGCAGATGGCAAATTTCACCTATTTAGGGGGTGCTCTGTTTAAGGCTTTATAACTCCAGGTGTGAGCATCACATAAACTTGGTAAATGGTAAAAACAAGACAGGTGTACCATTTACAATACAAATACAAAAGATTTGTTTATTTTCATAATTGAAGTCAAAATAAAGTGCCACAAATGCAAAAAAACTTTGGAAAAATTCTTTAGACAATAATGTCACGTTCAAATAGTTTTTTCTTCTCGTTAATCAGAAATATTCCGACTTCCTAGATAATTTGAATACACCATTAGAACGTAGCGCATGGGCTAGTTAGGTTATCAACACATTCACATTATATTATCATGTGTTGTCATTTTAGATAAGTGGTAAATGTGCAAAGCAGTGGATTTCTTTGGGCACAAACGATAGCCTACGCCATAATAAGTCGTAGGCTACGTTTTTATATCATTCGCGGACAGCTGCGTTAACCGTTTCGTGATTTAAAATAATGTTAGAACTGTCCATATTATTGTCTTGGTTTGTTGCACGGTATTTATTATTCACGGTTTTCTCATGTAGCTGCTTACCAAACGTTAATGGTTGTCGGTCCAATAATGTGTCAATAGTTTAATCTAAGGGTGCGCAGTGATGTTCAGCTATAGCCTAACGTTACACGTGAAGTTGAACAGATGTGTCGTGTGATAGCTTTTTTATACTGTGTATTTTAACACGGCTGGAACGCTGTATTGGCCAATCTGCATCCCGGAACTATCCGTTTTATAAATGTTATATCGACTGGTCTCACTAGCCAAACGCCTGAGCGCTCCATTTTCTTAACTCGCCCGTCCTCAGAATCACTAATTTCATGCCTTGCTTGAGTTTCACTGAAACCGCCCATGTCACGGTCCCCCCATTCCTGGCTCAGATCTCGCATTCACGAGTCCCTCTGCACAGAAGTAGCAGCCATGGCAGCACAAAAAGCTAGGCTTTTTTCCCCCGTCTCCTCACCCTTATCATTAGCTCCACTGCACATCAACTTTAAAATTAACGCAGAAGCTGTGACTTTGATGACTTCCTTTTTGTTGTTGTTTATTTCTGCAGGCTGTGTAACAGGCGCTATGTCTTTTGTTAATTTGCACGGGTCATTTGAGCAGAGCAATCGGTTCACACTGGAATCAGATATGGGCCACATTAAAAAATTTATGTGTACAGCCAAACAAAAAAAATCTGATCTGAGCAATAAATCGGAATTGAGCACTAAGGCCTGCAGTGTGGACGTAGCCTTAGTAGCTCGATATAAGTCGTAATATTAACGTTAACAGTAATAGAAGCAATTCGCATTTGAACTTGAACTAGCTAGTTAGCAGTACAAGGGTCTCAGTCTCAAAGAGGGGGAAAAAAAAAAAAAGTTGGTCTCTGCTTTTATACCACGTGCCCAGCCGAGACCACCCCTAGGATCACCTCAACTCCACCCATTTTTATGTTAAGGATCTCGTGACGTCACGAATCCCCGGAAACCAGCGTATTGGTAAGTCTACACAAAAACTCAGATAAAACTATTTTGACTAAACATGAGATTTTCGGACATAGACAGTTGTGTATGATCATAATCTAACCCAAAACATCGGTTTTCAACGGGAAAAGTCGGTTTTTGACTGCAGTATCACTTTAATCTACCACATATCAGCGCACAGTAAATTGGAATGAGCATTTGTCATGCCCTAAGAGACAAGTATATACTGTACGTCATAGCCTATATTATGTACAATAACATGAACATAAAATAGTATTCCACCATCTGCAAAATGCTGCCAAATGTTCTATCTTCAATGAACATCGGTAGCCTACATCAAAAATACATTTAACGATTACACTACAGTAGGTGAAATGCACTCAAAATGCGAAAATAACAATAGGGCTATCAAACATATTGCAAAGACAGTGCTCGTGTGGAAACACAAACGTACATATGTAGCCAGCGAGACCAACGATATTTTACACGCAAAAATATTTACATATCGAAAAAGGGAAACTCCCCTCCCTAAGCGTATTCTATAGAGCTTGCGTAATACTAGACCATTAAAACGAAAACTGCCGTTACGCTGGGCTGTAGTAAATTGTTCAAAGCACCGAAAAAGACATGGCATGTACCGTTGCTAAGGTTATAATGTACTCTATTGGATAAAAAAGCCGACAATTAAACCAGAATGAACTGTAATGAATGAGACAGGCTTACAGGGCATGGGGGTATTACGCGTCGACATTTCAGATAGTGTAATAGCGGTATAAAGTGTTGTATATTTCTCAAGCCGATTGTACCAGACAATAAATGCCACTGAATTTTGAAAGGAACATCTCGATGTGTAAAACCAATGGTAGGATTGTATATTTATTTCATATTTAGTAGCATATATTGCTAGTAGAATACATGGTAGAATGAGACAGTACTTTCACTGTTTATTTAGCATTTGATTTAGCAGGGCTTTTAAAGGCTTTTCTGGCATACGATCAGGCTATTGTTGGGTTTATCTCGTTGCTATGACGTTATTCTAATTTTATATGATGAATAAATATATTTATGAACTCAAACATAGACGCTATTGTCCACTATGTCACGCATGGGTAGTTATAGACTAGGTGGGGGGTTGCTTGTTAAATGGACTTGCTATGGGGAAATATTGACACTTATACTTACTCAATAAAGTTAAAACACAGAGTTTGTGATTTCCACTAATAGTTTGACTACAGTAGCAACGAATGTCTCAGTTGAGCAAAAAGGTCCCGCCGGCATCACCTTCTATGCAAGTTAAGACCAACCTGCCCAGATGGGCGCAAGTTCACGTGCCATGTAAACAACATGAGCGCTGGAGAGTATAATGGCAACTGTGTCAGGCTGAAACTAGCAAAGATACTTGTGTTTGGGTTACCACCGCTTAGTGCAGAGTGTAAGATAGAGCCCATTGTGTTACGATCCCGGATATGGACTGGACTCAAATGCACGACTCGAACACAGGGAATGCCAATACTCAATTATTTTATTGCTTCGACCAGAATTCCTCCTGAAGCATGGAGAGAAAAGGCAAAGGCAGTTATCGTTCCAAGACGGAACTGGATTCAAATAGACAGACAATGGAGAGCGCAAGCTCTTAATAAATTATGCTTCGACCAGGCTTCCTCCTGAAGCATAGGGAGACATTTAAAGACTAACAGTCCAGTAATGGGTACAGCAGGGGTACAGCGGGAGCAGGAGAGGCCGGGTGTTGGTGATGGTGACAGGAAACCAGGTAAGCTGAGCAGAGGAGGAGCGGGGAGCGGGAACCAGGGCAGAGCAGAGTGGCAGGAGCAGTGCAGGTTAGCGGAGCGGGGTCCAGGCCGGGCGTGTACGCAGCACAGGACAGCAGCGGCAGCAGCACAGGCAGGAGGCGGGCACCGCCGCAGAGTGGAAGAGCTGGGGTCCCGACTGCATGCACACACGGCAGATGGTTTGGCAGGAAACAGCAACACAGGCAGGAAATGCAAACAACTGCAGGTTGGTAGACTCAAGCAGACATGGTTAGCACAGAGAGGCAGGACAGACCGAACAGCGAGAAGCGCCGTTCCTGGCGAGAGCTAGACGGAAACCTGACGGAGTGGAAAGGCGAGTAAACGCCGGTAGCAAGACAAAAGGTTTTTAATTACAAGACTAGACTGGATATCAGGTATAACCAAGACAAGACCAGAGGTTCACACAAGGAGAGTTTACGAACTGGCACAGGACAAAGAACACCGGGTGACTAAATACAAACATTAACGAGTATCAATTAGGTGCAGCGTGCGAATGTATGAGAGAGTGATTAACGGAGCAGAGAGTGTGTGGAATGCATGCAAAACGGAGGAGTGGGATAGGCGGAAGAAGAGTAGTGGGACAGAGTGATACGAAAGCGGAAAAACCACGCCCAACCTGAAGCACGAGGGAAACAAACTAGGGAGAGACAAACATGAAACAAAGGGAGAAGGAAAACATGGGAAACAAGAGGATGGGAGTGAGAACATGACACATTGTTAGATTTAAAAAAGCGGTCAACCTCATTTTAGCAGGGGACTGAAGTAAGTGCGAGAAAACAAACAGAGATAAACTGGTTGCCCTATCCTAACATATAGATAAAAACTGTGTCATGCTGCTCAAACCATGAGACAACTAGTAACGCTCTGTGGATAAGGTCATTGTCATCTTGAAAGACACCCCTCTTTAAGAAAGAAGATGATCACTCAGTACCATTAAGCTATGACAGCAACCTTGCTTTCTCTGACTATAAGTGTACCCAAACCATACCAGGAAAATGCACTAACAGCATTATGGAACCACCAAAACCCTTTACTGTTGGAACTCTGTGTTTTCATTTTTTATGCACTACATATAGGCAGTTGTACATATGCTGGTATGTTTTGTAACTCGGCTCAATTTTCTTCAAGACCCTGTGTTTACCAGCTCTATTATCCCTGTATCTCCAGGTAGAATACTTAGCCAGCACACTTATTTATTTGTCCCCTGTAAAAGATGAAAGCAGAAGGTGAAGAGGCTGCAGGGGAAAGGAGCAACACAGAGAGAGAAAGAGAGAGAGAGAGAGCCAGTGCATTTTATTTATTGTTGCTGAGGAAAAAGCTGGAGGGAAGTGTACTAAGGGTGTTTTTCGATAATGGATAAATAATGAAAAAAAGATTAAAGCCTTCCTAGAAAGGATATGTGCATTTTATTTCTATAAATTATATTGACACCTCCTCACCATGACAATGGCACCAGGAGAGCTCCAGACACCATAATGTCTTGAAAATGAGGAAGGCAAGCATTGAGAGCCACTCTGCCAATTAATGTTCAGAAACTTCAAAAGGCCCACCAGCAAATTAAGAGCACAGCCCTTTTGTCTCCATCATTCTGTGACACAATAGAAGTAAACAAGGTCTGTTTTAAGCCATTAGACATAAGTATGGTGGTATAAATGAGCTCCTTAGCTTACTACCAAGTCGTGCTCTGATTAAGTTTAGTGCTTGCAGGTGCTCCGATACATAACTCCCTGAAGCTGCACACTTAACCCTTCACACTACTCTGCGCTCTGCTGAGAAGAAAACTGGAGATGGCATGTTGTGTTTGTGTCGATTCATCAAACAGCTAATTCCAAGGATGGCCTACTGTACGACAGGGTATTGTGTTTTTTTTCCTCCCACACCTGATTAATTAACCATTTTTTAAAATTGGTTAATTTCACAATCTGCTGACCACAAAAGACCATTACATAGTTGTACAGTTGTCAGATATAAAGAAGCTGGAGAATAGGAGACCAGAGAACTCTCCAGATTGCAGACCTGTTTATCAGCACATGAGTTATTGGGCACCTAAGAGTGTGGGAAATCCAACAGAGAAATATTATTCTCAGTAAATCACAAACTGTGAATAACACAAGCAAGGCAATTTAAGCCAGAAGGTCATAGCAAAGTAAAGGAGCGAAATTGGCAGGAAAGTAGGCTTTCTGTGAGAGTGAAATAGATGAAAGATGAAGGGTGATGAAAAGTTGATGCTCTACCCAGCCAGTGTACAAAAAGTAATGAATATCCCTTGGTGTGCAGCGAGTTTGAAGAACTGCCATCCTGAATGAAGTGAGATAAAACTTATATATCACTTGATAAAAACACCACCAATACATGAAGGGGACAGATTTCTGACTGGTGTGACCTTTAAATCAAGGTAATCCATTGCAGTTTCAACCAGCCAGGCGAAGGCATTACAAGGACATTAGCATTGTGTGCAGAGGTTATATAATTTAACATACAATATGACATTGAGAGAATGAGTAGTGTCACCTCATTTGACTTGCTGAAACACTAAGCCCCCACCTCTTCCCCATTATCAAATCTATTTCCTTTAGTAAAAGTGAATGGTTCAAAATTGTTATTGAATTTGTTCCCACTCTATAGTGAGAAACAAACTTGTGTCCTTCGAAGGAGAATGGCTATATGTTTCTCATTCCAAAGTCCCCATGTTTTCCTTGAATAAATCAGCTACGTCTATTGAATCTTTTTCGTTTCATAACCCAGGCTCTCCATTCAGGCAGGAGAGAAAAGAGGCTGAATGACTTGGAGCTGGAGAGTTACCTAGCAATGAAAGGAATTAAGGACCAGTTGCCAATATTGTGGATGAACTATGCCTAGAATAAAAGGGGTATTCTTGTGTTACCTGGCTGGGGAATAAAACCACAATGGACCTCAAACAAGGAGCAATGCACGATTCACGGATTGATTTTTACTTCAGGGAACCAGAGACTTTTCATGACAGACAATATCCCAAGAAGACAGGCATAAAGCCATGAATGGTCTGAATAGCCGCTGTGTTACCCTCATGCTCGTTGTCAGAGGAATATAGGTGCTGTTCAGTGGACCTCGGTGGGTGACCTCAATCTCATACTTGTTCATTGTATTGGCTGAAAGATAAAGCATGCTTTGAGCAGTGTTCTGTCAATTGTTTCCCAGCTATTTAGTATGGCACACAACTTCATGTTGTGGAAGTTCATGTTGTTTTTTTGTCTTTTCTCTTTTATTCCTGCCTCCTCCATACACATTGTGCTGGAAGATTTTAACACCCTGATGTTCAGTCACAACTTGCAGGAGGGGGAAAAAATTGTTACTGAGAAGCACAGCAACATCTTTTAAATAATCACTTTTGCAGGGAATTTTACTCTAATATCTGAAGGTAGATTTTATTCATTTAGGATTATTATAAACAGTGTAAACAGCAAATATCTAGTATTTTATACAAGAAGGTCATAAATACATATACAAAAATATATACACTTCACTGGTGTTGACTGAGAGAGGATTCAGTGTAGATATGATGGTTGTATTTTGATATAGTTCAGATACCGTGTGGGCTTGGTGTGGAGACAGCATAGACATGATGGGTTTTTATGTGGTTTTGGTGTAAGTATGATCTTGGTCCTGTGTGGGTACAGTGTGTTTGCAGTATGGTTATGATTTGATCCACGGTGGATTGGATTGGGTTTAGTTTGGCTATGGGGTAGTCTTGGTGTGGGTATAGTGTCAGACAGTGTGGGGAAGGTGAGAATGTGATGTCGGTACAGTGTGGGTACATGGAATGTGTAATATTGGAGAACACTGTGGTTCATCCATGATCTGACCCTTTGTTTTCTTCCGTCTGTTGCCTTGTTGGAACCCCTATCTTGGTTGCACTCATGGGGGTGGAAACTTCGTACAGAAGCAGCGAGTCTGTGAAAGCTACCTGAGTGGCACGCGTTCAAGCTCTGCTCTCTCCCTCCAATGCTCAGATAAGACAGGTTTCTTATCACCTCAGAGAGGGAAGACTTGGCCTCTTTCCAATAGAGCAAACGGAGCAAGAAAACCACTGTCTAGACACTTAAGGCGAAGTAAAAAAACGTTCTGTTTGACAGGAAATACCAAAGCACTCTTCTGAAGCCAGGCAAGCTGGTGAGGGGGGCGGGGCTTTAGTTGAAAACGATGTCATTGTGCTGAACTGCCTCACCAAATCTTCCTCACTCTAGAGATTTAACAGCAGTTTATCATGGATCTTAAACCAGGACTACGGTATATTAGAACTCTTTAACACATGGAACTTCTGTTTTTACCAGTGGCATTGTTTTACCATAATTTGCATTTGTTGCGCTAAATGTTCTGTCCCACCAATACAGTCATCTTGTCCCACCAATACAGTCATCTTTCAACACTGAATTGTTTTACTGCACTTTTAACAACCAACCCCCATGAATGTGAAACTCCTGAAGTCAGTGGAATTTAAAACATACATAAACTATCACCAAATAGTCTACAACTGCTCACTGCTATTAATAATGTTCATACTATTTAGAGACTTAAATAATAAGAGACTTATGTTGGCATCCTCATTAGAGAATGTAATGCCATAATTAGTATAATATATTTCCTGCATAGATTTAGACAAAGGGTTTGGTGTGTTTACAAGAAGGACTAGTGTTTTTTTAATATATATTTTTATATACTGTAACAAACAAGGCAATTGTTTACATTCCTCTGTCTATGACCCGAAACATGATTGAATTTAGGCAGATGGCCTCCTCCCACAGATAGTTTTGTGCATACTAGCAGAGAGGAGCTATAGAGTCTCCAGGGCACTGAAAAGGTCAACCACTAAAGGAGGGGTAACACATTAATGAGACTGCTTCGCTCATCATTACAGATTTTTAAGACAAGATTAAATCTGCTTTGATCAGCAGAATACCTTTTCTTGGGTTTGTATGAAAAAAATTATCTGCACCCTGCAAACTGGTTAAGCTATTCCTAAATCAGTACATACAATACATTTAAAACTTTTGTGATTAACTGCATACTATCCAAAATGATTCCTATTCAAAATTCCATAAAGTGTTAAAGTTTTAAAATGTTTTTTTCCATGAGTGTTTTAACTTCAGTTCAGTTTTTAACATAGTACCATTACTGACAAATCATGCAGTAATACTCAAAAGTGTGATCGTAAAAGCCACAGCCACACGAAAAAGCTCCTTTCGTGACTGTCTGGAAGACGATTGTACTGAAAGCCTGCCCGGATATAGTGAGGAGTTGCCAGACGTTTCATTCACAGAGGGTTCCAGAACACACTGTTCTGAAAGAAGGGTGATTTCCATGCATGTTCATGTTATTCTCTGTGAAAATTGAGTGGCAAGAAGGCGTCCCTCTTCTGAGCAACACTGCCTCCGGCCGACTTGGAAGGTAAAGTGCAAACATCAAAAAGCCATCCAGCCTGGACCCCTTTTTTCTTTTTTTGTTGAAAGAACTGATCCTGGCGGCCACAGGTTGGAACATGCACTGCGTTATAGCTCTTTCACACCTCTATATATATATATCAAAAAGCAACTGCGCTCCCTTGCAGCTGGCTCCCTCATTAGTGCCATAGGAACAGACTTCCTTGTGTGTTCTTGTATACAAATGTGTTGTTTTTGAGTGACTCATCTGTTCAAACTGTCTAAATAAAAATGAGAAATAATGGACTGTGTCATCCACTTTCAATTTCACTGTCCTATTTCCCTTCAGAGATTTGTACCTTCTCTAAAACTATTTGCTAATTTCACTGATTATGTAATCAGTTTTGGTAATTTGGCAATGTGCTAGATCTGGATTAAATATACAAGTATTTACTTGATTATTTTTTAGTATTCCAAAATGCACCAGCCCACACAGATGCATCTGAAGTATTTAAAATCTGTAAATGAGAAACCAAATACCTTTATTGGAGGTATTTTAAGTATTTTCAAGTAGTCTATTAAAATGCAACAGGTATTTCCAACATACTTTCCAACTTTTATATTTCATATAACTCCTTCAAATACTATACCTAAGAACACAGGTCTGGGGTGGTGATAAAAGACTTGGCAGGTAAAAATTGGAAAAATGTCTGTTTTTCTAACAAGCTCTTTGAAACCCTAATACTTTTGAAATGTAACATGGCAGATTTGCTGTTAAATGATGCAAATGTGGGCAACTGTTAAATTGTGTAGACTACCACGAGCACATGTAATTAATCTCTAGCACCACCTTATGAAATGGTTACTGTTCTTGAACCCCTTTCAATACAGGCATAATCCTGGTCTCTTCTGTAAGGTAACACTTGGGAGTTTGTTTACCAAGAGTCAGAATTGTAAAAGTATTACTGAAACAAAGTAACAGAAGCTCAAACACAGTAGAAGTGTAAATTTATTTTTGTCGCCTAAAAGATTACTTTTTTTTTTGTTGCCGGGATAAGGATACCACATATACCCTTATTCGCAGGGCCATCTCAAGGGTGGGCGGGGCGAGTCAACCTACGCGGGGCCCAGCTGTTTAATCATAGCCTACTTAAATAGTATCTATTATATAACTATGAACGAAGGATTTACAGGCTATGACATCACACAAACCAACCAATTAGCTATGCCATTACTCTGCCCTTGAATTAAAATATTGTAATTAACTAACAACTCGTCACACTTTTGCTTAATTTCTCTACTACTGTGGGTTGTGGTAGCCTACGATCATAGCTATGAACCATGAATTGTAGAATGTTCTATTGAGGGGGACCATAAAATAATTGCAAAAGTTCACGATGTTGAACACTATCTTTTTAATTTTAAAGAGAGGTAAAAAGCAGGCAGAGGGTGGGATATATAAATAAAAGTTTATGAATACTGACAGCATATTAAGAGATGCAACGCAGCAAGTCGCACCGACCAGAATTTGATTCAGCATTTTTTCAAGCATATTTCTCCGGATGATTCTAATCATTATTCCCATTATAGTAGGTCTACATTTATGACAATGTTTGAAGACATATGTGTTCAACGTGTTAACATTGCAGAGTAATTTTTTTGTGTTGCAGTGTCAGACTTTGCACTTCGCTTCATGATACTTGAATGATATCCCACCCTCTGCCTGTGTTTTGCCTCTCTTTACAATGAAAAAGATAGTGTTCAACATTGTGACTCTTTGCAATTATTGGTAACGATTTACATTAACTGTGTCTTCATAAAACATTCATTATGCATTCATGAGCATTGCAAAAGCATTACATTACAATGACATGGAGCGTTACGAATGCTTTATATGTGCAGTATTCCAATATCTGTGAACCTCAGGTCAGATCTATCCCATGAGATAAGTAAAACATTATAAAGCATTCATAATGCTCAATGTAATTGTAATGTAATGCTTTTGTAATGTTCATGAATGCATAATGAATGCTTTATGAAGATGCAGTTAATGTAAATCGTAACCCAATTATTTTATGCTCCACCACAATCAATAGGACAATCTACAATTTGTGGTTCATAGCTATGCTCGTACCACAATCCACAGTATTATTGTTTTTAAATGTTAATTGGAGAAATTGCGCAAAAGAAGGGGAGTTGAAATGTGCAGGGGAGTCAAAAAACAGCACACTTGTTTCAGCAGTGTTGACCTGCTGTTTTTCTTTACAATCCTTGGATAATATTGTTTAATTAATCTCTTTTATTTTTCTTGTTTCTTTTTTATGCTCCTGAGCTGTAGCCTACTTTCTGAATTTGCCACTTTGCCAGTTGTCCCCCGCCTAAAAAAAAAAAACTTTAAGCAAATTTGAAAAATTCATAGCTGCACGTAGCTATGCAGCGTAGGGATGTAAGCCTATAGCTACTTCCCACATAACGTCAACTTTCCAAAATGCCATTTAGGCTAAGGGCTCTATTTTAATAAACCAAACGCAATGGTTAACGCAAGAGTAATCGCTTGGCGGTATCGCTCTGAGGGCGTGTCGGCGAGAAATTTGGTAATTTCATGACGGCAATCTTGGCGCACCTTATGGCGGTATTGCTAAAAGGCTGGGTTTAAACGTCAAAGGTGTGTCTCTATGGTAGCCAATCAAATTGTTGTTCTCATGCTTTAAAACGCAATCGCGTTGGAACGCAATCGCTCCATGCAATTTCATAATGAGCAACCCAAACGCACTGGACCGTCAACGACAAGATTTTCCGCACAGGAATCAGACATACTTGCAACAGAAGTACAGGCTAGGACTGTAGTAATTTATGGATCACAATCCACACCACCTCGTCTCCCAGAAGTTCGGAAGGCACGGGAGGAGGTGACGAATGCATTAATTAGCCTACATTAGGTGATGTAGGCATAATTATGATTCAAATGGTAGGCTTATGATTCAACTGTGTCAATGTGTAATTTATATATTATAGGCTAGTGGCCTACATGATCGCAAGTTTCTTGTAAGCTGTCCTGTTTTATTCTAGTAGTTTAAATTAAAATGAATTAATTAATAATAATTATAGGCTATTTGTTCATTAAATGGAAGTGTAATGTTGGCATCACCTATAGACACTACATAGAACTACATGACGAATAAGTTACCAAATTGCCAGAGTCTATTGCGTTTCCGCTAAGAGGTGGTTCCAGCTGATCATAACGCAATGGGTTTTCGTTGGTTCAAATTGTCACTGAGCCGAAAGTATTTTAGAACACGCCCCCGACAGCGCCACCCATCCCACTGCAGCGCAACCGAAAGGATGTTATGTTGAGAATTTGTTGATCCTAGCGGTATTGCTGAGAAACGCCATAGCGCCAGTTTTAAGACGTTGATGCTGTCAACAAGTTTGCGTTTGACTATACCGTCCCCTTGCGCTGGTTTGAAAATAGAGCCCTAAATGTATTTCCGTGTGTCTGGATGTGCTTCACGATTTGTGTCGGTTGTGGATTTCCGTGTAACAAATAGAACTTACATCGTTGTTTTGATTAAACCTGTTTTGTGTCATATTACAAAATAAGGAACCATTGTCGCTGGGATCGCAAAATAGTTTATGGAGATAGAATTGTGAGTTTTACCACTTTCAAACAGTATATTCTGTGACCAAATTGTTTAAAACATTCACCGTAAAAAACACAATGAATGTAAATAAACTAAACCAGGGGGATATACTACGAAGCAGGATTTCTGAGTTAGCTGCATAACTGCACTGAGTAAAACCAGGAACAGCTCTTTTTAATTCAGTCCGCGTTCCAGATTTGGGATGGTTCCGGGTTTTACTTGGTGCAGTTATCCAGTTAACTAAGGGCCAGATTCCGAGTTGAGATAAGCACGCGCAAATGGGACTTAATCCCGAAATTCCGCATAGCTTAAGCTATTTGTGATTCAGACATTTGACTTTATCCGCTGTTTTAAGTGTCTCTCCAGTATATACGTGGCATTACGCGCACGGGGTGGAGATTTGATGAAAATGAGCTGTGTCTGCAAGATACGCATATTCAGAGTTTTCACTTAATAATTTTTTTCCATGCAACTTTGTTCAGAAAAAAAGGTGGTTTATGTCTAGAGCCCGCCAATAGATGATTATGAAAAATACAGCATCTTTCGCAAAAATGGATATTAGAATGAGTGCATGTTCTTATAATATTGGTCTTTCTTTGAAAATAATATTTGTCTTTGCCTAGCCTGTGAGGTGGTGGCCCGAGTGCAGCTCCGCTCTGGGCCACTGCGGGGCTCTCACACATTGGTTTCTTTGAGGTAATTATCCCTGATGGGGTTCACCTGTGTTTGCTCTATATATAGTGCCTGGCTTGCCGGTGCAAACAGATTTCAGATTGCCGTAAGAGCATGGTCCTGTGTTTGTCTCTATGGTGTAGGGGTACACGAATCCACAGAAGTTACTGTGTTGATCCTATCTGTGAGATTTGGGCACGGTTTAGATTATTCTAGTAACGGAGTCTCTCTTAGCTCTGTTGGGGGCTGTTTGCCCTCGTCTCCTCGTCTGGTATATAATACCAGACCAATATTAAATTGATTCATTGATAGACATTGTATGGATCATATTCGCTTTGACAGAGAGACAATTTTGTAGCCTACTTGTGTGAGCACAGCTGCTCCACAGCGCAAAGTAACTCCTCGCAGTGTAAATCTACCAGTGCTTCAGGTTATAATCTCTCTCCTTCCTGGCCACATCCGTCCAGCATGTGACAGATGCTATTGACCCATTGACTAACCCGGTATGAAGGAGCTGGACGATGGTGTTTGTCAGACGAAACCTTTTGTCTCGCCATAGCGCGCAAAAGAGACGCACAAACACGCCTCCAAACTGCACGGCACCTCCGAACGAAAAAGCCTGCGGACGGGACCTCTACATTTCTTTCTAGCTCAGGGAACAAAGGAGGATGGTACCCCAGCCATGCACCCTAAAGACGTGGTCTACCACCAGCTGAGCGGTCTCAGGGGCTGAAGGTAGTTTAGGGAGAGCGATGAAGTGTGCCGCCTTGGAGAACCTGTCCACAATAACAAGAATCACCGTGTTGCCCAGGGACGCAGGCAAACTGGTGATAAAATGTAAACCAAGGACGGCTGGGAATGGGTAACGCCTGTAAATGATCCGAGGGTGGGAGTCGTGAACCCTTGTTGTGGGCGCAGACCGAACAGGCCGAGACAAACTCCCGCACATCTCTCTCCATGCTGGGCCACCAAAAGCGCAGAGACAGGAAATCTCTAGTCCGATGGACGCCTGGATGGGCCGCCAGCTGGGACGAATGGAGCACCCGGGACCTCATCCGCAGGGGGACGAAGAGACAGTGGGGAGGACCCCCACTACGGCCCGGATTCATATGCAAAGCCTTCTGGATGGCCGCCTCGATCTCCCACATAACTGGGGCCAAGATCTGAGCAGTGGGCACAATGGGTTCCGGGGGTAGGTCCATGTCAGCGCGGTCGTAGATGCGAGACTGTGTGCCTGGTTTAATATTCTTAGACCCAGGTCGATAGGTGAGTAAAAAATTAAACTGGGTAAAAAACAGTGCCTAACGGGCTTGCCGGGAGTTGCGCCTCTTGGCTTGCAGAACATATTCTAAATACTTATGGTCAGTCCACATGGTAAATGGGTGTACGGTGCCCTCTAGCTAATGACGCCACTCCTCTAATACCAACTTAACCACCAGCAGCTCCCAGTTCCCTACATCATAATTTCTCTCGTCAGGTGTTAAGGCACGAGAGAAAAATGCACACGGGTGCATCTTGCGGTCCAACTGAGAATGCTGAGATAAAATAGCCCCTACCCTTAACTCTGAGGCATCCACCTCTACCACAAAGGGGAGGGAGGGGTTGGGAGTAATAAGAATAGGATCGGAGCTAAACCTTCTTTTTAGCTCTGTGAAGGCCGCCTCAGCCCTCGAGTTCCACCGAAATCGCTAAGGTGACGTTTTTTTTGTGAGAGCTGTAATGGGGGCAGCTATTGCGCTAAAATTCTGAATGAACCGCCGGTAAAAATTTGCAAAGCCCAGAAAGCGCTGCACCTGTTTTACTGAAAGCGGAGTAGGCCAGTTCTTAACAGCGGAAACCTTCTCGGGATCCATCTGGACCCACCCCTCTGCTACAATAAATCCCAGGAAATAGACCAAGTTGGCATGAAACAGGCATTTCTCAGCCTTTACAAATAACTGGGCCTCCAAAAGGCTCTTTAAAACCTGTCTGACATAGCTGATATGCTCCGAAAGATTAGCAGAGAAAATCAAGCTATCGTCCAAATAAACAAAAAAATGTTCTCTAGCATCTCTCTGGGCACATCGTTAACTAGCGTTAGGTAGGTGTTCCGGAGGTCGAGTTTAGTAAAAAACTGACGCCCTCTGGAGACGCTAAAAGTTCATGAGTGGAAGAGGATAACAGTTCTTTATGGTGATGTCATTTAAACCACGATAATCGATACACGGCCTCAGACTCCCATCCTTCTTTTTAACAAAAAAGAAACCGGCCCCTGTCGGCGACGTAGAGAGTCTAATAAAGCCATTGGCTAGGGCCTCCTCGATGTAATCCCTCATAGCCGCACTCTCGGGGGCAGACAAGGAATAAAGGGAGTCCCTGGGAAAAACCGTGCCCGGGTACAAATTGATGGCACAGTCATAGGTTCTGTGGGGCGGTAATGTGGTGGCACGCTGTTTACTGAAAACCTCAGCGAGATCCGTGTACTCGGCCGATACACCGGAATAACCCCGGAGGAAACCCACATGAACACTGGAACCCATGACCTTCTTTTTACAAAGTCACTGTCACAAAGATGCTTTACAGAGGAAACCGAAAGGAAAACATTTCACAACAGAAAATGAGTAGCATGTGCATCGCAGAAATAAACATAATTTCAGCCCAGCCACAGGCTTCGCTCAGCCAAGGGCTTGTTCCACAGGCCTGCAGCTAGAGTATGAGAGTGCCTTTTTGGTGTGGAAAGTGCCTTTGCTTGAGCACAAGGTCTCGTTTTCTTCTCACAAGTTTTGTCATCGATTTGCCACCATAGGTTCCCAGACACACTCTCAAGATTGCATTGTTTGCAGCATAAAATAAAGACTAAATATCGATTCTGGAGTCAGTGTAACAATATAAAAATCAACAGCAAAATAATTGCATTTTGTATCGATTTTTTCCCCAATCTCTAATAAATATTCTTCTGGTTATTATTCAGCATAATGCCACTGGCTATATTAAATTATTTCCAAATACATGAATGGAACAAAATACTAATTGTAAGTATGAAATTTTAAATACTTACAAAATAATTTACTGTCAATTTAATTTACTTTAAAAGACATTCATATAGCCTTCAAGCATATATTATACATGAGCGTCGCGAACGATGTGCGAATAAGCAAGTTCTGTCAGGAAACTTGCTGGTTGACTAGCAAACACGCATCTCATACTCAACCAATCACATGCACATACCTCTAATGGAGCGCCCCTTTTTAAAGCAAGAATCATACCTCCCTTTGCTGCTCACTTGTTTTGCTGCCCTTGTTTGCATTGGTGATTCTGCGTTAAAATTTGCGATCACCCTCCACCACCCCAACTTCACCTGTTGTTTGGATCTGCTTTGGTATGGGGAATTTCTGGCCATCTCCTGTTCAGTGGGGAGATGCCCGTGCTCCAGAGTAGTACCTGAAGCAGATCCATTCAGCGCCAAACCAAAATAATTATGCAGCAGATTCATTCATTAAGACATGTTATTTCAATATGTGAGTTGTCCAGACAGAAATATTTTTTTTACATATTTATACATGAATTTATACATATATACAGACATATAACTGACTGTAATCACCAGGAACTCTAATTTAAGTGACATCTTTAATAATTAAGCTTTCAAATTGCTCTGTCAGAGCCACATTATATTTTTATCCTCTAGGTGACTCATTTTTAACCTGTTGCCTCTCTGATGTTTTCTGCCTGATTCAATCAAGGGGACTCAAGCTGCCTGCAATTTGCTGTTCTGAGAGTCTCAGCCAAAATGCTGCAACACAATCATTTTAGAACATGCATGTGACTCTCAACACCAAAGGGACATCCCTTATGGAAATGTAATATA
Source organism: Synaphobranchus kaupii (assembly GCA_029718625.1). NCBI lineage: Eukaryota > Metazoa > Chordata > Actinopteri > Anguilliformes > Synaphobranchidae > Synaphobranchus > Synaphobranchus kaupii. The sequence goes on from CM056377.1 coordinate 55,538,721, forward strand.
CTGCAGTATATTTTAAATATATTGTGACGATAATTGTAATATATTTACAGTATACTGCAGTATATTACATTTCCATAAGGGATGCACCTTAAAAAGTACCCCTATGCATGCTTTACAATTAGCAACAATAAAAACTATTTTCAGAAACCATTTTTTGGCAGGGGGGAAAACTGCACACCTGCTAATGTCTTGTTGCAGGAAATTATTTTTTGGAGAAAAAAAGTTTTTGAATAACGAATACATTAAAAAGAAAAAAACTGATTTTTGTTGTGTTTATCAATAATTAATTGCATAGGATTACAGTTCTGAAATCTTTTATAGGTTCAATGAATTATTTAATTACGGTGTGAATATATGCAATATATTTTAGAATTTTGGTTATACATTTATACATTTTTGTATACCTGGATTTATTCATGTAAAAAATATTATGGGTACTACTTTCATGGTACCACCCCCCTTTTTTAACAACACTACCTTGAAAATACCTCCTTTTAGATTCAGAACTTAATGTAACTTAATGTTTAGGCCTTCTTCATGCAATCTGCCTGACACCAAGGTTAACATTGTTCAGACAATGGAAACTGCACATGTGAAAGCGAATTCTGAGGGCAATTACTGCCATCTAGTGAGGCAGAGACGGCAGTGGAGATAAGAGCCGAGACTGCACTGACAATGGCCAGCAGCACTCAGTACTGGTTAAGGGCCTGCTGGAGCATCTGGGGGCTCTGGGGAATTTGTGAGACCAACAGAACAAACTGTCTCTCAAATTCTGAGGTCAAACATTTCCTGTTCAAAGGAGCCAGGATACTTTATTTGCCCTCACCCTCATCTGTGCTTGTCAATCTGCCAGCCAAAACTATGAGATGACATTTTTAAATACTGTCTGGAAGTCATTAAAACAATATGGTACAATAGTCAAATCATTATTGTGTCCTTCTCCTGGTTGTGCCACGGTTTGACAAACCGTTTAAACTTCACGTGGATGCAAGTAATGTGGGTGCTGGTACTGATTTATTGAAGATGAGGATGGGGCTCTCCAAAATTTTGATGTGCACGCTGTCGGGTCTGGCATATCACTGCTTGTGGTTTTTACTGATCATAATCCTCTGTTTTTTCTGAGGTCCTTGCAAAAGCCAAATCAGTGAGAGGCATTATTTTTGCATATTTATTTAGACATACACCACATTAAATCACAGAAACTACTAGTGGATACATTGTCCCGCACACCATTAAATGTGCCTTTTTTTAAGACGACTTGTTTTGTCTTCTCCCTTCGGCTTCTGTTTCTTCTCTCTCATCTCTTAAATTGCTCCTGAGGTACCAATGAGGGATGGAGAGGTGGATCAGATGATGGAGATTTGACAGGTCTGCATATACATGTCAGATTTAAGTATCAGTTTCATTATAGGCATATTGTTTTTTTGTTTTTTTTAAAATGGGGGCTTTAATTTGATGTTTTTCACATTATTATTTTTTTTTTTTGGGTTCACATTGGGACCCCCTTCTTTTATGGGGGGGGGGGGGGGGGGGGGGTGTGGGGTTATGTCCATCCCACCTTTTCTGTGTGCTGCTCTCTTTAATTTGCAGGGAATTGACAGATGAGGCTGAGAGGGTTGTTAAGCTTAGATTGCTGGCACCTGGGGGTTGCTGCCAGCCTATTTAAGTATATGTCCTGGGCTCACTCACGCTCTCTTCCTCCAGACTCCCTGACCCTCTTTGGGTGTATGGTTTGCTGTTTGTTTTTGCACCTTGCAACATTCTCACCGTATCTTACACACATCCACCCACTACATACACAATTGACTCACTGAACGTACCCAATATATTTGATTGTAGTTGTTTTTGTCGCATACTATGGCAGCATTGGAACGTATGGAAAATGTTGCTATCACATGGTTGAGGAAATAAATGGCAACGGTGAATAGAGAAATGGGTAGGGAGAGAGATGCTACTGCATTTACAGAGAAAGTAAGGAGGGCCAGGGAGAGAGATAGGGAGCGAGCGAGGCTCAATTGCTTTTAGAGAAGGAGGAGCTGGAGAGAGAGAGACAGGGAGAGACTTGACTGCTTTTAGTTTGAAGCCACAGACACGGCAGGCGGCTGCTTCGTAATAAGTTGACAAATCCCCCGAGACAGAGAGCCCAGCACTCCAATGATCTCTTTAGTGTGGCAAATCAAAACCAAATTTCCTCCCAGGCGACACAAACCGGTGAGGAAATACCTGAGGCCACCTGAGCCCGCTCCAAAGAGTCGGCCAAGACAATTTCCCTCAAATCAACTCTCTATCTTAATCTGACAGCCAGACTCGATTAGGAAGCGTGAAAATTACTTCGCTCCCCACCAGCTGTCATCCTGAAATTATCTTAATTGTGCAATGATTATGCCTCTAAGCCCCTATGAGAGGCAGCCATTGCTCCTTTAAAGAGAAGGGGGAAAAGTTTCAGAAGTCTAAGCACACACCTTAGACCCCCGCAACCTGAGACCGGGGGCCGGCGTGCCAAAGCAAGAGGCACACAAACCTCACGCTTCCTCTGCCTAAATTCAATCCTAGTTTACACAAAGCAAAATGGATCGGTTAAAGTGACAGGGGCCTGTGAAATACCCCAACTGCCACAGCTTGTCAATACATATTGAAGTTATAGCCTGCTCTGGGGACTTAGGGATGAATAATGCAGGTACACACATATGCAGACAGTCACACGGATGGGGACAAGCTCCATAGCATTCTGTCAAGGCCCCCTCAAAGCCCTGCGGTAACAGGGACCCAGTAGCGCAGAATGTTTCCCATGCCAGTGCTACACACATCCCCCTTCATCATGCCCACCTTATCTCTCCTCTGCCGGTTCTCACCATAGCTTCTTCTAACCCCCCCCCCCTCCCCGATTTACCAGTTTCTTTAGCTGGTTCTAACTGGGGTGCTGATAAGATCGGCCCCTCAGTTTCTCACCTCTTACATCTCACAACTGGAATGTACACAAAGTGGCCATCGATGGAACAAGTTCAGGAATGATGATACAAATATTAGGTTAAGTGTAATATTTTGCTTAAATGCAGTTAAAAAATTTAAGACAAATAAACTTGGATAACACAGAACAATGGGGCACCTCTAAGCCCCTCACTGTGCAACTATATTTGCAATATAGGGACATAGGGGATGCACACAAGAGACCACCCAAACTGGTTTCTATGACTAACTCACTTCCCTTCCAGCTCATTTTATGCCCTTACAGGTTGTCTGATTGTTGGAACTTTTTTCTTTTTTTACATTTGTAGAAGAGCTACTCCATAGTGTTTCTGCCCCACAAGCCTCCAACACCAGAGCCCTTATAGTTCCCCTTGGCTGTGCTCATCAGGTCGCAGCTGTGCAACACTATGTAATTTTCTGACATTAATCGCTCTTCTCTGAAGTAATTTGTCACACCTAAAACCTCCAACTATGCATCTGATGGTATGACAATGGCAGTAATACCAAAAGAATTCTGAAGCCTCTTTTTCCTGTGCTGTGTACAGCAGTGGCACCATGTGGTACCCTCTGGTTTCTGGTTTTATCCACCTAATTACACCTGCTTTGAGGTTTTGCATTACATATATTTTACATTCAATGGCGTTCTTTTTCCAATATCCAAATATGTGTTTATTCTTTAAGCATGGCCATGATCTTGGAAATGTTTCCTTTTAAGATTAACGAGAATTTGGTTTTCCCAGTTCCACTAAGAGGGCTGTAGTTCATGTGTTGCTTGTAACAGACAGATGGAAGTGAATAGGATGAACATCAGTTTAGCTGTGACCTTAAACAGTTACATTGTTTTCCTAATTTTTGTGTTTCTAAAAGTCACTATTTCTAAAATTAAATAACAGTTCCACCAAAAAAATGTTTTTAAGTAATTAAATTCCTGAATCATTGGCATAATGTTTCATGTAACACATTTGAAATAATACTCTACCTAAATTTCAAATAGCATAGTAATGCAAAAATGATACTACTACACAACAGATTATCTTTCCATTGTTAAATAGAGCAATGGCTACACCTACTGGTGATGTTTGTGAATTTAAAGCAACATACCAATCCACGTTTCATTTGCTTCAGATCTTTAGATTATTTAGACTTTGTATACCATTTAAAATACTACCTTAGAAGGTAAAATTATAATAGGTGTTATGCAAAGTCCTTTTTTTTTTTTTTGTAAAACGTATGTTTCTCCAAATTCACAAAATTTAAATGGATTATCAAACTAAATATTTAAACTACTGTGCTTGTGTTTATATTTAAAACATCAAATTACTGTGCTTCTGTTATTAATGGTGTGAAATTTTAAAATGATGTCAATCATGTTTTAGACTGTCCTTTTAACAAATTTAATGTAAACATGATCTATAGTGATAGGCCTAGTTTAGCCATTGGAACCTTGTGTCACAAGCTACAAGCAGGAAATAAGATTTTATAATAAGAACTTTTTTATTATCAAAAATTGGGATAGCAGTATGCCATCCGCCAAGTTACGGGTTGGCGGGGCATGCCCCATACCTATACAGCATCAGTCTGGCACGTTTCAGGGTTTCCAACAAAAATAACTACGATGACCACAGACTCTCAGCCATTAAAAACATTAACTTCTGTATGTTCTGGCCTCATGTAGCCACACAGAATTCAGGTACAACTTCACACATCCACACAATAAAGCAACACTTATTGTTACTTGTTATTTCGTTCTAATTTATCTCTTCATTCTTTTTCCTGCCACATTTTTGTCATCAAAAATGCCCTCAAAATGAATAGTGGTCAGAGTCAAGGCCTTCCCTGCCAGGTACTTTTTATTGCAAAGGCTAAGAAATTTAACAGTATTAACTGTTCACTGCTTCACTTGTACTTAAAAAGAGGTGAAAGTCAGCTGACATGGTCTGGTATATGGAGTGAAATCGCTGCCAAAAATACGTATGTAAAAAAGAAAGATTCGTAAAAGTAAATTACAGATTCGTACATGTAAACTGCGGTTCATAACCGTAAATTGGAAAAGTGTGAATGCATGAAAAAAATCTGTAAATGAAAACTTACAAGGTGTGAATAAAGACGATAAGGTGACATGGGGAGATATATTTTTTTCAGGTTAAGAAATAAATAAATTCTCGTTGTTTTACGTTCCCAAAGGTGACATGAGGAGAATACTTTTTTTTTTTCTGGTAATAAAAAAATTCATTCTCGTAGTTTTACATTCCCTAAGGTGACTTTTTTTTTTTCTGGTAAAAAAACAAACAAAAAAAGAATTATCTTTTTGCGTTCCCCGTGGGGAGATTTTCTCCATTCAGGACCCCTTCTTTGGGGAAAAAAATGTTTGGTTGGTTGTTTCAAAGTTATTTCCGGGTCAGCTGCCAATTGTGTCAAAGGAACTAAACTGCTGTTTCTAGTGGCCGATAGGGGTGAGTTCCAATACTCGAAAAATGCACCTTCCTTTCCTCAATCTTTGTGTCATAATCTAATGTTGCTGATTTGGCTGCATATTACTTACAAATAGTTACAAATTGATTAATGTCTTGGCGCAAAATGCAATGTCAAGTGCATTGTATACTGTACATGCAACTACCTGTACTCAAAACGTTCAGGCAGTTTTGCATACTACCGGGTAGGAGAGGAGCGGTAATGGGGGAGGTGGGGAGTGAAAAATATTGGCACGCACCCGGGGTCTTTGATTGGATGGAAGTCTATTTGGATTGTTGAGTAGGCCTTGGCCTAATGGAGCAATTTATTAAATTTTATGTTGAGCTTGGCCTTACATACACAGATATTGTGTCAGTGCTTGGAACTTTTCATGGCTATGTCATTAGCGAAAGGCATTTAAAACGTGTAACGTAGATTAATCATGTTCCGTACAGTTTTCCCTGCTTCAGCGCATGTCAGCGGCCACTCCTCTGTTGTTGCTAGGCTGACAAGCAAGTTTGTGTGCTCATTCTCCGGGGAAATTTCCCATTGGCCAGTCTACACTTTGATTGATGTGTCTTGGACCAATAGTATTTGAGAAAAGTGGGAAAAAGCCCCCCTCCGCCTGTGTACGGAAAATCATAGGGCTTAACGATGTTCTGTACAGTATACCAATGATGTTCCGTACAGAGTTCTGTTCTGTTTTAGTGGCGAAAATGGACATTAATATTGATCATATTGATTAGTTGGATGTTAATTATAATCATAATGATTATTATTTAACGTTTGATTATTATTTAAATAATAATTTGATTATCCACCGACGGTTGGTTTTTAAAAATCAATGATTTCAACGGCGAAAATCGACGTTAATAATAGTCATATTGATCAGTTGAACGTTAAATAATAATCATATTGATTAGTTGGATGTTAATTATAATCATAATGATTATTATTCAACGTTCAACTGATCAATATGACTATTATTAACGTCGATTTTCGCCGTTGAAATCATTGATTTTTAAAAACCAACCGTCGGTGGATAATCTTTTATTAGCATCCATTTTGCCATTAATAAATGGCTCACAATTGAAGATTGAAGACAACCTTATGAACGAAGAAGCAGAAGAAAGGTAGTATTACATTTTTATTTTGGTTAAAACATATCAAATGTTAATGAATCCATTCAATTTTACAGATTAAGATAAAAAACAAACTAACAAAAATCGTGTGTGTGTGTGTGTGTGTGTGTGTGTTTATGGATGCAGACAACATTTCGTGCAGAGCCACTCAGTGTCAGGCACTTCCATCACCTCTGCACACTGCAGGTGAAACCACAACTGGCATATCTCACACTGCACCCATTCATCTACGGTGTCATCTGCAGAGCCAGGTGGGACAAGACACCTACAGATGGCGCAGTGTTCTCCATCTTGTTCAGCCGGAGGTGGTGCCTGCTTTCTCTGCCTTTTTGCCTCCTGGACTTGTCTTCTTTCCTCCTGGGCTTGTCTTCTTTCCTCCTTCTTTTTTGCCATGTCCTCCTTCCGTTTCTTCTTTTTGTCTTCATTCTCTTTCTCCTCCGCTTCCTTCTGTGCCACCAGGTTAAAATATTCGTCGCTCGTTATTACACGGGCTGGGAGAGGAAGGCGACGCCTCACCTTGTCCTGCTTCTCCAAGGCAGGACTCATGAGGACGTTGGCAAGTGACTCCGGAATTATCCCAGCTGCCACCAGGTAGTTTTTCGGAGTCACCGAAAGTGGCAGACATATTTGTCCCAGTAAGTGGAGCACTGGCTGAGGCGCTGGTGGTGGAAGCACTGAATGGCGTGGCTGAGGCAGTGGTGGGAGTGCTGGATGGCGTGGCGATGGCGGGAGGAGTGGTGGGAGTGCTGGATGGCGTGGGTGAGGAAGTGGCTGGAGTGGCATCAGTTCCCTCTGCTGATGGGAGAATTCTCACCACCTAGTAAGTAAAGCATATTTAAAACTCATTAGCACACTTTTAAAAGAAATGCAAGTAACTTAGAGAAAGAATTATTGTATTAACGTTACCTGGGTTGTGTCCACAGCCTTGCGGATCCCAGCCTTCACGTTCTCGGCGGTGACAGCAGTGGGGTAGACGTGTTTCAGGAGGGGGGAAAACTGCTTTTTCCCCACTACTAAGTCACCCCGCACCAGACCCATCCTGGATGCCATCTTTGAGAAGGCGGTCTTCAGGGGATTGAACACAGCGATGTCAAGGGGCTGGAGGACGTGAGTTGTGTGGGCAGGTAGGCAGAGAATTTCTATTTTGTTGTCCCTGCATAAGACGATCACTTCCTTCGAGACGTGCGTCTCGTGCTGATCCATAATGAGGATGATGGGTCTCTCCTCAGGTGCATACCTAATGAAGTGGTGGAGCCATTTTAAGAACAGCTCCCCATCCATATAGCCCTTCTGCTGGATGCCATAGAGGGCATTGGGGGGACCATCCAGCTTGTATGCTGTGCTTGGGAGGCAGCCAGGGAAAATTATGAAAGGGGGAATGCTTTCACCAGCTGCACTCACGCAGCAGTGGACCGTGATGTGTTGCCGTGTGGTCTGCTGCTGCTGGTAAATGTGTCTTCTCCCGGTCTGGCACAAGACCTTCTCGCGGGACCTCGGCTTGTCCCCGAAGCCAGTCTCATCACAATTAAAGATCAGGTGGGGTTTGTTCTTTAAATCATGCTGGATGTAGAGGGCTTCGTAGATGGAGAAGAAGCCCTCAATGGCTTCGGGGGTAGCGCCGTGGACCCTGGCCCTGTCCAGGGAATCTGCCGTCCTCATGGTGAGTGCTGGATGGCGGGCCTTAAACCGTGACCACCACATGTCACTAGGCCCCTTTTCAAGATTGACCCTGGTGGTGTTGCTTCTCCCACTCTCCCGGATTATCCCGATGGCCAGGACCTTCACCAGGGATCTGGTAATCGGGAAACCGTGGTCCGCCATCCAGAAGATGAAGGACAGGAGGGCTTCCTCCTCTGCAGGGGTCAGGGCTGAATTGGGGTGGGGGTTGTGGGAATATGTGTTTTTCCTGTAGTCTGCCAGGGTGGTGTGAGGGATACCATATTTTTGTGCAGTTTTCCTCAAACTAGCTCCTGCCTTCACCTCCTCTACTGCTACTCCTAACACTTCCTTTGAATATTGCTTGTTCTTTCTTGGCATCTTTCTTTCTTTTCTTTCCCTGGCTTTTCTTTACTTTCCTTTAAAAAGAATAACTTATATTTGACTTACATTAGATTAGTAATTGTTAATCATGTTAATGTTAAGTTCAGTTCAGTGGTGTGTTCAGTGTAATGTTAGTGTTCAGTTTAATCAGTAATGTTATGTTAATTAGTTAATGTTAATGTTATGTGAATTATTTTTTATTTGAATCAAGTTGTTAACTTAAAATTATATAACATTAGTGTGTGTGAACAAATGTGTGTGAATATAAATAAAATCATTATAAACAATAATTTTGTCATGTGACCGATGATGTGCAAACAGCGTCTGTTGACAGAGTTGCTGCCTTGATGTGAGACTGGCGCCAAGCGGTCATTGTGCTGAATTGACGGTAAAAAATGCCCATTTCAAAGCATTTATTCAACTTGTGATAACATAATAATCATTTCATGCAGACTGTAACGTTAGTAACGTTACTGTGGGAAGCATAAATTAAATCGAAATGTACATTTTCGCTGCTCTAATCGTCTCCCCACCCATGCTGCAGTCGGGACGTTAGCTTCCCCCTCGAACATGAGTTAGCATGAGCGGGTGCAGCTAGCATACTTACGGGTATCTCACTGGACCGGGGGGCGGGGTGCACTATCTCTTGGTCAGTGATGAAAGAGGACGAAATGACGATGACACAGATATAAATGTGATTCATAACCAGGAAGTATTTATTCAATGAATGGCGGGAGAAGGTTAACTGTACAGAACATCGTTACTGTACGGAACATGGTTAATCTACGTTACTATGTTCGAGAGGACTTTTCCAACGTCAGTAGGCTACACAAACTCAGAGGAGCTAATTGCTTTCATCCGTGATCAGCTGCAGGTTTCCAGACAGAACTGTGTTATGATATGGGTCCCTCCAGTAACAGATTCAGGGCACAACATTTAATTTATCCTTTATCCCATGGGTAGGGAACCCAGGTCCTGGAGAGCCGCAGGGTCTGCTGGTTTTTGTTTTCACCTTAAATACAGCAACTACTTAGACCAGGGGTGTCCAATCTTATCCGAAAAGGGCCGGTGTGGGTGCAGGTTTTAGTTTTAGCCCAGCACAAAGACACCTGATTCTACTTATCAATGTTTTGATTGAAGACCATGATGAGTTAATTAGTTGAATCAGGTGTAGTAGTGCTGGGCTAAAACAAAAACCTGCACCCACACTGGCCCTTTTCGGATAAGATTGGACACCCCTGACTTAGACCAAAGAAACCAGGTGAGGTGAGTTAACTGTGTAATCAACTGCTTTACTTGATCAATTAAGTGGCGAGTAACAACTAAAACCAGAAGACCCTGCGGCTCTCCAGGACCAGGGTTCCCTGCCCCTGCTTTATCCCTATGATTTCTTTTTAAAGAATATTCATATATCAAATATTTAGCGACCATCTGAAAAGTGTGTTATTCATTCTCAAGGTAAAATGTCAATAGCTTTTTTTTGCCACAGCGTTCAATCAATGTATTTTAGAATAAGGGGGATAGGCTTGTGTCCGTATCTCAATGTCCCCCTTATACTACAACACATTGTTTGAGTTGTATGGTAAAATATCTATTGATATTTTAGTTTGAGAATGAACAATGCACTTTTTGGACGGTCCCTAAATACTTGGGTTTGGTTTGAGCAGTCTGAGTCATCAGAATGAAGAATAATCGCTGCGAACATACAGTTGTGGTCAAACGTTTACATACACTTAGGTTGAAGTCATTAAAACTCATTTTTAACCACTCCACAGATTTCATGTTTGCAAACTATAGTGTTGGCAAGGCAGTTAGGACATCTAATTTGCGCATGACACAAGTAATTTTTCCAACAATTGTTTACAGACAGATTATTTCACTTTAAATTCACAATATCACAATTCCAGTGGGTCAGAAGTTTACATACATTAAGTTGACTGTACCTTAAATTTTTTATTTTTTTATTTCCCACCACCACCCCCCCCACCCCCCACCCCCCCCCCCACCCCTCTTGGGAGGTCAGCTTTATTTTTATTTGCAATTATATTTCATAACAATGTTGTGCTAAAGCCTCTGAGAGGGAAGGGTATAACAACAACACAAAAAATAAATAAAAAATAAAAATAAAAATAAGAAAAAAAATACAGCAAGTTAATCAAAGAAAAGAAAAAAAAAAAAATAATAATAATAATAATAATAATAAATAAAGAACAGGAAAAAAAAAGGAGACAAAAGAGAATAAATAGATATAATAGAATATAGAAAATATAGCAGATTTTGGTCATGGTTGCAGTGGCTACAGATATGTAGTCTAAACAAACAGAGGGTACAGACATGTAGAGCAAATTGATATGTGGAAAAAAATAAATAAATAAATACGGTCATGTACGTTAGTTTTTGGATGAGTTCTGTTATGAGTTTATATGAGTTAAGAATGTATTCCAGGTCTCATTAAAGACTGATATATTGTTTTTTCTGGAGGCTGTTATTCTTTCTATAGAAATGTGTTCTGTAAGTAGGTTGATCCAGTGAGTGATGTGACAAGATTTTTTAGATTTCCAGTTTTGAAAGATTATTTTCTTAGCGATAGTTAGAGAAATAAGTAATGGGTTTCTGTATTTAGTTGGGAGAGTGACTTGTGTAATATCTCCGAGCAGGCAGAGTGATGGGGACAATGGGATTCTGCAATCCTTAAAATTTTTAATATTTGGTCGCATATCCTTTGGCTTTGCATGCCATGACTTCCTGATGTCTGTGACCCAACAACATCAAAAGACTCTTGATATCTTATTTTCTGGTACTCTTACAAGCGATACTATAACATCTCTGCATTTGAATGGATCTCTATGGGAATTGGGGGGTGGGACTAGATGTAAATTATGCTGGAACCGTATGGAATATATGATTGGTAAAATGCCTGTAATTCATCCAGGGTTTGAGGTATCAAACAAGCCTCAAACCATTACTCTGCTCCCAGATATGCAGTAGATATGGATGGATCACTTTAAGGGTTGTTTCTCCTGACAAATTTTCCTATTGAACTATAGGATAAATAAGTCAGGAGAAGAAATCCTTCAAGTTATCCATTAGCCATTAGCCAGAGCCTCCTCAATGTATCTCCTCCTGTACCCATGCCACGTACCATTAAGGAGCCCAGACTCCAGTTACCACCACGGTATGGTGGCGAGCTGGGTAAATGCCGTCCCTTTCTGACACAATGCCTTATTTCCTTTCAAGCACAACCCTCCCGTTTTACCACATCAGAATCCCATGTAGCTTTTATTTTGTCCCTCCTGAACGATCAAGCTCTCGCTTGGGCTGACCCTTTAATTCGGGCCAATGCTGCTTGTATTCGTGATTCTATTCGGCTGATGAAGGAGATGCAACTGGTCTTTGATCATGAGGTTTCAGGTGAGGAAGCAGCCAGGAGATTGACCAGCTTACGCCAGGGAACTGACAACGTAGCGGCTTTTTCGATCGCATTTTGAGCTTTAGCCGGGGAGACAGGTTGGCCGGACGGTCCGCTGAGATCTTTATTTTTAAAAGCGTTATCGGAACATACAGTCCTGGTGCGGCTATTTCCGCGTTTTGTGGCGTATCTCTCTTGATACGCTTTTAGAAATCCTTGTCGGTCGCGTTTGGTTCTCCGAACCTTACACTCCCCCTTACAATATCAACCAATTCTCAACAGTGGCCCATTAGGAGTATGGATAAGTGGTAATGTGAAATGTCAATGAACCTAACGTTCTAATTAAATTTTTTTTTTTGCCTTTTCCCATACATCACCAAGATGTTATAACTTTTGAGCAGTAAATGATAAATCTGTTCTGATTTCTACTCTATATTACTTACAAAATGATGAAGATACCACACAGTTTCCCTCTATCTTGAACATTAAAAACCTAGGTTTCTCATGAAGAATAGCCATTTATAACATTTCTTTATTATTTATTTTGTGAATTTCTTTGATAATTGATGCTATTGTGTTAAAGAAGGCATATTATTGTATATAAATTGAAAGCCCCAGTTATAATGGTATATTATCTTTGCCTTTTCCCATACATCTGTCATGGTTTTTGACCCTTTTTCCCTTGCGGTCGGTTTCCTTGGTAGCCACGCGAGGGCGCTGCCCTTTTAGTGGATGTTTGCTCCGCCCCATCTTGATTGCGGAGCTTCTCTCAGCATCATACCTGTGCGTGGTTACCTTGGAGCTATTTAAGCCCATGTTTCCGTCGTTCTGGGCTTTGATATTGTTTTGTATTGTCTGGCATTTTTTACACTGTTTTGTGTGTGGTATTATTTTGCCCTTTGATTGCTTAGTCAGTATGATTAGTCAGTATAACTAGGTTTTTTAGGAGACCCCTTTTGCTCCAGTGTGTTTTATTGGAGTAAGGCCGGACTTGCCTTTGTGGAAGTAGCAATTAGGACTCTTCCCCCCTGGCTCTTTTCTGTCTCCGCTTCCTGGTCTTTCCTTTCTTCCTTTGCCTAGACCTTTTGCCTTGTCTGTCTCTTCCGCCTCTCTCTGCTTTCTTCCGTGAGAGCGAGAGGAGTCTTTGTTTGTTTGTGGGAGTATTTGTATGGTCAGTTCTTACTAAGAGACCGGGCATTTTTATCATACTGACAGGCAGGGCTTTATTTATTCTGAGAGGCAGGGCATTATTTTCTATTAAACTTGCGTTAGTCTTTTAGCCGGTAAATGTCCGGTGCAGCTGTCCTGTTTGTCCTATTCGGTATCCGTCTCCATACATGGAGCTTTGGCGATTTTGTTCGGAACTGTAGTCCTGTTTCGTCCTTCGGTACATGTCTTCCTATAGGGAGACTGGGCGATGTTGTGGACATGTTTGCGTGTGATTGCGAGTCTCTGAAAGTAGTCTTGGTACGTTAGCTCTCTGTTCCTTTTTCCCTCCTCGTTACATTCCCCTTTACTGAGAGGCTAGGGCGTGTATTTTCTACTAAGCTTGCGTTAGTCATTTTGCTAGTAAAGGTATGGGACGGCGGTTTACTGTCGGCTCGCCTGTAAAATGTTTCTCTCTCCTGGGAGATCAGGCGTTTACCCCTTTATGTTTTCTGCGTGTGACTACGAGCTTATGGAAGTAACCATGGAACGTTGGATCTCTGTTCCTGTTGCCTTCTTGTTACATTCCTCTTTACTGAGAGGCAGGGCATTTATTTTCTACTAATCTTGCGTTAGTCATTAAGCCGGTAAATGTCCGGTGCAGCTGTCCTGTTCGTCCTATTCGGTACCGGTCTCCGTACATGGAGCTTTGGCGATTTTGTTCGGAACTGTAGTTCTGTTTCGTCCTTCGGTACATGTCTTCGTATAGGGAGACTGGGCGATGTTGTGGACATGTTTGTGTGTGACTGCGAGTCTGAGAGTAGCCTTGGAACGTTAGATCTCTGTTCCTTTCGCCTCCTCGTATACTATTTCGTATTATTTTGCAGTGTTTGTTGGCTGTGTGTTTTATTTGTGCCATTATGCTACTCGCCTGTTCTTATGCATCTCGTTACAGAGGCAGGGCGATTATTATTTCTGGCTCTTTCTTTAGTCACTTAGCTTGTAGAATTATGGGAGCCCAGTGCTTTGTTCCATTAGCCTTGTTTGGTTTTCTTACTGAGAAACCTGGCGTTTGCGCTTCTACTCATTGGCGTGTGACAGTGAGCCGGTTAGTAGCTTTGGTACGTGTGTTCCCTGTCTTGTCTCCTTCCCTTAATTATGGGGTTTCCTGTCTTAGTGGTCTTAGTGCTTAATGAATCCCCTTGCTGCGTTTGGCTCCTCCTACCTCACACGCCACGCCACCATTACAACATCACCAAGATGTTCTAACTTTTGAGCAGTAGAAGATAAATCTATTCTGATTCCTATTCTATATCACTCCACAATGGTGAAGATATCCTACACTGTAAGTTTCCCTCTATCTTGAACATGAAATGGGTAAAATAGTAGGTTTCTCATAAATAGCCATTTAGAACATTTTATAAATTTAGTTAGTGAATGTCTTTCCATAATTGATGATATTGTTATCAAGTAATCCTATTGTGTTTTATATCAATTGAAAGCCGCAGTTATCCTGTTTACAATGGTATATAAAGTTTAGGTATCTGGTGTAATATTATCACACCACAAACATTTTTGCACTGCATGTTAAGAAATAAAATGGAATAGAATGTTGACCCAATATTCTCTCAGGCAGGAAAGGGTTAAAATGTTTTTATCACCAAAGTTTTCTTAATTGGGATTTTTTCTTGGATAGAACAGAAGTTCAGAATGCAAACATCGGTTAATCCCAAATGTTTGTAAAAACAAAGTTAAGAAAGTCTTAAGAACAAATTTGTTGAACAAAATATGAATTAATTTAGGGCACTGTTTAATAATATATTGATATATACAGCCAAAATTAAGCTGTTCTTGTCACTTAAGCAAGCCAATTGAATATTTGGTTTACCCTCGTGCTGTGTTCAAGTCATGTTTCGATTGTATGAATTTTTAGGGCAATCAGATGAAAGAAACCATATTTTTGAAAGAGGAAGGTTATACATCGGAACACAACATGAGGGTTAAGATGTGACGTTATCGTAGCCTAACGTATCATTGAAATGCTAACTTTACACTGATGTGAAGTAGTAACGTTAACCCTTGGGGAAGTAAGGACACACCAGTGGAAACGTTGTATAATGCACAGTGACATTCTAATTTTATGACATAAAGGGCTGCTAATGCAAAAGTATATGATTCCAGAATAGAACACTGCATTGGAACTAACGTTAGAACTATCAAAACACTTGTTCCTCTAAGGATTATCCTTAAGGAATAACACGCCAAACTTGCAACATTAACATACGAGACTGTTGTATGCAGTCTGCAATATCGATTAAAAATTTCTGTCTTGAGTGGTTGCAACAAAAGGTTCTTCTTCTCTTGAGTTTTCTTGCAGGTAGAAACAACAGGGTATAGATGATCGCCACCTACTGTATCGGTGGTGAGTATGAAGGTTTGGGAGGCAGTGGGAGAGGTGTTGGAGGAGGCGGGGAGGAGTGGGAGGATGTGGGGAGGAGTTGGAGGTGTCCTCAGTCCGCCGCCAGACCTCTTTCCCGTTGAGTGCAGTGCCACCAGGGGGCAGTGCTATGGCATTGCTAAACAGAGTAGAATCTGGTAAAATACATGGCAGTGGATGGAGCTAAATGCTATAAAGTGATCATCGCAATCCATTTCAAATATTTACGAGTAACTAGAGTATTACTGTCATTGTTAGACAGCCTAATGCTTATAATGAATACATAATCTCAACAAAAACACGTTTTCAAGGGGGGGGGGGAAAGCCAAGTTACACAAAGCACTGGCTGTAAGTCCTTAATTCCAACTTGCAAATTGCTAGGCCTGCCTTTAAAAGTGTTGGTATCAAAATATGACCAAGTTACAACAAACAATATTTTCTATTGTAGCTCACAATAATTAAACTACCTCTATTCCAATGCAAAGCTATCCAAACTTTCCTAAATTATTTAAGGCAACTTGGCCCTGTGTTTTTTCTTCTTAGCATGTGAATAACCTATGGTCATTCAAACTGTAAATGTCAAAACAAAAATTGCCTTGTGGAACTACATATCATTTCAATGAATGTTTTAAACAGTTGACGAATAATTACACTCCAACTTTGTTGTCAAGTTTACTTTAGAAAATAATTTGCTGCTCCTCCAGATTTCTCTACAATTCACAAACATTTATATTTATACCAAAAAACATCCTTTACAATAAAGGGGGATGAATAAATAAATGCAGATAGAAATTAGAAATATTTTGACCTAGAAAATAGCCTACATTTAGCATTTTTACAAACCTATTCGGACATGTTTGCCTTGTTAATGTAGCCTACTGTATGTTTGTAGGTCAGATGATGCAAAATAAGTAATAGTACAAATATTCTTAACATAATAATAGTTATGTTATTTGTGAACAGAATTTTGTGAACACAAGAATGTCTAAGCTCTGTAGGACCACACAGGTTTCGATAGAAATCCAAATATTACAAATAAATAAATACATAATAATAATAATAATGATAATACATTTTATTCATGCTGTGCTTTTTATAGACCCTGTAGGGACAATGGACTACATTTCCATTCACTCCACAGGAAACGCAAAAGACATTTAAAACACGGCCACAGCCAATCTTGTCTCTTGGAAATACCCGACCCTATTCACTTCTTCACTCTTCCTTCTCTTCCTCGATATGATCTCATTTTAGCTTACTGTAGATGATAAATACGTTATTTCCTGTCCGAAGTGCGTGATCTTATTTATAGTAACGTCAGATTTGAGATCAATAATCACCATCGTGCTGCGACACAGTTAGCTTACTCCACGTGATTCCTTTGTTCCCTGAACGCACATGTGGCATAGGCCTACACAAGCACACGCACCCATACCTGCATACACACATATAAATGCTACAATACGCACACCACACAATTATGTCTATTTAGTAGAATGTAATATTCATGTTTTTTCCTTGTTTAATAAATCTATTTTTGTTAAACCTGGTGTCTGTTTTGATGTCGTATGAACACGAGAGCTGAGTCAAACCTAATCATTAGAACGTAATACCTTCAACCCTTATGAATTATTAGTTATTAGTGCTTTGATGGTAAATTGAAGTAGTAGTAATTATAATCCATAAAAATCAAATGAGACTGATTTAATATTAACCTAACTTGAGAATAATAAGGGTAAACCTCATTATTCCATAGTTATTGCCTATATTTCTGGCATCCCATGTAAGAGTTTATATACAGAAGCATATTCCTTACATTTATGGCACCCCGTCGAGGATATTCTCTACCTTTATGGTGCCCGGGTGAAGACTGGTAAGAAGAACATGTTTTAATTGTCTATCACCATTACTGCTAAATGTATATGTAAACACCTTGCATGAGTAATACTCCACATGTAGGAATATAGAGGCATGTCCCCTACAACCCAAAGCACTGGATGCAGACAATTGTTCAAACATACCCTATAGTGTAATAATTTTTCTTTTTAATTTTCAAGTGCTACACATCTGAATCATAGATTATTTCCACTATAAATCATTCTCCTTTCACAGTTTTATGTGGCACATACAGTTTCATTGACCACAGTTTCTTGAGATGGTAAGATGAAAAAACACAGGGCCAAGTTGCTTTAAATAATTTAGGAAAGTTTGGATAGCATTGCTTTGGAATAGAGGCAGTTTAATTAGTGTGAGCTATGATAGGCAATATTGTTTGTTGTAACTTGGCCACATTTTGATATCAAACTTTTAAAGGCAGGCCTAGTTTTTGCAAGTTGGAATTAAGGACTTACAGCCAGTGCTTTTTAGGCTATGTGTGAGTAACTTACTGTACCTTTTTTTTTTTTTTTTCTTGTTGAAAATGTTTTTGTTGAGATATTACTTCTCTTTGTAATATTTTTGGAAGCTAACTAATGATGATAATGCATGAAGATAATGACATCTAGAGAGACATACTCCACTGAAGACATTCACATTCACGTAACTCACTGATGAGAATGAGAACATCTCTCCTATTACCGATTGCCCACAATTACATTTAAAAGGTTTGTAGATTAAATATGTATTAAAGGTATACTATGTAGTTTCATTGTAAACAACTCGTTCGTTGTTTACATAAAAATTTTCTCCCCAAAAAACATTGTATGTGTCCTCGTGGTCTAATAAACATGTTGAATGTATTTCCTATCTCATAAGTCGTTCGCAAAGTGTTTTTTTGTTAATGTTTTGAATGTTACACTGTTGACATCCTGCCACCATTTTTAAAGCCAGAAACAGCAAAAATGGTGTAAACGTCATGAATGGGCGGTTCCTGCTCATTTGATTGACATGGTCAGGCCATGTGGGCAGGCTTCCAGGTAAACTCTTATTTTAGCTTAGGACCGAAACATGCCTCACGCAAATACGCGAACGTGGATGCTTCGAACTAGCGAAGTTTTTTTTTGCCATGACATTTGTGAAAGACAAGCCAGAACGTTGCAGCAGGGGACGCTATAGCAGCAACAACAGTAAACAACTTTCTTGTTCGATCTGTGCTTTCTTCTGGTTTGTCTTTCACAAATGTCATGGCAAAAGAAAAACGTAGCTCGAAGCGTCCACGTTCGCGTAGCTATTTCCGTGAGGTGTGTTTCTGCCCTTCCTCATTAGCAAGATGTTTTCAGCCGAGGAAGTAACAATATCATTATAAAAATAGCGACCATACACCTAGCTACATTACATTACATTATAGTCATTTAGCAGATGCTTTTATCCAAAGCGACATACAATAAGTGCATACAGAAACATCATCGAAGTAACTACAGAACAGATAAGACAAAGAACATCCTTCCCATAACGTAGCAGCTATCGATAGCTAAGGCTATCTATTGTCGTGGTGTTTGTTTATTGTTTATTGTCGTGGTGTTTGTTTGTTTGTTTATTGTTTGTTTATAAGTTAGTAATCTTAAGTGTTGCTCTGTAAATTTGACCACTGTTCATTTTCATAAAATAATTCAAATTCATAATTTTGTAATTCTGCTCAGTTCATTCTGTAGCCATCAACATCCAGTGGTCGCGGCCCCAGAGTAAGGGTGAGGGGCAGTCATTACATAAACATTACATAACAGTCATTTAGCAGACGCTTTTATCCAAAGCAACAATCGTGTTCGTGGTGGGCGAGGCAGGGCCAGGGGAAGAGGATATGGAATGCCGCTTGGGCTAAAACCTGTATTTCGACGTCCGCGTTAAGATGTCAAATTTGTTTGTGTTAAGACCTCAAATTTGTTCGTCTTAAGATGTCCATTTTGGATGTCTACGTCTTAAGACGACAGAAAATACAGTGTTAACACGTCCATTTTGGACGTCTACGTCTTAAGACGACAGAAAATACAGTGTTAACACGTCCATTTTGAACGTCTTAAGCAGGCATTTAAAATGGGGTGCTACCACTTCATCAGTTTCTGAGAAACCCTTCATACAATCACTGCAAGAGAGAAAACAATTCCCCACTCAACTTACCTTGTATGAACTGAGGTTAAGAAATAATATTGATTGAATTGGGCTTAAGAAATAATATTGATTGAATTGGGCTTAAGAAATAATATTGATTTACGGTGACATTATTAACATCTGCATTTTTTGTAGGCTACTGGTTACTTATTGAGAAAAACTGTAGCTTGTATACAATATCATAGCTACTTGACATATTCATCTAATGTGGTGTGTTTGCCT
Organism: Synaphobranchus kaupii; assembly: GCA_029718625.1. Taxonomy (NCBI): domain Eukaryota; kingdom Metazoa; phylum Chordata; class Actinopteri; order Anguilliformes; family Synaphobranchidae; genus Synaphobranchus; species Synaphobranchus kaupii. The sequence continues at coordinate 55,558,579 of CM056377.1, forward strand.
AAGTGCCCACTAGATGGCAGTATTAGAGCACAAATGGTAACCTGTTGAATTTTGAGTAGATTGGGGGAAAAGAAAGAATTTGGTGTTCTGCAAGCCATTGATTTCGATGTAAACTGGTTAAGATTCTGTCTGATTAATGGCGAAATTTTTAGTGCAGCCAAGGGGTATTTTTTTATGTAATGGTGGTGTGAATTATATTTTCCATTGTGGCTATTACATTACATTGTGGCTATAAATGTTCAAATCCCCACTTTGACCACCTGTTGTGATTTTTTAAAGTAGGCTATTATTGGACAAAGTTTCACTGTCGCCATGATTCCTTCCTTTCCCATGGCCTAAATGCATAAAGGTGATAACCTAGTTAGCCTACTATTTTTCTGTTTTCCTTCACTAATTGTCCCTATAATTAGGCTATAACACAGTTTTTTCTTTAGACAACATGTGCATTACACACACATTTGTGTATTTTTGTTGTATTCCTTAAATTTAAATCTAAAATAGAAACTTTCCATAATTTGTGGATACTAATCCCTTTGTTGAATATTGGTAACAATCACATTCGTTTAGGCTATCGGCTATCATCTTTTCCTGTTGTGGTGAATAAATAGCATAAGTTGTCCAGATTATTGAAGTAATTTGATTCAAAAAATGTCTATCTGTCTGTCTGCCTGTATACCTATTCAAGACTCTTTTTTCCCCCGCTGGTGATATATTTGGAAGCCGTGCGCGTGGATATTTAACTTAATATTTAAAGTGATACTGCAGTCAAAAACCGACTTTTCCCGTTGACAACCTATGTTTTGAGTTAGATTATGATCATACACAACTGTTTATGTCCGAAAATTTTATGTTTAGTAAAAATGGTTTTATCTGAGTTTTTGTGTAGACTTACCAATATGCTGGCTTCCGGGGATTTGTGACGTCACGAAAGCCTTAACATAAAAATGGGTGGACTTGAGGTGGTCCTAGGGGTGGGTCTTGGCTGGGCATGTGGTATAAAAGCAGAGAACGACGATTTTTTTTTTTCTTTCTGAGATTGAGACCCTTGTACTGCTAATTAGCTAGTTCAAGTTCAAATGCGAATTGCTTTGTATTATTGCTAACGTTAATATTACGACTTATATCGAGCTACAGTTATTCATATACGACGTCTTACTACTTGGTATCTTTAGCTAACTTGCCTGCATTATGCCAAGGAGTCAGATATGTATCGTTCCTCGGTGCAACGCCACTGGCTCTGCTAGCTTTCATAGTCTGCCCAGAGACCCAGCGCTACTTAGCCAGTGGCTTCAAGCTATCGGTGTAGAGCAAGCGGACTTGCCGAAGAAAGCCCTAGTGTGCAACGCGCACTTCACACCGGACTGCTACCACAATTTAACTGGCTTTGAGATGGGCTTCTATAAAACTCCGTCGCTGAAGCCAGGTGCCATCCCAACAGTGATGGATGTAATTTTGTAATCATTACATCAGCTAAGTAAAACAGCTAAGTACAATATACCTATTACATTGTATTTGTGACATTGTGTAATTGCACATGTATTGGCCACTATTATACAGTTGGGCCAAGCATGCCCGACTACGGCACAGCAGTATTAGACAAATCAAGAATAGATTCATAACTACGCTGACATAACGTTACCTCAGTAACCTCACGGCAACATAGGTTTTCTGGAGGGGACAGGTTAGAGCAGCAGTGGCCACAAGCACACCTGTTGGGACATTAGTTTGTTTCTGTTTACATGCAAGTTATCTGTACAAACTACAACAAAAATGCTTTTGCAAACGGTTGACATTACTGATAGGTAATAGCTAATGTGGGGTTGAAGGCAACCTATTGTGTGAGCTATCGTTTATGAATACGTAACGTTAGCTAATAAACGATAGCAATAATACATTTGATGTAGCCCTAGCAAAACCAGTAACCAGTTGGTCAGTAACTCGGACGGAATGTATCGATAAGTTAGGTAATGCAAGGCAGTCTATTGTGTGTGAGTTTAGCCCCGTTTGGTCCAGAGAGAACTGGTAACTTAGATAGCTAACGTTAGTTATATTAGCTATATCATTTATGAATAATGTTAGCTAATAAATGATAATTCTCTCCGGACCAAGTGAAGTTATGAGGGCGCTACAATCAGCCATGTTCAATATACTAACGTTACTGTGTGACTGGGTTTTGCTGTGTATTTGAATGTATTCAATAGTAACGTTACTTTAGGCAGACAAACAAGCTAACTTAGCTAGGTAACGTTAGCTTTACCATTCGGTTACATCCTGGGTCCTCTCGCGAAGACGTTGCTCAACTAATACAGCCATTTTATTTAGTTGTGAGGAGAGAGCTGGAAGGGGACTGAGTCAGTTCACCAAGACACACCCTTTCACTCCTTGACCGTATGAATATTCATAAAATGACTACGTGGCATCATCGTCATATGACCACGCCTACTCACGAGTTTCAGTTCAAATTGAAGCGGAAAAAAGGGCCTTAGAAAAGCCTCTGCAGTATCTCTTTAACAACTTTTTTCTTGATTTGAGCGCTGCCGTCCTACCGTTAGCCTACTCCAGCTGCCTTGGACATGGCATTGGCTACACGTAGGTAATTTAACCCTACTTAGTTTCATGAATATATTTATAATTAGGCCCGAGCAGCTAGATTAAACAAATATCAATTGATAGACATAAGAAGATCAACTTCTAAAGTGTAACGGTCTAGGCTAACTAGCTAACGTTAGATAGAATTAGCACAGTGTAAAAGCCCAGGCCAAACAGAAACATTAAACTAGCTAGCGACCGAGCGGTATCGTTAGTTTAAATTGATCACAACACGTTAGTGTTGTGTCGTTCGCGAACGATTCGTTCAAAAGACCGAATCTTTTGCGTGAACGAACTGAACTGAATCACTTACTGAAAAGATCCGTTCATTTCTCAGTTCAGTTGAGCTCTCGAACGGATCTGATCAGCCGCGAGCGTGCAGGGAGGGGGAGGGACTGCCGCGAGCGAACGTGATTTGTCCCCTGCGAACCAGTTCTGCTGTGCTGAACGAATCATTCACGGGCGGGTGGGCGCCGAGCGAGGCAGCGAGCGTGCAGAGTGGACTTCTGCGAACGAACGTGTCGTGATTCGTTCACTGAAGGCTACTAGACACAGTGAGTTAACGTGACGTGATCCTGAGTGATAATCAGCGGCTCAAACTGCCAGAATCAGGCCCAGCAAGTTAAGACTTAAAAGTCATTGAAAACCAGCGTTCACCTCCAATATTGATATTCAACGAGGAAACTTTTAAAATATCAAGATTTGTAAACGGAGTTTGGCGTGTTTGTCAAAGCGACAGCACTTCCGCATGAACCGTTCGGCCGTTTCAGTTCACTGAGTGAGTCGGACTACGCAGTACGCAGTCGGAGCTCCGCCCAAGCACTGAACGATTCGGTGAACGAATCTTTTGAACAAATCTTTTTAATGAACTGATTCTAGTGATTCGAGTCACTGAAGTGAACTGTTTTGCCCATCACTATAACACGTAGGCTACAGTGAGAAATTTTAAATGAAAAGTAGGCTATAAAACTTTAACGTGCCTAGCAACCAATCGATAGAGAGATAATTTTGGATAAGCCTATTCAATTAACGTTAGATCTGTTAATCAAGCTTATACAAACGGCATTTATCCTCCGCACCACAGCAGCTATGTAGCCTATTTTTTTCAACAATATTAAAGGGTGCGCTGGCATTTTCTGTTTTGATAAAGACAATCTATAATTTCTCACTATATTCTCTCCCTTTTAGTGTTGTGAACAGCACATTTGCTCAATGTTTGTGAAGATTACACGGTAACTTACTCCTTAGCCGAGTGACTTGGTGTTTTAACGCTACTTAAAACGTGGAAAACATTTTGAAATTTCCATTCCAGATGATGTCAGACACCGAGGAGTAACGTTACGACAGAATGTCCAAACTTGTCCCACCAACATGTAAGTTCCCTCCATGAAGTACAATTTGAGTTGTGTGTGTGATTCACACAAAATTGAACAACATTCTAGTATATTCCTAATATTCGCTTAAAAATTTTATTTTTCGATTGTTTGCTTTCAAATACACAAATAAGATTGAATTGAGTAACTCACATGCAAAACCACCCTTCTGATTATTTTGCGTAGGCTATGTAGGCTCAGACAGGCTTAAACAGTCTTCCCACAGCCTAGCTAAAGGCACATTGCGGGGTAAGTTGAACGGTAAAGCTATGTATGCCAGTGTATATGCTATCAGCCTTAATGTGTTTTAATTTTTGCAAAAAACATGTTCTCCTTCCACCACAAACCAAGAGACAGGCTGCCCCTCAAAACTGCCCTTCAAAACTAAGTGGGCATCATTATTTTCTACTACCTATACCTACACTTTTATGAGGGATATTGCCTATTTTAAATAAATCTACACTTTTTATATAATCACATACAGTAGCCTACATTAAGGACTTTTCACACTTATTATTTCAACAGCACATGCTACATCCACAGAGCTATCATCAGCAAGCACATTGCCTCATCTTCAAGGTATCTTAACAAAATTTCATAGCATTCTTTTAAGTAAAGTTAATCTCAACAATAAACGTTTTCAACGTACAAAAATACCAACTTGCCAAGTATTGATATCAAAATGAGGCCAAGTTACAACAAACAATATTGCCTATTATAACTAATTACACTAGCTCTATTCCCAAACAATGCTACCGAATCTTTCTTAAATTATTTAATGTAACTTGGCCTCAAGTTTTTCCATCTTACCATCTGAGGAGAATGTGGTAATTCAAACTTCATGTGCCATGTCAAAAGTGTCAAATGCCAATCATTTATAGTGGAAGTAATCTGCAATTCAGATGTGTTACACTTAGAAATGTAAAATATTACTAGACTATATGTTTGAACAATTGTCTGCTTCCAATGCTTTGGGTCTATGAGAAGCACATCATGAATAAAATGCATTATTATTAGGGGACCAAGCAGCGTAGCTGTGTTCCTCTATGAGGCAGCATTTGACATTTAAAGCACAACTGAACTTTGGTAGAACTTTGGGTTGTGTAGTTACCTGGCCATGATATGAGTCCAAATGGTGGCAAAATATGTTTGTTAGTTGCTCTGTGCTCCCCTGGGGTGATAATCCAGAATACGGTTATTTGTCGCTCTCCATTCACTTCTAAAGGGCAGCTAAAACGGTCTCAAAATCACACTTCTAGCACTTATACGAACGTGGACGAAGTCGATTCTGTCAATACAAACAATAACCAGAGTTCAATAGGAAAATTTGTCAGGAGAAACAACTCTGATATATAATATTGATGCCCGAAAATGGGGGAGGGGGGGGGGGGGGGGGGGGGGGCAATGTACTAAAGGTTCTATAATTTATAAACGGTTCATCCGATATGGATGAAAATACCCTCAAATTAAGGCTGACAGTCTGCACTTTACCATGTGTCATTGTATCCTTTTCAGGTAATTACACAACCCAAAGTTCTACAAAAGTTCAGTTGTGCTTTAATGCCTGAATGCCACATTCTCTTCAGATGGAAAAAACACAAGGCCAAACTCTCTGTGCTGTATAGGTATGGAGCATGCCCCGATAAGCCGTAACTAAAGTATATAAAAATAATGTAATAGTTTGGTACTTAAGTATATTTTTGTTTTATGACACAGCTGTCACAACTTCTGCCTGAAGAGCCCCAGGCCTTGTCAGAAGTAGCAAAAAAATTTTTTAGACTACACACATGCACACCTGCACTCAGTGATCTAAGCCCACAACATTTAATCTTTCCCCATAGATATTCTCACTTGCAAGAATTTGCAGAGACCCAGCAACGGAGAATACTGGCAGCTAGGGAGAGGTAAAGGAGGACATTATGGAAAATGGTCCATGTCAGAATGTGGAGGAGCTCCAACAGCTCAACAAGGAAGACCAAGATGGAAAAGAGGACAATGATGGTAAACATGGAAGAAGCTGTGAAAATAACATTTTAAAACTGAGATACCCACTTAGTTATGACATCATTATGGCATAATCAATTTAAGTCTAAACTGAAGTAGCTACAGCACTTTATGCCTACTGTAATTTTTTACTTATAAATTAAATAAATTTATCTTGTAGTAGGCTACAGAATCATGAACTACCTTTGTTCTCTTGGAAGAGCTAACCCAGGGGCAGCTCTTCACAAAATGTTGTGTGAGGTGGCATCTAATCAAGTGTTGAGCAACATACGCAACATAGGCGTCATTACAACGGGGGACGTGTCCCCCCCAATGTGTAAGAAAGCCTTATTTCTCTCCGGCAATGTTACATTGAAACATCGGACATAGGCAGGGCACTGCCCTCCTCCCCCAAACTAAAGAAATATTAAAGATAAACTGTAGTCACTTTTACTTCCCGACTTTCGGGTTACCAAACGCGAATGTGGCGCGAGAAAATAGAGAACTTACAGTACATGTCCAAGCTATAATTGTTGAATTTGTATTGTATACCCTCATATCAGCTTCATGGCTACTTTAAAAATATTTACAACAGCCTCCGAACATGTCATACTTGTGCAGAAAATTTATTGAAAACACTATTAATAATAACTGTGGTAGACTACTTTCTTTGGCAGTAGTATTGCCTTTTCTGATATGCAAAGATTGCTTGGAAATATGCCTGTGTGGCCTATGTTGTTGTCCAATGGAATGCAGGGTTAGACACTAAGATTTTTTTCCCACTGGCCACCCGGACCATCAGGCCAATGAATTTAGTGGCCCAGATGGGATTTTTGGTGGCCCAAACATATTAGATAGCCTAGAGATAATATTAGCTAGTGTAGGGACAATAGGAACTACAATTCCATACAGTCCACAGGAGGCTCCTCCTCCACGTTGGAAGTGACGTAGGACGTTGCACCAGTTGTGATTTCCGCACTGTAACGTGATCCTGCACAGCGGAGTGCGCGACTGGCAATAAAGTTTATAATAGGGGCAACACAGCCAGTTCTCCCCAGTTCTTCCCGCAGTTTTCTTCCGGGCCAGTTGTCCGCTGAACGTGTCTCGTCTCTGCGCCCGTGAGGCCCGGAGCACGCCCGGGGTCCGAGCCCTCGCTCTACAGGAAGCATCGGCCGCCCGTGGCGCCGACCCAACCGAGCGAGGCGGGCTCATCTACCCCCGGCTATCGGCCACGGAGGACCGGAGACGAGACACAAGGAGGCAACGCGAGCACCCGGTGGTGAAGAAGAACCACCAAGCGGACCACGCAGCCCCTGATCCTGCAGCATAGCACCGCCAGTGAGTCCCCAAAGAGGCAAGCGGTCTGCAGTAGGATGGCGCTGCATAGTTCGGGAGAGATAATGCGACCGGTTCCATTATCCCGTATGAACGACGAAAGAAACCTGTTCCAGGGACCCAAGATGAGGCGGACGTTTCCCCTATCTATCGCAACCCTGTGAACTCACCAACACTGGATCAGGGCGACCAGATTTCCCCTTTTCATTGTGAGTGTGCGATCCAACGGAGGAACCTATTTAACAGACTTTAATTCAAGTAAGGCTGCAACATGGGCAATAGCATATTAGTTAGCAAAATAAACATGTTTATGACTGGATGTATGTAACTGCTAATGAAAGGTTAATGTGTTCTGTAAAGGTTTTGTGTTACCGTTTTACTTTGGATGGCTTTATGCCATCCACCGCGCTGCGTTAGGTTTAATACATCCACGCACAGAGCGTATCTTGCATGCGATCTATCTTTAAACACTAACCAGCCGTAATCCTAACACTGCACGCTGATCTCAACGCACACGCATTTAAGCTTACGGCTATCCCCTAGGTCAGGGGTAGGGAACCCTGGTCCTGGAGAGCCGCAGGGTCTGCTGGTTTTAGTTGTTACTCCCCACTTAATTGATCAATTAAAGCAGTTGTTTACACAGTTAACTCACCTCACCTGGTTTCTTTGGTTTAAGTAGTTGCTGTATTTAAGGTGAACACAAAAACCAGCAGACCCTGCGGCTCTCCAGGACCAGGGTTCCCTACCCCTGCCCTAGGTGTATGGTATGGTTCATGCGCCGCCATTAGCTAGCTCCAGCAAAAGCTAGTTTCAAACCTCCCTCCATCTTAGTTTCTTTGTTCTCACTGAACACTTGTCCGTGGCAACCCCCACACGTAGGAGAACATGGAAATTCCACACACGCCCAACGCGACACACGCACACGCACAAACACACAGTTTGTTGTCCATTATAGTAGTGAATCGTGCCTTGCTCTGTTTGGTACTTTGTGTTCAATAAACTATTACATTTATCCAAGATTGCCGGTATTAATGTTGCTCTTGTGTTGAACTGAATCAGCCAATGCTAATCGCAGGGATTCCCCAAAATGCCTTCACCTTCAAGCTGATCATTTATATTAATTCGGTATCAACTGAGTACATGATATTGTGATTTTGCTAAGACAATTATTAATGTGTAATTTTATTGGTAATTAATTTAATTATTAATTCGTTACCCATTTTTAGTTAGTATATTCTCTTTTGAGAATAATATATAAATTTTATGAGACTGATTTATAATAAAAAACCATGCCACCATAAGGATGGTAGTGGCGTATCGCAGTACATAAGTGACGCCCCGTGTATAAATAGAGGTATGTCCCCTATATTTTTGGTGCCCCGCGTACGGACTCTGATGATTGAGAGATCATGTTACTGATCATCTTGCTCACTGCTATCAGACTCGTACGTGGTCACTACATGTTTGGTACCCCGTGTATTAATTAAATGAATATTCCTACACTAGCTAGCTAGCTAGTAGGGGTGTACAGCGATGCCACTATATGTATCTGTTCAACCATTAACAATATCTGTATCCGTATCTGTATTCGGATTAGAACCCGGAAGTGGGTGTGGCTTCTATCGGAAGTGTTACATATAGGAAATGTGATCTTTTCTAGTCTAAAATTAATTGTTATTGCAATTTATCAGTATTCACCCCCTCACTGTCTTTTTTTTTCTTTTCAAAACTTTTTATAAGAACTATATTCTGTACTTTATATTTATTTATCTATTGTTTTGTTTTGTTGAAGGTAGTTTTTGTTAACCTATTTTAACCCCCCACCCCCTAACTAGGGGACACTGAACAATAATTTTGGATAAGAACTGGAAAAAATCTGAGGTACAATATATAATCAACTCAGAATGAAAAGGCAGTTTTATAAAAACATCAAACCATTTCATTATACATTTGAATGGAAACTATTTCCACAATAACAGCCCTTTCTGCCTGTTGTGATTTCATATTGTACTTTTTTGTTGTAAAAATTTAATTTATTTAATTTAATTTAATTTATTTTACTATATGAACTTGAATACATAAATGATTATATATAGTAACATTATTATCATTACTATTATTATTATTATGCTTTATAAAATTCAAGGAGAAGACTTAAGGATTATAGCCTAATGATTTATTGAGAAAACACTTGAAATGAAAAAAGTAAAATGAACAGTCCAACAAGATGCATTTCTGAGCTAGCAGTAACAACAAAGTTCTAGAACACCTGAAAAGCTTTTAATTCAAGAAAATTTAAAAAAGTCGGGACATGGCTGCATTTGAACAGCTTTTAATATGCTTTTAGTATACCAATGGTTAAACGGATCACCGCGACAAGCCTATAGTTAAAACATTTTTTTCTGCTGTGTAAAACGTCACATTTTCGTTTTATTAACTGAGTTACAAGTTTGGGCTCGTGGAATTGCGAGATTGACGGAATTGATTACGCAGCAATACGGAGGGAGAATGGACGGTCGGTACAGTTTAAAAACACAAACAACGAAGACTACAACACCCATTTTTACAAAGATTTGCCATTACGTCTGCGAACCTATGAATCATGGGATTTCTGACACTGTTCTCCCGGGTCACAATTTTGTTCTCCAGATTTGAAACTGCAAATGACAATCTGAAAAAAGAATTTTGAAACTGAAAGGAAGTTTTGAAACTCTGGGGGGAAAAAAGCAGCCTTTATTGAATGTAAGCTTTTCATGGGAGAAGGATCAGTTATGGTTGGGGGGAACAATTCGACTCTTTCCAAACATTGAGGGGGGACACGTCCCCCGTGTCCCCCCATAAGCCTACGCCCATGCATACTGTGTATATCCAACTATGCACAACAAGGTCTGTTGCTTTTAGAATTTAGAATTGATTTTAAAATTATTTTACTTGTTTTTAAAGCTCTGACTGGTTTAGCACCACTTTACATATCTGACCTGCTGAATAGATATCAGCCCATATGTGCCCTCAGATCTTCTGGTGATAACTTGTTATGCATTCCAAAAGTAAATTATAAAAGAAGTGGGGAAGCTTCTTTTTATTTCTATGCCCCCACACTATGGAATAGCTTGCCCAGACAGATCAGAGAGGCACCAAATGTAGCACTTTTTAAAAGCCTTCTGAAAACGTACTTCTTTAGGATGACTTTTACTTGATTGTATCCTATTTTAGTTTTTACTTGTCTTTTGCTTTTACTTGTTTTACAAATATACATCTATATACATCTTGTCTTGTATTTCGTTGTGTTTTATTGCATTTTGTTTTATCCCATTTTGTTATTATTATTTTTATATTTTATATTGTTTTTTTTTCACAAATCAAGATTTTATTTTATTATTTTTATTTTATTTATTTATTCATTTATTTTATTTTTTCTTCAGATTTGTTTTATTCCCTGTTATATTGTCTTTTATTTCATTGTGTTTTATTGTTATATTAATGTTATTTAATGTTATATTGTTTTATCCAATATTTTCCTGTTTTAACTGTTTATTATTATTTCCCTAGTGTGAAGCACTTTGGGCTGCTACTTGTTGTATGAAAGGTGCTATATAAATAAAGTTTATTATTATTATTATCTGTTTGTGAGTAACCGTGTCATTATATTTGGAAAGAGACGTTGCTGTTGATTTTTTTCGACTAAGTTTTTGGCGCTTTGAGGCCACAAACTTTAGACCCGTTGAGGTCCATTCTATAAGGGTGATATCACAGTGAGCTGCAGCGGAAATCTACAAAACTAGTGAGTTCGCAGAAAACTACCTGGATGGATAGATAGCACTCCGGGTATGTAGAAACATATCAGAATTAAATGTTTGGGTGAACTGCCCCTTTAAAATAAGATTGCACCAATATGTGATTCTGAACCCTGAATATGCAAGACATAACATAATTACCTCCAGATTGGTGTGCAGCAGACCTCAATGAAGAGCAGCGATAAGACTGACTTGAACCTGTTTTTAAAAAATGGAGAAGTTCACAGTACAATGTGAAAGAGCCATTTTAACTGTTGCAATGCTGATAAAGAGATATAAGAGTGGAGACGACTCACCTTGCACTGCAGGAACTTTTAATTTGAATACAGCCATGAAAAAAAGATCACCAATAGGGCCTGGGTAAAAGCCGGAATGGAACTGCGGAAGGAAGCTCGGAATGGCCATGAGTGATCTGTGCCAAAAAATACCTCTGTTCAAATGCTTGCAGCACTCGCTGTGGAATGTGCATCAATACAATCTTAACAGTTTCTGAATGGGCATCATATGTACTTTCATTTGAGCATGGAATTTCCATGAAATATAAATTTGAAATATATGAGAAATTGATCAAAACTAATAGCATTAGCAGACATGTTTCAGAGCCCCTCATCACCCTTTCAGAATAAGACATCAAGATAAGGATTTCACCTTTTGAAATTAGTATATTCAGTCCTTGATGACTCAATTATAAGTTGATCAAAATTATATTTTAATGGAAAAAGCCTGTTAGAGATGATATGAATATATTTGAATATCAAGCCCTAAAAATCACATTCTGCATTCACACATCAAGGTATGATGTAGATTGTGGGTAAATAGGAACACAGTCTTTTGGGATTTGGAGTGGAATTATGACATACACATCACCAAGTGGACATATAAGTCTTCAATCATTAAATAATAGATATTTTCTATACAAACCCATAACATAATATACGTACATATACGAAGGGCAGATCAAGAGCTTTCATTTGGTATACACCATGCCTTGATGTGTGAATGCGGAATATGTTTTGTGGGGCTTGGATCGGAAATAGACACCATTTCATCTTAACAGACTGATGTCATTGAAACATGATTTTGATTGACTTATCATTGATCAATGTATCATTGAGTCATCAAGAACTGGAGATACCCATCTTAAATGGAGAGCTCTACACTTTCTAAAGGTGAAAATCTCATCTTGATGTCTTATTCTGTTAGGGTTATAAGAGGCTCTGAGTGATAACTGACTTATGGTAGATGTAATGGTCAGACTTGATTGCAGTCCAAATAATGCACAATTTCTGCATGAACCCATATCATTATATACACTTACTCGAAGGGCAGATCCAAAGCTTTCGTTTGGTATACATCATGCCTTGATGTGTTAATGCAGAATGAGATTTTTGGGGCTTGATATTGAAATATATCCTTATCCTCTCCAAAAGGCCTTTTCCATCAAAATATAATTTTGATCCACTTATCGAGTCATCAAGGATTGAATATACAAAATTTAAACAAAAGACTCTGCACTTTCAAAAGGTGAAATCCTTATCTTGATGTCTTAATCCAAAAGGGTGATGAGGGGCTCTGAAATATGTTTGATAATGCTATTAGTTTTGATAAATTTTTCAGATATTTCAAATTTATATTTCATGATTCATGATATAAATTCTATGCTCAAATGAAAGTACATATGATGCCCATTCAGAAACTGTTAAAATTATATTGATGTGCATTCCACAGCAAGTGCTGCAGGCATTTGAACTGAGGTCCTTTTTGGCACAAAGCACGATTGGCCATTCCGAGCTTCCTTCCGCTGTTCCATTCCGGCTTTTACCCAGGCCCTCACCAATATGCATTGCTGAACCCTGTACATGCAAGACGTAACTTATTTACCTCCAATTTGATGAGCAGCAGAAAGAGTGCAGTCATAATACTGACTTGAACCTGTTTCAATTAAGGAAAAAAAGTTGACTTCAGAATGTGTGCAGAAGCAGGAGTAGACATGTAAAAAATTACACTGGGCACTTGGGCCACAAAGTCAACGAAACTGATGGCCAGAATATACTTTGGGGCACGTAACTTGGCTAACGTTAACATCAAGCTTTAGATAACGTAACGTTAATGTTAGAACATCCAACAGCTAGTATATCTAGCTAGCAACCTCTCTAGCTAACGTTAGCTGTCACTGTTTTTGCAAGCTTTTTTTCCACCGTTCTTTGGTAACCTCAATGTGTTGAACTAAGACTGGGAGAGATTGGGCACGTTAAGTAACTGAGCGGCTCAGCTTCGCTCAGAGCGAAGAATGCACTTAACGGGTTTAACTGTCTCTCTCCATCTGGCAAATTTTCAGTTGAACTTTAAAAATGTCATCGCGATTGTTCACTGGTCTGGATATGCCATCTAGGTTGGTCTACGATTAAAATGCGACGGTTGGGTTAAAATCACAATGCCAACAGTGTGGTAACGTTGGTTCATGACGATGATGCGACGGTTGGGAAAGAGTGGTATTCCAGCGTTGTACCAATATTGGCTCACGACTAAATATTTAACTGTTGGGCTACAGTCACATTCCAACAGTGTGCCAACGTTGGCAGGAGACGGTGACCGTCGCCAACCATAATGACCATTAACCAACGTTGGCCCAACCAACGCATGTTTACTGGGATGCACTTATTGTACGTCGCTTTGGATAAAAGCGTCTGCTAAATGAATGTAATGTAATGTAATGGAAAATGTTACTCTAACATAACCCTTTCCCTCAAAATGAACAACACTCACTCACTCACTCTCTTTCGTTTCCTCATCCTCCCTATTTTCTGAAGGTGCACATTTCTCATCCTGCCTTTCTGCTATTCTCCTTAAATTGCCCCTAATCTCTTCCTGTGTGCGTTCTCGCTCTACAACAGTGATTAAAGTGAAACCACACAGTTTTATCTTCAACCTTAAGTGCAGTAGGAGTTGTTAGAACCACCTTGTATGGTCCCTCAAGCCTGGGTTCACTCCACCTTCTTTTGAACACTCTAATATACACCCAGTCTCCTGAGCGTATTCTACATAAATCCTCTGCGATGTCGCTTGTTCTTCCTTCAGTGGCTCCTTTTACCTGTTGGAGAATAGTCTTGTGTATTAAGGTTAGATGCCGCACATAATTTGACAGCTCTCTCTCAAGCTGCTCAAGCGGAAGTTCATTGTATGGACCTCGTAGGTATGGCACTGGCATAGGTCTACCTGTTAGCATTTCATGCGGGGTTAGATGCGTGCTTCTGTTAGTTTGCATTCTCATGCTCATTAGTGCCAGTGGTAGTGCCTCTACCCATTTGATTCTGCCGTCTGCACATATTTCCCCCCTTTAATCACTGACGTACTGACGTTTTGGCCCTCGCCACAATCCCTTGTTAGGGCCGTCCTCTGTTTCCACCGCCCCCTTTTTAGCCAAACGAGTTTGTACACACTTGCTTTGTTTTGTGCCTCAAAGAGAGAGGCCAAGTTCCCTGTGGGACCGGGCTCTTCTGCTACTATCTCTCCCATCAGGGCTAACCCTATGGCAGCACGGTGTGCTGCCTCATCTGTTAAATTGTTGCCCTTGGCCCCCAAGGTGCAGTCCTCTTTATGCAAGGGAAACATTCCACCCATTTGGAAAACATGTCCACAATCACCAGTCAATATTTATAACCTCTGCATGGACTTAATTCTACAAAATCCATCATTAGATATGAGAATGGTTCCTCTGGGACAGGTTGTCCCCCTGCTCCCATAAATTGTCCACGAGCAGAGTTATCCTGTAAACAGATCACACATTTGTCACAGAATTGCTGCGCAATGGCTGAAAACCCTGGTGTATACCAGTAAACTTTCACCATATGTAACATACACATTTTTGACATATGGTCAATACCATGAGTCATTTTTGTAACAAAATGATATGTACATGCAAGCAACACAGGTTTTCCTTCAGGTGAGAGCCATAGCCCGTCCGGGCGGGGTACGTATCGATGCTTCCTCCACTGGGTTTGTTCCTGTTGCCCTGTAGATTCCTGCAACAACTTCAACTCATCTTTATCAAACAAATTTATATTATTTACATTCATTTGCAACACTGGGGCATCGGAGGAGAGTGTTGCAGTTTTTGCTGCCTGATCAGCATGAGCATTCCCCTTTTTGAGACATCATCTTACATTTTCCTATGTGCCTGGCATTTACCCGCCTCTATTTCTTTGGGTAGGAGTAATGCTTCCAATAGATTTGCAACTAATCTATAGTGAGACACACGTTTGCCCCCTGAGGTTATAAAACCTTGTTCTTTCCATTAAGCTCAAAAATCATGCACCACTCCAAAAGCATATGTTGAATCTGTGTAAATGGTCAGTTTTCCCTTTAGCCAAATAGCATACGCTTGTGAGCACAAATAACTCTCATAATTGTGCAGAGAAATGTGGGGGCAACTGCGCATTTTCTAAAATTTGATGCTCATTTCTTACCGAATAGACAGCGCATAGAGCTCCTGTTGTGGGGTGTCTCAGGGCTGATCTGTCAACAAAAACTACAATCTCGGGGGTTAGTGGGCACATAATTTAAATCAGTGCAGGGTTTTAACACTGTTTCCACAATATGCTTCACAGGAATGCTGTTCTCCTTCTGTGGAAAGTAAGATAAGAGTTAAGAGTAGTGCACCTCTTTAGGGGGTAATATGAGGTAGAGCTAGTAACACTCCATGCCAATGCAATAGCCTGGCAGGAGTTAGGTGTGCTGTTTTAGCCTGTAATAACAGAGTATGAACAGCATGGGGAATGTAGACAGTCAGGGGAGAGTATACTACTATGTCATGCACTGATAATACAGCTTCTGTTGCAGCTGCTACAGCTCACAAACAGGCTGGCAGTCCTCTAGCTACAGAATCAAGTTTTCTTGAGTAATATCCAATCGGTTTATACTTTTCACCATGTTTCTGAGTTAAGACGGCTGTCATACATCCATTCTTTTCATCTACAAATAGTTCAAAAGGTTTTTTCATCGTAATATATATAATATATATAACCATTTCTGAGTCACTGAAGGGCTATATACTAGCAATAATAACATCTTACAGCAAACGCTTTATGCTTATGTCAGTAATAGATAAAAAAGCTATTCTGGACACGAGCATAATGTCCATCCATTGCTGAAATAGATGAATATATTATCAATTGCCAATTCATTAATCCATAACATATAAAACAATTTCTGAGTCATTAAAGGGCTATATAGTGAGAATGACATTTTACAGAAAAAAAATGTATGCTCCAGAATAACGTTACATAAAACGCACAACAATAACAGAATGTTAGACTACTTAGCATAATGTCCGAAACATGGACATTATGCTAAGTAGTCTAACATTGTGTTATTGTTGTGCGTTTTATGTAACGTTATTCTGGAGCATACATTTTTTTTGTTTACAGATCATCAGTGACATTGGCTCAACTGAATGATGACCTTTTGTCATATTTGTCTAAACAGGCTAATAGTACTTGCTATTGATAAAATGAATAGTTGAGTATAACATTTATAAAGCTAGCAAGACAGACAGCAAAATATTTATTGAAAATAAAATTGTATAAAACCTCAGGGGTTTACTGGCTTTCCCTCAGTCGCAGTAAAGTCTTCAGACGATAATCTTCTGTTCGTTAGATTTAAAAGGTTATGCTCCGGCTTTAAGGGGTTAAAGTATGGATGTGACTAAATTAAATAAGTAAATAAGCAATGAAATAACTAAATTAGCAATGAAATAAATATGTATTCATTATTTACGCCTCTTTTATTTATTTCATCGCATATTTATTTCAAGGCGTATTTATTTAAAAAAAGAATTGGCCTGTCAAACATGAAAGGGACAGGGGTGGTCAGCTGTGATCATTGGTTGCTCAGTCCATAGTTCTAAAAACCTAGAAACCACGAGAAGCATATTTTGGTCATATATTGACTGTTGTACACTTCCCGTGATAAAATATACTATAACGCGCTTAATTCTCGACTAATTTTCGTAAACTCTTACTTGTTATAAATGTGTGATATATCTGCACAACACAGGTTAGTATTTCCAAATTTCTTAGAACAACTAGCCTATTTGTAAAACACCCTTTTAACTATTATAGCCTGCAGGAGTTGTCAAAATGTAGGCGTATTTTGTAAATTAATTCATGATTTCAGAGAAATATGAATAGGCTACTATAATTGGAATGTCAACGACAACCACTAGGGGGCCACCGTGGATAGGGTAAGCGTAATTGACAAGAGGTAATAATGAACACAAACCCATAGTTTCCTTATTCCAGGACATCACATTCTGCAGAAATATAGAAATATAGGCATTTGGTCTTCCATACCCAAGTCGTGGGGTTTCGTCAGAGAGAGAGACATTTGAGAGTGCGTTCAAGATTTTGTAGAGAGATATTGTTAATAAAGGAAGGTTCACGTAAGACATCTTTTGTATGGGATTATTTCCAACAAGAGACCCCATAAAAAGCACGGTGCATTTACGACTGGTACATGTCCTATTAAAATACTTTGCTACTTGCGGTCAACTAATCCCGATATTTCAGCAGCACCATGTAATCCTGCTGTAACTCAAGATGGACCATCTAAGCTAGGTCACCTATAGCTAGCAGAAAATATGTACCTCAATGTTTAAAAATGTAAGATAAACAAATATTGAAGTTTGTGAAGTTAATGAAATTCCCCACATGCATGAGCATAATGCTATTTATTAACTGTGTTAAATCACAGTAGCAAACCGCTTATGCAAGGAAGCCCTTAAAACATAGAAGAAAATAACTCTATAATATATAATTATACTCATAGAATCACTACTAATCAGAATAACAATAATGTGAATAAAAATATGGCTACCTATCTGTGTGCTATTTAATATACATTTCCTTTCCACAATGCTATGAGATATGGCCCAGTAAATGGCTAAAATTGTTGGAATTTATTGTTGCAATGTACTCTCCTTGAATAATGATAATTATCATCAGCTCATCATTATGAGAATATGTTTAATTTGTACAAAACTTTTTTTATTTTTTTATATCAATATGTTTATTGGTTTTGTTTACAACATTAACTTACATAGTAATTTAAACATTTACAAATTAGACAATATTGTAAACTTTTCCCCCCCGATCCCCACCCTCTAAAACTTCCCCTTCACCCAAAAGCCCCAGAACACCCCCCACCCCTCCAGCATGAAAAGTAGCTATAGATACATAAATCAAATACCCCCCCCCCAAAAAAGGAAATAATTATAATAAACATAACAAGTAAAACCCTTCAAGACCAGTCCCCCCACCCCTACCCTCAGACAAGGACCATAATAAAAGCGTTGGTATCAAAAAGAAGAAGTTAGAAATAAGAATAGAAATAAAAAAAGTACATTTGGTGAAATAAACTTCACGTTTACACACATCAATACATAAAGATTCAGCTATACATGTTTATGTAGGTGCTCATATACATATATCAAACATATCTGTTCGTCAACTTACAGCAGGCTGTGAAATATTTCCTATGTAGTGCCTAAATCCAGACCAGCATTTATCAAAGAGATGAGGTTTTCTTTTGAGATTAAACATAATTTTCTCTGATGCCATGTATGAGGAAATTTCACTAAGCCACATGGACACAGGGGGGGGGGGGTCTACACTCTTCCATAGCAAGGCAATAAACTTATTACCAGCAATCATGGCCAGTTTGATAAACCGCACCTTATTTCTCTTATCAAGAAAGATGTCAGACATGTCGCCTAATAAAGCTAATTTAGGTGTACAAGGGATCTCAAACCCAGCAATCTCTTCGAGAGTCTCCCATATTGAGCCCCAGTAAGGTTTTAATTTGTTACAATCCCAAAACATGTGAATAAGGCTACCTGTTTCAGTTGTGCACCTAGGGCAAAGATCTGAGATCGAGTCATTTATCCTGTGAAGTCTTTCTGGTGTATAATAGGTTCTGTGGATAATGTTAAACTGCATAAGTTTATGTCGACTGTTATATGAAAAGGATAGTGCCATCTCACATAATGATTCCCATTCGCTGTCTTCAAAAGTACAATCCAAGTCCCGCTCCCATTTGATCCTAGCGTTTAAGGGTTTAGTTTCTGTGAAGGCCAAAATTCTATTATATGTTAAAGACAGGATGCCCCTGGGGTGTATAACACCTTTTAGAATATTGTCAATGGAGAGGGGCTTTAGGGGAGTGGGGCTTCCTCCCTGAAGTGTACTTATGAAGTGTCTGACCTGTAAATATTTGAAGAAATGAGTAGTTGGGAGGTGGAAGGCTCTGCATAACTGTTCAAAGGACCTAAGTGTGTTACTCTCATAGAGGTCCCCAAATTTTTTAATTCCCTGATTGTGCCACATCTTGGATATGCCATCTCTAAGTGCTTTTGGTAAAGCAGGGTTGGTATGGAAAGGAGTATTCCTATGGAGTACAATAACACTATTAAGATGTGTCTGAATTTCAAACCATGTTCTAGCTGTATGTTTAATAAATGAGCTATCAGTACCATTCTTCAGAGTATGGTATGACCGGATAAAAGGAATACCGGCCAGCGGCACATCCAACGTATGGCATTGTTCTATTTGTCTCCAAGCAGGTGAGTCAGCTAACTCTGTCTGCCATATCCATAATGCCCTAGATTGACCAGCCCAGTAATATCGTTGAAAGTCAGGGAGCTTCAATCCTCCACTCTGGGGGGTATTATATAAGGTTTTAATTTTAATTCTAGGGACCTTCCTTCTCCATATGAATGCAGATATCATACTTTGCAGTTTCTTGAAGAAATTCTTATGTATAGATATAGGGAGGGTTTGAAAGAGGTAAAGAAATTTAGGTAGAACGTGCATCTTAATACAGTTCACATGCCCGATCAGAGAAATTGGTAACTGCATCCATCTATCTAGGTCCTTCTCCACTTTTTTAAGTAGTGGGTCATGATTTAGCAGGAAAATTTTGTCTAATTGATTAGGGATCTTTAAACCCAAATATGTTACGGATTGAGTGTTCCACTGAAAGGGGAAGTTGGTCCTTAAGATTTTTTCAGCTAGAGAGTTAAGGGGCATGGCCACACTTTTTTGTACATTAACCTTGTAACCTGAAATCACATTATACTTTGACAATAGGTCAGTAAGGGCAGGCATGGATGAGTCAAGGTTGGTAAGAAACAAAACTATGTCATCTGCATATAACGAGATGACATGGCTCTCACACCCCACTTTAATCCCAGAGATAGAGTTATGTGACCTTATTGCAATAGCTAGGGGTTCAATTACCAGTGCAAAAAGTAGGGGGGAGAGGGGGCAACCCTGCCAGGTACCACGCAATAGAGGGAAAGGAGGTGAAACCTCAGAGTTGGTCTATATTCTGGCAGTGGGGTTAAGATACAGTATGTGGATCATCCTTAGTATATTTGGGCCGAAGTTCATTTTGCGTAGAACTGCGAAGAGAAAGTGCCACTCTACGCGGTCGAAAGCTTTCTCCGCATCCAATGAGACAGCTATGACCGGATCGTCCATGGATTTGGCACAGTGCACTATGTTAAGGAATCTCCTTACATTGTCTAATAATGAGCGATTCTGTATGAAACCAGTCTGGTCTATATTAATGAGTGAGGGGATTACCTTCTCAAGTCGAGTGGCTATAATTTTGGTGAAAATTTTATATTCAGATGACAAAAGTGAGATTGGCCTATATGATCCACACAAAGTGGGGTCCTTTCCTGGTTTTGGTAAGACTATAATAAGAGCCTGCTCCAGGGTTTCAGGTAATCGGTTATTCGCAGTGGAGTAGTTGAACATATCTAGAAGAGGGTCTATCAGTTTATTAACAAATGCCTTGAAAAAATCTATTGAAAAACCATCAGGCCCTGGAGATTTTCCTGATGGTAGTCGTGACAAGGCGTCTAATATCTCTTGTTTAGTTATCTCACTTTCAAGGTCCCCCATCGTTCCTTCTAATAATGTAGGGATGTCTAGATTGTCTAAGAATTCGCACATATCCTGTGTCTGCTCACCTTGCGAGGAGTAGAGAGACTTGTAGAAGTCTGAGAAGGCTTGATTTATGAGTAATGGGTTGCGGACCAACTCCCCCTTGTCACACTGCTTCATGGCAGGAACACATCTAGCAGCATCCTCCCTTCTTATCTGCCACGCTAACAATTTCCCTGCCTTATCACCCTGCTCGTAGTAACGTTGTTTCAGCCTGGCCATCGCATTTTCCACCTCTCACGCGGTGATAATGTTGTATTCCGCCTTTTTTGCAGTGAGCTTATCAAATATTGCCTGTGATTGTAATCGAGAGTGTTGCTTTTCAAGAACTTTTATATCAATCTCTAGAGAGTTTAATTTGGTTTGATATTGTTTCTTTTTCCATGAGGAGTAACTAATAATGGTGCCTCTTATATAAGCTTTGAGGGCCTCCCAAACAATAGCTGGAGAAGCAGATTCTCTGTTTGTTGATAAATACCAATCCAGCTGTTCATTAATTAATTTGATGAAGTCCATATCATTGACTAAATGGCTGGGAAACCTCCAGCGTTTGGGATTCGTATGAGAATCCTTTATAGCTATTTGGAGCAAAAGGGGAGCGTGATCTGAGTGTGTCATGGCTAAGTATTCACAGGATGAAACAAGATGGGTTTTTGCTGCATGAATAAAGAAGGTGTCAATCCTAGAGTAGCTATTGTGCTTATGTGAGTAGAAGCTATATTCACGTTGAGATGTATGCCCCTCCCGCCATATATCGATTAAATTTAGGTCTAAAAACTTTTTTAAGGGCCTTGGCCACTGATGTTAAATGTTTAAGGGTACAGAAGGATTTGTCCATAGTGGGGTCTAATACCAGGTTAAAATCACCACCAATTATAAGCTCTGAGGGGGTGTATGTCACTTTAAGAAAGAGGTTCACATAGAAGTTGGGGTCATCTTGGTTCGGTCCATAGATGTTAAGCATAGTGACCAATTGGTCTCCAATATACCCCCTGACTAAAATATATCGGCCCCCTTTATCCTTCTCAATTTGGTCTGCTTGGAATGGAATCCCTTTCCTTATCAAAATAGCCACCCCCCTTGCAAGAGATGTGAATGAGGAGTAAAATATTTGACCTTGCCATTGTTTCCCTAGTTTGCAGTGCTCTGTGTCACTCAAATGGGACTCTTGTAGGTAAGCCACATCAATTTGATGTCTTCTAAGGAAACTAAGAGCTTTACGACGCTTGGCCGGCTGGTTAAGGCCATTTGTGTTCCAGCTCAAAAAAGTATATGTCATGCACACTTGTGGTCGGTATAGCTACAGTTAGTAGATCACAGCAATAATTATAATGCAATAACTGAGAACTTAGATTGCAGTACCTTGATGTGTTAACATTATTTTTAAGTGAAGTAAAATAAACGTCCTGTCTGAAGCCCACCCTCTCCCCCTCAAAGCCCACCCATCCCATGAAAAGTAAAACTGGTCTATGTTTCTTCCCTTAATCTTGCGTAGTAACATACACTCTCCTAGCAAGTGAAACCAAGCTATCTAGCTTACCTAAATTAGGTTAGAATATCAAAGTAATGGGCATGAACAACTCCATAAAGCATTTCAAATAATATAAACTCACATCTGAGGGTCCCTTGAGGCTTAAAAATCTCAGGTCCATTGTCGCCAACAATATCGCACAGAACATGGAGAACACCATTTCAAATATTAACCGGATTATATGGCATGTTGCCTATTAGGTATCTATAGTCACCGATCCTTTTTGGTCGAGGAAAAGCCGCGGCAGCCGCGAGTTCAGGTCAGCATGTCCGGGTGGTGTTTTCTCAAATAGTTCTCTGCCGACACCGGGGATATGAAGGTGCGTCTGCCCTCCGGGAGATCCAAGCTCAGGTTGGTAGGATGGAGTAGCCTAAAGGATACGTCCTTCTCGTGCAGTTTTTTCTTCAGCGGTGTGAATGCCTTCCTTTTCTTGTACAGGGCCGTGGACATATCCCTGAAGATCATAATAGTAGAGTTACCATATTTAAGTGGTCTTTTCTTCCATGCCGCATCGAGGATTTTGGTCACGTCTGTAAAGCGAAGTAGACGGATCACTATAGCTCGAGGGAGGCTGCCTTCATCGGGTCGGCGCTGGAGTGTACGGTGAGCCCGTTCGATCTCAATGGAATCCCCGGTGTCTAGGTCTAGTATTTTCGGGAGCCACTCTTGTAGGAAGGCGATTGTGTTTTTCCCCTCCACACCTTCTGGGAAGCCCACCAGCCTTAGGTTCTGTATCCTCGCTCTGTTCTCCAAATCGTCCAGCTTTTCTTTCAGACCGCTGATTTCTTCCTCTGTCTTTTTCTTATGGTCACCGAGGTCTTGGTGTAGGGAGTTGAGGCTATCCCCATGGCTAGCCTGCTCGACTTCAATATCCTTAACACGGTGCCCTAGTGCACGATTGTCACTGATAAGTGTTTCCACCGAGGCAGCTAAAGTGATCATCTTAAGATCCAACATGGCTTGAATTTTGTTGAACCCTTTTTCCATTTCTTCATGAAACCATGCCGGCGGAGCTTCGGTGTTAGCCCCTGGTGGTTTAATGCTAGTGCTAGCGCTAACCTCGGGCGATGCAGTTGACTTTCTGTTTTTATCTTCCTTCATTTCAGCTTTTTTGGGTGGCATCACCAGTTTGTTAGAGTTATGGTTTATATTAGTCAGCAACGTGAGTTTTTCTATACTTAAGTTGCACGGGATATGTTCAAAAAAGAGGGTTTTGTATAGGAGCTGGTTTCACTGCGACCGTTCTCTACGCCGCCATCTTCAATTTGTACAAAACTTTTAATGAAAATAGACTCAATTGGAGATGGCTTTGAGAATGCATGCCAAAAGCATTAAGAGTCAAGAGTGTTTCACTAATTAAAATGTATCACCATTGTGAAGAGTAATATTGACCAGGAGATGTCACTAGAGATACAGGTGTCAAATGCTTCATGACACCGACACTTCAACCAACGCAATCGCTTCAACTGTTTCAATGCTTCGGAAAGCTTCGCTCTGCCCATCACTACCTCTCACTTGCGTGCAGCATTGCATCGTGAGGGAACTGAGGTAATATAATTAGCCTACTAATTATATTTATTGAATTTCTCCCTCCCCTTAAATTGGAACCAAATCCCACTTGGTGTGGCTGCCATATTTCATCCTGCCATTTTGGGGATTCCCCCCTTGAAGCAAGGGAAGGGAACGACAGGAAGAAAGGATAAATTTTGGATCCGAACGCAGTCCCGGTTTTGGCCCCTTGATTGGGATGCACCCATAGTGTGCTAGCTGGAAAATGACCTTTAGGCACCGTTATTAAATAACGTAACCACAATGTCCTCACAACATCACGTATGGTCCAGAGATATTGAAACCTTCCCAATTACGGGTGACCAAAATATGACATTCCTGCATCATCATCAAAACATCCTGTGTTAGCTGGGAAATTACCTTTAGGCAACGTTATTAAATAATGTAACCACAACATCTTCACAACATCACTTAGCTACATTCGTTGTGAACTCGGAAGCTCGTAGCTCCGACATGGAAGCTCGGAGTTATGAGCTCAGAGCGTTCCAGTGGTCACTTCAGGGAATTGGGGGGTGGGACTTGATTTAGGTGTAAATTATGCTGGAACAGTATGGAATACATGGTTGGCGAAATGGCTGTATGTCATCAAGGGTCCGAGGTATCAAACGAGCCTCAAACCATCACTCTGCTGCCAGATATGCAGTAGATATGGATGGATCACTTTAAGGGTTGTTTCTCCTGACTCATTTTCCTATTGAACTCTATGGAAAAATAAGTCAGGAGAAGAAACCCTTCAAGTTATCCATCCATATCTACTGCATATCTGGCAGCAGTGATGGTTTAAGGCTTGTTTAATACGTCAGACCCTTGATGACTTAGAGGCATTTAGTCAACCATGTGTTCCATACTGTTCCAGTGTAATTTACAGCTAAATGTAGTCCCACCCCCCAATTTCCATAGCGATCCATTCACATGCAGAGAGGTTATAGTATCGCTTGTAAGAGTACCAGAAAATAAGATATCAAGAGTCTTTTGATATTGTTGGGTCACAGACATCAGGAAGTCATGGCATGCAAAGGATATGCAACCAAATATAAAAAAGTATTACTTTATTCTACATTATGTTAAACTGTCCAATGTTTTTTGATGCCCGAAAATGGGGGGACTATGTACAAAAGGTTCTATAATTTCTAAACGGTCCATCCGATATGGATTAAAATACCCTCAAATTAAAGCTGACAGTCTGCACTTCAACCTCATTGTCATTGTATCCTTTCAAACTCAAAGTGCTAGAGTACCGAACCAAAATAACAACAAATGTGTCACTGTCCAATGAATTATGGTGCTCACTGTATTTGTGGATTTCTTCACACATCTTGCTGTGAGGATTGTCTCAAAAATCTGCAAATAAATGCACGTGATTCCACACTCGCCAAACGTCGCGTAAGTGCACAGATATTAGTTTGGGAGACATTTGTTTCTGAGTACTAAAACTTATTTGTGAATCAGTCGCATTTATTTGTGAATCCGTTTCATTTATTTGTGGATCAGCTTCATTTATTTGTGAATGAGTCACATTAATTTGTGGATCAATTGCATTCATTTGTGGATCAGTTGCATTTATTTGTGGATCAGTTACATTTATTTATTTATTTTTGAGACAATAATACCCCCATATTCCTGCGACATCATCACAAAGTCCTGTGTTAGCTGGGTAGCTCAAGTTTGAGATGGCCTCATAGGCAAGTTTACGCTATTTCCCTTTTCGGCCGATAGAGGTCACTGTTTCAGCCACAATATATAACAAAAAATAATGACCCCTTTTCTCTCAGGTGTTTATATTTGTATTTGTTTTACTAATTTGATTGATTATCCTTCATTCTCATAAGTGTCTCCTTTACCTACCAGGAGCTAGGAGCCTCCTGTGATAGTGTCCTCCATAATGTTTGGAACATATTTTTCTTGATTTGGCTCTGTACTCTACAATTTTAGATTTGTACTTCACGTGTGATTAAAGTGCAGATTATCAGATTTTATTAAAGGGCATTTTTATACATTTTGGTTTCTCCATGTAGAAATTACAGCACTTTTTATACATAGACCCCCAGTTTCAGGACACTATAATGTTTGGGACAAATGGGCTTCACAGGTGTTTCTGATTAGTCAGGTGTGTTCAATTGATTCCTTAGCTCAGGTTTAATAGAGCTTTCAGTATCTAGTTTTGATTCTAGACTGTCTTACGCAAACTGAATTAATACCTGAAAACTGTGTTATTGTTCCGTAGGCTCAGGTCCTTCGTAAAGGCATCGGTAGCCCACCAAGGTTATGTTAGATTGATATTCGATATTCAGACATTCGGCGAAGGTAAATCTCAATAAATTTTTATTTACGCCACCAATGTTATCCAGACTCATTGTATCTGGCAAGTAAGAAGTAAACTTACGTCTCACAGCTATTTATTTTTTTTGGATAGTCAAGCCGGAAAGTCTGCACACCCCTTTCACCTTCTCCACGTTTTATTACGTTACAGACTTATACTACAATAGATTGAGTTCATTTTTTGCCTCAAACATCTAAACACAATAGCCAATAATGACAAAGTGAAAACAGGTTTTTAGAAAATATGCAATTTTATTTTACTGACAAAAATAGGTTATTTAGGGGTTACATATCTGTACACACCCTTAGCCTAATACTTGGTTGCTGCACCTTTGGCAGCGATTACAGCTTCAAGGCGTCTTGGGAAAGAAGCTACGAGCTTGGCACACTTGTTTCTGGACATTTTTGCCCATTCCTCTTGGCATATCCTTGCAAGCTCCGTCAGGTTGGATGGGGAGCGTCGGTACACAGCCATTTTCAGCTCTTTCCACAGATGTTCAATTGGATTCAGGTCTGGGCTCTGGCTAGGCCACTCAAGGACATGCACAGACTTTCTCTGAAGCCACTCCTTTGTTCTCTTGGCTGTGTGCTTCGGGTCGTTGTCATGTTGGAAGGTAAACCTTCGCCCCAGTCTGAGGTCCAGAGCGCTCTGGAGCAGGTTTTCTTAAAGGATCTCAGTATACTTCATCTTTCTCTCTATCAGGACTAGTCGCCCCGTTCCCGCTGCTGAAAAACATCCCCACATCATGATTCTGCCACCGCCATGCTTCACTGTAGGGATGGTATTAGCCAGGTGATGAGCGGTGCCTGGTTTCCTCCAGACGTGACGCTTGATATTCAGGCCAAAAAGTTCAATTTTGGTTTCATCAGACCAGAGAATCTTGATTCTCATGGTTTGAGAGTCCTCTAGGTGCCTTTTGGCAAACTCCAAGCGGTCTGTGATGTGTCTTTTACTAAGGAGGGGCTTCCGTCTCGCCACTCTACCATAAAGGCCTAATTGGTGGAGTGCTGCCTGGATGGTTGATCTTCTGAAAGGTTCTCCCATCTCCACAAGGATACGCTGGAGCTCTGTCAGAGTGACCCTCGGGTTCCTGCTCACCTCCCTGGCCAAGGCCCGTCTTCCCCGATTGCTCAGTTTGGCCGGGCGGCCAGGTCTAGGAAGATTCTTAGTGGTTCCAAACTTCTTCCATTTACGAATGATGGTGGCCACTGTGCTCTTTGGGACCTGTAAAGCTGCAGAGATTTTTCCGTACCCTTCTCCAGATCTATGCCTTGACACAATCTTGTTTCTGAGGTCTGCAGATAATTCCTTTGACCCCATGGCTTGGAGTTTGCTCTGACATGCACTGTCAACTGTGGGACCTTATATAGGCAGGTGTTGGCAATCCCCAATCATGTGCAATCAATTGAATTTATCACAGGTGGACTCCAATTAAGTTGTAGAAACATCTCAAGCAGTATCAGTGGAAACAAAATGCACCTCAGCTCACTTTTGGGTGTCATATCAAAGGGTGTGCACACTTGTGTACATATGATATTTTACATTTTGATTTTTAATAAATTAGCACAAATGTCTAAAAACCTGTTTTCACTTTGTCATTATGGCTATTTTGTGTAGAATTTCGAGACAAAAAATTAACTCAATCTATTGTAGAATATGTCTGTAACGTAATAAAACGTGGAGAAGGTGAAAGGGGTGTGCAGACTTTCCGGCTTGACTGTAACTTTCGGTTTGAAGTGTAAAGGAAAAAACTACAGCGAGAAACACGTTGAATATTTGTAAATGCTTACAGAGGCGGATAGTAATTTAGGGACCGTCGCACAAGTACACAATTTGAAATTGTTGCATATTTCTATATATCACAAATATCATATTTCCCATGACTCATATTAACAGTTACGTAGAAAGAAACATAAATCAATGACTCATATCAATAGCGAAGTACAAAAGATATATATATCATTTTATTTACATTGAAATGCAATCCGGGCCCATTTATTACTGTTTTTGCTCAATAGCGTTCCCAATTTTCAAGATAGAGCAATGCGGTTGAGTTTATTTTCATCCTTGACCAAGCAGACACCTTTCACAACCTTTCGTTTTTGGAAAATTCCCTACATTATGGCCAAAAATGCAATCAGGGCCCAATTATTACTGTTTTTGTTCAATAGCTTTCCAAATTTTCAAGATAGAGCAATGGGGTCAAGTTTATTTTCATCCATGACCAAGCAGACACCTTTCACAACTTTTCTTTTTGGGGAAAATCCCGACATGATGGCAAAAAATGTGATCAGGGACCAAATATTACCGTTTTTGCTCAATAGCTTTCCCAATTTTCAAGATAAAGCAATGGGGTCAGGTTTATTTTCATCCTTGACCAAGCAGACACCTTTCCCAACTTTTCTTTTTTGGGGAAAGTCCCTACATGATGGCAAAAATTGCAATCAGGGCCCAAATATTACCGTTTTTGGTCAATAGCTTTTTCAATTTTCAAGATAGAGCAATGCAGTTCAGTGT
Organism: Synaphobranchus kaupii; assembly: GCA_029718625.1. Taxonomy (NCBI): domain Eukaryota; kingdom Metazoa; phylum Chordata; class Actinopteri; order Anguilliformes; family Synaphobranchidae; genus Synaphobranchus; species Synaphobranchus kaupii. The sequence goes on from CM056377.1 coordinate 55,587,597, forward strand.
ATTTTCATCCATGACCAAGCAGACACCTTTCACAACTTTTATTTTTGGGGGAAATCCCTACATTATGGCAAAAAGTGCAATCAGGGGCCAATTATTACTGTTTTAGCTCAATAGCTTTCCCAATTTTCAGGATAGAGCAATGCGGTTAAGTTTATTTTCATCCTTGACCAAGCAGACACCTTTCACAACCTTTCTTTTTTGGAAAAATTCCCTACATTATGGCCAAAAATGCAATCAGGGCCCGATTATTACTGTTTTTGTTCAATAGCTTTCCCAATGTTCAAGATAGAGCAATGGGGTCAAGTTTATTTTCATCCTTGACCAAGCAGACACCTTTCACAACTTTTCTTTTTGGGGAAAATCCCGACATGATAGCAAAACATGCGATCAGGGCCCAATTATTACTGTTTTTGCTCAATAGCTTTCCCAATTTTCAAGATGGAGTAATGGGATTAAGTTAATTTGCATCCTTGACCATGCAGACACCTTTCACAACTTTTCTTTTTTGGGGAAAATCCCGACATGATGGCAAAAAGTGCGATCAGGGCCCAATTATTACTGTTTCTGCTCAATAGCTTTCCCAATTTCAAGATGGAGTAATGGGATTAAGTTAACTGTCATCCTTGACCATGCAGACACCTTTCACAACTTTTCTTTTTGGGGAAATCCCGACATGATGGCAAAAAGTGCGATCAGGGCCCAAATATTACCGTTTTTGCCCAATAGCTTTCTCAATTTTCAAGATTTCACCTTTCACAACCTTTCTTTTTTGGAAAATCTGCCTACATTATAGCCAAAGATGCAATCAGGGCCCAATTATAACTGTTTTTCTGAGGTCCCGTGTTGCATCTCTGGTCTTCCGTTTGTCTCACAATCCACCCCGTGTTTTCGCTCTCTCCTTCCACTTGTGTTCCTCACTCCCCGCACCTGCATTGTGTTTCCCTCTCATGTCCTCATTAGCGTTCCCCCACCTGTTGCTCGTTCTTGTAATGGGGATGTGAGTTGTGAGGTTCGAAGGGACCACACGCAGCGAGGGGATTCAATAAGCTCAATGAGCCAATAAGATGGGAAACCCCGTAATTAAGGAAAGGAGAAGGAAGTGTGCGTGGACGAATGCCTAGGCGGTAAAATAACAAAGGGACAGAAATTAGAGCGGGTAAAAGAGAGGAGACAATACGCGAAAATAACTCCCTCGCTCTAAACGGCGTGAGAACTGCTCGCTACAAGGCGGAAATACAGCAGTCCTACATATACCGGCACCAGAGCAACATGCAACACATTAAAAAAACGGAATAAACGCCCTGACTCACAACAAAGGGGAAACGTAGTCCACGAGAAGGAGTCAAAACAGGGAACAAATGTAAAGAAGCTACTAACCGGCTCACTGTCACACGCAAATGAGTAGAAGCACGAACGCCAGGTTTCTCAATAAGAAAACCAAACAAGGCGAATGGAACAAAGAATTTCAGCCCTATACTTCTACAAGCTAAGTAACTAAGTAAAAGCATGAACGCCCAGTCTCTCAATAAGGAGAGACCATAGAAAGGCGAATAGAGCAGAGATGTGATGTCTCATACTTCTACGAGCTAAGTGACTAAAGAAAGAGCCAGAAAAAATAAACGCCCTGCCTCAGTAAAGAGAGACGTAAGAATAGGCGAGTAGCACAAATGGTACAAATAAAACACACACCCAACATTACATTTATTTAGCAGACGCTTTTATCCAAAGCGACAACACAACAAAACAACAATCCCAACAATCCCAACAAAACACTGAATACCAAAACAGTATACAAAACAGTGCGAAATAATGTGAAATAATATAGAAGCCCCGGAAGTAGGAAACGGGGGCTTATGTAGCTCTCAGGCAACCACGCACACGTGTAGATGCTGATGAAAGAACTCCGCGAAAGAGAAGAGGCGGAGCAAAACTCCACTAAAAGAGCAGCGCCCACGCGTGGCGACCGAGGAAAACGACCGCATGGGAAAAAGGCGTTCTGTCCTCGTCAGTGTTAGTATTTAGTCTGCCCCGATTCTGTGTTTGGGGCCGGACCGTCTTGTGATCTCCTTGTGTTCTCGTCATGTTCTTGTCACGTCTTGCCCTGGTCTTGTCCTGTCTTCTGTTCCCCCAGAGGCTCCCCTCCAAGGCTTCCTCCTTCCTCCATGGCTCCCTCCTGACCCGTCTGAGTTCCTGACCCCCCCAGGCTGAGTTCCTGACCCCCCCAGGCTGAGTTCCTGACCCCCCCAGGCTGAGTGCCTGACCCCCAGGCTGTTCGCCTGGCCCTGGCCGCGCGCCCCTGCACCTACTGCGGTTCCCCCTGCTCTTGTTCCTGATCCCCCAGGCTGAAGTGCCTGATCCCCCAGGCTGAAGCGCCTGACCCTGACCCCGGTCCCCGGCATCTGTTCCCACCTGTTCCTGTGCGCGGCACCCCGTATTGTCCATGACTCCCCTGCGGCCTCCGCGCTGGCTCCTGCCCGCGGGCCCCACGCCTGTTCCCGTCCGTTCCTGACCTTGGTCGCCCGCACTGGTTCCAGTCCAGCTCAGAACCAGTCCGCCTGGCTCCGTCCAGGCCGTCCCTTTCCCCGTCTGTCTCCGGTCAGGCTGGTTAATGCCCAGGCACCCCCCTCCCGTCTGGTTCCTGACCTGTCCGGCTCCTACCCGTCTTACCCGTCCAAGTTCCTGACCCCGTCCAAGTTCCTGACCCCCTCCAAGTTCCTGACCCTGTCCAGTTCCTGCCATGCCTCGTGTCTGTCTGTCATGCCTGTGTTCCCATTAAATGTACTCCCTGGCGGAGTTTTCCCCTGAGCCGTCTCTGAGTTTTGCATTTGGGTCCCATCCCACCTCGAGAACGTAACTGTTTTTGCTCAATAGCTTTCCCAATTTTCAAGATAGAGCAATGGGGTCAAGTTTATTTTCATCCCTGACCAAGCAGACAGCTTTCACAACCTTTGTTTTTTGGAAACATTCCCTACATTATGTCCAAAAATACAATCAAGGTCCAATTTTTTTGTTTTTGCTCCATAGCTCTGTCAATTTTCAAAGTAGAGCCCTGGTATCAATTTTAATTTAATCCTGGACCATGCCTTTTTGGGGAAAATCCCTACATTGGAGTGGAGTTAAATAATGGAGCGTGAGGAGGTGGCTTGCTTGGTGTGGCAGTGACTCTTTCTATAAGGGCAAGCGAGGTAGTGCTGGCAGTCTTGGACTTGTCCCAGAGACTCAATCTTGCTCACAGTCTCAGAAAAGCAGAAATACTTTTTAATATGAAGAAACTACTGTCCTCAGTTTTATTGAGCGGATATGATGGGGTGTATGTGAGTCAGTCAGTCAAATTCCAGGTGATTCATTGCAGCTGTTGCTTCGCAAGCCAGAGCTTCAACAGGGTTTGGAGTGCTGTCCAAGGTGTTGGGTTTTTTCTGGCAGAGAGCTGCTGTCAGAAATGCGTTGTGTACTTTCTTCATAAGCTATTTTCAGTTTTTGTGGATTTTATGAAGCTATAGAGGTTGTTGTGGATTTTATGATTCACTATATAATAATAATAATAATCAAGGCTGAAGCCTATCTCAGAATACATTGGGAGAGAGGCAGGAATACACCCTGGAGAGGAATTAATCACAGGGCACATACACACCATTCACTCGCACACTCATACCTATGGGCAATTTAGAGTCTCCAACTCACCTAACCTGCATGTTTTTGGACTGTGGGAGGAAACTATTATTATTGTTGTTATTATATTGATGATGATGATGATGCTTTGTGAAAATCTGATCTTGCTTAATAGGCATATCTATCTCACATTATTTGAAATTAAAGCCATGGGTTGGGCTCAATGGCTATCAGTAGTCGTTCTCCATGCCCCATTCCCCTAAAAGACACATATTTACAGCATCACCTCCCAGAAAATGCTTCCAAAGTGCCTGCTTTAATATAGCCTACTCATCCAAACAGTAGGCAAGTAAATGAACCGCAATCGGGACAAATTTGTCATCAAGGCTATCTGCCTTTCCCAAAAGGAGAGGTTGTGAAACGTAACTGCATAGTCCAGGATGAAAAGAAACTTGATCCCAGGGCTCTACTTTCTAAAATTGACAGTTACGGAACAAAAACATACAAATTGGGCCCAGATTGCATATTTGGCCATAATGTAAAGATGTTTTTCCCAAAAAGAAAGGTTGTGAAAGGTGACTGCGTGGTCACCTTTCAAATTAACTTAATGCAAATTAACTTAATCCCATTACTCCATCTTGAAAATTGGGAGAGCTATTGAGCAAAAACAGTAATAATTGGGCCCTGATCACACTTTTAGCCATCATGTCGGGATTTTCCCCAAAAAGAAAAGATGTGAAATGTGTCTGCTTGGTCAAGGATGAAAATAAACTTGACCCCATTGCTCTATCTTGAAAATTGGGAAAGCTATTGAGCAAAAACAGTAATAATTGGGCCCTGATCGCACTTTTTGCCATCATGTCGGGATTTTCCACAAAAAGAAAAGTTGTGAAAGGTGTCTGCTTGGTCAAGGATGAAAATAAACTTGACCCCATTGCTCTATCTTGAAAATTGGGAAAGCTATTGAGCAAAAACAGTAATAATTGGGCCCTGATCGCACTTTTTGCCATCATGTCGGGATTTTCCACAAAAAGAAAAGTTGTGAAAGGTGTCTGCTTGGTCAAGGATGAAAATAAACTTGACCCCATTGCTCTATCTTGAAAATTGGGAAAGCTATTGAGAAAAAACAGTAATAATTGGGCCCTGATTGCATTTTTGGCCATAATGTAGGGACATGGTCAGGGCTAAAAATACAAATTATCCCAGGGCTCGAAATTAAGAAATGAGGGAGGAATAGCAAAGATCAATACTTCAACATATCAATATAAACATATTGCCATATGGCGAAATAGTTTTTTTCTAAAATATAAAATGAAGCAAAAGTGACATAAATATAAGCTCAGTGCCATTGATATATGAAAGTACATTTCACCATTATTAAAAAAAACTATACGTATATATATATACAGTACTGTGCAAAAGTCTTAGGCATTCTGTAAAGCAAAGATGCTTTCAAAAATAATGAAATCTAAATATCAAACAATTGACTATAAAGAGAAGTAAATGGTAAAAAACTAAATCAAATCAATATTTGGTGTGACCACCCTCTGCCCTTGCATCAATTCTCTTAGGTACACTGTTAGGTACACAGTTTTATAAGAAAATCAGCTGGTAGGTTGTTTCAAGCATCATGGAGAACTTGCCACAGTTCTTCTGCAGACTTTGGCTGTCTCGCTTGCTTCTGTCTGTCCAGGTAATCCCAGACAGCCTTGATGATGTTTAGATCAGGGCTCTGTGGAGGCCATACCATCTGTTGCAGAACTCCTCGTTCTTCTTTTTGCTGAAGATAGTTCAATTAATTTTTTGGAAAATGAATGTTTGGAAATTGAAAATGTGCTCTTTTCTACTGACAAATAGAAGACAAAAAATAAACATCTAAAAAATGTATATAAAAAATCTAGGGTGTCTAAGAATTTCGCACAGTACTGTATGCCTAATTCCATCAGTCAATAAGTTAGCATGATTACACAACACTGGTTTGATCGGTTTCAGCATTTAAGTGCATAATTTAAGTCATTTATTGGCTAAAGGGTCCACACACCTGGTTTTCAAGGCCTAAATTGCCTGCTGGGAAACCACAAAAATCGACACACTGCGCCCCTTCAGGACTGAAGTTATGCACCAGTGCAATAGGTCTTGATCTTTCCATTGGACTGTGACGGGATATACATTTTCAAAGAAGAAATAACAACAATGTCAGCTTTTCATCACAGCCAGGATTTTTAATTAATTAATAGTCAAATATGTCCTACAAAAACAAAAAAGGAATGGTACTGTACTGTTTATTTCAAAACTGAATAATGTCCCCTTCCCTTTCATGCATCATCACGTTAGTTAAGTGGAACCCAATAAAAACAAAATAATTTTTTTCCGGGCGCCAGGCCAACCTAGACCAGTGAAAGTAGCTAACTGAGTGAGTCCCCCCTGTTGGAAGTCACGCGAGAAGTGGTGTGAATACCTAGGCAGTAAGTGGTGGTATGCTAATCTTGCGGTTTGTGTGTAAACATTTTTTCTGATTGGCTACCGCTCACCAAAGGTTCAGCACTTTTCAACTTTGCATAGTCAGAGTGGCAGATCGGCGCTCACCATTATCTCCACCTCAAACCGTGGATACATTATTTGGATGTTTCCACCCACTAACTAGCGTTATTAATCTTATCTCACTCCATCCTATCTTATCCCAGGTTAGGAAAACCTAAATACTCAATCAGAAATCGTTGATCAACTTTCATGTCTGTTACCTAACAACCGACGCCACTTTTTTCATATCGTGCACAGCTGATCGGTTGGGTAAGCTCAGTTACGTCATTCCTCCTATTGGATTTATAATGCAACCGTATCTACTCTGACAACTCTGCTTGTTTTACAGATCTACCTGGATATTCCATTTGTTAAAGACCCAGAGATTAAGCTCCCCGTGGTGATACTTCCTGAAAATCCTGCATTTGGAAAGATGCTGCCATGGCCCCCATCATAGGAGGGTCCAGACTCAGCGAGAGGCCTGTACAGATGCATTTTCTTCCAACAAGTATGTTGTTGAGCATAACTAGAAACCCATTTGGACACTAGCATCTTTTAAAGGTACTTTAAGGTAAGGTGGTTCCCCCAAGAAACTAAAGCCCAACAAACTATGATTATATACCAAATATATACATAGAAATACAAACTTCAATTCCGTAAAAGTTGGGACGGTATGTAAAATGCAAATAAAAGCAGAAAGCACTGATTTGTAAATTCTCTTTTACATATGTTTAATTGACAACAGTACAAAGAAAAGATATTTAATGTTTTACGTCATCAACTGTCTTGATTTTTGTAACTATACACTAATTCCGAATTTGATGCCTGCAACACGTTCCAAAAAGTTGGGACAGGGGCAACATAAGACTGTGGAATGTTCAAAAAACACCTGTTTGGAATATTTCATAGGTAAACAGCAGAACTCTCCGTGGGTAAAGGGCAAGGCCGAAAAACAATATTGAATGCCCGTCACCTTTGATCCCGCAGATGGCACTGCATTAAAAACCGACATGCTTTTGTAATGAATATAACCACATTGGCTCGGGAATACTTCGGAAAACTGTTGTCAGTAAACACAGTTTGTCGCTGCATCTACAAATGCAAGTTAAGACTCTACTACGCAAAGCATAATCCATATATCAACAACATCCAGAAACGCCGCCGACTTCTCTGGGCTCAAGCTCATCTGGACTGACACAAAGTGGAAACGTGTACTGTGGTCTGACGAGTCCTTTAAAATAGTTTTTTGGAAATAATGGACGTCGTGTTCTCTGGGCTAAAGAGGAAAAGGACCATCCTGATTGTTACCAATGCAAGTATCTGTCATGGTATGAGGGTGTGTTAGTGCCCATGGCATGTGTAACTTGCACATCTGTGAAGCAGGGCCGTTTTTTGCCTATTTGCAATATAAGCAAATGCAATGGGCCCCCTAACCACCCGTGGGGTGGTGTTTTTTTTTTTTTTGAAATGGCTAAATGGCTATATTTTATATAGCACTTTTATTATAAGTGACGTATGAAAGACAAGAAATGATAACACAATTACGGAAAATAGTGTACTATGTTCAGAAACGGCCCTGCTGTGAAGGCACCATTAACGCACCATTACAGCAAGACAATGCCAAGCCACATTCTGCTCATGTTACAACAGAGTGGCTTCGTAGTCCGAGAGTGCGGGTGCTAGACTGGCCTGCCTGCAATCCAGACCTGTCTCCCATTGAAAACGTGTGGCGCATTATGAATAGGGTTACAAAAGGGTGGAAGATCGGTAAATTTCTGGAAATTTACCATGGGAAGTTAAGCTCAGGAATTTTGACCTTTTTTTTTTTGTTGCAAAAATTAGCCTGTAACATGGAACTTAAATTTAGTTGGAAAATACACAACTGAATTCTAGATCTTGCAGCATTCTTTGGTTAAGCAACCCAATTTTATGCGAATTCAGTTGAATTTCAACCCTGCACTGTGCATTCTTCCATAAAGTACTCAAGTGACTACATCACACTGGTTTCGGAAGTGACTTCCCCATTCATTTAGACCATAGACATTAACTAAAATGTACTTTTAAACAATTACGTCATACCATCAATTTCCTGGATTGTTCAATATAACAAAATATGTTGTTTTTCTGGACCACTTTCAAGTATATTTTACATTTTAGTTTTTGTTTTGTGAATATACCAGTTACTGGCGCTGGCACTGTTTAAACACTCGATGTCCCATAATACCCTCCGGACGGTTCAATGAAGTAAAATGGCCGAATTTGCAAGGTGGTATGCACTGCCAAAAATGTCCAGATGAGATGATGATATCTGATTGCTCGAGAACCGCCTGTGCGTTGCAGTAATGGATATGTAGTCCATTAAAGTGGACTACAAACTGGACTACAAATCATTAATCGTTACTTTAAAATTTTTTAATTGGAACATGCAATGTATGCTCTATATCCTTATACCACACAGGGTAATCCAGGAACGTTTCGGCTCATTCTATAAATCAGATTTCAAGAAATTGTTAATAGTCTCCGAAGTCTGTTCTATCTGTCATAGGGAATTTACTTCCGAAACCAAACTCCGCCCACGTCTGACATACTCACTTTAGTACCTTATTACATGTGCAGTGCATTCTTTTATCACATGCACAGATAATTCCTAGCATTCTGCACACGTCTGCAGGGCCCTCTGCATGCACTGTGCATTCTCCCATCACATGTGCAGTACATTTAAAAATACATTTATTTTATTCAACATTCATGTTTTTTGTTCAATGAAAAAATCCATTAAAGTTCTACTCACAAATGTTTGTATGGATGTCTGCTTATGACGAGGTAAATACAGCTCATACAAATAACGCCATTTCCAGTTAATTCCCATATATTCCCGTTAATTCCCCTGGAAAGTTTCCACCTTTGAATATTCCCGGAATTTTGCAACCCTAATTATGAAGTGCAAAATATGACAATGGAGACCCAGGGCTGTTGAGAAGCTGAAGTCTTATATCAAGCAATCAAAAAGTCTGCTTTCAGAACTATAAAAATGTGTGTCCTCAGTTCCCAAAAGATTACTAAAAGGAAAGGTGATGTAACACAGTGGTAAACATGCACCTGTCCCAACTTTTTTGGGACGTGTTGCAGGCATGAAATTTAGAATGAGTCTATATTTACAAAAAACAATAAAGTTGATTAGTTAAAACATTAAATATCTTGTATTTGTTCTGTTTTCAATTGAGTACAGGTCAAAAAGGATTTGCAAATCATTGCTTTGTCTTTTTATTTACATTTTATACTCTGTCCCAACTTTTTTGGAATTGCGGTTTGTATATACATGCATATGTATGTATATACCTTTTTTTTCAAAGCTTCAAACTTTTATCAGATTAAACCAGGATGTTAAATGAAGGATGGAATTTAGGAAGGTGTGTTTCAGATGTCGGGGAAGTGAGGATTAAGTAAAATGTGTATTTTCTGAATCCAGCAGTTTTAACAGCTAACGCCCTCATTTAATGTTCAGCACTCTGAATACCAAACACAAGTGGCATCAAAGGTTAAAACTCCTCACTTATCCAACACTTAACATTTATTCATTTGATTGAAATAGTTAATTATTATCAAAGATATCAATTATCAATTTAATCGCCAAATTCATAGAGCAGCCTGTTGGATCAACCTTTATCAAAATGTACAACTCACAACCAGATTAAAATGAAGAGATTTAGTAAATTACAACAAGTATTCAACGCCTTATCTAAAGACGAACGTTCAACTACCTTAACCAACAATGAATTCTACAGACATGGACAAGTTACAGTCACAAAAGAAATTAATGAAAGATGATAGCAGACCACAGCTTGTCTCTCCCATGGTGATCCCCAGAATGCACCAACACCAAGGTCCAAGAACCAACAGACTGAAGAATATTCAAAAAGTCCAGGAATGAAATGTAAAATTCCAGACACTACAAACACCACCCAGATACAAGACTCAGATGCTGGGATAAGCATGCATTGGGCGAGAGGTAGGAATGCCACTGGGACATGTCGCCAATTCATTCAGCACACACACACTCATACCTACTGGCAATTTATAGTCTCCAATTAGCCTAACCTGCATGTCTTTGGACTGTGGGAGGAAACCGGAGTACCTGGAGGAAACACATCCGGACACCGGGAGAACATGCAAACACACAGAAAAGCCCCTGGTCTGGATTCAAACCCAGGACTTTCTTGCTGTGAGGCGACAGTGCTATTCAGTGCACCACCGTGCCGCAGATTAAAATACATTTCAGAACAAATTATGGAAGAAATTAAGTTAGCCATAAATGATTAGATTGGCAGCAACAAAAAGCAGCAGACTGGGGTGCCCCAGGATTGATTATAAGATGCTACAGTTCAGCACTCAGCAGGTCCTCCCCCACCCTCACTGCACACCACAATGATAAAAGTCATGTTACCAATGCTGCCCTTTGAGCTCAGTGTATTTGTTAGATATACTTTATAAATGCCCATGGGATGACACCAGATATCCATGGACAGCACAGATAGGCTTACCTATGAAAACGGCTGCTGAAAATCAGATGATGGTAAGTTGCTAGCATGGTTGCTAGTTCCCTCGCCTCCCTCCCTTTCAGTTTCATCCTCTCCAGGCTCCGTAGGCAGCAGCTCTGGTAAATTGCTAGCATGGTTGCTAGCTCCCGGCTGAGGCTCAGACGTTAGCTCACTGGGTGTCCGCTCATGTTCGACTGAATCGTCCTTTTTATGCATTTTTAGAAATCGCCCCATAGCTTCCCTCTGCTTTTCAATGTGTTTTTCTTCCATTTTCTTTTTCTTTCTCTTTGCTGCCCCCGAAGTCGCCGACGCAGACATTTTTGGCATGGCACTTTTGAAAAAAATACTGAACCGGATATTAACGTAGCCTACATTCCCGCTCAGAGAGAAGAGGTTACACTATTATTGACATGTATTTTTTTTATTATTATTTTTATGTAGCGTCATTGGTAAGTTAATAATAAACTGATTTTTTATTTTTTGAAAAACATGAAATTATTAACAGAAAACACTACTTTCTTGTGTGAATGTGATCTGAGGGCTCGCCACCTAGTAGCCTCTCAAGGCACAGCGAGTTGAGCGTAAAGCAACAGTTGAGCGTGATTGAACCACTGAGCAACCAGTCCGGTTGATGGTGCAATGAATCATATGAGTATTTATAAAGCAAATAACAAAAGAAGGTAATAACAAAAGAAGGTATGTATGTATAACCAAGCACGTTACTAAATATTGTATCTCTGCTGCCGATATACCTGGGCAACTGCGCATGCACACCATAGACAGTATAATGATTCACACACTGGCGCGCGTGCTCGTCACCCCAACACACACACGTCACAGTAAGTTAAAGGGGGGATACACAACTATATCTTAAAGGGCTATTGGCCGTTACATAATATTACGATACCAGAACCTGAAAAACATTTTTATTAAATAACAGTTTTATTTCTCAGTATGTTCGTACTACATGTCTTTAAAAAAAATAATAATAATAATTCATATTCATAATTTTTTTCAGGTGCATTTTCGGCCCCCCCTCCACGACATCACATAGGCACGTGCCTATAATGCCTATGCATTAACACGGCCCTGCCAGTACCTCCTGTAGCAAAGCACCCCCACAACATGATGCTGCCACCCCCATGCTTCACGGTTGGGATGGTGTTCTTCGGCTTGCAAGCCTCACCCTTTTTCCTCCAAACATAACGATGGTCATATTCACACCAAAGCACGTTCATCTCTAGGAGACTGAAAGCGTCTCCTTCTTGATCGGTATGACGGCTGCGTGGTCCCATGGTGTTTATGCTTGCGTACTATTGTTTGTACAGATGAACGTGGTACCTTCAGGCTTTTGGAAATTGCTCCCAAGAATGAACCAGACTTATAGAGGTCCACAATTTTCTTTTTGAGGTCTTGGTTGATTTATTTAGATTTTGCCATGATGTCAAGCAAAGAGGCACTGAGTTTGAAGGTAGGCCTTAACATACATCCACAGGTACACCTCCAATTGACTTAAATAATGTCAATTAGCCTATCAGAAGTTTCTAAAGCCATGATATAATTTTCTGGAATTTAAAGGCACAGTCAACTTAGTGTATGTAAACTTGTGACCCACTGGAATTGTGAAATAGTGAATTAAAAGTGAAATAATCTGTCTGTAAACAATTGTTGGAAAAATTACTTGTGTTATGCACAAAGTAGATGTCATAACTGACTTGCCAACACTAGAGTTTGCTAACATAAAATCTGTGGAGTGGTTAAAAATGAGTTTTAATGACTTCAACTGTTTGTATGCATGGATGTACGTCACGTGGCGCTGAAATGGTGACATGTAGTCCAGCTGTCTCTCGTGTTTGTGTTTGTTAATTTGAATGTATTTTGTTGTGTCGGGCTTTTGTCTTTTTTTCATGCGCTGTGTGTCTATTGTGGGACGGGAAGCGGGCTGGAGATTTGTCGGGGCACTCCTGCTGCTCGTTTTTATAATATTGACGAATTGTATAATCGGGATAATTTTGTTTATGGAGACGAATTCACAACATATGCTTGGGAATGTCCGTTGAATCTGCAGCCACAAAGTTTACCATCGTTCTTCACTGGAGTTGAAGATGTCGGGACTCGGGACTGATCTAGGACTTCAGGCAATTTTCAAAAGGCAACCAGGCTTCCCTGGAAGGAGAAGATAATGTGGGGGAGGAGTGAGGCGACGACTGTGAATACTGACGCAGTTCAGTGCTCCGTTTTGACAGTGTACAGAGACCGCAACACTGCGTGTATGGAGGAAAGTTGTGGAGGCGAAGTTTGTGTGTTGGACTGCTTAATAATGACACTGGACATATCAGGACAGGGGGGGCTATTTTTAATCATGGCTGTATCCCACTTTAATTCACTTAATTAGTTAGATTAATGCAATGATTATATTGAATGTATTTGTTTGATATGTTTGTGTGTTGTGGGTCTGCCACACTGTGTGTCTTTTTTGTTGTTGCTGGGGCTACAACTGAAGTTCCGTAGCGGGAAAATAAATATTCTATTCTATTCTATTCGATACATACTCTTGATAGCTTATTTTCTGGTACTCTTACAAGCGATACTATAACATCTCTGCATTTGAATGGATCTCTATGGGAATTGGGGGGTGGGACTAGATTTAGCTGTAAATTATGCTGGAACAGTATGTTCCAATCAGAATACATGATTGGTAAAATGGCTGTAAGTCATCACGGGTCTGAGGTATCAAACAAACCTCAAACCATCACTCTGCTGCCAGATATGCAGTAGATATGAATGGATCACTAAGGGTTGTTTCTCCTGACAGATTTTCCTATTGAACTCTATGGAAAAATAAGTCAGGAGAAGAAACCCTTCAACCCAATGAAATTGATCGCAGTCTAGGGAAATTCCTTGTTAAAAGAGAAGTTCGATATATAGCATTATAAGCCCTGTTATAAGGTTATTTACGATCATATACAACGGTCCATATCAACATTTTGATGAACTGTGCAGTCTTGACATGTATTTTTTCTCATTGCTCATGTCACAGGCACAGCTAACTTACACAATGGATCTGGATAGGCATATAAAAAATCCTTCAAAAAACACCATAAACTCTCGTTTTCAAAGACAGGAAATTCACAGAGTGGGCACTGGTGTCCGTTGATGTTCTGACACAAAAATCGTTGCAAAGTATGCTTCGTATCGGGTTTTATTTATCATTTTATTAAATCCATTGACTTGTATAGACACCAAAGGAGGTTTAGAAACTGGAAATACTTCTGAATTGTTTTGGGAAGTTTGTAGTTTTCTGTTGCTCACTAGTAATGAAAGATTAGCTGCAAAGCAAACCCTGACCTGGTGACCCGGAAGCGGCTATTCTTCTTCTACGTTAGCCTTCAAACTCAGACAAGACCACAGAACTATATAAGAACTAAAAAGGTGACGTGGTCACGTGGTTCCATTCAACCTATTCAATTCAATGGTTCTTCCGCAATGGCACCACCACAAGATGGCTGCCCGGAAATAGTATTACCGATGAGCTCTGCCATGTATTTCCAATGGAGCGTTGTGAAAGTCAACGGAGTCGCCCCAGCGCAATCTAGGTACCAAAGGTTCACAATATGGTAATTAATAGAAGCAGGCAATCACATTTAACATTTTTCCTGGGTCCAAATTTTTTTTAGGCTACACAGAAAAAAGAGGCAGGCTGATGAGATTTGGAACATGGTCACATGGTAATCCTAGATACGTCACAGTACAATCACGTGAGGAGGCCTATTCGCATTTTTGCCTCAAATGAAATCTCATCTCCACTGAACTATGGTGGTTAGCTCGCAAGGAGCATACAACGCGGTAGCTGACTGTAGCTGGTTAGCTAACAGTTATCTTGTGAATAATAATGAAATGGTTTTCAAATGTGTAATATTTCTAAGGACAGACTTCACATCTCAAGATGCTTTACATTACTAGTAACCTACCCCAGTGAACATGTTGAAAAGTTGATGAAATGCCCTCTCATGTCGTGAAAAACCGCCCAGATAGCAAGAGGCTAGTGGGTCAGCGGATGAGTTACCCGGAGTAGCGTTCGTTGGTGCACTGGGCTGAGGGCTCCACTCGCAGACCTACCCGCTGCTAACTCACCAGACGCAATCCTCCAGCTTTACTAACATTGCCCCGCTGGCGCTGGATGAAAAATAACCATCGTAACGTTAGTCATACGATGTAGCCAGGCTATATCCGGGTAAAACTGGCTAAATTAGGGATAAATTGCTGCATATGCATATGACGGCTTGTTGGCTAAGCCTGTTTTTTTCATGTATAGCTTCGAACAACTTCGGCTCTGAAGAGCAAAACACAAAAACAATAGGCTACTTTCGACTCTGAAGTGCAGATAATGCCGCTGAAGTGCAAAACGCAAAAACAAAACAAAAAACGCAAAAATTAAAACTTGCAGCTCTGAAGTGCAACACGCAAATATACAAAAAGAAACAACGCAAAAACAAAAACTTGCAGCTTTGTAGTACAAATCAGTGAAAACACAAGCATAATTAAACGCAAGTGCCTGTGAAGTGTAAGCGCCTCTGAAGTGCAATATTATGATCCCCGTTACCTGCCCCCTGTCCTCAGACCCCTGTCTAGGCCTATGTGCCCTGTCCGCTCACTTTGCAAGCAGTTTGCGAAAGAAATCCTGCAAAACTCTGTCCAAACTAGTGAGGAAGTGGTTCATAATATATTTTTACATTTTTATTGAGAATATCAATCAGTTGACATATGCCAGTGGTATTACATGCCGTTGTTTTGTGGAGTCTGCGTGCCTGTGTTTTCTCTAGGTGCGCCTGCAGCGGCGACGGCCAAATGAATAAAAGCCGAATCGTTGTGGAGATTCCTTCTCCCGTTTTCTCTCGCTGGCTCGTTTTCAGCATCATTCATTGGCTGCTGTGTTTTGTCACTAGATTAAGTTGTCTTGTCTGTGTATTTTTCTGTTTGAAGTTGCAGGTGGACAGTTAGTAGGGTACTACAACTCGTAGGTTTTACTTGTTTACTTGTTTATTTGTGAGAAAAAGTCGCCCACTCAAAAGCTTTTGGACGAAGTTGAATCCCTATGGTTGAATCAAATATGTGAAGGGATCATATTCGGTCACAGCCTATGTGTCTGTTTTTTTACGGTCTATAATGGTCTTGCACTTCAGAGGCGCTCACCTTTACTTATGCTTGTGATTTCACTGATTTGCACTTCAAAGCTGTAAGTTTTTGTTTTTGTGTTTTTTGTTTTTGTATGTTTGCATGTTGTACTTCAGAGCTGCAAGTTTTTGTTTTTGTGTTTTCTTGCGTTTTGCACTTCAGCGGCGTTATCTAAACTTCAGAGCCGAAATCCATTTCAATTTGTTTTGTTTTTGTGTTTTGCACTTCAGAGCCACTGTATAACATCGATTGTTCTCACAAAACCCACTCCGCGGTGGCTCAAGGGCCGTGTCCGAATCAGCACTCTTCCACACTGTTGAGTAGCCTTGGTGAGTAGACAGGGCGAGAACGTCTTAGAGTAGGCCTACGCGAACATTTTTCAAACTGCAGTATACTTCAAACACCCGGATGACACACTTACTTCCGGGGTTTCGCTGAGTACATTCGGGAGCACACTTTTCAAGAAGTACACAAACATTTTGGTCACATGAATATGACGTGAAGCTTCGTTTAAAAAAAATTAACGCTGATGTTTTCCTTCAAATACAACAAAAACAACACATGACATGGGAGCGCAAGAGTGGGGTGCAGGGTTGTAATCTTGTAAGACTTTCCAGCCAAATGGCGACACAAAACTAGCCCAAATTATAGGCTATTTTTAGCCGAAACCAACGTGTTTTTACTTTTTAAAATAAGTGCGTGCTTTGCGACTTTTACAAGATACACAACTGGCACTTTGCCTTATTGTTTTTATTTGTATTTATTTATTATCATTATTTTTAAGGGGAAGTGATCAGGCATGCACAGTAGCGTTTTCAGTTAGCTTTGCAACTGAAGTTACATAACGTAGCATATGCCAAGAGCATGCGCATCAGACCCGCGCTAAAAACTCAATTGACCTCCGGTCATCAATGAGCGCCTGTAGTCTGTCTAAATTCCAACTGGAGAGGTTCCAGCCCCGAAGTTGGAACTCCCGCTCCGCCAACTTTTTTATTTTTAATTTTTTTTGGTGTGAATGCAGCATAGTTGCTAGCCGTCTGATGGTAAATGAGGGTATGCAGCTTTAACGAGGGTTCATGGGTAGTTTAGCTTTTTAAGATGTCCTGATTAGTCCGTGTGAGTGAGAGCAGCCATGGGCATGATGGAAGGAAAACAGTCAAAAATGAAGTTAGTGTGTTTTGCGGCTGGTTTTAAAGTCTCTCCCTCTAAACTGTAAGCTATACAATGTTCATTGGTGTAAATGAAGAGCCACATGAACGAAACCTGCGTCCTCGCCATTTGCATGGGACCGTAACGTTCATAAGTTGGGCATTACCCCGAAGTTGTTAGCTTGCAGCCCGGTCCTGGAACCGGAAAATAGTACGCCATTAGCAACTATGGCTCGGAGGTTAGACGGAAAAAGGTGGTAGGCTGCCAGTGAATGCATAGCATTACATAAGCATTTGAGCTAGCCACCATGCACGATAAATAGGCCAACTTAAGAGTTCCAGTTTAGCTTCCGGGTTCTATTTTGCAGTAGCTAGGCTACAACAACAGGAGTATCTCTCGGTAATAATGTGCAACATAACGTTTCCCAACGGGATACAAATACCCACCATTTAACGCGACATAGTAGCAGCAGTATAAACTAGCAAAATATCCCCAATTAGCCACATTTACGTATTAAAACGTTTTTAATATCGATCTTTTTTTACGAGTAACGTTAGCCTAGCTATTCGACCAACATCCACAATGTAACTTTACCAAAGTCCCGTTTTACTGGAGGGCGTCAGCAAAGCATAGTAGCCCATGTAAACACGTCCAATTAATGTTTTTTCCCAAAGTTTTTTCTCTGATTGGCCAACGTGACATGTCACGTGAAGGTGAAGGTGGTCATTTTGTCCCTTTTGCAGAGAGTAATGGCTGCTGCTGCATATCTAGAGCCACCACGGTGTGGGTTTTGTGAGAACAATTGATGTTATCTGAAAATAAAAACAATAAATAGATCGATAAATTATTGAATACGTCTATGATTACATTCACATACTTAAATAATGATTGTTGCACTTGTTTGTTTATTTACCGTCTGTGGTATTGCCGTCGGTGATCCCAACCGCTTTTTCAAGGTAGCATCTTTAACAAACTTTGATTAACGTCGCCGTTATGTTGTTCGAAGCTGTACGTGAACAAAACAGGCTTAGCCAACAAGCTAGCCTATTCACAACTTTCCCGAACTCTGACCTTTCCCATGATTCATAGCGGCGTCATAGCGGAAGCCGGTTTCTTCCGTCCGGTCTACTGTGTTTACGTTTGTAGCTAGCTAACTGCTAACTAAATGTATATGAAGACGAACATTATTTAAAATGGGCACATTTCGCAGATGGTTACATGGATCGGATTATCTAACAAGTACTGGCGATAATACCGCATCCGTCTATCCTAACGGAATGGGTAGACGATATGAAACAATGGCCCGACGTTAGCTACGTTGACATTGTCAACTACTTCATTCTTAGTGAGGGCGTTGATGGCGAGGAACTTAGAAATTACAAAAGCACAGAGGCTTATAATTATCTACATAGCAATAAAATCGGTAAAGTATTGTGTAAAAAAGTCTGCGAGTTTACTTTCTTCTCTTGTTTTCGCCTCGTCCTTGGGGATTGAATGTAGCGCGTAGGGTGCCGGACAACAACATGTCTTGCGAGTCTGTCTGTGTTGAAAAGTTTTCGCGAGTTATTTGTGCACCCGACAACGGCACATGTTGAGCCCGAAGACATTATCTAGCTATCCTGTGACTGAGAACGGTACATTTGGCATAAAAAGTAAACGTTAGGCTGGCTTTAAACGGTGAAACTTTCACGCAACTTTAGTTGCTTGAAACTTAGGTGAAACTAAGTTGCAATTCAGTTGCATGGTGTAAAGCCCTCTGCAACGCACTTGAAACTTGTCTGAAACTCAGCCGCAACAGTTGCAAAACTCTCAACTTTGTTGACAACTTGTCAGATGATGTCGTCAAACTACCAATTTCACACACCCTTTTATGAATGGTAACCATAGCAACACCAACAGCTGATTAATAAAGCTGGCACATAACGCTAAATCCGCTTATTTAAAAAGTTTGTATTCGTCAAATATCTTAGTTACAACAACTATAATCTAGCAAAGCAGTTTTGTGGTTAGAGGTGCAGTATTTATTCAGTTTGTAAATATGAACGTAACATAGTAGGGCTTTACCTAATGTAACGTTAGCTGACGTGAGCAATGCTGGTTGCGAATGTGAGCAAGTTACTTTGCATAATCTGTGTATTAAAAACATTTTATCCAGCGAAATGTCTTAGATATGACAAATTACATCTAATAGTATCAAACTCTGTATCTATAGTAGGGCCTAGCCTATTTTTTCAGATGTTTTCCCACTTGAAATAATCTAGTGAGAAAGCAATGTGACAGATGAAAATAAATTACCAATCTAGCTAGCAAATTTTTGTGAAATAAACTATTAAATCGTGTTGCATGGGACTGATTATTTTTTTAATTGCTTCGTGTAACTGTGAAGTTGCATGGAAATTATGTTGCATGCAATTTGCAACCTGCAACTAGCTGCGTGAAAGTTTCACCGTGTAAAGCCAGCCTTAGCTACATTTTGGTCGGCGAAAGCGTTGGGTAAACCGGAAAGGAATAACCGGCAACCTCTGGCGTCCCGGAAGTGTCGAGTGTCATGACGACACCCATTGTCTCTCGCAGGAAAGTGGTGAATATGATAGGCCGTCATATGCATCGTTAAGAGGGGTGTAAATTTAGGTTGACAGACATGTCAATTTAATTGAATTTATGCCTAATTTAGCCAGTTTTACCCGGATATAGCCTGGCCACATCCTAGGACTAACATTACGATGATCCTTTTTCATCTAGCGTCAGCGGGGCAATGTTAGTAAAGCTGGAGGATTGTGTCTAGTGAGTTAGCAGTGGGTGGGTCTGCGAGCGGAGCCCTCAGCCCAGTGCACCAGCGAACGCTACTCCGGCCAACTCGTCCGCTGACCCACTAGCCTCTTGCTATCTGGGCGGTTTTTCACGACAAGAGACAACATTTCATCAACTTTTCAACATGTTCACTGGGGTAGGTTACTAGTAATGCAACGCATCTTGAGATGTGAAGTCTGTCCTTAGAAATATTACACATTTGAAAACCATTTCATTATATGCACAAGATAACTTTTAGCTAACCAGCTACAGTCAGCTACCACGCTGTATGCTCCTTGCAAGCTAACCACCATAGTTCAGTGGAGATGAGATATCATTTGAGGCGAAAATGCGAATAGGTCTCCTCACGTGATTGTACAGTGACGCAACTAGGATTACCATGTGACCATGTTCCAAATCTCATCGGTTTGTTCTTAACCAATCAGTTCAGTGCGCCTACTCAACACTCACTGATGAGTTCTTTTTAAATCATGCCTCTCTTTTTTCTGTGTAGCCTAAAAAAAATTTGGACCCAGGAAAAATGTCAAATGTGATTGCCTGCTTCTACTGATTACCATGTTGTGAACTTTTGGTACCTAGATTGCGCTGGAGCGATTCCGTTGACTTTCACAATGCTCCATTGGAAGTACATGGCAGAGCTCATCAGTAATACTGTTTCTGGGCCATGTCAGCTATCTTGCGGTGGTGCCATTGCGGTAGAACCAGATCGAATAGGATTGAATGGAACTACGTGACCACGTTACCTTTCTAGTTCTTATATAGTTCTGTGGGTGGGAGAGGCTTTGGGCTTGGCTGCTGGGATTGCAGGAGCACCCACAGGGTCGTCTGATGCAGGGGGTTTGAGGGAGGAGCCCCATCACAGTGGCGTCACCACGTTGCACCTGAACCAGCCAAACCACGTCTTTGGACCGCGTCGTGCTTTAGCCGGGCCAGCTGGTATTAGAGGCCCCACTTTATTTTTCCTCCAGAAGCACAGCTTCCCTTTCCTCTTTGGACTGTGGTCTGCTGGAGCTGGAAGGGGGACATATAAGGTCATTACTCCTTTTCTGTCCATGGTCAATTTTTTTCTGTGCTAAATTGAAGAGACAACATCCATTATAAATGTCCTGTAAAACATGCATTTTATTCCCCTCATTCTAAGAGAGCCAGCATTACAGCTTTGTACTTCTACAGACAAACTTCATAGTATGTGTATTAGACAATTTGTGTAACATTGGGGGGGGGGGGGGGGGGGGGGGGGGGGGTATGAGGATGAGGGACACTGACCTTGGGCAGTCTTCTCTTGGGCAGCACTATCCTTGCTCTCTGTCTTCTTCATCACCATCTACACCGTGAGCACAAACACACACATGAGCATATGCGAACGCAGGTGTTAACGATCATAACTCATTGTGAATTGCATAGTCGTCTGGTCAGATCATGGTATGTCTTTCACCCTTTCATTGCATAGTGTACATAGCTGAGTCATATTCAGTCTTCTCATCCCTGATCTCGTGTGCAAGTTATTATAGCTGGCTGTGTTCTCACCTCTGAGATGATATCTCCAATTGGCTGGAAAGGGTTGGCCGTGATGCTCTCCTCCTTCTCCGGCTCGGAGGTCTTACCCTCTTGTTCAGCCTCCTCCTGCTCTCTCCTTTCCCTGTTATTCAAAATATTAATCATTTGTGCATACCAAAATCACATAAGACAAATAATTTCAGGGTGTGTCTATGGATTGGCCCATATGTAAACATGTACGTCTACCCTTGTAGGCGCGTGCATTCCACATATAAATATGAAAACATCACCTAATCAAGAGTGCTTCTGGATGAAATATCTCTTACCTCTCCTCTCGAGCCTGGCGCACCCTTTCTGACCGCTCTCTCCTGTCCTTCTCCTCCTGCTCCTTCTGCTCCGCTGTGTCATTCTGCACACGCTCACTGATGTCACTGTCCATGGCCACAGTCTTCAGAAGCCACTTCAGTCCATTCTGAATGGCCTTCTTCCCAATGGCTTTTACAGCAGAACACGGCACCTGAAATGTTAATTAGCGGGCCACATAGCGTTGATCTATCTCCTCAAGATACATGATGCATACAGCTCTGGAGAAAATGACCACCCCATATTTTTTGAAGAAGAATTTGGGTTGACTCCTAACAATACTCACTATTTTACAGCGGCATTTGTTCTGGATCACAAGCTTCTCCAGGGACAGACGATCTATGATGTCTGCCTCATGCAGGGCCCCGTCTCTGTCCTGTTTGTTTGCCAGGCTAACCACAAAAGGGACATTTCATGTATTTTCCATAAACATTGTGCATTAGAAATTAGCCATGACAATATTCTCCTCTTAAAAGTTGAGAGATTATTTCTTTACATATAGATATGATTAATTTAATTAATTTAATTATTTTGGCTGTGACTGAAGCCCTGGAATTTGTCATGTCCTTCATTCTCTTGACTCACTAATTGGCTCAGAGGCTCCTGAAGTAATTATATTTTACAGTTACTCGTTTGCATTCTCTGTACAACAACATCCTGTCAGGTACTGTCATGTTCAGTGCATCTGATTACTCACAGAAGAACTGGCTTCCCCGTGATGCGGGGGTGTCTTAGAACTTTGGAGAGCGTATCCTTGGTTTCCTCCATGCGCTGGACATCACTGGAGTCCACCACAAATATGACACCATGAGACTCGGAGAAGTAGTGCTTCCAGATGTCACGGATACGCTCTCCCCCCGCCAAGGTCAAAGATGGACACGTCATAGTGTCCCTGTTTCAGGTCCACGGCAGAAAATCCCACTGTAGGGGATACATCTTCTGGGTTTTCTAAAAGAAAGATCAAAATTAAACAAAAATAGAAAAAGTGAAGCCAAATCCATTTATTGTAATGTGTATCACAATAATTCCAATCCAACATAGTATTTTTACTAAAATGAAAATATTCTGTATAACAGCACAAGCTACAGTTGCACTCAAAATTATTCAACCCCCTTCACCTTTTGAACACTTTATTGTGTTGTAGATTTAATTTTAAATGGATAAAACTGCAATTTTTTGCCCATCAATCTACACTCAATAACCCATAATGACAGTGAAAACATGTTTTTAGAAATGTTTGCAAATGTATTAAAAATCAAAAACTGAAATCTCTCATGTGCATAAGTATTCAAACCCTTTGCTTTAATCTATTTTTAAAGTATCATATTTCATATTTGGTCGCATATCCTTTGCATTCTGTTACTTCCTGAAGTCTGTGACCCATCAACATCAAAAGACTCTCGATATCTTATTTTCAGGTACTGTTACAAGCGATACTATAACCTCTCTGCATTTGAATGGATCTCTATGTGAATTGGGGGGTGAGACTAGATTCAGCTGTAAATTATGGTGGTACAGTATGGAACACGTGACTGGCAAAATGGCTGTAAAGCATCAAGGGTCTAAGGTATCAAACAAGCCCCAAACCATCACTCTACGTCCAGATATGGAGTAGATATGGATGGATCACTTTAAGGGTTTCCTCTCCTGACTCATTTTCCTATAGAACTCTATGGGGAAAAAAGTCAGGAGAAGAAACCCTTAAAGTGATCCATCCATATCTACTCCATATCTGGCCGTAAAGTGATCGTTTGATAATTTAGACCCTTGATAACTTACAGCCATTTCGCCAGTCATGTGTTCCATACTGTACCAGTGTAATTTACAGCTGAATCCAGTCTCTCTGTTTTTGATTTTTAATACATTTGCAAAAATTTCTAAAAAAATGTTTTCACTTTGTCATTATGGGTTATTGAGTGTAGATTAATGGGCAATAATGGCAATTTTATCCATTTAAAATTAAATCTACAACACTAATAAAGTGTTCAAAAAGTGAAGGAGGTTGAATAATTTTGAGTTCAACTGTATATCCCATGCATTTGAATCCACCAGGGCAGATAGTGGCAACAATATATTTCAGTTTATATTTTCTGCCTTTTTCGATTTGCTGAGTATCAAAGCAGTATTTGTTGCTTCTAAACATGAGCATTATAAGAAAAGAAATTGAGAAAATTAATATTTGTTTTACATTTTAGTATTTCATATTTCATGTTAAACAATCAGGGGTGTGCTTGACTGATCACGCATAAAACCTTACCCCCTTGAATGCTTCGGACTGTTGCCGTTTTCCCAGCATTGTCAAGTCCTAGAATGGCCAAGGTTACTTTCCTCGACCTTGAAAAGAGAACAGACCATAGTGCTATTTCAGAATTGACAAAGGTGAAGCAACCAACAGGTCTCTTCCATTGAAGTCTGGGTCATTTTTGTGGCGAGTTAGTTTGGCTAAGTTCAATATATGTTAAAACTTTACTTACGTATTTGATTTCTTTATCAGGGACCATGCACAACTTGTAAGAATCAGAACAATAACATACAGACATACTCTATCCATCTGTCACCCTTTTTGATATGCTATGGTGCAAACATTAGCTATTTAGCCCAACTACTTTCTGATCTCAAAAGACGTTTCCTTCGGCCCACCATAATTTGGCTGTTTTTACATGTCTAAATAGTTTTTACATGACCTAAGTACTGAACTAATAGCTGATGGGTCTTATTATGACTAACGTCTTGTTTAGAAGCCTGATTCTGGGACAATAATCCAGTTGCAAAGAGCTAAAAAATTAACCTCACCTTTCAGGCCTTCCACAGTGTCTTATAAAATTCCAGCAGTTCTCCATTAGGATGAGAAAAAAAATGAAGATACCTCAAGCAAATGTTACAGATGATGTCCAACACGAATACTGATGTTTGATATTTCATCCCACACTTAAATAGTCAGTTTGCTTTTGATTTTATGATGTCACAATATCATAATTCTATTGCCATAGTAACACAGAAAAACATAATTCCACTGTTATCAAACATTCTATGAACCCAACAGATATTCAGCTCTTGATTCTTAGAACTGAACCCAGTCAACCAAAGCCAAAAGAATCCAATTTCATGCACTTATGAATATTCATGAAGAGGTGTAACCACGTACAGTACTTTGGTATTAGATGTAGGGCTGGGCGATATAGAACATCGATAATTATCGAATGCAATAACGGCCGTTGCCACCGTGTGGGGCGCCTTTCTTTTCGTCTTTTTTTCTTGAAGTAAACCCAATATACGGCAGTAAACATCCAAACATCCAGATGCCGCGTGAAATGCTTCCGGAAAAAAAACATCACCGCTGATATCTATTGAGTGTTGATAAGACAACCAACCAGCAGCAAGGTCGTACAGCTTTCACGTGATCATGTGATGTGTTTTTGTCAATCGCATGAAAAACGCAACGCCTTTCTGTGATTGTCCGTCTTATCAACATGCAGTAGACAGTGATGACGTTTTTTTCTTGGAAGAATTTTCACACGGGTTTTGAAGTTTAGATTACTACCGCATCAGGTATAATTAAAGAAAAAAAGATGAAAAGAAAGGCAATACCCCACATGCTGGCAGCGGCCGTTATTGCAATCGATAATTATCGTTACGATATATCGCCCAGCCCTAATTAGATGTTATATTCTCTAATATAGAGGTAGAGAGGACTAATGGCACACAGCGGTTAATCATCAAGAGGTACTCAGATATATGCCAAGCAAAGTAAATCATTATTTTAATATTAGCACGCTGTATATATGAAACCCCCTTAAATATCTAATTTCACTCTGGAATGAATGAAGTTTGTCAATACAGAGCTCCAGAAGTAATTTATTGTCTCGGTTTCTTTCATTGGTTTCTCTCACGTTCCATGATATCCAAAGTCACAAATTATAGATGATACTGAGCTCATAGCAATAGGATACAACTACACTGTAACCACAAATAAAGTGCAAGACTACTAAATGTTTTATTAATCAATCTAGATACCGGCCATGATTGAATTAAGTGATTATCTGGACCTAAAATATGTATGTGTGTGCATTATTTCAGGGTCAAATACTCAAATGTGGCCCTCAAAGTCAGTGTTACTACTGGTTTTGTTTTCTACATGATTTTCTAACTGAATGATTAATGTCACCAACTGTCCGGACATTCCACACATCTGGTGTCCCAGATCTAAATCAGCCCTTTGCTAGGGCGAAAGGATGAAAACAAGCAGAACTACTACTGGCTTCAAGGGCCAGATTTGAGTATCACTGCTTTAATATATATGAATGAAATCAGGTGAGATTTGAGATGTCAATGTAAAATTACAGGAAGTTATGCCGTTTTGACGTTTCCACCTTTTGTAGTTAAGCACTTTTTCGACGGTCCCTAGATTTCCCGTTTGCCGAATGTCTGAATATCGAATATCAATCTAACTTAACCTCGGTAGCAAGCCCTACATTACAAATTATTATAATGAAACGCACACATTTGGAAAAAATTTCCCCCCAGCAAAATACTCCCTCTTACGAACCACTGCTCCCTACTGTATGTGTGAAATAAAATGTGATGCAGCGAGTTTGGCCAGAGTGTGTCTACGTCAGCAAGATGCAGACTTTTCCAAGGGTAGTCTAGCGTCTCAGGAGGAGGCGAGGCAGATCAAATACTCATGTTTAGAAATGTTTCCAGTAAAGACAATCGATGAAATGTAGCTATACATGTAAGCTTAGCTATATAGGTGGTCCTTGCAATTGTCTAAAAAGGGAATAACATTTACTAAAACCCGGACGCAACGTTATTTGGCTATTAATAACTTGTTCTGTAAATTTATACAGATTTATAATTTGGCAATTAGATATTTTTGGAAAGTGCCTGATATTTAATGTTCAGCCACAGTGAACATTTCGTTAAGCTATTTGATTTCGTGACTTATCTTAAAGCGCAAATTAAATCCAAGGCTCGATATATGGTCTAGCCTACCATAAAAAGTCAAAATCACGTCTGCGCCGTTATCAGTCGGTCTCTCACTGACTCTCGAAAACACGGCAAATCATGAACAACCAACTCAGCTGGACAACAGTCTGTTAGACAAAAGTGGAAAGATATCAGAAACATAACAGCAGAAAACCTGAAAAGGTAGGACGATTTTTATTTTAAGGATGGATCATTTGCTGGTTTACTGGACGTACATAAAAAAAAATATATATCACTCATGTTAATTTCATATACTGTTTAGCCTATTATAGGTATTGAAATGGGTCGAATAGCCGACGTAAAGTGGCACGTATTTTTGTATCTTTTATTTTCTCTTTTTGTCTCTTAGAAATCTTTATATAAATTATGCTTTGTAATAAGTAATAAATGTAGCCTACTAGTCGCAAGTGAGGAGTGTAGGCTAGCGTATATTGTAGAATGTTGTATTTCTTATCATTAATTTCGTATTAATATTAATGTATTTTCTTTTTCTTTCTTTTTTACTGAAATTCATCATCTTAGTTTATTAGACTGAAGGTTCTCTTCATGGATCTGTACAGTACAGTCAAGGTAAGCCGTAATGGATATACTGTATTTGCTAATGTATAATCTTCTCACGGTAGCACTGTAAAGTTGCAATACAGAAATGTTAAGGTAAAACGTTTTAGTTTGGTGGATCTGAGATGATTAAAGGCTTCCTAGTTATGTGATTAGCTTGGCAGTTTTCCTCTGGTCCCATTGATGAATAATCCTCATTTTGGCTGAGAATGAGCAACTGGAAGTGCACTCAAACACAAAAGCCGGGTTCCACTGATGAAAGATCCTCAATATCGGCTGAGAATCAGCCACTAGCAGTGCACTCACAGCAGAACGGAAGCCTTATTCCTGCCCTCACACTTATGCATATCTTAGTATTCCAGTCCCCTTTTTCCTTCCTACACTGAGTCATATGGGTTTAAATGTTTTGAATATTTTTTTATTTAGAATAAGAATATTTTGTCTAGGAGTAAATCGTCCTGTGTTGATGTCTGCTCTTATACAATTTGCTTAATTTGCAGGCTGACCAGATGATGTCCAGCAACAGGACATCCCTGACAGGATGCAGGGGGGTCATAGACCGCTCCTTCAACACTACCTTCACCCAGGTGGAGCCATCTGTCATAGCCTCTGTGGTCTCCATGACCGTGGGAATCCTGTCCAACACACTAGCCCTGTTCATCCTGGTAAAAGCTTACCGCCGTTTCCACCTCAAGTCCAAAGCTTCATTCCTGTTCTTCGCCATTGGGCTGGTGGTCACGGACTTACTGGGGCATCTCATCAATGGCTCCCTAGTACTGTACGTCTACAGATTCCACAAGGACTGGATGGTGTTTGACCCCCAACATACCCTGTGTGGATTCTTTGGTGCATCAATGGTGTTCTTTGGCCTGAGCCCACTGCTGCTGGGCAGTGTCATGGCGGTAGAGCGGTGCATTGGGGTCACCCGCCCTCTCTTTCACTCCACCGCCCTCACCTCCCATCACATGAAGAAGCTTTTGGGTCTCACATGGCTCCTGGCTCTCCTTGTGGCCACCCTACCCATTCTAGCCCACCGGCCCTACCAGGTCCAACACTCCCAGAGCTGGTGCTTCTTTGCCCTGGAGGGGGCCTGTGACTGGCTGGACCTCTTCTTTCCACTGCTGTTCTCTGTGCTTGGCCTGCTGGCGCTGTTCATCTCCATCTTGTGCAACACGGTGACTGGCGTCACCCTCCTGCGGTCCAAGCTGCGCAGTGACCAGCACTTCAAGGGAACCTCCCACCACTTTGAGATGATCTGCCAGCTCCTGGTCATCATGTTAGTGTCCTGTGTCTGCTGGGGCCCTTTTCTGGTAAGGATTTCTTTCAGGCTCTACAAGCCCTTATCTCTGGTATGCACCCAAATGAGCAATGAGTAATATACTTTAACTTCGCTTTTTTTCTTAGAGCAGTTTACTTTCAATTTTTTGGAATTGGCAGTGAAGTCAGATTTGACTCCCAAAATGAGCAATCTGTCCTTCAACTTGGAAATATTTGAGTACTAGAAAGTTATTGTAACCCAGGCAAGCCATGTGTTTACTCTGTAAAAAGGAATCTATGTTATACTTGGTTTTTGTGGCGCTGCTGTCATGTGAATTAACATCTGTGCTAAATGAAGGGCATGCATAGAACTAACTGTTTGCTTTCCTCATGGAAGGACATCAAGGTACTGCAGTATTATAACATGCCATGGTTCCCTGGCAATAGCGGAACCGCTAAAGCAAATGAAAATTAAATAACAGTTGACACACGTATTGTGTTCTCATTTTCTACATTCTCTCTACTGTAACTCCCACATTTTCCGATCAGAGCATTTTCTCCTGAAGACAGTTCTATTTAATATGTTTAAAAATGAATAAATGCTGGAAAAATACAGTAAAGTGAATTCTGTTCACTTATGTTTTTATTCACAGACAGTTTTTCACTGATAAAAATATTATTCAAGAGCCTTCTGCCAAAGTAAACTGTCCTCAGTAGGACTAGTCCTCGTGAGTTTCTGTTGAATATGAGAGGAAGGACCTTTTTATTGTTTAATATATTCATACACTGCAGTATATTCATACATGTAGTAGATATGGATGGATCACTTTAAGGGTTGTTTCTCCTGACTAATTTCCTAAACTCTATGGAAAAATAAGTCAGGAGAAACAACCCTTAAAGTGATCCATCCATATCTACAGCATATCTGGCAGCAGAGTGATGGTTTGAGGCTCGTTTGATACCTCAGACCCTTGATGACTTACAGCCATTTAGCCAACCATGTGTTCCATACTATTCCCATGTAATTCAGAGCTTAATCTAGTCCCACACCCCAATTCCCGTAGAGATCCATTCAAATGCAGCGAGGTTATAGTATCACTTGTAATAGTACCTGAAAATAAGATATCAAGAGTATTTCATGTTGTTGGGTCACAGACATCTGGAAGTCATGGCATGCAAAGGATATGCAACCAAATATTAAATATGATGACTTTATTTAATTTGTCCAATTACTTTTGGGCCCCTAAAATGGGGGGATTATGTGTAAAAATCGCTACAATTGCTACACTGTTCCCCCTATACGGATGTAAAAACCCACAAATGAAAGCTGAAAGTCTGCACTTTAACCTCATAGTCACTGTTCCATTTCAAATCCAATGTGCTGGCGTAGAGAGCCAAAACAACAAAAATTGTGTCACTGTCCAAATACTTTTGGACTGCACTGTAGGTATTGGTACACCAGACCTTCAGTATGCACTTATTGTACATCATTGAATGAATGTAATGTAATTAAATGAATGTAATGTATAGATACTTGGCCTACACCTTTTAATTCATATAAAAAAGCTCTATGCAGGTTTTCCATCCACAGACACACCTCACTTTTAAGGCACAGAGCTTTAATTGAGTAATTGTCTTAATTAATTTCTTGGAAGTAGACTGGTATTCTGTTATTTGCTATTGATTTGTCTAGATAGTTCCTTTACTATGGAGATATGATTGTTGATAATACTCATGCTCCTTGTGCAGGCAAATTGTACTAATATTTTATAACAAATAATGGAATGTAATGTTTTCACCTCATCATTCATATAAAAATGCTTATTGTCTGGAAATGTCATTTGGTAATCTGGTTTTAGCTGATCAACCAGCTGTTCACCTTTTGACCAGCCTATAGTGAGCTAATCCACCAGTTTGGCCACCGGCTTACTCTACCAGCTTTAAGCAGCTTTGACCAGCCACAGACCAGCTATGGCCAGCTAGAAGTGTTGAAAACACAGCTTAAACCAGTTTGGAATGGTTTTAGCTGGAATTTTCAGCAGGGTTATACTGTATTTCTATAACTAGTTTTCCTGTCAAGGACATGTCTGACTGAGCACCGTGTTTCCTATTGTGGAAGATACACAGTGAGTCTATAAGACACACTATGATTATAGAAATAAATAATTAAAAAACAAATATTTTGGTGAATATATATGACTTTATTGTCCATTTTTATAACAGAAATAAAGATTATTTGAAAATGATTGTGTGTGTGACTTCTGGAGAAACAAAGCTTATGGATCCTGTTCTATAGTACTTGGGCAAAATGTTTTTAAAAGCAGTGGTGGCATCAGTGTATGTACTTAAACAGCCCACTGGTTGTTTATCAACATGTTGGTGCTTCGGTTCAAGGGGGCATGCCCCAGGACTCTTGATTGCTCCATGAGTCCCATTGTTCCATTTTAAGAATATTGGATGTATTTACATAACTGAAAAATTACATGTTTTTCTGGTTTATATGTCCTTTGTAATATTGTAATTATTAAATATTACATATAACACATGCACTGATGTGTTAAATGCTTTGCAGTCTGTTTGTGGCTATTGGATAAAGATGTCAAAAAATTGGCATTATTGAGGTGGGGGTCCTTAGCGATAGGGTGGTCATTTTATGAGCCTTAAGATAAAAACATTTGGAAACATCTGTTGTATTCAGGAGCAATCCATCTCTTCCTTTCTCTCAGGTCACCGTCATTCACCGGAGCACGGAGGACCATGACCAGCATTCCGAAATACGGATGCTGCTGGCAGTAAGGATGGCCACCTGGAACCAGATCTTGGACCCCTGGGTCTACATCCTCCTGCGGAAAGCGGTACTCAAGAAGCTGTTCTTGGTGACCTCACATTGCTGCGGCAGGCCATTTCAGACCCTCTACAAGTGGAACTGCAGCACCCTCAAGGGCTCCATGCACACCACTGTCTCTCTCAGCAGGCCTACTTGCTTCAGCACAGAAAGTCACAGCATGCCTGACACTGCCATCAGAGCCACACCCCATACCTGAGTTTGAGGGGGCACTCGAACCAAGGCCCAGATGTGAGGAGTGCGAGAGCAGGAAGAGCACAAACTGAGCATAGATTTTACTCATCACCACAACCTGCTATGAGTGGAGTTTGGTACACACAAGCTGATAAATGACATTTCTGTGTTTAAAGAGAGCCGCTTATCTTTGTTCTGAGCAAACTGGGCTGCACTGAGAAAAATGGTCACAGTGTGAATGAGTGATGAAGGCCCTGCATGTTTGAAGTGGTCAATGTTGCGTACAACAGTCAAATGGTGTAGATATGTTATTCAGGCACTGATTGTTTTCCTCTTAAAGGGCAACTATTTCCACCATGCTGATCGGTATTGATAATAATCTTGTCACATCTTTCTTTTCAGCTTTGCTCACCCTGAGAACCACTCAGCTTTACAGTGCCTTCTAATGGGGCCACACAAACAAGTTTTGAATGCCCTAGGTCAGGGCTGGAGTGGGACTCATTTTGAGCCTGGGAGTTTCATGTCTCAGAGCAGCCCACTTTGGACCGGGTAGGTTCCACAATGAAAAATAGACCATTTTAGTTTTTTGATTAACTTTTTATTATGCATTTTTTAAATATAGAACAATTATAAGATATATACAAGAGATAACTAGTAAAATAGGTATGTATAGTGGTGATATTGCAACTAATTGTCTGGACTAGATTTTGCACACACTGTGGTACAGCTCTACCTGTGCTGTCCACAGCAGGGATCCTTCTGGGCTCATGTCTTGGTCCTGGCACTGCCTCATCAATGACTTGGCCTAACAGCAGACTCTGCTGTGTCACTTAAAACATAATAATACTAATAATAGTAATAATAAAGAATAATACCTTTCATGGCCTAATACTAATGTACAACTTCAATAAATTGGCTAATGCCAGAACTTTAATTGAGTTTGGTTTTGTAAATATAAGTGATCTCTCTATTTCTTCTGTCAACAGTTTATCTTGTTCTGAGCGTTTCTTTTTTAGTTGTATGGTAGTGTGGTGTTAGGGTTAAGTTTGTGCTTATCCTCCAGGAGTTTGATTTGTGATTCAAGCTCCTTTCTAGCTTGCTCCTGCTGTCTTTTCTCTATGCATAAGATATTATTTCTCCTCGGAACACAGCTTTGGCTCCTTCCCATAAGATGATCTCATTGATTTCTCCTGTGTCGTTTAGTTCAAAGTAGTCATTAATGAATTTTTTTATTTTTTCTTTAAACTTCAGGTCCTGCAAGAGGGAATTGTTCATTCTCCATAGATATTTCCCTTTTTTAGAATTTAGCTTCACCTTTAGGGTCACGGTCGCATGATCTGATTAAGTCATTGTTCCAATAACACATTGATTAATAAATGGAATATCTTTTTTGAACATAAAGAAGTAATCCAATCTACTATAAGTGGAATTTCTACCCGAGTAATATGTATAATCTTTGGATGTCGGATGAAATGTTCTCCATACATCTATTAGTCCTGTCACTGAACATCTTCTTAGTATTGTAGCTGTGTTTTCTGCCTTATGTGTTCTAGCTGTTGAATCTACATTGGGGTTAAGGACCAAGTTAAAGTTTCCACCAATAATAATTATTCCTTTCCTTGCTGAGTTATATGAAGATGAAAATACTTGTGCATTTGTTATTTTACTTA
Organism: Synaphobranchus kaupii; assembly: GCA_029718625.1. NCBI lineage: Eukaryota > Metazoa > Chordata > Actinopteri > Anguilliformes > Synaphobranchidae > Synaphobranchus > Synaphobranchus kaupii. The sequence continues at coordinate 55,620,749 of CM056377.1, forward strand.
GCTTTTTATGTTCTTCTTGTATCAAATGAGTTTCTTGAAGAAACACTATGGGGTCTATCTTGGCGCTTGGTCTAAGCCAGGGGTGTCAAGATCCGGTCCTGGAGGGCCGCAGTGTCTGCTGGTTTTTGGTGCGTTTAAGCACAAGTGATTAATTTAAGTCACTAATTGGCTAAGAAGTCCACACACCTTGTTATCAATGCTTTAACTGGGTGCTGATTGAAAGGAAACCACAAATACCTGTGACACTGCGGCCCTCCAGGACTGGAGTTTGACACCCCTGGTCTAAGCGCTTGGCGTAAAGTCCATATTTATGCAACATGCATTAACGGCATGTTTTTTGGGCGCTAAACACAGTGCAACATGCAAATGGGCTGAACCTAGTCTCTTTGTTAATTATTGGTGTGTCTTGGGTGTGACGTGCAATAAACCAATAAATATGTCATATCCCATTCCCTTTAAAAGCCTGCTTTTCCACCTTGGCAGATTGCTTGATGGCGAAACAGACATGCTCGTGCATGTTTAGTGCGATCAAGGAATAGGCTAAATGGATCAATAGTATGATCAATATTATTCGGACTAACCATTAGCCTATGAGTTCCCGGTAATTCCCGACAGGGCTGTTATTTTACAAAATATATGCGGTTAAATTTCGTTAAAAGGACCTGCAACAGCTGAGAATAAGCTATCAATGGCTTCAGTCTCACCTTAGAAAACGTCAAATTAGCCTGGTTGTTCAGCGAAATTCGTTTGATTATGCAATGAAAGTGTCAAACATCAATTCCATGAGGCTGTTCTTATGGAGTTCTCGATGATCAAGCTTCATCCGAAGTTCATTAGGCTACCTGCATAGTAATATTGATTAATAACATAAATACCGTTATTTTGCCTTAATGATAACACTAACTGCAATAAAGGTGTCAGGTTGGCAACCCATATGTTCACGCATATTTCCCCTTCTTTTATAATGTCCTGTTTATGGAAATGTGACCAACCTGTAGCGTAGCTAATGTTTAAACAATCCACTTTCCCAGGAAGACCGTGAAACGTGCAACTTACAGCAGGGGAAACAGACCTGCTCTTGCAGAAATTGGCATTACATTGGCATTGGCATTAAAATTAATTGTGAATTAATTATGTAACGTGCTGCAAATTGTTTTTGTTTCTAATTAGATGCTTAGTTCTCTTTAAAATCATTTTGTTCAGTTATGGAATAACAGGTGAAATCAGCTGGGTTTTAATAAGCTGAGAGTATGGAAACCTTGTCACTGTAATTTATGAAGGACGAAGAATACTAAGGTTCAAATTCAGTTAACATGGTGACATTTATCTTCGTTGTTTAACCGTAGGCTATGGAAAAAACCTTATGCACAGCAAATCCGCTGTAGCTTAGGCTATTTGAAAAACAATAAATGCAATATTCACTGCACTAGGTTTTTTCAGTCAAAACCATTCTATTTACTTACAGGCTGTAGGCCTAGATGAAGAGAGCTGTATTGTAATGACATCTGAAGCGCATTTTCAGAACTCAAATGTCCGTATTGCAGTGCGCAAGTTTTCCATTGAATGACAACTCACGCATTAGGTATAAATGACAATTTGCGCATTAGGCTTGATATAGGTGTTATCACCAAATGGAAAGCCATTTTTAATGGATAGCCATTGTCCCATAACAGAAGATTTCCCCCCAGAAGATTACAGGAATTATTAGCAAATATAGGCTAAGTCATAGATTGATCCAGGATAATTTTGAATAGTCTATAGCCTACATGTAACCTTACACGTACCATCGCACATCGCCTGGATGTTGATGGAGTGGGCTGAAAGCAATTCGGCATTCCCCTTCGCTGAGGGACAGGTAGCGGTGGTCTTTGACCTATGGACCCTTTTATTATTAAATAATAATATTTCACATTGTAATCTTGATATTTTTAGTCATACATTTGCGTGCCCCTGTGTGTAACAGACAGGAGGGTGTACGCGCATTGCGCACACACCTATGTAGACGCACTTATATGCGCCATTAAAATAACATGTAAACAACAGGTTTGTGGTGGTTTTAGTGCAAGCGCTTTCTGCTGGCTCAAGATAGCAATACGCCAAAAATAATCCTGGCCACTCCTCATCTTAAGATCAACACGCCCAGTTCACTTGTAATGGGCGCAAGAATACATGGTATTTACACGATGTGAATGCAAGGAGTTATAATGAACCATGCACCGGGTGTAAGATAGCAAAGACACTTGCGTTTGGGTTAGCGCCGCTTCGCGCCGGGTGTAAGATAGGGCCCTATATCTCCCTTTTCTTTCTTCAATTGTTGAAAAACTTTTTTCTTCTTAATACAGTTATTGAGGCCATTAACGCTTAAAGAAATAATATTCAAGTTACTCATAAAATAGATATATTATGTTGTCCTGGGTATACTTATGATCTTGGGTATCATTTAGTGACTCTATTTGTTCTGTACGATATATTGCTTCGAGGAGTGTAGATAAGATATAAACAACATAGAAGGGGGTGAAGACAACCAGACCCCAATTAAGTGCATAATAAAACCTAAAAGTGACTTCCTGCTTTGCTACCTTAATGCTTGGGTAGCTTACTCTACTTGTCCATGCATTCCTCATTGCATGGTAAGGTATGCGTTCTATCAAAGAGAATGAACGCCTTATCTTTCCCAAAACCAAATTGAGTTACGTGCGTCAGCTCTTCTTGTTAACTCCTAGAACCCTTTTTACAAAACTTAGTTTTCAAATAATCTAATGTAGCCTATTGCTTTAAATTATACAAGTTTCAGTATCTTGAAAAGGGAAAGAAAAAAAGAAAAAAAAAACAGGAAACAAACAGAATATTCTTATTCTTTCCTTCTCTTCCTCTCTCCCCTGACTGGGGAATCATCACATGCAACATTACTCCCAAACTAAATAAAAATCCAACCACATAAAGAAAAACTTATTTGTATTTAGGCATATATCAAACAAAAAAAAATATATAAGAAACGAGAAGGGAGAAAAATCCCTCAGTATTACTGATTGAGATGGCAGGTATGCCATCCGCTAAGTTACGGCTTGGTGGGGCATGCCCCATACCTATACAGCACCGAGAGTTTGGCACTTTTCAGGGTTTCCTACAGAAGTAACCACAATGACCATAGACTCTCAGCCCTTAAAAGCATTAACTTCTGTATGTTCTGACCTCATGTAACCACACAGCATTCAGATACAACTTCACACATCCACACAATAAAGCCCCAAACTTGGGTTATTTTGCCATTTTTCTCCTTCCTCTTCTGCTTCTTCTTCTTCTTCTTCCCATTTCTCCTGCCAAACTGCCTGCCTCTGTTGCGATGTTATCCTATGGGGAGAATTATTATTTGAGGGTATGGTCTGTATACCCTGCTCATCAAGCTTATCATCCAATAAAAACGCTTCATACTAATGTTTTTTAATGTTAATGGAGCTAATGGCTTCATGCTTTCCAAGAAGCTACTGTGGCTTTGTGGTTAGAACTGCAGTCTCTCACACAGTGGATTGTGGGTTTGAGCCCAGCAGGGCACATGCTTATTTTCCACAAAAAACAATGTGCAACTGTTGAGTACTTTTCATTTCTTAGACTGTTATTATTTTCACATTAACGTCTTTTTATTGCAAAGGCAAAAGAGGTTTCCAATATTAACTGTTCAATGTTTCACTTGTATTTCACTTGTACTATATCACACCCTCCCCAAACCGGATGCTTGCTCTTGTCTGGTTTGGGGAGGGTGTTACGCTCTGCTCTTGCGGTCATGACTGACTGACTGTGGAAACCCAACCTCAACATACCCTTGCCTCGACCAACATTTCTTTATTCATTAATTTCTTCACTTCAGCTCTGTTCACTTTATCCTTTTCACACATAACACAATGTCACCATAAAATTAACTACTAGGAAAATTAAGAATTTACGATAATAGCCTACATTAACCTCTTGCTGCCAAACGCCCCCTAGCAGTAACACGGGCGTTACGGAAATGATTAAATTATACATTTCATTAATTTAATAATATATAATAAACTGCTCACCTCAATATTTTGATTAAATATCCTTAAGATATATCCATTCCTTCTGGGAAAGTGGTTTTTAAGCCCAAAACGTTGAGTTAAAACTTCGTAAATTACGTTGGAAACAACGACCTAATTCCCAAACATGTATTGCAGCTTGATGTCACACCATAAACAATGTGCTGGTAAACTGTTCTGCTTAATTGTATTTTACAAAACTTTGGTTTGCAAAATCGTTATACCTTTAGACTTCAAGAAAAAATACTTTAAAACTTTCATGCGGCTGTACATGATTTGTTTCACATTTTAAACCGACTTGTGCTTTTCAGCACTTCATTATGAGTCGTTTGGCTGTGTTCAGTTTGGCGTTGTGAAACTCAGCCAGTTTCTGAAGTACCAATCCCGTGGCTTAGTATATTTTAGCCAAGGGGGTTTTGTACTTTTTTGCACAGTTATATGCAAAACCGTCGTCAATTGGGTGTATTTCTTTGACTGATTGCACCATAGGCCTATCTGAAGTGGGAAAAACGTGCATCTACCCGCCTCCACTGTGAGTGTGATTTGCTTTCCATTGGGTTTTTAAACTGTCAAATATTCCAGTCAATAGCGAAGACTCTTATCTTTCAGACAAGCCCTCATTCAACACAATGGGTTAGGTTGTCACAGAAATACAATTGCGTGTAAGAGGAGGAGGCGTACAAGCGTAATGTTCCTACCAAGATGGCGCAGAGTGTTTTTAGCTTGTAGCAGCTAGCTACATCCCGTTTAGCAAAGTATGATTCATTAGGTAACGGCGGCTGTTCATCTTTTTACTTTACAGTCTCTTTCATACAGTTTTTCGTTAGTTATGTCTAGGTTATTCAGGCGTTTCTCTGTGCAGCAGGTCCTAGCCCAAAGATGTTTTTGCGATGTTGTCTCAGTGACGCTGAGTGGTAAGCAAACATATTTTTTTGCTGGTATACCAGTGCGAATTCACTGTTATGTATAAAATGAATCCCTCTGAATTAAATTAATATAGCTAACATTACTATAACAATGTAACAATGGCAAGCTAGCCAGCAAAATTACACATAGCAGCTGGCTATCTATTTGTGTCTGAGACGAGCTGTTCTGAATTTCTTTTGAATGAAATGGTGTCTGACGTGTTTGTTTAGAAGTTATTGTTCCACATTAGTAAATTGTTCTGTATGCAGTACAGCAGGCTGTGCAGGTAAACGAATAAGCAAATGATGCATGACGTAACATGAGGGATAGATAACATGAGGATGAGTTTGTTGTTGATTATTATGCAGGGTTTTATTTTATCTAGGAAACTGGTGGACATTTGATCTTGTTTGCATAAGGTCCGTTTACCTGGGCTCTTTTCTGGCTAATGGGGCTCTGGTGGAATACAAGATTCACTGTGCTGCTACATGGGTTTGGAGAGCTTTTTGGGGACCACGGGTAGGCTAGTTAGTTGTGTAATATGAAACACACCAAAGACACATCTAAAAATTTACTTTTATTGCCAGTTATCAAATTTTATTGTAAAACTTAAAAAAAGGAATCATATTGAGACTTTTCTGGAGCCTTGCCATTTTGCACAATTTGGCACAATTTGTGCCAACTTTGGAAACCGAAATGGTTCACCTGAAAAAAAGCTCTGTAGAATTTGAATGGTTTGATATATTCACACCATATTTTTAGCAGAGATAGGCAGCATATTGCCGAATCACAAAGAGGAGTTATTTCCTCCATAGCACTTGTAGCTCATCAGGTAGAAAATCAGAAATTTGTAGGTACCTGTTTTTTTGTTTTTTCACAATTTCTGTACATAAATTGTTGTAATTAAGTAGCAAAACGTGTCTGTATATGAATTATGACTGCTTAGTCATAATAGTGCAGTTCTCTGTTTTAATAAAAGCTATGAACCATATTTGTAGTCTTTACAGTTTTTGAGATAAACAGCTTTGTTGGTCACTAGTAAAAACAGGTGAGAATTGGTATATTTTGCCCTTGGTATTAAGAGGTTAAGAATTGATGATAGCCTCTTTTAAGCTGCAAGCCTTTAAGAGATCGGATTTATAAACCACCAATTCCCCAAACATATCTGATTCATGGTTAGTCACTTTAAAAAAAAAAAACACACAATAGCCTCCGAATGTGGCTCTAGTCTACGCTATTCTGCTGATAATGTAGCTTATTGCAAACACTTTTAATTATAATAATAATAATAAGAAGAAGAATCTCTGGTATGTACTTTCTTAGTAGTACCTATTTTTTTCTTTCTGGCGAAGATTCCTGGGAAATATGCGTTGTCCAATTACGCTTGTTCGCCAATGTTACTGTTGCCAGAGAAATGTCAGTCTGCTTCTCGTCAGGAAGCAGATACAAGCTAGGCTACTACGAAGTGAATCAACATGCATTATAGCCTACATTCATTGCACTACAGAAAACTAAACTAAACCTAGCTGTCTGGTGCCAAAACATTTCCCGCAGGTCACGTTCTACACTACCGGAAAAACAACTCTGCTGTGCTTATGAACTCACTAGCTCGCTAGCTCGTAGCCCACACATGGAAGGTTGGAGTTACGCATCCGGCAATCCAGTGTTGAATAGCCTAACGTTAAATGTATTTCATAGAATACTAATAGCCCTATTTTAAAACTGTATTTCCATATTTTACTGATGCAAACTATTTAGGCTGTACTAGCTATTTAGGCTGTATGTCTTTCAGCTAGCATGTGTTTGCATCTAGCCCATTGTGCATACATGTCTCCATATAGACTTGGTTCATTAATTTACATGCTTCTTCATGATCCATAGCTCAGGTGGTGCTGTTCATTGTATTTCATTACACAATAAATACTGCTCATCTACAAACTCTTTTAATGTAATTGTGTGCTGTCTGTAATAGGATAACTGTTATCATTCTTGTCAATAGAGGGCGTTATGGTTACATGAATGTCTTCATACGTTTCTTTGGAATGCATGTCTCTCTCCATGTTTATTTTCATGCATTATTCATCATTAGTTAGCTATAAAAAATAAGTGATATCAGATCAAAAACATCTACGATGTAAAAAAGCCAAGTTACTCACGCATAGCCTACATAGCGCTGTCTATAAGTTCTTAATTCCAACTTGCAAAAACTAGGCCTGTCTTTAAAAGTCTTGATATCAAAATGTGGCCAAGTTACAACTAACAATATTGCCTATCGTACCTCACACTAAATAAACTAGCTCTATTCCGAAGCAATGCTATCCAAACTTTCCTAAATTATTTAATGCAACTTGGCCCTGTGTTTCTTCATCTTACCATCTCAACAGAATGTGGTCAATGAAACTGTATGTGCCACATCAAACTGCAAAATGAAAATAATTTATAGTGGAAATACTCTGATTCAGATGTGTTGCACTTAGAAATTAAACAGAAAAATTACTACACTATAGGGCATGTTTGAACAATTGTCTGCATCCACTGCTTTGGGTCTATGAAAAGCACAGAATGAATACAATGTATTATTATTGTTATAATTATTATTATTATTATGTATTTATTGATTTATTTATTTGGATTTCTATCAAAACCTGTGTGGTCCTACAGAGCATAGATATCCTTGTGTTCCCAAAATTCTGTTTGCAAATATCATAAATACTATTATGTTAAGAAAATTGGTACTATTAGTTATTTGCCACCATCTGACCCACAAACATGTCTGGATATGTTTGTAAAAAATGCTATATGTACGCTATTTTCTAGGTAAAAATATTACTCATTTTTATCTGCATTTATTTATTCATCACCCCTTTCTCTATTGTACATGATGTTTCTTCATATAAATGTCTGTTTGTGAATTGTAAAGAATTCTGTAGCAGCAGTTAACATTTTAAAACCTGTACATTTTCTAAAGTAAACTTGCCAAGAAAGTACAACCATATCCTTTCTGGAGTGTAATTATTCATCAACTGTTAAAAACATTAATTGAAATCATATGTTGTTCCATGAGGCACAATCTCTTCACATACAAAGATGAAGAAACACAGGGCCAAGTTGCATTAAATAATTTAAGAAAGTTTGGATAGCATTGCTTTGGAATAGAGCTAGTTTATTTAGTGTGAGCTACGATAGGCAATATTGTTAGTTGTAACTTGGCCACATTTTGATATCAAGACTAGGCAGGCCTAGTTTTTGCAAGTTGGAATTAAGAACTTATAGATAGCACTATGTAGGCTATGCGTGAGTAACTTGGCTTTTTTTACGTCGTAGACGTTTTTCATCTGATCTAATACTCTCTGATTTCCTCTTAGTCAATGTCATCTTTTTCCAAAATTACTCTAAGCACAGAGAACATATGACATTATTTTTAATTTCAGACCTAACCTGTAGTTTATGTCAACCTAATCGGTTATAAACGTAACGCAAGTTCTTAACTTCAATGCAACAGAGATCCATAAAAAAAACAAAAAAAAACAACAACTTAAAGCCAGGGGATATATCAGAACAAAAAAAAGAAAACACATATGGGGAGTAAAGTGCATATCCATATGTTTATACACGCACCGATGCATGCACACACACACATATCCACACACCCACACATATACGTATACACATATACCCGCTTACATGCTGGTGGCGCACCGTGTGACGCAGAACAAGGCACTCAGAAACCCCACCCCCCAACGTATGATCACTCTCAAACTACTTCCGCTTAAATGGTTTTGACTAAATGGAGTGCCATCTTAGATCTTCAGCAAATTAATCGTTCGATTGCCAATCAAGCAAAATAAACGAAAACAGGTTTAGTAGCGTAGGCCTACTACTTGACTTTAAGGTAACGCCCCTTTTTGCAGTGCATATATTTATTTGCGGCCGTTGTTACATAATTTTATAACACAAAGAAAACTCGCAGTACACAAAAATCACTATATTTATTGACATTTAATAGTCAATTATTTAATTGCTTGGTTGATAATCCAAAAAAAAAAGTAGGCCAATGGAAACAGGCCAAGAGTAGCCAATCTATCCAAAGGCAATGCCACCGAATATCTCGTCCACCCCGCAGGGCACGCCACCGATACATACAGTGCATCCGGAAAGTATTCACAGCGCTTCACTTTTTCCAGATTTTGTTCTGTTACAGCCTTATTCCAAAATTGATTAAATTCATTTTTCCCCTCAAATTTCTACACACAACACCCCATAATCACAATGTGAAAAAAGTTTTTGAGATTTTTGCAAATTTATTAAAAATCAAAAACTAAAATTTCTCATTTACATAAGTATTCATACCCTTTGCTTTAACGTATTTTTAAAGTATCATATTTCATATTTGGTCGCATATCCTTTACATGCTGTTACTTCCTGAAGTCTGTGACCATCAACATCAAAACACTGTCGATATCTTATTTTCAGGTACTGTTACAAGCGATACTATAACCTCTCTGCATTTGAATGGATCTCTATGGAAATTGGGGGGTGGGACTAGATTCAGCTGGAAATTACACTGGTAGAGTATGGAACACATGGCTGGCTAAATGGCTGGGGTCTGAGCTATCAAACGAGCCCCAAACCATCACTCTGTTGCCAGATATGGAGTAGATGTGGATGGATCACTGCAAGGGTTATTTCTCCGGACTCATTTTCCTATAGAACTCTATGGGGAAAAAAGTCAGTGATTCTCTCTCTCTCTCTCTCTCTCTCTATCTCTCTCTCTCTCGCACCTGTGCGTGATTGTGGACTGAGTGAGCGTGGAGTGAATGAGGCTACAGAGCGCGTGAGTTTCTTTCTGCCTATTTTCTATCTTTTTCATTATGTTAGTATAGTTGTTGTTGGTGTTTTGTTTATTTACTTTTGTTGGTTTAGTGAGTTTTGTGTTTATAGTTGTTTTTTGAATCAGCCTGCCAGCGTTTTGGCTGGTCGGCGTCTAACGTCATGGTAAATGGCGACTTCACCCGGCTGACGCGGAAACATGGCATCAAAGTTGTTGTCAGTTTTCCGTGCAGTGTGGAAGACGTCGGGTTGGCTGTTGGAAAGATAGTCGGCTACAACAGCGTGAAATCGGCCGCTCGGATGAACGGTGCGGTCGTTCTTTTTTTGGATCAGGTAGAGAAAGTGAACCGGGTCGTTGAGTCTGGTATCACCATCAATTAAATGTTTGTGCCGGTGTTGCCACTGACGCAGCCCGCAACTAAGATCACTCTATCTAATGCCCCTCCATTCATAACGGATGAATTCCTCAGTAGAGAGCTTTCCAGACATGGGAAAATTGTGTCTCCAATTAAAAAAGTTCTGACTGGATGTAAATCTCCTCTGTTGAAACATGTGGTGTCTCACAGGAGACAATTCTACATGATATTAAACAATAAGGATGAGGAGCTGAATCTCCGCTTCCATGTGAAAATTGATGATTTTGATTATATTGTCTTTGCTACCTCTGCTGGTATGAAGTGTTTTCACTGTAGTGTAGAGGGCCATACAGCTAAAGTTTGCCCCAGGCGGGGGGAGACGGCTCCTGCTGTCATGCAGACAGCAGCTGCTGTCAGACAGTGAGGTGGACAGTGTTGTGTCTGACAGTGAGCTGTCTAGTGTGAAACTGACCAGTAGTCAGGAGAGAAATGTTTATACAGCTAAAATGATCAAAACTTTTCTCCAGCAAACAAAAAACAAGCGTATGGTCAAAGTGGATGAATATTTGGATGAATACTTTCCAGACAAAAAGGGTTTTTGTATCTCTGCTAAGTTCCACATGAGCAGAGAGGAATCAGACATCACTGAGCAGGAAATGTATAGATTGAAGAAACTTGTGCAAAAAGTTCAGAGATAACTAGACAGTAATGATGAATAGGAATTTTGTTTGTACTTTACCTATGGTATTGATTATTGTTGCTTCATTTATTGCACTCATTATGAATAATTTTAAAGTAGGGAGTTTAAATGTAAATGGGGCTAGAGAGACAAAAAAAAGAGCTTTAATATATGAAACAGCTAGAATGAAACACATTGATGTGCTTTTTTTGCAGGAAACACACAGTGATGTTTGTAGTGAAGTGGAATGGAATAGAGAGTGGGAGGGAGATGTGGTGTTAAGCCATGGTACCACACTCAGTGCAGGAGTCGGGTTTCTCTTCTCCAGAAACTTTAATCCAGTTTCTCTGGAGGTCGAGCACATTGTGGAGGGGAGGTTTCTGTTGGTTAAAGCTGTTTTTGATCGTTTTAATGCTATTTTTGTCAATATTTATGCTCCAACTAATGGTGTAGAGAGAAAACTGTTTTTAGAAAAAGTTAATGATAAATTAAATGGCTATGGATCGGAGTTTTTCATTTTCCTGGCTGGGGATTGGAACAGTACTGAGAATGAGTCTTTAGACCGTAATCATGCAGAGCCTCATCCAGCTTCCCAGCACGCTCTGAGGCAACTGGTCAGTTCTCATGGCCTGGTGGATGTATGGAGAAGGATGCACGCAGACACCAGACAGTATACATGGTCTCACCTGAGGGGGGATAGGATTTCCTTAGCCAGGCTTGATCGTTTGTACTGTTTTAAGCATCATTTTAATATTTTTAAGATGTGTAGAATTATGCCTGTTGGATTTACAGATCACTCCTTGCTTTTATGTAATGTTTATATTAGAAATTTTGTGCCTAAAAGTGCTTATTGGCATTTTAATTCTGTTTTGACTCTTGATAAGAATTTTAGAGATGCACTTGTTTGTTTGTGGTCTGCTTTTAGACACAGGAAGAGTGTTTTTGAATGTCTTAAACAGTGGTGGGACCATGGAAAGATTCAAATTAGGCTTTTGTGTCAGCAACACACACTTAATGTCACCCGTGACATCACTAGATCAGTGAAAGATCTGGAAACTGATATTGTGGAACTGGAAACATTGAGTGACTCCACAGGAAATCAAGAATATATTGAATTTCTAAAAACTAAAAAGATGGCTTTGGCCGACCTGCTGGGTACTAAAGTACAGGGGGCGCTGTTGAGGTCTCGAGTCCAGAACATTACAGAGATGGATGCTCCCTCTAGCTTCTTCTTTGGCTTAGAAAAAAAACAAGGACAGAAAAAAGTAATCCACTCTCTCCTTTCAGACATAGGGCAGGAGCTGACAGAACCTGGTCAAATAAGAAAGAGAGCTGTTGATTTTTACTCCTCTCTCTACACAAGTGAATATGAGGAGGACGATGCACTGTTTGAGGAGTTCTGCAGTGAACTACCTCAGGTCTCTACGGAGACAAACTCTCAGTTGGTGGGGCCTTTGCAGAAGCAGGAGCTTTACGCTGCCTTGCAGAGTATGCAGGGACGGAAGTCTCCGGCCTGACTGTTGAGTTCTTCAAAGCTTTCTGGGATATTCTGGCAGACGACCTGTTGGAGGTGTTTAATGAGAGTCTGACTTCTGGTTCATTGCCACTGTCCTGCCGCAGAGCTGTCATTACCCTCTTGCCTAAAAAGGGTAATTTGCAGGATATTAAGAACTGGCGCCCTGTGTCTCTCCTCTGCACAGATTACAAAATTCTGTCTAAAGCCTTAGCCAGCAGATTGAGAGAAGCTATGGAGCAGGTCATCCATCGAGACCAGACGTACTGTGTGCCTGGCAGGTCTATGGAGGACAATATCTGCTTGGTCCGAGATGTTTTGGAGGTTTCCAGTTCATCAAATGTCAAGACTGGTCTGATCTCTTTGGATCAAGAAAAGGCCTTTGATCGCGTTGAACACTCCTTCCTCTGGAAAGTTATGGAGAAATGTGGGTTCGGCGCTGGTTTCATTAACATGATCAGAGTGTTATATAGTGACATCGAGAGTGTGTTGAAGTTATTGGTGGTCTGTGTGCTCTTTTTAGAGCGTGTAGAGGTGTCCGGCAAGGCTGTGCACTCTCTGGCATGCTCTATGCGCTCTCCCTGGAACCCCTGCTGCAGAAGTTACGCACAAGCATTGAAGGCCTGTCTCTATCTGGTGTTAGTGAGAACATTGTTTTGTCTGCTTATGCGGACGACGTTATTGTTTTCATCAAAAATCAGAGTGATATAGATGTTTTAGTCAATGTCACTCACAGTTTTAATACAATGTCGGCAGCGAGAGTGAACTCGAACAAAAGTGAAGCCCTTGCTGTCGGTGATTGGTGTGATGGTCTCCCGCTTCTTCCCCAGAATTTAGCCTGGAAAAAGGACGGCTTGAAGTACCTTGGAATATTTTTGGGTAGTAAAACTATGGTCCAGAAGAACTGGGAGACTGTCACTGAAAAAGTAGATGGAAGATTGGCAAAATGGAAATGGCTGCTCCCTCTGATGTCTTTTAGAGGTAGAGTGCTTGTGCTTAATAATCTTGTAGCCTCTCTACTTTGGCATCGTCTGACATGTGTAGACCCCCCATCAGGGTTATTAGCCCAGATTCAAGTGAAAATGGTAAATTTTTAATGGGACCGGTTACACTGGGTACCGCAGGGTGTGTTGTATCTGTCTAGAGAGGAGGGAGGACAGGGCCTTATCCACCTGGCCAGCAGGACAGCCACCTTTAGGTTACAGTTCATTCAGAGGTTTTTGAGTGGTCCTGCTGATTTAGTGTGGAGAAAGGTGGCTAGTTGTATCCTGAGACGTGCAAATAATTTGGGGCTGGATGCTACTCTGTTTTTAATTGACTCTAAATTTCTAAAGTTAAATGGGTTACCTCCGTTCTATCAGGGTGTTTTTAAGTCTTGGGCACTCTTTACCTGCACAAGGTGCAATGGTTCTAACTCTCTGCACTGGTTGTTAAAGGAGCCGTTGGTCCATGGAGCGAGGTTTGATGTCTCTGGTGATGTCACGCCCGGACTGATGGCAGCACTGTGTAAAACAAAGACTCTGTGCCTGAAACAGCTGGTTGATGCGGTGGGGCCGGCGCTGACTGATGTCGGGGCGGTGGGTTCACTGCTGGGCATCCGCTCCGTCCGTGTGACTCAAAGGGTCCTGGAACTCTGGAAGCAGAGGCTCACAGGGAGCGAGAGGAACCTCATCATGCAGTACAGACGAGGAACTACTGTACCTGACCACACTGACCCGTTCCCCAGAGTTTTCTTGAACCCGGTGTTCGGGGAGTTGAACGGGCCTTTATTGACTGCTAGTAACGTTGAAAAATTGAGCCTACATGAAGCAGACAAAAGGACTCTGTATATGAACTGTGTAAAGGTAATCAACAGGAATGGACTGAGCAACAGGCCACTCAATGTGTGGATGGACAGACTGAGTGCAGAAGTTCCAGACTCTGGTTCTGACTTTGATGATCGGCCGAAGCCTCAGTGGAGGGTTTTGTATAAACCTCCCTTGAGGAAAAGGGCGGCTGATCTCCAGTGGAGAATTCTGCATGGAGCGATTGCCACGAATGCGTTCCTTTCTGTTATTGATCCTGCTGTATCTGACAAATGTCCATTTTGTGATGAACGTGAAACAGTGTATCATCTCTTTATTGGATGTAGGAGGCTCATCGATTTTTTCAGCCTTTTAGATCGTGTCTTTAACCTGTTTGGCGTGATGTTTTCTGAGGCCTGTTTTATTTTTGGAGCAGGTTATAGAAGGCAAAACAGAACTAAGTGGCAGTTGCTAAATTTTCTTTCAGGGGAAGCCAAACTGGCAATATATGTCAGCAGGAAAAACAAAATAGGAGACAGAATAGGTCAGGATGCTACATCAGTGTGGCTGTGCAATGTCAGGTCTAGATTGAGGCTGGAGTTTGCTTTTTACAGTATGATGGCAGATTTGGAGTCATATAGATCAAAGTGGTGCTATGGGGACATTATTTGCTCTATTGCTGATGATGAACTGTATTTTTCACCTGTGTTTATAGTTTGATTCTATGTACAAGCAAATAGCTGAGAGTGTTTTAGGTTGTTGTTGTTTTTTTGTATAGTGTGAGAATCAGAATCAGAATCAGAAATTCGTTTATTGCCATTGTATGAACATACTAGGAATTTATGACGACGTCAGTAGTGCTTAACCACATTACAACATTAGGTGCAAGGACAGGACGGACAGTGCAAGACAGGACTTATAAAGTGCAGTAATACAGGTAATAAAAAAGCAAGTCACAGTGCAAATTGGGACCGTGCTGTAAACAATAATACAGGTAAACAAGTCACAGTACAAATTGGGACAGTGCTGTAAACAGTCCAGTGCAAAAATTTTGCAGGGGGGGGGGGGAGTCAAAGGGGGACGCAAGCCATGTTGATTCGGCTGGTGGCCGTGGGGAAAAAACTGTTTCTGTGGCGAACAGTGTTAGTTTTTATCGACCGCAGCCTCTTGCCGGAGGGGAGCAGTGAGAAGAGGCCGTGGCCCGGGTGGGAGGGGTCAGCTATGATCTTTCTGGCCCGCTTCAGCGCCCTGGAGTCGTGCAGGGCCTGGAGGGAAGGCAGGTCACAGCCGATTACCCTCTCGGCAGAGCGTATGACCCGCCGCAGTCTAGTCTTGTCCCTGACTGAGGCTGCAGGAAACCAGGTAGTGATGGAGAAGGTGAGAATGGACTCGATGATGGAGGTGTAGAATTGTACCATCATCAACAGTCCGGATGTTTACGTTCCACACTCATTATCTGTTCGGCGAGTGTGCTTTGCGCCTCCTGCACTGGGGCGTCCGGTGGAATATACACGCTCGCTAAGATAAATGAGCTGAACTCGCGGGGGGAGTTGAATGGGCGACAGTTTATGAAGAGAGATTCTAGTGTAGGTGAACAGTGCCGGTGGATCACTGACACGTCTTTACACCACGCTTCATTCACATAAAGACAGACCCCCCCGCCACGGGTTTTACCGGACAGATGAGGCTCGCGGTCCGCGCGATGTAGTTGGAACCCCTCCAGGTGTACTGCTGCGTCGGGGATCGCGTCGGACAGCCATGAGAGAGATTATGAGAGGGTAATGTTAATTATTTATTGAAATAAATGTATTTTTAAAAATCTAAAAAACTCTCTCTCTCTCTCTCTCTCTGTGCATGCTGGGAGTTTGGTGTCGGAGAGGGGCGTTTGCTGGGAGCGTGTGTTTGAGTGTTGGTGAATTTTTTCTTTTATTTTCTTTTCTTTCCTTTCTGGTAATATTACATGATTCAGTTTACTATTGATTTGAATTAGTTTTAGGTATCGGTGGTTGGTGTTTGTTTTTGGCTGGCTCTTTGAGCCAGGTGCTTTGGTGAGGATGGCGTCCAGAGAGACGCCGTCTTTATCTCTCCGGCACGGAGTGAGGGTTGTGCCGGAACCGAGTGTCACGGTAGAGGAGGTGTTGCTCGCCGCTGGAGAACAAGTCGGCCATGGAAACATTGCTTATGCGTCTCGCATGAATAAAGCGGTGGTAGTATTTCTGAAAGAAGAGCGCCTTGTCAGTCAGTTGATTGAGAAAGGCGTTTTTCTTAATGATGTATTTGTACAAGTCTCACCGTTGGCTACTCCCTCTACGAGGATAACTGTATCTGGAGTGCCTCCATTTATTCCGAACGAGGCGCTGGAGCGAGAACTGCGGCGCTTCGGGAAGTTTGCTAGCACTTTTAGAGCGATAAACCTCGGATGCAAAAATGAAAAATTAAAACATGTCCAGTCTCTACGTAGACAGGTTTTTATGTTTCTTGATTCCCCCACTCAGACCCTAGAGGTATCCTTTCGGGTTAAATACGAGGAAGGTTTTTATATGGTCTACGTTAGTTCAGGAAATGCTAAGTGTTTTGAATGTGGTGACGTGGGACACAAGCGTTTCGCTTGCCCGCATAGACGGCAGACTCCGGGCAGTGCTGAAAACAGCACCCCGGTCCCTGAGCCTGAAGCTAGTGGAGAGACTAGTGAACTGGGAGAGGTGAGACAGACAGCGCAGAGAGGAGGCCCCTCTCAGGAGAACGTAATAGAACCGCAGACACAACAGGCCGAATCTGTAAAGGAGGCAGCGGTTTTGGGCACAGCCACCGCCTCGGGAGAAACGTCTTTGAAGGGTGGGTCGGAAGATACTAGTGCCGAAACACTGGAAAGTGTTGAGCTCGGTCAGAATGAGCAAAGTAGCGGAGAGGGCGCGGTAGAGGCGCCTGCCATTGGTAGTCAGGGGAACAGCGAGATTGAAGATATGGATCAAGATTACGAGTCGGATACCCAGTCGGTGTCTGATGTCTTGTCTCAGGGTGGGGATGTGTATACATTAGAGGAAATAAATGAATTCCTTGACGAAACTTTTGGGAAATCTGTAAAAGTGGGAGATTTCTTCCCAGATACAGATAAATTCATAAAATCTGTTACTGCGTTGCAGAAATTAGTTAGCGTGCAATCGCTTGATGAAAAAAAACGGTTTCGGTTGAGAAAGCACGTTACTGCACTAAGGAAGGCCGATAGGCCATTGAAAGGAAAGAATGTCAAAAAAATAAGAATAAAATAAAAATGAAGATGATCATGCATCACTTGGTGTTTTCTCGCTGCTGGTTTCCACTACTGACTTTACTTTTAATTTATCTTTTTATTTTTTTTATGAAGGGGTTTCAGGTTGGGTCTCTAAACATAAATGGTGGGAGAGATAGACAGAAAAGGGCTATGGTAGCTGAGGTTTTTCAGCAGAAAAAATTAGATGTCATTTTCCTTCAAGAGACTCACAGTGATCAGGAAAATGAACTGGAATGGGGCCTATGGTGGGAGGGACAGCATGTTTTAAGTCATGGGACAAATTTCAGTGCAGGAGTAGCCATTCTTTTTGCACCTGGCTTGGGGGTTAGTGTGTTAAAGACAGAGGAGGTTGTGAAGGGAAGAGCGGTGTTAGTTAAGGTGGAGATAGAGGAGAATGTTCTTTGTCTCCTCAACATATATGCCCCCACTATAGGTTGTGAACGGGTTGTATTTTTCAGGGAACTTAGGGATGCACTGTTGCAGTATGATCAGGGGGAAGTAATTGTAGTTGGGGGGGACTGGAACTGCACTATAGATTTTACAGTGGACAGGATAGGGACAGAGCCTCACCCTCAGTCCTCTTCCTCTCTAGCAAGATTTATTTTACAGTTAGAGCTGATAGATGCCTGGAGAATCAGAAATTCAACAGCCAGGCAATACACATGGGTCAGGGTAGCTTCTGGAGCACACAGTGCGGCACGGTTAGATCGTTTTTATATTTCCAAGGTTTTTAGTGCTAGACTTTTAAATGCTTTTATTCATCCTGTTGGGTTCACGGATCATCACCTTGCTACAATGGACCTCTGCCTTACTGCCACTTCACAATCTGTGTCCTACTGGCATTTTAACACAAAGTTGCTGCAGGATCAGGTTTTTATTGAAAAATTTAAATGTTTTTGGGGGCAATGGCAGGAAAGAAAGGGGCAGTTTGAGTCTGTTAGCCAATGGTGGGAGGTAGGTAAAGCACAGATACGTGTGTTCTGTCAGCAGTACACCTCTCATTCTTCTGTTGAAGTAAAGCAGACTATCAGAATGCTTGAACAGGAGATCAGTAAGATTGAGAGAGATAATCTCTCAAATGGGGGGATGGAGAACAGTGGTAAGATGCAGGAGAAAAGGCAGGAGCTCAGCTCCTTTTTACAAGAGAGGGTAAAGGGGGCAATGGTGAGGTCCAGATTTACCCACTTAAAAGATATGGATGCTCCTAGCTCTTTTTTTTTTTATTTAGAAAGGTCCACAGCCCTGAAAAAACAGATGGTGTGTCTTCATCTCCCTGATGGGGGTGTCACCACTGACCCAGCCCTAATGCGGAGACATGCTGTGGCTTTCTACACCAATCTGTATAAAGCAGAGATATGTGATGAGCAGTGTGCTGCTGAGCTGCTACAAGGACTGCCTCAGCTCGGACCAGAGGAGCGTGCATCCTTAGACGCTGAACTTTGCATGGAGGAGCTTAAGACTGCAGTGATGGGAATGTCATCTGGTCGAGCTCCTGGCATTTATGGGCTGCCCACAGACTTTTATAAGCATTTCTGGGACTGCTTCGGGGCAGATTTGCTTGCATTGCTGCGTGAGTGTTTTCAGGTGGGATTTTTACCCATCTCATGTAGGCGTGCAGCACTCTCCCTATTACCAAAAAAGGGGGACTTGACTCTACTAAGAAACTGGAGGCCTGTTGCACTGCTCTGTACAGATTACAAGGTACTATCAAAGGTTTTATTGAACAGGTTGAAAGATTTTTTAGAAATACTTATTCAGAAGGACCAATCATATTGTGTGCCGGGTCGCTCTATAACCGATAACTTATTTCTGATGAGAGATGCTTTGGACGTGTGCAAACTGTACAACTTGGATGTTGGTATTCTGTCATTAGACCAAGAAAAGGCATTTGATAGAGTGGACCATGTTTTTTTGTTCTCCACCTTACGGGCCTTTGGTTTTGGGGAGGGGTTCTTGAATTGGGTGAGGTTGCTGTATAGGGGAGCATCATGCCTGGTAAAAGTGGGGGGTGGTTTGAGCCGTCCAGTGCCAGTCCACAGGGGGATCAGGCAGGGGTGCCCGATTTCAGGCCAGCTGTACAGCTTAGTAATAGAGCCCTTGCTGTGCAGGCTGAGGGACAGACTTATTGGGCTTCCACTACCAGGGGCATCAAAAAGATCAGCCTTAGTTGTGTCGGCCTATGCTGACGATATAAATGTTTTTATCAGTGGACAGAGGGATATTCAGGTGTTAGAGGAGAGCCTGAGGATCTATGGAAATGCTTCATCTTCCAAGATAAACTGGGAGAAGAGTGTGGCCTTACAAGTAGGGAGATGGGGGGAGAGAACAGCACCTAGACTGCCAGGGGGGATTAGGTGGGAGAGGGAAGGCATGAAAGTTTTAGGAGTTTTTTTGGGGACTGAGGCCTATCAGAGGAAGAATTGGGAGGGTGTAGTGGAGAAGGTGTGTGCCAGACTATCCAAATGGAAATGGTTGCTACGCCAGCTGTCATATAGGGGGAGAGTTCTAGTGGTCAATAACTTGGTCGCCTCGTCATTATGGCACAAACTGATGGTACTACCTCCACCACGTGGCCTGATTGAGGAAATACAGAGGATCCTTGTGGACTTTTTTTGGTCCGGTCACCACTGGATTAGAGCTGCGGCTCTTTATCTTCCCGTCTATGAGGGAGGCCAAGGCCTTGTGGACATCATCTCACGGGTGATGGCCTTTCGACTCCAGGTGGCACAGAAGCTGCTGTATCACTGTGGACTGACCTGGCTGGATACAGCATGCTTACTATTAAGAAGAGCAGGTCGCCTGGGGTATGATAGGCAGCTTTTTCTGCTGACACCTGGAGAGGCGGACCTAACTGGACTCACGCCTTTTTATGAGTCGGTGCTTCAGGCCTGGCGGGTATTTGAAGTCACCCATGCGCCGGATGCCACGCCAGGGATGTGGCTGTTTGAGGAGCCCCTTTTCTTCAACCGGTTTTTAAATGCAAAGACTTTGTCCTCGGCCAGTATGAGGTCTGCCCTGCGTGAGGGAGGCTGTGTAAAACTGGGTCATCTTGTTAAGGCCTCCAGTGAATCAATTGAAATGTTGGCGGAGTTGGCTGGGATTAGGTCAATAAGAACCTTACAGCGTGTGGTGGAGGAGGTCTGTGGGTCCCTACCAGGTCCCTACAGAGTGTATGTTGAGGATTGTACTCTATCTGACCAGTGGGATGATGAGTGTGAGTACAGTTTCCCCACCTTGGATGTCTCTCCTGTTGTGGGAGATTGGCAAGAAGATGGGGGTTTCCTGTCTTTTAAAATCCCAGAATTAGGGGAGTTTGAAAAGGTGGGGAAGAAGGCAGCATACTTCATTTGCGTGAAGGTGCTGCACAGACGCTCTCTGGCAGGGATGAAGGCATCAAGGTGGACTGAGTTTTTTGGCCCGGACGTATCCCCAAAAGGCAGCTGGCGGTCCCTGTACAAGCTGCCCATTGAAAAGAGGGCAGCTGACCTCCAGTGGAGGATTGTGCACGGGTCTATAGCTACAAACAGGTATCTGGCACACCTGGACCCAAGTAATGGGGTGGGTTGTCCATTCTGTTTACAATCGGAATCAATAGCTCACCTGTTTATTGAGTGTTTTAGGTTGACAGGGGTGTTTAGGTTAGTTGAGGCTCTGTTTCTTAGCTTGGGGGAGGTTTTTTCTTTTGACTGTTTTATTTTTGGGCCTAAATACACAAAAAAGAAGCGGCCAGTGCACACACTGATTAATTTTGTCTCCGGTATGGCGAAGTTAGCCATTTGGAAAAAACAAGGCGCAACAAAATCCAGGGACTGAATACTCTAGATCCAGTAATGATGATGAAAGGGATGTTGGCTGCTGGACTTAGGGTGGAGGCAGCATACTATGCGCTGGTGGGGAATATGGGAGGTTTTGTCTGTACTTGGTGTGTGGGGGGGTGCTCTATGTACATTGAATGATGATGGTGATTTATTGTTTGGTTTTTAGACAGTGTGTCATTTATTTATTTTTTCATTTTATTTTCCTTTTTTTTTTCTCTCCCGGTGAGTCTTTAATGTAAGCCGTTGGATTATATGTTTGTCTTTGTACTAATTCCCCAGTGTGATTGCACAGTGGAAGGAGTTTTTGTTTAATAAAGCATTTTATCTCTCTCTCTCTCTCTCTCTCTCTCTCTCTCTCTCTCTCTCTCTCTCTCTCTCTCTCTCTCTCACTCTCTCACTCTCTCTCTCTCTCTCTCTCTCTCTCTCTCTCTCTCTCTCTCTCCACCTTGGTTTCGCCTAAGCTACTCCCGTCTTCCGGTTGTTTGGCAGTCCTTTTTCTAGGGCACCGATTAGCCCGGCGATTCGCTACAGCTCACCAGCCCGGCGTCTTCTCCAGGTGCCGTGTATTTCCTGGTTGAGGTGGTGACGTCATCGGAACTCCTAATATGGGCATGCCGACCTTCCATCTATCACCTCTCCGTGGTTTCATCCCCGCCGGTTGCCACACTACGTACACTCATACATACATATGCAAATATCTATATATACCCACAAATCATATGCACAAACTCATAGAGCCCCTCAAAATGGTAATAGTAATAGTTTTCTTTTTTTCCATCTTTTTCTCTTAATTTTTCTTTTTTCTTTTGTTTCAAGTCTAGCTTGTATTTTATATCAACTTATTTGTTTGGGGGCCCTGTGAGTGCACTAGTTTGTTTGTTCATATACAGCTCATGACATCAGGGTTACCATATTTTAAAGCGAGATCCCTTCTCCCCCCCACCTCCCCACCCCTGAGGAAGAGAGAGAGAGAGATAACTGCTCCTCATGCTACAACATTTCTCATACTTATAGTTACATCTTATACTTGCAAATAAATGTCATTTCTGGGGAATGTCACTCACATGTCTCTAGTTCAGATTTTGCAGCCTGCATTCCTCCTCCCTTGGAAAGTTGTTTATGTCTATATGTCCAGCTTCATTTCTCTTCACATTCTTGTACTTCTGGCGCACAGTGTCCCACTCGGCTCTGGAGCCAATAGAGCCGTCCTGTTGCCCTTCTTGTAGCTTAGACTCGCCACTTGCACTTGTCATTCACCTTTCTTCCAAGGCTCTGGATGCCGGCTGTTTTAAATCGTCGATGTCCCATCTTTTTTAAACACTTTCAGTTTCGCTGGAGCGATGATATATGATTTGATATTTTCCTTCCTGAGTTGGTCCCTGATCGGCCTATACAGGCCTAACATCTGTTTTTTTCTTTGTATCGTAGTCCATAAAGGCAGCGATAATTGGTCTTGCTTGGTCCGAGCTCTCCCTGTAGATGCGGTGGGCCCCGAATGATATTGAAATCCCCTGGTAATTCCAGTACGTCATGAAAAAGCTTTCTCAGGAACCCCGTCACATCATTACCTTCACTTTCTTCCAGAATGTTGGAGATGTGTATGTTGTTTTGTCTGGACTTGCTTTCCAGATAGTCCATCTGTATTTCCATCTCATTCATCTTCTGCGTCAGGTGTTTAATGGATCGGTGTTGAGAGATGTCCGACTCGTAAATCTCTCCGACTCTGAGCTCCATCTCATCCACTCTGGTTTCTGTTTTCTGGGAGATGAGGCTGTCGGCTGTTTGGCCATCTTACTTTGTTTCTGTTGTTTTCTTTCATCGAGTTTCTTTGTTGTTGATCCGGATCAGAGGTTCATTCCCCACCTGCTATATCTCAGGTTTTAAATTTCTAACTTACAACATTTATCATTTTATAGTTATTTAAATGTAGGGGCTAGGAGGATGCCACATTCAGCCTGCCGCCATTACTCACGCGGCTGGAAGTCAGATTTCTTGACGATCTTGGCACATCGTCTAAAACGCTAGGCGCAAGTCCACATTACACAATTCTGAGAATTTTAATGCCATATATTCTCTGCATTTGCGCTTTAACTTAATGCACAAGCAGGTCTGTTTTGTCAGCTGTAAATCACTCTTTTCACAGTCTTACTGTTCACCATCATCATAGAAACCTGCCAAAGGGGCAAATTTGCACTCAAAATATTACGACGTCTAACTAGCAAAAGTGGAGTTGGACACGCCCTAAATGCACTTGCGCCATGCGTTTTAGACCATGCGCCAAGATCGTCAAGATAAAGCCCAAAGTGTCTCTTTTCTGTCTTTGTACATGCTTGTACCTGTTTTTGTGATGCAAAGGCGGATGATGAAAACTGTGCTGTGTACTTCTATTCATTTTGTTATAACAATGTGAAAGGCGCATGACATGCCCATTTTCTCGATGTACTTGACACCCAGCACCATCCAGATTCCAGATCATGAAACTTCCTTGGCGTGTGTGTCCTGTCGCGTACTTCTCTGCTTGCCGTGGTTTTCACTGTGTATGCTTCTGCTAAAAAAAGTAGTCTCATCTGAAGCACCGAATTGCAAAGTAGATTGGAGCAGTTCTCCGGGGTGACCGAAGATCCGCAAAGAATGACGTGACAAAATTATTGTCAATACCGATCAGCATGATGGAAATAATTGCCTTTAAGATACTTTTCTGAGTTTATCATAATGGTATTAGCACTGGATGGACCCGACATTCCTTTGATTTTGTGAAGATTTCAAGGTTGGTTTTTGAAGCCGTTCAGTGTCATGGCTCAACAAAGGAGCCATGCTATACAAGACAAGTTTCAAAATGTGGTGTGCAGTGGAATCAATTAATCACTGCAGTTACGCAATAAGTTAGTTTGCATCGAAGCTAGAAATTCCCCTCTAAACAAGTGTCCTTCACATGATGGAATTTGCTGTGACATTCACAGAATCAGCTCTGGAAGCTGCAGTACAGCTGTTCATTACTAAGTGGACTTAACCAGTGGCAGAGCCAGGATTACTTACCAGGGGGGTGGCGCAGTCTAGTTTTGGGAGGCCAAATCCATCATCACAAAACCAAACTATAATGCAATATATCATTGCTTTTCCAGAAAAAATATTGAAAAGAATCATCAGATCGGTTCTTATTACTATAAGTACTAATTTGGGCATGTACAGTTGAAGTTAGCATACACTTAGGTTGAAGTCATTAAAACTCATTTTTAAACCACTCCACAGATTTTATGTTAGCAAACTATAGTGTTGGCAAGTCAAGTTAGGACATCTTAGATATGGATGGATAACTTGAAGGGTTTCTTCTCCTGACTTATTTTTCCATAGAGTTCAATAGGAAGATTTGTCAGGAGAAACAACCCTTAAAGTGATCCATCCATATCTACTTCATATCTGGGCAGCAGAGTGATGGTTTGAGGCTCCTTTGATACCTCAGACCCTTGAGGACTTACAGCCATTTTACCAAGCATGTATTCCATACTGTTCCAGCATAATTTACAGCTAAATCAAGTCCCACCCCCCAATTCCCACAGAGATCCATTCAAATGCAGAGAAGTTATAGTATCGCTTCTAAGAGTACCAGAAAAAATAAGATATAAAGAGTCTTTTGATGTTGTTGGGCCACAGACATCAGGAAGTCATGGCATGCAAAGGATATGCGACCAAATATGAAAAATTTTAAGGCACAGTCAACTTAGTGTATGTAAACTTCTGACCCACTGGAATTGTGATATTGTGAATTAAAAGTGAAATAATCTGTATGTAAACAACTGTTGGAAAAAATACTCATGTCATGCACAAAGTAGATGTTCTAACTGACTTGCCAACACTATAGTTCGCTAACATGAAATCTGTGGAGTGGTTAAAAATATGTTTTAATGACTTCAAGTATATGTAAACTTTTGACTTCAACTGTAGGTTATGTTCAAGATCAGGGCAACAAAAGCAGGATGTAGAAGTACTTTATTTTCATAAGAATCACAAGATTACTCTGAGCTATGAATCTTGCTTCAATTCAGATCAATCATCCATCTGATCTGCTGTGCATCTTACACATAGTCATGTATAACTTTTTGCCATATTTCTTGCAGTTAAGTCAGGAAAGACTGTTCTTGTTCATGTTACTGCTCTGCAGGATTATAGCAAGTGAAACTGTAAAATTAGCTCATATTCTCTTTACTTGTTGTCATTTAAGATACCCAAAACATGGACTCCATCCACCCCCAAATGACTGTGTAGAAATACATAAACAAAATGTAATGGTGGCGTGACGTGTGAGGTAGGAGGGGCCAAACGCAGCAAGGGGGATTCATTAAGCACTAGGCCACTAGGACGGGAAACCCCGTAGTTAAGGGAAGGAGACAAGACAGGGAAACACACATACCAAGGCTACTAACCGGCTCACTGTCACACACCAATGAGTAGAAGCGCAAACGCCAGGTTTCTCAGTAAGAAAACCAAACAAGGCTAATGGAAACAAAGCACTGGGCTCCCATACTTCTACGAGCAAAGTGACTAAAGAAAGAGCTAGAAATAATAAACGCCCTGTCTCGGTAACAAGACGCATAAGAATAGGCGAGTAGCATAATGGCACAAATAACACACACCAAACGTACCGAACACTGCAAAACTAATACGAATTAGTATACGAGGAGGCGAAAGGAACGGAGATCTAACGTTCCAAGGCTACTCTCAGAGACTCGCAGTCAAACGCAAACCTGTCAACAAAAACGCCCAAGCTCCATATGAGGAGAGACATACCTGGAGAACGAACAGAACTACAGTTCCGAACAAAATCATCCCACAAGTAAAAAGGACGAAACTGAACAGCTGCACCGGAATTACCCGGCTAAAAGACTAACGCGAGTTTGATAGAAAATAAACGCCGTGCCTCTTGGTAAAGAGGAATGTAACGAAGAGGCGAAGGAACAGATATAACATTCCATGGCTACTTTCATAGGCTCGCAGTCACATGCAAAGACCAGGAAGCAGGAACAGAAAAGAGCCAGGGGAGATGAGTCCTAATAACTACATCCACATAGGCAAGTACCCCAGGGGGGAAGAGTCCGGATAACTACATCCACATAGGCAAGTACGCCAGGGGGGAAGAGTCCGGATAACTACATCCACATAGGCAAGTACGCCAGGGGGGAAGAGTCCGGATAACTACATCCACATAGGCAAGTACGCCAGGGGGGAAGAGTCCGGATAACTACATCCACATAGGCAAGTACGCCAGGGGGGAAGAGTCCGGATAACTACATCCCCATAGGCAAGTCCCGCATTACTCCAGAAAACAGTTTTAAATTTCAGGAGGTAAACGGAGGTAAACGCGCCGATCTCCCAGGAGAGAGAAACATTTTACAGGTGAGCCGACGGAAGCACCGTCGTCCAATAACTTTACTAGCAAAAATAACTAACACAAGCTTAGTAGAAAATACACGCCCAATAAAACTCAAAGCACAAAGGCAAGTCCCACAAAACTCCAATAAAGCACAACGGAGCAAAACGGTCTCCTTAAAAACCTAGACCTAAACATACTGGCTAAACATTAAAAGGGCAAAATGATACCGCACACAAAACAGCATAAATAATGCCAGACAATACACCACAATACAAATCAACAAACAATCAATATCGAAGCCCCGAAGGAAGGAAACGGAAAGCTTATATAGCTCACCGGCAAACACACACACCTGTGAACGCTGACGAGACTTCTCCGTGAAAAGCCGAGACGGAGCCAAAACTCCACTAACAGAGCAGCGCCCACGTGTGGCGACCGAGGAACACGACCGCAAGGGAAAAAGGGTCATAAACCATGACACAAAAGCAGTGTGCAAAGCAAATATTTCTGGAGATATGACTGATATTGTGATTTTGCAAAACACGGTTTTTGGGACAACTGACTTTAAAAGTTTTGTTGTGAATTCTGACGTTTCTCATCATAAAATATACCCTCAAACCAGGAACTAGTGTATGACATTGTTATATTTGTGTTGTCTGTAACCCAGTGCTTGCTATGATTTTGAATAAGTTTGATGATAATAGGGCTAAAACCATAAATTCATAAAAATATGAAAAAAACCTCTGATTTAGCTTAAAACCCTGATCTTTTTTCATTCTTCCACATCCCTAATTATTTTGGCATTACTCCGCAATTATCATAGAACTTCAAAACATTGATAACTGCTCTCCCTATTGAAATACCTCAAGGAGTGCCTATACATTTTGCTAGCCCGAATCAACAGGTAATTCCTTCTTGCCAGGTAGCTATCCCAAAAGACCTTGCATATGAATACTTGGAGGAAAAATGCCAGCTTGGTTCTCTATTTTGTCTGCCCCCAAACTAATTTGCATCTATATCTTGGACTAATGGCAGATTAAAGGTGGAATGTACAAAAAGGGCTTTTACCTGGGCACTTCAAGTGGACTACCCTAAATAAAGCACTGGAGCACTCATTGGAAGTCTGCACTGTAATGGGGAGTGTAAGGTTCGGAGAAGCAAACACGACCGATAAGGATTTCTAAAAGCGTATTTAGAAAGAGACACCACAAAATGCGGAATTAGCCGCACCAGGACTGGGATAACACAGGATCGGGAGCAAAACTTCCCTAGCACAAGGCAAAATAAAACAACCTCCAAAAAGCGATCTCGATAAACAGCGAGAATAACTAATAAAACCAGCTCTATGGGATTTGCCGGAGACGCCGAAGGGGGAAGCAAGCCGGAGCGCTCGTTAAACTGCGACAGCGGGGATTTCGAACTGCGCTCCCGTCTATACATCTGGCGAATGTCCGCTCTCTGGCCAACAAGATGGATGAACTTCTGCTTCTCAATAGAACAAACCCGGACTTTTACAGATCCGCCGCCCTGTGCTTCACTGAAACCTGGCTTGGTGAGCACATCCCGGATAGCTCACTCCATCTGCCGGGCTTCCAGCTCCTCCGAGCGGACCGCGTAACGGAGCTAACGGGGAAAACGAGGGGAGGCGGAATCTGCTTCTATATAAACGAAGGTTGGTGTACAGATGTCACAGTGTTGAAGAAATCATGCAGCCCTCACCTAGAAACCCTTTTTATTGACTGTAAACCGTTTTATTCACCGCGGGAGTTCTCCTCCTTTATTCTGGTCGCTGTTTACATCCCACCTCAGGCCTGTGTTAGTGAGGCATTACAACACCTGGCTGACCAGATAGCTTCCACGGAGCACAAACATCCAGACTCCCTGCTCATTGTTCTTGGGGACTTTAACAGAGCAAACCTCAGCCACGAACTGCCAAAATACAGACAGCACATTAAGTGTCCCACCAGGGACAAAAACACACTGGACCACTGCTACACCACATTAAAGGACGCCTATCGCTCTGTCCCCCGTGCAGCTTTGGGACTCTCTGATCACTGTCTGGTTCATCTTCTCCCGACTTACAGGCAGAAACTAAAATCTGCTAAGCCTGTGGTCAAGACTGTGAGGAGATGGACCAACGAGGCAAAGCTGGAGTTACAGGCCTGCTTTGACTGCACTGATTGGAGTGTTTTTGAGGCTGCTGCTAAAGACCTGGACGATCTCACTGACACTGTGACATCTTATATCAGTTTTTGTGAGGACATGTGTGTGCCGACTAAAACCTTCTGCACATACAACAACAATAAACCCTGGTTTACTGCAAAACTCAGGCAGCTTCGTCAGGCCAAGGAGGAAGCCTACAGAAGTGGGGACAGGATCCTGTACAACCAGGCCAGAAACACACTGACAAAGGAGATCAGAGTAGCTACGAGGAGCTACACTGAAAAGCTGAAAAACAGGTTTTCAGCCAACGACCCTGCGTCAGTGTGGAGAAGCCTGCAGGATATCACCAATTACAGGAGACCATCCCCCCACACTGTGGAGAACCTTCAACTGGCTGACGACCTGAACGTGTTTTACTGCAGGTTTGATGAGCCCACATTCACACCCCACACCCGCTCCGACATCAAACAACCAACTGCACCCCCTGCCACCCCCTCACCCCTCCCCACTGACCCCCCACCTGCACTCAGGATCTGTGAAGAGGATGTGAGTCAGCTCTTCCAGAGACAAAAGACCAGGAAGGCACCAGGCCCAGACGGCGTGTCACCCTCCTGCCTGAAAGTCTGTGCGGACCAGCTGGCCCCCATCTTCACGCAGATCTTCAACAGATCACTGGAGCTGTGTGAAGTACCCTCCTGCTTCAAAAACTCCACAATCATCCCGGTCCCCAAGAAAACCTCTATCACAGGATTAAATGACTACAGGCCCGTCGCCCTGACGTCTGTGGTCATGAAATCCTTCGAGAGACTAGTGTTGACCCACCTGAAGGACATCACAGGCCCCCGGCTGGACCCCCTGCAGTTTGCCTACCGGGCAAACAGGTCAGTGGATGATGCAGTCAACACGGGACTGCACTACATCCTGAAACACCTCGACTCCCCAGGGACATATGCGAGGATCCTGTTTGTGGACTTCAGCTCGGCGTTCAACACCATCATCCCAGAAATCCTCTGCTCCAAACTCACCCAGCTCACTGTACCAGCCCCCACCTGTCAGTGGATCACAGACTTCTTGACAGACCGGAGGCAGCAGGTGAGGTTGGGGAACTTCACATCCAGCACCCGGACAATCAGCACTGGCGCCCCCCAGGGATGTGTGCTCTCCCCTCTGCTCTTCTCCCTCTACACCAACGACTGCACCTCAGGAGACCCGTCTGTTAAACTCCTGAAGTTTGCAGATGACACAACGGTCATCGGTCTCATCCGGGATGGTGACAAATCTGCATACAGACAGGAGGTTGAACAGCTGGCCCTCTGGTGTGGTCAGAACAACCTGGAGCTGAACAAGCTCAAAACTGTGGAGATGACAGTGGACTTCAGGAGGAGCCCCCCAACACTGCCCCCCCTCACCATACTCAACAGCACTGTGTCTGCTGTGGAAACCTTCAGGTTTCTGGGATCCACAATTTCCCAGGACCTAAAGTGGACGTCCAACATAGTCACACTCATAAAAAAGGCCCAGCAAAGGTTGTACTTCCTGCGCCAGCTCAGGAAGTTCAACCTGCCTCAGGAGCTGCTGATCCAGTTCTACTCTGCAATAATCCAGTCTGTTCTCTGCACATCCATCACTGTCTGGTTTGGATCGGCCACCAAACAGGACAGGAACAGACTACAACGGATAGTCAGGACTGCAGAAAAAATCATTGGTGCCAACCTGCCCTCCATCCAGGACTTATACATCTCCAGAGTCAGGAAACGGGCAGGAAACATCACTGCAGACCCATCACACCCTGGACACAACCTGTTCCAACTTCTCCCCTCTGGTAGGCGCTACAGAGCACTGTACGCCAAAACAACCAGACACAAGAACAGCTTCTTTCCGCAGGCCGTCACTCTGATGAACACTTAAATCAGTCATACAGTGTCAGGAACAATCCCTGTGAAATAACATGTAACACCAAAAATCCACTGTACCTATTTATACTAAATTATAATTTGTAGTTTAACTACAGGTTTTCTTTTAACATGTACATATCATTGTCAATATACATCTAAGCACGCTGTATATACTGTATTGTATACACCCATATACTGTCAGCTAACCCAACCCACTACCTCATGTATATAATGTAACCTGTTGCATTAATAATTCCATATTTATTCCAGCATCTTTGCACTCTGCACCATTGCACTATTGTCTTTTTGTTTACAATTTCAGTGTTGTTGGTTTTTATTAAAAATTATATATTTATATCTGTACATAGTAGATAAATGTTTATGTTTACCTTTGTTCAGCTTTGTTGTCCTTGTTTTTAGCTGTATGTCTATTCTGGGTATGTACATTGAGAGCAACGGAAAACCGGAGTCAAATTCCTTGTATGTGTTCACATACTTGGCCAATAAAGCTGATTCTGATTCTGATTCTGATTTATTCTTTATTTATTATTATTTTCCTGATTTCTTTTCCCTTGCGATTGTCAGTCCGCGTTCCATGTTTTCTGAGATTCCACTCCCTGTCTTTGTCATTGCACTATTCGGGTGATTTTGGGAACATTCGGGTTTCCTCTGTATTTCGTATATCTCGTTTTCTTCCTTCTGGCTTTATTTATATTTGTATATAATACCAATGTACTAATCATACTAACTGTTAGATTAGATTTAATACTAACCTGCTAACCTACTAACATTAGGGTTTTAGAGTTCAATACTAACATTACTAATTACTAATTAATCTTGAGTTTCTATCTGCAGCTGTCATTTCCCTCCTTGTTATCCTATCCCTGTATCTATCTGTGATTTCGCATTCTCTGCACGTGTCCACTTTCGTGTCCACTTTCGTGCACTCCCCTCTGAGCTGTGCACTTGTTTACCTGCTAACTCCAGGCCGTTTGTTATCATTGTGTCTATGTGTATTCCAGTCCGTGTCTTATGTTTCCCCTGTCATTATTTTATTGGTCCCTGTTAACCCTCACTGTTCTCACCTGTGAGCAATCTCCCCTCCCTGCTTCTACACACCTGATTCCCATTATGTCTGTCTCCCTCTGTGTGTATATATACCTTGTCATTTCAGTGTTTCTTCGCGAGTTCCTTGTACTAAATATTTTGCTTCTGTGTTGCCTGTTTTTTCCGAGATTCTACCCGAGCTGTTTGTTTATTCTGTATATCTGTTTTCTAGTTTTTGTTTCCCGAGTTCTTTGCCTGTTGTTGTTTTGTTTTGTATCCAGTCTGTTTTGTTTTCTTTGTGTTCCTCCTTGGTTTGGACCCCTGCCTGTGTTCTCGCGACCCTGTTTTTGGATTCCGCTTTTGTACCTTTGCTGTGCCTTCCCGATTACGACCCCTGCCTGTTCCTTGACCATTCTTTGGACTGTGTTTTGTTTCTTTGCCTGTCTCCCTGGTTTTTGACCCTGCCTGTTATACCACGGATTGCTGCCTTGCCCATATTAAAACTTCGGTTTTTCGTATTCCTGCCTGCGTTTGGGTCCTTCCCCCTCCGACACCTAACACACAGAGAAAAGGGGGAGGTATATATACCCTCCCACATAGTGATGAAATGAACAGCCATTTTGAAAAGGAAAAAGCAATAATAATAATAATGGTCTCCATATAATGGCTTTATATAGCATATATAAATAATGTAATAATTATATCTTCATAAATCTGACACAATGGCTTCATAAATCCATAATAAAAAGTCATGCTTCATAAAGGGTGACATAATACCTCCTTATGCAACATGTTATGCCAAATGTGACAACCAACAATGTCATCTGGCTAATGGCTATACATTATACAGGGTGACATAAAACATGCTTATGTAGGATGCTAGGCTAACTGTGATGCATTTGGCATAACGTGTTGCATAAGACGGTGTTATGTCACCTTTTATGAAGCATGACATTTGCTTATGTATGATTTATGAAGCCATTATGTCATGTTTATGAAGGCTTTATATACAGTTGAAGTCGAAAGTTTACATACACCTTAGCCAAATCCATTTAAACTCAGTGTTTCACAATTCCTGACATTTAATCCTAGTAAACATTCCCTGTCTTAGGTCAGTTAGGATCAAAACTTTATTTTAAGAATGTGAAATGTCAGAATAATAGTAGAGAGAATGATTTATTTAATGGCCCATTCCTCCTGACAGAACTGGTGTAACTGAGTCAGGGTTGTCGGCCTCCTTGCTCGGACACACTTTTTCAATTCTGCACACAAATTTTCGATTGGATTGAGGTCAGGACTTTGTGTTGGCCACTCCAATACCTTCACTTTGTTGTCTTTAAGCCATTTCGCCACAACTTTGGAAATATGCTTTGGGTCATTGTCCATTTGGAAGAGCCATTTGTGACCAATCTTTTAACTTCCTGGCTGATGTCTTGAGATGGTGCTTCAATATATCCACATAATTTTCCTTCCTCGTGATACCATCTATTTTATGAAGTGCACCAGTCCCTCCTGCAGCGAAGCACCCCCACAACATGATGCTGCTTCACGGTTAGGATGGTGTTCTTCGGCTTACAAGCCTCACCCTTTTTCCTCCAAACATAACGATGGGCATTATGACCAAACAGTTCAATTATTGTTTCATCAGACCAGAGGACATTTCTCCAAAAAGTAAAATCTTTGTCCCCATGTGCAGGTGCAAACTGTAGTCTGGCTTTTTTATGGCGGTTTTGGAGTAGTGGCTTCTTCCTTGCTGAGCAGCCTTTGTGGTTATGTCGATATAGGACTCCTTTTTACTGTGGATATAGATACTTTTGTAGCTGTTCCCTCTAGCATCTTCACAAGGTCCTTTGCTGTTGTTTTGGGATTGATTTGCACTTTTCGCACCAAAGCGCGTTCATCTCTAGGAGACAGAACGTGTCTCCTTCCTGGGCGGTATGACGGCTGCGTCGTCCCATGGTGTTTATACTTGCATACTATTGTTTGTACAGACGAATGTGGTACCTTCAGGCATTTGGAAATTACTCCCAAGCATGAACCAGACTTGTGGTTTTTTTCTTTCTGAGGTCTTGCCTGATTTCTTTTGATTTTCCCATGATGTCAAGCAAAGAGGCACTGAGTTTGAAGGTAGGCCTTAAAATACATCCACAGGTACACCTCCTCATATAATGTCACTTAGCCTATCAGAAGTTTCTAAAGCCATGACATAATTTTCTGGAATTTTTAAAGGCACAGTCAGTGTATGTAAACTTATGACCCACTGGAATTGTGATATAGTGAATTAAAAGTGAAATAATCTGCAAACAATTGTTGGAAAAATTACTTGGTCATGCACAAAGTAGATGTCCTAACTGACTTGCCAACACTATAGTTTGCTAACATGAAATGTGTGGAGTGGTTAAAAATTAGTTTTAATGACTTCAACCTAAGTGTATGTAAAAGAAAATGGCACTCATCACAATTATCAGATTATGAAAACAAAAAAATAAATAAATAAACATATAAGACATTAAACACCTAACCTCATTGTTTCTCCTATGGTAGAGCAGGTAGGGTAGGTGGCCTTTTTTTAACCAATGCAGGCAGGCTAAAAGCTGACTAAAGGGATAAGGTCGGAGAAAAGAATATATATAAAAAAGTTTATTTGGTAGCCCTTAAATCCCTAGCAAGAATGATGTGTTACATTTCCCTCAACTAGTTTAATAATAATAATAATAATTCCTTGCATTTATATAGCGCCTTTCTCAATACTCAAAGCGCTTACAGTGATGAGGGGGAAACTCGCCTCTACCACCACCAATGTGTAGCACCCACCTGGGTGATGCAGCGGCAGCCATTTTTGCGCCAGAATGCTCACCACACATCAGCTGAGGTGGAGAGGGAGAGAATGATTATTAGCCAATTAAACTGGGGGATGATTATGTGGCAGATTGAAAGAGCCAGGTTAGGAATTTAGCCAGGACACCCTACTCTTTATGATAAGTGTCATGGGATCTTTAATGACCACAGTGAGTCAGGACCTCGGTTTAACGTCTCATCCGAAAGACGGCATCTCCTACAGCACAGAGTCCCCATCACTGCACTGGGGCATTGGGATTTATTTGACCAGAGGGAAGATTGCCCCCTACTGGTCCACCAACACCACTTCCAGCAGCAACTTAGTTTTCCCAGGAGGTCTCCCATCCAAGTACTAACCAAGCCCACACCTGCTTAGCTTCTGTAATTAAGCAGGAACAGATTGCATGGTGGTATGGCTGCTGACAAGAATGGACCCAAATGCAGGACTCGGAGACCGACTCACAATAATGCTCCCGTGGAGCACTTTTATTAAATGAGCAAGAAAACAACGAAGAGGGTGAGTGGGGTGAGGGACTGGATCCGGGGTTGGCAAAGGGGCAAAGGAGGAGGTGGAAGCAGGAACACAGCAGGGCGAATGGCAGGTGAATGGTGACGGACTGGAAGGGGGGTTGGCGAGGGTAAAGGGCGTACAGGGAAGCAGGCTGGCAGGTAACTGAAAAAGCAAACTAGACAAGGTTAAAGGCACACAACAAACAATGACCAGGAAAACACATCTTGACAAACTTGACAAACTGGCGACAAGACAGAGAGAGGGAGAATAAGCAGTGAGGCTGATCAGTAAACTAATGAGTGGAGCATGAGGAATGTATGTGAGAATGAATGAGCAGATGAAGGTGTGTGAGGAGGGGGCGAGAGATAATGAGGAAATGAGAAGGAAAACCACGCCCAGCCTGCACAACACGAAAGACAGACAGGGTAAAAGTAAAAACAAGACATGAAAC
Organism: Synaphobranchus kaupii; assembly: GCA_029718625.1. Taxonomy (NCBI): domain Eukaryota; kingdom Metazoa; phylum Chordata; class Actinopteri; order Anguilliformes; family Synaphobranchidae; genus Synaphobranchus; species Synaphobranchus kaupii. Next base: position 55,656,234 of record CM056377.1, read on the forward strand.
GAGCGGAGTGGGGAAAACAGGGAGAACAAAGGTGGTGGACTGGAAGGGAACGGAGGACGTAACAGTACCCCCCTAACCCCCCCCTCAAGGAACGCCTCTGGGCGTGCCACCAGGCCGGAGCTTGTGGAGATACTTGCGGTGGAAGTCCCGGATGACGGAGGGGTCCAGGCGTGAGATCCAGCTACGTTCCTCTGGGCCGTAGCCCTCCCAATCCACCAGATACTGGTAGCCACATCCCTTGCGGCAGATATCCATCACATGGCTGACAGTATAGGCGGGTGCGTTGTCAATGATACGGGGAGGTGGGGGGGGTTCGGCGGAGGGGCTGAGCGGGCTGGAGGAGACGGGCTTCACCTGACTGACGTGGAAGGTAGGGTGAATCTTGAGAGAAGAGGGGAGCTTGAGCTTGACCGAGGAGGGGTTGATGACGGTGACGATAGGGTAGGGACCAATGAAGCGGGGCTGAAGTTTCCGTGACGTGGTTTTGAGGGGAATGGAGGATGTGGAAAGCCAGACCTTTTGTCCCGGGGCGTACTGCGGGGCTGCAGTCCAGTGAAGGTTGGCCAGGCGTCGGGTACGGGACATGGTGCGGAGGAGTGCGCTGCATGTCATCTTCCAGATCCGCCTGCAGTGGAGGTGGGCCCTGACAGACGGAACGGAGACCTCCTCTTCCTGGACCGAGAACAGGGGAGGTTGGTACCCCAGGGAACACTCGAACGGGGACATTCCCATGGCGGAGCTCTTCAGGGTGTTGTGGGCGTACTCCACCCACAGGAGAAGCTGGCTCCAGGAAGAGGGGTTGCGGGAGGACACGCACCGCAGGGCAGCTCCCAGGTCCTGATTGGCCCGCTCGGTCTGGCCATTCGTCTGAGGGTGGTAGCTAGACGATAGGCTGGCAGATGTGCCCAGGGACACACAGAACGCCCTCCACACCTGAGAGGAGAACTGGGGCCCATGGTCCGAGGCGATGTCTGTGGGGATACCGTGCAGCCTCAGCATGTGCCGTACCAGGAGCTCTGCTGTCTCAGACACCGAGGGGAGCTTGGGCAGGGGGACGAAGTGGGCCACCTTGGAGAACCGGTCGACTTCCGTTATTATATGTATAATTTGTTCTCCAGCAGTCTCTGGAGTACTCTCACATGTCGCACATGCTCCTGGGGGTTCTTGGAAAAGATCAAAATATCGTCAAGATACACAAACACTGACCAATTGAGCAGGTCCCAGAGGACATCGTTGACAAGGGCCTGGAATACAGCTGGGGCATTACTAAGGCCGAACAGGACAACCAGGTATTCAAAGTATCCGAGGGGGGTGTTGAAGGCTGTTTTACACTCATCTCCATCCCGGATCCGGACAAGATGGTAGGCGTTCTGGAGGTCCAGCTTGGAGAAGATGATGGCGCCATGAAGGGGTTTAAAAGCAGAATTTATTAGTGGTAAGGGGTATTTATTACGGACAGTGATGGCATTGAGGCCGCAGTAATCTATACAGGGACGGAGGGAGCCGTCTTTCTTGGAGACAAAAAAGAAGCCTGTCCCTTCCGGTGACGAGGAGGATCAGATTATACCTGTAGCCAGCGAATCATGTATGTACGTTTCCATGGAGGCCTTCTCAGGAGCGGACAGGTTGTAGAGGCAGCTGGACGGAAGTGGGGACCCCGGCAGCAGGTCGATGCAGCAGTCATATGGTCTGTGGGGAGGCAAGGACATGGTAAGTGATTTACTAAATACGTCAGAAAGGTCATGGTACTTGACGTGGAACTTGGGACAGGTCGGGCTTTGAGGCACTAGGGGGCACTTTAGCAGCTCCAGACGGAGGCAAGGCAGAACAGAGACAGGCAGAGTGACATCTGGGGCTCCAGCTCTGAATTTGAGCTGTTTCCCAGTTGAGGTGAGGGTTGTGTAGCTTAAGCCAGGGCTGGCTAAGGACCATGGGAGACTGGGAGGACCAGATGATGAAGAATTGGATGGTTTCCCGGTGGTTGCCAGACAGAACGAGTTGAAGGGGTATGGTGGAGTGAGTGACACGAGCCAGAAGTTTGCCGTCCAGGGCGTAGGCACAGAGAGGGTTGGAGAGTGGTTCCGTGGGAATTCCAGACAGTGTGACGAAGTTGAGGTTGATGAAGTTTGAGTCCACCAGAGCGGATAGCGACACTGAGTGGGTGCTCCACATGAGGGTCACCTTTAACAGGAAGCAGGACTGGGCAGGTGACATAGTGGAGATTGGGCTCGTCAGTACACCCGGGTTTACCGGCGAGCCCTCCTTTTTGGGCGGACGGGACAGGAGGCTATACAGTGGCTTGGGACACCGCAGTAGAAACAGGAGCCGGAGGTGAGTCTGCGGCGACGTTCATCCACATCGATCAGGGTGCATCCCAACTGCATGGGCTCCTCTTCCCATGGGCCCAGCGCCGGAATAATGGACAGACTGGAGGGTCGGGACGGCAAGGAGGTTTGAGAACGGAAGGTGGGCGAGGACGGCCTCAGGCGACCCGTCTTCTCCCAGTCTCGGGCTCGCAAACAGTTGTCGAGGGAGATGGCGAGGGAGATCAGGCTGTCCAGTGAACTGGACTCGTCCCGCGTCACCAGCTCGTCTTTAAGGCCCTCGCTCAGACTGTTGAGGAATACCCCCCGGTGGGCGGCGTCGTTCCAGCCCGACTCTGCCGCCAGGGTGCGAAATTGGACCGCCATCTCAGCCGCGCTGCGGTTTCCCTGACAGAGTAGGAGTATATGCTGGGTAGTGTCATGGCCACAGACCGGATGGTCGAACACCCTGCACATTTCAGTGGTGAAGGTGGTAAAGTGGGAGGAGGCGGGCAGCTGGTTGTCCCAAATAGCTGTCGCCCAATCCCGTGCGCTTCCCCCCAGGCAGGCTATGATGAACGCGATCTTACTGGAATCCAAGGAATAGGAGGCTGGTTGCAGACGGAAGATAATTTTGCATTGCAACAGGAAGCCTCGACATTTTCCCAGATCACCAAGGTAATGCTCAGGATAAGGAACACATGGCTCCCTGCCGGGGACGAGCAGCAGGGATGCAGGCTGGACTTCGGGAACTGGTGGAGGTGGACTGGCGTGAGCCCACGGGAGAGGCAGCTGGACCGACATCTGACTCATCATATGCCCCCATCTGACCCACCTGGTCGGAGACGCTCTTCAGGGTCTCCTGGACGTCTTCCAGGCAATGGCCGTGCTGGCTGATCACAGCCCCTTGACAGGCGAGGGCATGGTGGAGCTGCTCCGAGTCCACTGGGTCCATGTTTTGTCCATGTTTTGGCCAGTTTGTTCTGTTACGTTTCCCTCAACTGGTATGGATCCAAATGCAGGACTCGGAGACAGATTCACAATAAAGCTCCCGCGGAGCACTTTTATTATTGAGCAAGCAAACAACGAAGAGGGCAAGTGGGGTGAGGGACTGGATCCGGGGTTGGCGATAGCAAAGGGGCAAAGGAGGAGGTGGAAGCAGGAACACAACAGGGCAAATGGCAGGCGAATGGTGACGGACTGGAAGCGGGGTTGGTGAGGGTAAAGGGCGTACAGGGAAGCAGGCTGGCAGGTGACTGAAAAAGCAAACTAGATAGGCACACAACAAACAATGACCAGGAAACCACGTCTTGACAAACTTGACTTGACTTAACAAACTGGCGACGAGACAAAGAGAGAAGGGAGAATAAGTAGTGAGGCTGATCAGTAAACTAATGAGTGGAGCGTGAGGAATGTATGCGAGAATGAATGAGCAGATGAAGGTGCGTGAGGAATGCAAACCGAGGGGGCGAGTGATAGGGCGAGAGATAATGAGGAAACGAGAAGATGTGGGGAGATTTCATGTTAGCAAACTATAGTGTTGGCAAGTCAGTTAGGACATCTACTTTGTGCATGACACAAGTAATTTTTCCAACAATTGTTTACAGACAGATTATTTCACTTTTAATGCACTATATCACAATTCCAGTGGGTCAGAAGTTTACATACACTAAGTTGACTGTGCATTTAAACAGCTTGGAAAATTCCAGAAAATTATGTCATGGCTTTAGAAACTTCTGATAGGCTAATTGACATTATTTGAGTCAATGAGGTGTACCTTGTGGATGGATTTTAAGGCCTACCTTCAAACTCAGTGCCTCTTTGCTTGATCATGGGGAAATCAAAAAAAATCAGCCAAGACCTCAGAAAGAAAATTGTGGACCTCCACAAGTCTGGTTCATCCTTGGGAGTAAGTTCCAAATGCCTGAAGGTACCACATTCGTCTGTACAAACAATAGTATGCAAGTATAAACACCATGGGACCACGCAGCCGTCATACCGCTCAGGAAGGAGACACGTTCTGTCTCCTAGAGATTGTTATTATTGTTATTGTTATTATTGCTTTTTAATTTAATTTCATCACTATATATATATATATATATATATATATATATATACCTCCCCCTTTTCTCTGTGTTCCTACTCTTGACTCTGAGGAAGATACAACGTCAGTCAACCCCCTGCAATAAACATGCAGACTTCCAATTAGTGCTCCAGTGCTTTATTTCGGGTAGTCCACTTGAAGTGCCCACGTAAAAGCCATTTTTGTACATATATTGTCCTTTATTTGTTGCGCACTAAATCTCTCCTGTGAAACTTGGCTGATGCGCATTGGACTTATCTTTTGGGACTCATAAAGGTGGAATGTGTCAATACCCTCCCCCTATCTATCATGTGACTGTTTAACGTCAGTGAAATTATTTAAGTTGGTAACTGAATGGGGCAAACTGTTGAATACTGAGTTTGAGTCTTGAATAAGTTAAGGGAAAAAGAGTTTCACTCACAAACAGTATATGGTTAAACTCCCCTAAGGCATTGTGAGAAGTCAGATCAATGTCATAGTAGAACATTAACACTAGAACCGCCAAGTGCCATGCTAATTGGCATTGTGGTTTTAAATTTAGAATTGGGATGGCAGGTATGCCATCCGCTAAGTTACGGCTTGGTGGGGCATGCCCCATACCTATACAGCACTTTGGCACTTTTCAGGGTAACCACAATGACCACAGACTCTCAGCCCTTAAAAACATTAACTTCTGTAGGTTCTGACCTCATGTAACCACACAGTATTCAGATACAACTTCACACATCCACACAATAAAACCCCAAACTTGGGTTATTTTGCCGTTTTTCTCCTTCTGCTTCTTCTTCTCATTCTTCTTCTTTCCATTTTTCCTGCCGTACGCTCAAAGAATAATCCTCCCCATTGGATAACATACAACTTCACACATCCACACAATAAAACCCCAAACTTGGGTTATTTTGCCGTTTTTCTCTTTCTGCTTCTTCTTCTCATTCTTCTTCTTCTTTCCATTTTTCCTGCCGTACGCTCAAAGAATAATCCTCCCCATTGGATAACATACAACTTCACACATCCACACAATAAAACCCCAAACTTGGGTTATTTTGCCGTTTTTCTCCTTCTGCTTCTTCTTCTCATTCTTCTTCTTCTTTCCATTTTTCCTGCCGTACGCTCAAAGAATAATCCTCCCCATTGGATAACATCGTTTACCTGCTCTCCCAAGCTTATCGACCAATAAAAACACTTCAATCTAATGTGGATACATCGCAGAATCACAGACAAAACGGTTATATGGCGTGGTGCTTTCCATGAAGCTACTGTGGCCAAGTGGTTAGAGTTGTTGTTTCTCACACAGAGGATTGGGTGTTCGAGCCCAACAGGGTGCAAGTTTATTATCAACAAAAGCAATGTACAACTGTTATACTTTTCGTTTATTACACTTATTTTCACATTAACAAACATATTTTTTATTGCAAAGGCAAAAGACGTTTCCAATATTAACTGTTCAATGTTTCACTTGTATTTCACTTGTACTACAGCAAAATGGTGAAAGTCAGAAGGACACTGACAAATGGCCTATAGCCTATATTACATGACTGTATCCCTTTGGTCTTCTGGTTAGCGTCAAGCCTTAGAATGCGAGAGACGTGGGTGTGTACCCCGCTTGGTTGGTACCAAAGTGTAATATCATTTTGGACTGTGTGCACATGTTCTGGTTTTCTCATACAAGAATGTCTTTTATTGCAAAGGCAAAGACACATTGACAATATTAACTGTTCCCTTGTAGCCTGTTAGTTAAACAATTCAGTCACTGGACACGGCAGTAATGCAATAGGCTAGCTAACGTTATGGGAACAGGTATCCCATGGCCATTTGTCAAGCAAAGAAAAAAGTTTCAATGCAGAATATCATCTGGTTAATATTTTAAAAAATTCTATAAATAACGTTGCCATTGGCTACATATTTTAATCTCACACAAATGCCGACAAAAAAAAATGTCTGTGTGGAACCTGCTGTGCTCTTGTGCCATGGTCATGTCTAGACTCACTGTGGAAACCGAACCTTCAACGCTCGCCTCGGCCAACATTTCTTTATTATGTCTTTGTTCATTTCTTCACTTCAGCTCTGTTCACTTTATCCTTTTCACACATAACACAACGTCACCATAAAACTTACTACTAGGAAAATTAAGAATTTATGATAATACATAAAAAATTGATGATAGCCTCCTATAAACTGCAATCCCTTAAAAGATCAGATTTATAAACCTCCAATTACCCAAACATATCTGTTTCATGGTTAGTCACTTTAAAAAATTTGAATAGCCTCCGAACATTGCTCTAGTCTACGCTATTCTGCAGACAATGTAGCTTACTGCAAACACTTTTAATTATAATAATAATAAGAAGAATAATCTCTGGTAGGCTACTTTCTTTGTAGTATCTATTGTTTTCTTTCTGGCTAAGATTCCTGGGAAATATGCGTTGTCCAATTAAGCTTGTTAGCCAACGTTAGTTTTGCCAGAGAAACAGTCAGTCAGCTGCTAGTCAGGAAGCAGCAGGTACAAGCTAGGCTACTACGAAGCGAATCAACATGCCTTATACATCCATTGCACTACAGAAAACGAAACTATTCATTGTATTTCATTAGACATTCAATACAGATCATCTACAAACTCATGCATTATTCATCATCAAAAATAAGTGATATCTGATCAAAAACGTCTCTGACGTAAAAAAAGGCAAGTTACTCACGCATAGCCTACAGAACGCTGTCTATAAGTCCTTAATTGCAACTTGCAAAAACTAGGCCTGCCTTTAAAAGTATTGATATTAAAATGTGGCCAAGTTACAACTAACAATAGTGCCTATCATAGCTCACACTAAATAAACTAGCTCTATTCCAAAGCAATGCTATCCAAACTTTCCTAAATTATTGTAAGGGGGAGTGTACGGTTCGAAGAACCAAGTGCCACAACCAAGGGATCTGAAAGTGTATTTTGTGAGAAATACACCACTAAGCGGACAGCTCCGCAGTCGAGGGAGAAATGAAACAAAAACAATGGGAATCAAAACCTCCCGGCATAAGCCAACACAAAACAACCCCAAAAGAGGGCAAACTCAGCGATCACAAGTAATAAAATACCCCACCTGAGCGTTGCGCAGCATGTTGTGGGCGTACTCCGCCCAGGCGAGATGGCGACTCCAAGATGTAGGTTTAGAGGCAGCCAAGCACCGGAGGGTGTTCTCCAGTGTCTGATTAGTGCGCTCCGTCTGACCATTAGTCTCCGGGTGGAAACCGGAAGACAGACTGACCGACGCCCCTAGTAAGGCGCAAAAAGAGTGCCAGAACCTAGCGGTGAACTGAGGGCTGCGGTCGGACACCACGTCCAGAGGAAGGCCATGTGTAACCGTATAGAGAGAGAGACTTTTACTCAGAAGTTCAAGGTGAGATTTGAACCCCGCTCCTCTCACTCGTAAGCGAACGCGTTACCAATCAGCTAAAGACGACATCGCCGATAGCTAAGGGTAACGTCGTTATTTTGACCCTGAGGGTTGCGTCGCCAGAGAGTGTTGTCACGGTAACCTGCTACAAGGCCTTTGCTTTACTGCACCTCACTCTGCTTACTAGCGAACTAGCCGAGCTACACCCGCTACACTCACCCCCCTTTGACTCCCCCTACATTTGAAACTCTGCAGCAACCACTTTTTTTATTCGATTCTGATCCGGGTCAACAGGCATCAATGTAACCGTATAGAAAGAGAGAAGCTTTTACTCAGAAGTCCAAGGTGAGATTTGAACCCCGCTCCTCTCACTCGTAAGAGAGGCGAAGAATAATGCCCTTCGGGCTTGACGGGAGTTGCGCGTCTTGGCCTGTTGGACATATTCAAAATTTTTGTGGTCGGTCCAGACAGTAACCAATCAGCTTCCTTCAACCAATGATGCCACTCCTCCAACGCCAATTTGACAGCCAACAGCTCCCGGTCCCCTACGTCGTAATTTCTCTCGGCAGGTGTTATGGCATGAGAGAAATATGTGCATGGGTGCGTTTTACGGTCCAGCGGGGAGTACTGGGACAGAATGGCTCCCACACCCAGCTCTGAAGCATCCACCTCTACCACAAAGGGAAGGGAGGGATTGGGAGTTATTAAAATGTGTTCGGAACAAAACCTGTTTTTTAGCTCTGTGAACGCTGCCTCAGCCCTAGAGTTCCACTGGAACCGCGAGGATGATGTTTTTTTTGTAAGGGCTGCAATAGATGCAACTACCGTGCTAAAATTGCGGATGAACCGCTGGTAAAAAATTAGCAAAGCCCAGAAAGCGCTGCACCTGTTTCACTGATGCTGGAGTGGGCCAGTTCTTGACCGCCAAAACTTTCTCTGGGTCCATAAGGAATTTTCCGTCTGCCACAATGAAACCCAAGAAAGAAACAGAGTCAGTGTGGAATGGGCACTTCTCGGCTTTAACGAATAGCCACGCCTTAAGGAGCGCTTAATATTGCTGACGTGAGAGGAGAGATTCGGGGAGAAAATTAAAATATCGTTGAGGTAGACGAACACAAACTTCTCCAGCATCTCTCTGAGAACGTCAATCACAAGCTCCTGGAAGACAGAGGGGGTGCTAGTGAGGCCGAACGGCATCACCCGGTACTCGTAGTGTCCGTGGTGTGTGTTAAATGCTGTCTTCCACTCATCGCCCTCACGCATGCGCACAAGATTGTAGGCATTGCGAAGGTCGAGTTTGGAAAAGACCGACGCCCCCTGTAAGCGCTCAAATGCGGAGTTAATGAGTGGAAGAGGATATCTGTTCTTAACGGTAATGTCATTGAGAGGGCCTCAGACCTCCGTCTTTTTTTTTGTTATCAAGACGTATTGCAGTAGTTATCAATTTACTTAAAGTAGCGGGTGGTTCTAGCATAGCTAAAGCATCCTTGATGGGATTGGATAATGCTTGGAGAAATAATGATTTTAAAGAACCATCTGAACATCCTGTCTCCCCGGCTAGCACTCGAAATGCAATAGAAAACGCCGCTACTGTCTTAGTGCCTTGGTGCACGCTGGTGAGTTTTCTAGCCGCCTCTTCTCCCGAAACCTTGTGGTCAAAAACCAGTTGCATCTTGTACATAAGCTGAACTGGATCACGAATGACAGGGGCATTGGCACGAATAAGAGGGTCCGCCCACGCAAGAGCCTGGTCATTTAATAATGACAATATGAATGCTACCCGGGATTCTGGTGTGGAGAAACGAGAGGGCTGTGCCTGAAAAAATATCAGGCACTGGGTTAAGAATGGCTGGCATTTTCCCGATGAGGTGTCATTGCTTGTGCAAAAGCACAGGAAAGCGGAAACCCTGAGCTTATATAGCCGACAGGAAACTCAAAACAGGTGCGAGGAATCACAGCCGAGCGATAGCAAAGCACCGGAACGGAATATGGAAAATCCGATAGAGTGACCTGACGTTGCTAAAAGAAAGGACGACCGTAGAAATAACCGGAGGGTGCCAGAAACAATGACAATAAGAGACTAAACGGGGAAGCCACGCCCAGCCTAATTTATTATTGAGCCAAGAAAATATTGGCATTGATGTCAAATCATAAGTAACATTATGCCTGCACTCTGAACTGCTTTTTCCCATTGGTTTTTCACAGAAGATGCTCCTTTGTCTAAAAGCTCCAGTTTTTATATTTGAAATTCTAGCCCTTCATTTTGGTGTGTTCTAATGATAAATAGCATATTGTACAAAACAAATTATTTCCATTATTGTGAAGTGAACCATATGGATACTAGTGCACTGTGTCAGCAACAACCTTTCTAGATGTTCTCCCATCCAAGGTTCATTTTGTTCACTTCCCTTTAACTACATCACAGTATTGATTTTTCTGACAAAACAGCACCAGTGCTACATTAGATCACATTCTAGATCACTTTTTTTCCCGCTGTAAACGTGTTTGTATGCCTACCTTATAATGAAACTTATTCATGCATTCCGTTATTTCATCAATTCTGAAATAATATTGTATATCATAAAAAACTGGTAGAAAAGCGTCTTTGTGCTGCCCCTAACGGTTGAAATTTCCTTTCTGCTCCCACTGCCCCCGCCCCAATTGTGATGTCAGAGTACATCTTTGGAGGTACCTCTATGTCATATGGATAATTGTTGTCGCCCACAACGGAAACAGCCAGCACCTGATTGGTTAGACCCACTACGTTACTTTTGTTTCAGCTCCACATTTTTAAACTGGAACAACGTTGCGTCCTGTTCATAAACTCTATTATTCCACCTAAATAGTCCACTAAAATATTCTGAAAATATTTGAGGTGAGAAATAGGCCATGCAGTTGCTGAATCTTGATTCATATTTGATATGCAACGTCTAGTTTGACAGTTTGATCCGAGTTATACGAAATCATTTGTACAATATACGTTCATTTATGCAAATGACGATGGACACAGCTCTTCCGCCCCTACCCCTCTCCCTCGCTCACCCCACAAAGTATTTTTCAACATTGTGTAGTAGGCGGAGACAGGCTGAGACAATGGGTGTACTTACTCTTTAATTTCAGAGACAAGAGTGCCTACAGTGACACCTAGAGGATAAAGGTTGAATGCCAATCACATGCTTCTCAAGTCACATGGTTAGGAATTTGTATAGGCACGCAATTCATCATGTTTTAATAAAACATTTAAATTAAATATTCTTTATAAGGATCTATGAATAAAACTCTCAAACAATGTGGATACTATGGAGCCCCTAAGGTGACATGGGAGAAAATATTTTTTTCTTCTCATTTTGCCCCTGAGGTGACATGGGGTGAATTTTTTTTTTTCTATAACCTTTTCTCAATTCAGGACCCCTTCATCGTCCGATCGATGTACCTCACCAGATTTGGTGAGAATGCAGCTTTAGGCCACTTTATTTCCCATGGCGAATATCTCAGAACAGCAGCAATCGCAGAGAACCGCTACATTTATACCAAACTAATGCCACCTTCAGTTACCAACAGCTTTTGTTCATGTTAGATTAACATTTTGTGATGTGAGTGTTATGACAATGTTCGATAATAAAATGTTTATCATTGTTTCATAACTGAATCCTCCTGTTCGTGTTTTAACGGAAAGTAACATTAATAACGATTGATTGACTGAATTTTCCATCTCAATTTGCAATGTTTTACATTATTTTGGCTAAATTATTATTGTTACAGTTTCCGTAAAGCCTAGACATACCGTCAAATGATGATTGTGTACCAATCAACCTCGTTACCTTTGAGTAATTGTAGCCTACAGCGTATTTTCTTTCAATAGCGATTGCTTTTGATTTTATAACCCATTCATATCACAACATAGTTAAGGTCCCATATAGACCATGACCAATAATATAATCTGACTTTTTAATAATCTCATTCATATTACCAGTATAGTACTACATTACTCCATCAGAACAAACATTTTGGCAAATTCAGCATTACATTGCAAACATGGATGCTTTCTTACCAGGTAGAGCCATGACTCTACCTTCATGATGTTTACAGACTTGACTTTCATGTTACATGTATTATGATTTTCTTAGTTTGATGACAAATGGCTGCCGTTGCATCACCCAGGTGGGTGCTACACATTGGTGGTGGTTGAGGTGAGTTTCCCCTCATCACTGTAAAGCGCTTTGAGTGTGAGAAGGACGCTATATAAATGCCAGGCATTATTATTATTTCCTGGTTAAACAGTGCTGATTCACAATGACTGATGTTGATTCATGATGATTAGTGTTGATGACATATAGATGATTCAGTCACTCTCCCTTTCCAAACCAACATGGAGCACTTCTCTTTGTGAGAAACCCTTTTCAGACTGTACTGTAAATAAGGTGTGCTAACAATGTTTGGAACAAACCACCTAGAGGCCTATAGCATATAGCACATTTTCATATTTGTATTAGCATGGATAAGCTAAGAAATAAAGGTACTGAATTATACAGTAAATCTTTAACCCCTTTGCGCAGATGCCTCGTGGCCATGACACCAGCGGCAAGATTTTGCTCAACTGAGACATATGTTGCTCCTGCAGCCAAACTATGAGTGGGAAAAAAAAACTCTGTGTTGTATCTTTATTAGTATACAATTTGTGAGAACTCTGCTGAATATGGAGTTTCTAAGTGTCACTATTCTCCCATAGCAAGTCCAATTAACAAGCAACCCGCCACCCAGAGTCACCTGCAACTATACCTACCCAATGTGTGACATAGTGGACAATAGCATTTATGTGTGAGATCATAAATATATTTCTTTGTCATGTAAAATTTGTACTCCATCATAGCAACAAGATAAAACCCAACAATATTGTATCATATGCCAAAAAGCAGTGAAAAGCCCTGCTCACTCAAATGCAAAATAAACGTGAAATTCTTGTGTAATACCATCACATCATTCTACTATCAATATCTGCTACTAAATGTGAAATACATATACAATCCTACCATTAGTTTTACACATAGAAATGTTCCTTTCAAAATTCAGTGGTCATTTATTGTCTTGGACAATCTGTTTGAGAAATACACACCAGTTTAGAACATTATTACACAACATGGAGCGTCTGTGTGGAACACCCCATATACTGTATTTTTAGTACTTAACTGTTTTATCCGATAGATGAAAGTATATCCTTCTCAACGGTGTTTACAATTTGTTATTGGGTGCTTTGAACAGTAAATTACAGCCCGGCATAACAGAATTTTTCAATTTTATCAATGTAGTATGACGCAAACAGCTACAGAAAACACATTCGCTGAAGGGAGTTTTTCGTCCTTGATATGAAAGTAGTACTGCTTGTCATGTGGTTCTTCTCGCTGGCTACACATTTGTTTTTCAACTCGATCACCAAATTGTCCAGCAGGCTATGTTAGATATTATTATCTTCGCATTTTGAGTGCATTTCACACACTATAGTGTAACATTCATTGATGGCTCAGTCATGTTTTATTTATGTTTGATGCAGGGCAGGAATTTCACCGGCGGCCACAACGGCCATGGCTGCCCCTCTGTCTGGCCGTAATGCCGCTTAAAAAATTACATGCCCTACAACCAAGGTGGCCTTGGTGCCCCGCCCGGACTGCCCTCACTGATTTCTATGTTTTCTCCTCCGCCCCTCTCCTGTCAAAAAGTCTTAAGCAACCAGTGTCTTTTGTTGAGATTCTGAATTCCTACTGACCAACATCAACTGAAGCGCTGCACGCGTAACCAATGCTCTGCAAATGCTACGAAGCAATGACCGCAAAACTGAAACTGAGTGACTGACTGGACTCCTGAGGTGAAAAAAGTGACAGCTCTGGTGACAGTCATGGAACAAGAGAAAGTCAAGTTGAGGTAAGAAAGTTTGATAAATCAGCGAATGAATAACATATGCAACTCAAGATAGGCATTGCTCGTATATTGCTATAGCTGACTATAAGAGTATAAGAGTGTCGCTGCTTAAGAGTGTAAGTTATCTAACGTGCTGAGTAATGTTTGCTGACATAATAGCTAGCTACCTAGCTATCAGCTGTTTAGTGTTACACACTTTAGCAAAGCTGGGGAAAAATATCCTCATCCAGGAGATCAGCTTGACTGAGAATGTAGTGTGATACATCTTTATAGAATTAGATGTGCATATGACATACCAAAGTCATATACAGTGCCCTCCACAATTATTGGCACCCCTGATAAAGATGAGTAAAAAGGGTTATAAAAAAGCAAGGAATCTGAGACCATTTCTCTTTACAGAATCTCTCCAGATCATCCAGAGTCCTAGGTCCTCTCTTGTACACTCTCCGCTTCAGCTCAGCCCACATGTTTTCAATGGGGTTTATGTCAGGGGACTGAGATGGCCATGGCAGAAGCTTGATTTTGTGTTCAGTTAACAATTTTTGTGTTGATTTGGACGTATGTTTTGGATCACTGTCCTGCTGGAAGATCCAAGGATGACCCAGTTTTAGTTTCCTGGCAGAGGCAGCCAGATTCATATTGAAAATTTCCTGGCATTTAATGGAGTTCATGATGCCACGTATCCTAACAAGGTTCCCAGGGCCTTTGGAGATAAAACAGCCCCACAACATCATGGAACCTCCACCATACTTATCAGGTTATTTGCCATCCTTCTTTTTATGCCAAACCCACCTTGAGTGTTAGTTGCCGAAAAGCTCAATTTTCGTTTCATCTGACCATAGAACACAGTTCCAGTCAAAGTTCCAGTTGCGTTTAGCAAACTCCAGGCGCTTACGTTTGTGGTGAAATGACAGGAAAGGCTTTTTCTGGCATGCCTTCCAAATTATTTGTTGCCATGGAGGTGATGTCTAATGGTAGTTTTGGAGACTTGATGACCCCAAGATGCTACTTTCCTCTGTAATTCTCCAACAGTGATCCTTTGGGATTTTTTTGCCTCTCCTACCATCCTCCTCACTGTGCGTAGGGGCAAAATAAACTCGGGTCCTCTTCCAGGCAAGTTTGTAACAGTTCCAGTTGCTTTGAACTTTTTAAGTATTGCCCTCACGGTAGATATGGGCATTTTCAGGTGAGTAGCTATTTTTTTATCACCATTCCCTGACTTATGAAGCTCAACACACTTTTCCCTCATTTGATTTGTGTGCTCTCTTATCTTTCCCATGTTGATGTATGAATAAGGGAATATGGCCTCTGTGTCACCTCATATGTATACCCCAGTGAAACAGGAAGTCATGGATTACTGCTTGAAAGTTCCTAAACACTCTGATCAACTTTAAAAAGTAAAATATAAATGGAAAAAATGCTTCAGTTACATTTTGTTTTCTAGGGGTGCCAATAATTGTGGCACACATGGTTTTGTTAAAAATTATTATTTCTTGATGAGGGATTTATTTTTTTCTCAGAATAAATTTACTTCAATTAAAGGTTGGACTTTTCTCATTTTTTCAGAGTGAGATTAAGCTAATTCACCAAAAGGTGAATTTTTTATAGCCCTTTTTACTCATCTGTACCAGGGGTGCCAATAATTGTGGAGGGCACTGCAGCTAGGCTATTGCAATGTGGCAGGCTGCAGGCTATAATGCAGTAAAAATGAACATTGAAAGTTTGGAGCAAAGAAAATGAAAAGTTTGGAGCAATAACTGCTCATATTTATCTATGAAATAGCATATATGTAGCCTATCATATGCCATACAGTCTAGCATTATTAACCCTCCACTTAAGAGATTTAATGCCTTTATCATAGCTTATATCATAATCAGCTCTGACAACATTTCCATGATGCCTCTAGGCTATAACAGTTAAAACGACGTTTTACAAAATAGACTAGCTGTTCTGGGAAATTTTGGAATAAAGTAATCGGTGTCGAATCCTCCTGATGTTGTACAGGAGGAACCTGCAGGACCATGCCGTCGCCCTGATGTGCTCTTTGAAGTCCAGCCGGTCGTCCAGGACCACCCCCAGGTTCCTTGCAGAGCGGGAGGCAGCCACCACGGTCCCATCAACGGTGATGGAGAGGTCATGTAGTGGGGAGGTCTTGTACGGCATGAAGAGGAGCTCTGTCTTGTCAAGGTTGAGCTTCAGGTGATGGGTAGCCATCCACTCAGAGATGTCAGTCAGACAAGCAGATATCCTCTCCTTAACCTGTGGGGTAGAGGGAGGGAAAGAGAGGAAGAGTTGAGTATCATCGGCATAGCTATGGTATGAGAAGCCATGTGAATGAATTACTGAACCAAGAGACTTAGTATACATAAAGAACAGCAGAGGACCCAGTACAGATCCCTGCGGGACTCCTGTAGACAGGGGATGGGGAGCAGAGACGGAACCAGAGACGGAAACAGACAGTTGGTTAAGGACAGCACGTTCAATCGTTTTGGACAGGAAGGGCAAGAGAGATACAGGACGGTAGTTCCTGACATCAGAGGGATCTAAGCTAGGTTTTTTAAGGAGTGTGGTTACACGGGCAGTTTTAAAGGCAGCAGGAACATGGCCACAGATTAGAGAGGTGTTGATAATGGAGGACAGATATGGAAGGAGCTCAGAGGATATAGACTGGAGGACTGCTGAACGTATGGGGTCTAGTGGACAGGTGGTTGTGCGATGGCACGTCACCAGCTGGAGCACATCTGAGTCCTCCAGAATCTTGAAGGATGACAGTGTAGCGATGGGTTCAGTATTGGGGATGTGGGGTGTCACCGGATGCGTGAAGGAGTTCCGGATTGTGGCCACCTTCCCCTCAAAGTGGGTCAGGAAGTCATCTGCAGAGAGGGAGGAGGGTGAAGGGGGTGGAGGGGGGATGAGCAGGGAGGAGAAGGTGGAAAAGAGTTTACGTGGATTAGATACACATGCTTCAATTTTAGACTGGAAAAATGACGTTTTAGCTGATGTGGTTGCAGCTGTGAAGGCTGCCAGCGGAGTGTGGTAGGAGGCTAGGTCATCTGGGGATCTGGATTTCCGCCACTTTCTCTCAGTGGCTCGCGGCATGGTTCTGCTGGATCTGAGAGAATCCGTCAGCCACGGGGAGGGGGGTGATGGTCGAGCTGGTTTGGAGACAAGAGGACATAGTGAGTTGAGAGACTGAGAGAGGCATGAGTTAAACACAGAGGTGGCAACATCTATAGGCATTTTAGCAAAGCAGGAGGAGGAAGTGCAGAGAGAGCAGAAGTAGTGAGAGAGGACTGTGAGAGGGTGCGGAGATTTCTCCTGAACATAACAGTGGGTGGGTTGTTAGCGGAGTTGAGGGAGAGTGGGCAGGAGAGAGAAAATGAGATAAAGAAATGGTCCGATACGTGGAGGGGGGTCACCGTGAGTTCAGATGTAGCGCAACTCCTGGTGAGTACAAGGTCCAGTTGGTTACCACCCTTGTGGGTGGCAGGCGATGGGGACTGAGTGAGGGCGAAGGACTGGAGGAGTGAGGCGACACTGGATAGCTGGGAACTGTCTGGTTGGAGGTTGAAGTCTCCCAGTAGGATTACAGGGGTGCCATCCTCAGGGAAGGAGCTCAGGAGAGTGTCCAGTTCATCCAGGAAAGCGCCGAGCGGACCTGGAGGGCGATAGAGAACAACAATGTTAAGTGCAGATGGGTGAGTTACAGTGACTGCATGAAACTCAAAGGAAGAGATATTCAGGCAGTGTACAGTGGGAATAGAGAATTTCCAGGACGTGGAAATGAGCAAACCAGTACCCCCGCCTCGGCCAGAGGCCCTGGGGATGTGGGAGAAGGAGTAACCAGCAGACAGAGCAGCTGGAGTGGCTGTGTTATCGGGAGTGATCCAGGTCTCAGTGAGAGCCAGGAAGTGGAGGGACTTCGCCTTGGCATAGGCAGTGATGAAGTCAGCTTTCTGGACGGCTGACCGGCAGTTCCATAGTCCACCCACCACTGAGAGTTCCTTATGAGAGGACAGCAGTGGGCAGACAAGGTTAACCGGACAGCGTCTGCGGTGGTTGGGCCTCCTGGAGCGAGGCATGGAGCACAGAGGAATGGGGGTTAGAGACATGGTAGGGGGTGATAAGACAGGTTAGGTGGGGAAAGATCATTACAAACAGATAATTCAGACAAATTGACGATGAGACAAGGAGAAAACTGGTCAGGGAGGCTACCAAGAAGCCTACAGCAACATTAAAGGAGCTGCAGGAATTTCTGGCAAGTACTGGTTGCTCCCTACATGTGACAACAATCTCCCGTATTCTTCATATGTCTGGGCTATGGGGTAGGGTGGCAAGACGGAAGCCTTTTCTCATGAAAAAAAACATCGAAGCCTAAATTTAGCAAAAAGACACATCCAGTCTCCCAAAACCATATGGAAAAATGTGTTATGGTCTGATGAGACCAAGGTTGAACTTTTTAATTCCTAAAGGTATGTTTGGCGCGAAAACAACACAGCACATCATTGCTTTTCTTCAGCTGGAACTGGGGCTTTAGTCAAGGTGGAGGGAATCGTGAATAGCTCCAAATACTAGTACCAAACCTTCTGGCGTCTGCTAGAAAGCTGAAGATGAAGCGGAATTTCATCTTTCAGCACGACAACAACCCAAACCATACATCCAAATCAACAAAGGAATGGCTTCACCAAAAGAAGATCAACCTTTTGGAATGGCCCAGCCAGAGCCCAGACCTCAATCCAATTGAAAATCTGTTGGGTGACATGATGAGGGCTGTGCACAGGAGATGCCCTTGCAATTTGATGGATCTAGAACGGTTTTGCAAGGAAGAGTGGGAAAATATTCCCAAATCAAGATGTGACAAGCTTATAGACTCTTACCCAAAAAGACTGAGTGCTGTAATAAAATCAAGAGGTGCTTCAACAAAGTATTAGTTTAGGGGTGTGCACTCTTATGCAAATAGGTTATTGTAAGTTTTTATTTTTCTTCCAGAAAATGTTTCAGTTTGTTTTTCACTTTATTTTCACAGGTTGCAATTTCACATTAAAGGTGGAAAAGGTTCTGACATGATTTATCTTGGTTTCATTTTTTTACATCACAAAAACCTGCCATTTTAACAGGGGTGTGTAGACTTTTTATATCCACTGTAGATGAATGCAAAAGTTTCCTTTGAGTCATTATGAATGGGAACATTAATTTTTTTTACTACAGAAAAATGCGATCGCAGGGCAAAAGAATACACACTGTAGAGTACTGGGGAAACTGATGTTTTATTGAGGTACACGAGTGAATGATTAGGCTACGTATTTAGGTGTGTGTAACAGTGTGATATCAATGTTTTCATCTTAAACCCTTAAACCATCAGAAGGGGCAAATGTATATACTTTATAATGGACAAAACAAATGTTATTACATGCTTTGTATAGGGTTTTGGACCCATAGATATCAACCCCCCTATACTGATAAAAATATTCCCGCTTGATTCCCACTTGAAAATTATGCAAAAGTGAGTTTTATGAGCCAAAACAGTTGATTTGTAGTTACATATATAATTATTATTATGATTTAGAGCAGTGCGCAATTTAGCCATTTGGATAGATTTGGAGACACTAATGGACACCAGGCAGGGTACACTGCCTATATTTTGCATCATATATCTTTAGTATTTCTGCATATCATCTTCAGATTTTGCACATTTGTGGACACAGAGTTCATGATCCAGGAAATGTATAGATTTACCAGTTTCACATACAGTATGTAGCTCTCAGTATTTCATTGCAAAAAAACTTTCTTTGCATTTGTGGCACTTTATTTTAACTTCAATTATGAAAATAAACAAATCTAAGTTTGTATTGTAAATGGTACAACCGTTTCATTTAAGCCACTTACCAAGTTTCTGTGATGCTCATACCTGGGGCTCTATCTTAACAATCTTAGTGCTTGGTCTGAACACATGGTGCAAAGTGCATTTAGGGCGTGTCCAAGTCCACTTTTGCTGGTTAAACGGCACGTTTTTTGAGCGCTAAGTACGGTGCAACGTGCAAATGGGCTAAACTTAGTCTCTTCATTAACCCCTTTGCGTAGAAGGTGACGCCGGCGGAACCTTTTTGCTCAACTGAGACATTCGTTGCTACTGCAGCCAAACTATTAGTGGAAATAACAAACATTTTGTTTAAAATTTATTGGTAGACGGTTCTTGACGATTTCTGCCGAATACGGAGTTTCTATAGCCCTATTCGGACGGGATAAGTTTTCAGGACAATGTCTGTAAAGTAATTATTACCACAGGACATCTGTAATGTTAATGGTCGATTTAGAAGGCATAAAGTATCTCCGTAATAAGCGTCTAGAATTACAGAGATGGGAGTGTCTACTCCATGTTGTCGTCACACTGAAAATGTTCCCCACGAGTCATACAACGTAACACATCCTATCTTCACTGCAAATTGATTGCTTCTGGTAGAAAATCGCTGTCAGGGAGCAATTGAAAAGATGCAGTCACCAAAAAAAAAAAAAAAACTACGTGGAGACAATGTTGGCATGGCAAACATGTCCACAAAAAGTGTGAGGAATCCTGCATTACACCTCTTTATTAACATTGGCTTGAGAAAAACAGTGTTACCCCTAGAACCCACCAGACGCGCAAGCACAAGCGCACGCGCACTGCTGCGCTTCACTTCCGCTCCCATGTTAACGAATTGCCGCGGTTCTCACCGGCCACGCACGCATGGCAGGCGGGCGGACGGCTCGCGGACGTGGAGCTGATTTTTCCGCACCGGGCGGAATTTTTTGGCCATCCGCATGCGCAATCTCATCAAGTCATACATTTTGCATATAACCAGTTATTCTCGTTTTATAATGCTTTTTCTTTAATATAGTATATATATATATATATATATATATATATGTGTGTGTTCAATGAATTAACGCTATGCTTACTTCTGTTTTTTATACTGATATCACTGTTTAGAATCGATTTAAGGTACTACAGAATAAAAATAGCTGCTAATTCTGCTAAAATTAAATGTTTAGAACATGTTGATTACTGTCTTAAATAAATAAATAATATAAAACGAACTTTATAAAGGAGGCATTGTCTCGTTTGCTACATTTAGCTTTAAAAAACACCATTCTATATAGTTTAGATATTTCTTTTAATATAATCAAAAGTGTGATCAAAGCATCAATACCAATCCAAATGCTCGTACTTCTGCACATGCTTCCACTACCATCCAATCAGAAGTCACAGCACTAGCTGGAAAAAAAATCCAAACAAATGCACGTGAGAAGAACTGCAGACATGGACGTTACGAGGTTAATTATTGAGGTGGAAAAACGAAAAGAGCTATACGATCCAAGTTCTGAGTTTTACCGAGACACGACACGACGAGAAAGGGCTTGGGAAGCCATTGCTGCAGTGGTTGGAGGAGACTGTAAGTATTTAAACATTACTTTTATATATATTTTACCTCAGTGATTTAAATATAAGCTGTAGGCTACAGTATGACCAATAAATGCACGTGGCTGTTTTTAATATTGTTGTCATTATGAGAGTTGCACTTATTGTTTTAATGACGACATTAACTGTGGTAAAATGTGTCCAAGAACATAACTTTATATACAGTGGTGCTCGAAAGTATACATACCCCTTTCACTTTTTTCACACGTTATTGTGTTATTGTGTTTCACACGTAATTTACATTTTTGCCCATCAATCTACACTCAATAACCCATAATGACAAAGTAAAAACATGTATTGCAAATGTATTAAAAATCAAAAACTGAAATTTCTCATGTAAACTAGTATTCATACCCTTTGCTTTAATGTATTTTTAAAGTAGCATATTTCATATTTGGTCGCATATCCTTTGCACATGCTGTTACATCCAGAAGTCTGTGACCCATCAACATCAAAAGCCTCTCGATATCTTATTTTCAGGTACTGTTACAAGCGATACTATAACCTCTCTGCATTTGAATGGATCTCTATGGGAATTGGGGGGTGAGTCTAGATTCAGCTGTAAATTACGCTGGTACAGTATGGAACACTTGGCTGGCTAAATGGCTGTAAGTCACCAAGGGTCTGAGCTATCGAACGAGCCCCAAACCATCACTCTGTTGCCATGGAGTAGATGTGGATGGATCACTGCAAGGGTTATTTCTCCTGACTCATTTTCCTATAGAACTCTATGGGGAAAAAAGTCAGAAGAAACCCTTAAAGTGATCCATCCACATCTACTCCATATCTGGCCGTAGTGATGGTTTGGGGCTTGTTATAGTATCGCTTGTAACAGTACCTGAAAATAAGATATAGAGAGTCTTTTGATGTTGATGGGTCACAGACTTCAGGAAGTAACAGCATGTGAAGGATATGCAACCAAATATGAAACTGTAAAAATACATTAACCTCTTCCTACCGAGGGCAAAATAGGCCAATTTTCACCTGTTTTCACTAGTGACAAACAAAGGTGGTTATCTCAAAAACTATAAATGGTACAAATATGGGTCATGGCTTTCATTAAAGAAGACACCTGCAGTATTACGACTAAGCAGGGAGAACTCATAGAAATCCAGTTTTTGATACTTAACTACAACAATTTATGTACAGAAAATATAAAAAAACTAAAAAACGGGTACCTACATTCAAGTTTAAGAATTTTTACCTGGGGAGCTACAAATGCAATCAAGGAAATGACTCCTCTATCTGATTCATCAATATGCTGCCTACCTCTGGTAACAATCTGGTGTCAATATCTCAAACCATTCAAATTTTACAGGGTATTTTTCAGGTGAACCTTTTTCGTTATCCAAATGGTGCCAAATGTTCCAAAAATGGCAATGTTCCAGAAAGGTCTCAATATGATTTATTTTTTAGGTTTTTACAAAACAATGAGATAATTTGTCAATATTGGCAATAAAAGTTCATTTTTAGACGTGTTCTTGTTGCACTTCATATTACACAACTAACTACCCGAGGTCACAAAAAGCTGTCAAAACCCATGTAGCAGCACAGTGAATCTTGTGTATTTCACCAGAGCCCCATTAGCCAGAAATGAGTCCAGGAATGTGCAAACAGGTTTTCAAATGAATAATGGGAATAGTATGAAACTTCCCTACACATTACTGCTAGCCAGTCCTGTCCTTTATTCTGTTGCCACCTCCTATGACAGGGACGTTGGGGTTGGGTTTTAGGAGGCAAAACTTTATACATGACAAACATATATCAACTATATACAAGTGCACTAAGGTGTACTACTAAAAGTGCAGTGGATAAAAAATCAAAAGTCCACCAGTTTCCTAGATAAAAAATAAAAACACCCCTGCTGTAACAAATAAAAAGATCCTTGCCCTCTAATTGCTGAAGTTACCGTATTTACACAAAGAAAGTACAAAGTGACAGGGTCCAAAAAGCTAAAAAAAATTAACAAAAAAAGGCAAAGGATCAAAACATGGGGGTGGAGGGTGAGGAGAGATTATTTAACCATTCATACAGAAGCCATTTAGACTACACATTCCCTCAGGAGAGCAATCTGCATCATTACAAACCCCACTAACCCTGTCCATGGAATTGTCCACCATGTTGATATACCCATTAGTCCCCCTTATACAACAACAATCAACAATAATAATAATAAACAAGTACTCCCTCATGTTATCATGTTCTCTCCCTCATACCATGCATAAATTGCCATTTTGTTTACCTGCACAGCCTTCTGTACTGCATACAGAACAATTTACTCATCTGGAACAGTGACTTTACTAAACACTTCCAGAAGCCATTTCACACTCAAAAAAATCGATTTAGTAGCTCATCTCAGACACAAATAGATAGCTAGCTGCTTGTTACCTGTAATTTTGCTTGCTAGCTTGCCACTGTAAAGGTAATACTATCTATATTAATTTAGCTGAGAGGGACCGATTTTATGCATAAGTATATAAGGTTAGTTAGCTTCACAGAAGAAACACAGGGATTCACGCATTGCAGCTAAATTGCACATTTCCTTCGATGCTTACACCAAACTTACAGTTTCCACAAACATCTGTGTTGTTGGCAACGCCACGTAACACGTGCGAGTTTGTCAACACAGACAATACACCCTAAGTTTACTTCATAAATTATTTATCATACCGTTGGAATGTGCAATTTGTAATATTAATTGTATGAAAAACAATAAAATACAGTTGACAATGTAATTACGAACCCGCATGGCATTGCGTGAATTCACACTGGTATATCGAAAAATCGGTAATACCACCAGCCCTAACGACGTTACCTGCCATGGCGAAATTCAATGCGTTTATAGCATAACACTGTTAGTATGATAAAACAACTTACATGTCAGCAACATCATCTCGGTCATCAGTGGATTCAGCGTCACTGAGACAGGATGAGTCTCCCTCGGCAAAAACATCTTCTGGCTTATCCAGTTCGTCTAGCACTTGGTGCACGGATAAACGCCTCAAAAATCTCGACATAACTACACAAAAACTGTATCAAAAATACTCTAAAGTAAAAAATGTAACTGCGGGCCTTACCTAATTAATTGTGCTTTGCTAAACGGAATGTAGCGAGCTACGCTACAAGGTAAAAACACTGCGCCATCTTGGTGCGATAATTACGCATGACTGCCACTTCCTTATACGCACGGCAGGATCTCCTTCATTTACGACGCCAATGTGTTCAATGAGGGCTCGTTTGGAAGATAAGAGTCTTGGCTATTGGCTGGAATATTTGACAGACAGTTTTAAAACCCAATGGAAAGCAAATAATACTCGGAGTGGAGGCAGGTCGAAGACAGTTTTTCCCACTTCAGATAGGCCTATTGTGCTATCAGTCAAAGAAATACACCCAATTGACGACGGTTTTGCATAATTCTCTGCAAACAAGTTCAAAACCACTCTGGCTAACATATACTAAGCCGTTGGATTGGTACTCCAGAAACTGGCTGAGTTTCACAACGCCAAAGTGAACACAGCCGAACGAGTCGTAATCAAGTGCAAAAAAGCACAAGTCGGTTTAAAATTGGAAAAAAATCATGTACAGCCTTATGAAAGTTTTAAAGTATTTTCTTGAAGCCTAAAGGTATAATGATTTTTTAAACCAAAGTTTTGTGAAATACAATTAAGCAGAACAGTTTACCAGCACATTGTTTATGGTGTGACATCAAGCTGCAATACATGTTTGAGAATTAGGTCAGAGTTTCCAACGTTATTTACAAAGTTTTATCTCGACGTTTTGGGCTTAAAAACCACTTTCCCAGAAGGAATGGATATATCATAAGGATATTTAATCAAAATATTGAGGTGAGCAGTTTATTATATATTATTAAATTAATGAAATGTATAATTTAATAATTTCCGTCACGCCCGCGTTACCGCTAGGGGGCGTTTGGCATTAAGAGGTTAAAGCAAAGGGTATGAATACTTATGTACATGAGATTTAAGTTTGTGATTTGTAATACATTTGCTAAAATTTCTAAAAACATGTTATAACTTTGTCATGATGGGTTATTGACTGTAGATTGATGGGCAAAAATGGCAATTTTATCCATTTAAAATTAAATCTACAACACAATAAAGTGTGCAAAAAGTGAAGGGGTATGTATACTTTCGAGCACCACTGTATAGTGTAGTATTACTTCAATGAAAGGAGATTGTTTGATGCTGCTATATTAACGGCCTGCAGGCACGATCATCTTGTCCGCCTTCCCACCCACCTCAAAAGCACCTGAGGAAATGTACAACAATAATAATAATAATAATACATTGTATATAACACAATATCTGCATCTTATCACCACATATTAATGTTTTTCAAGCTACTAATAGTTTTACTATTGTTATTCATTATTTTAATACATATTTTAATATAGGCCCTAATGAAAAAGTGAACAGACAATCACCTTTGTGGGGATGAATGAAGTTAAATCAAGTCATACATTTTGCATATAACCAGTTATTCCCAATAATACTAATAATAGTAATAATAATAATGCATATGTAATTTCACCATGTGATTGTTATAATTATTACCATTGTAAACAATGTAGCCTATTATGTAAATGTATTTATATTGTTTATATTAAACTTTTTCTCAATACTTTGCACATCATCCCGCCTAGATGATGCACAAACAACCATTTCTTTTCAGACCTAACATAAACTGTTGTGGTTATTGTTATTAACCTAATAAAAGAGTAAGATGCTTATATAAACACATAGAAATAACAAAAACAACCATTGTTTAGAAATAAGAATTTATTTCACACAAAAAACACAAAAAAAATATAAAAACCTGAGCTAAAGCAAAAAGTTGTTTCACAGCAAATCAAACTATTAGCATATACAAACTATTTACATATTTACAAATCTATTTAGAAATCACAAATCACTCTTGGTGATCTTCTTGGAATCTAGATTTGTAGGCCTAAACCATCTTATCCTGCCAGGGGACTCTTCCCTCAGGGGACGTGAAAAAAGTGCTGAGCTTCTCCCTGACTTCATAAGAATCCCCAGGTCCCCTGTGTCCACCCACATTCCTGACGCTTTGTAGGCGGTTCCCTCTTTCCCCTTCTTCATCAAGCCACCTTTGGTTGTCTGCTGGGGACACGAGGAAATTGTGCAAAATGCAGGCTGCCAGGATGACATTATCCACATTGCACGGCTTCATCTTGATTGTGGTGTGGAACACCCTCCACCTTGCCGCCAAGATGCCAAAGGCGCATTCCACTACCATCCTTGCCCTGGAGAGATGGTAATTGAAAAGGCGCTTAGCTCTTGGGAGGTGGTGTCCTGGGTACGGCCTCATCAGATACGTTTTGATAGGGAAGGCAGCATCCCCGACCATGGTATGCGGCATTGGACCCTGCACACCTGACCCAGGTAGCAGAGTGTCGGCAGGCACATGCAGGCTGTTGTTGGCCATCCTTCTCCCAAGGTCGGAGTTTGCAAAGATCTCTCCATCACTCGATCTCCCAAAGTCTCCCACCTGGACATTGATGAATTTGTAATTGGCATCCACCAAGGCTAAAAGGACGATTGAGAATGTTTTCTTATAATTGTAAAACAGACTACCTGAACAGTCAGGGGCCTGGATGGTTACATGTTTCCCATCAATTGCCCCAAGACAGTTGGGAAAGTTCCATTTTTCCCAAAAGCTTGAGGCAATCTCTCTCCAGCTGTTTTGAGTTGGCCTGGGGAATTGTGTGGCCATCATCCTCCTAATGATTGCCCTGCATGTCATGTGGACCAAGGTGGCCACTGTGGTTCTGCCCAGGTGGTAGCTGAATGCGAGGCTTGAGAAAGTCTCCCCTGTTGCTAGGAACCTGTGTAAATACAAGAGACAAAACAGTCTGTTATTTATTTTATTTGTTTATGTGACAGTGACGGTGCCGGTTCTCCCGGTTGCTGTCTGCCGGACTCCGCTCCTGGTTTTCTTTTTCTATTCCATTCCCAGGAGCGGATAGGTGGGCGGAGCCGTGGAGAGCTGGTACCAATTCCCTGATTGAACACACCTGGAGGCACTGCTGGAGGCCTATTTAAGAAGAGCACTCCATTGTTTCTCTTCCTCCTGGACGGACATTTTGTTTGATTTTGTAAAACAATTAATTTTCACTCTGTTACAGCGGACGATGTCCAGAAGAAATGGAAATACATCCGAGACCAATTTGTTAGAAATCGGTCGAAGTACACCCCAAGCGGCTCAGGTGCTGACAATTTGAAAGACTGGAAGTTTGCAAAAGTGATGGCATTCTTGCTGCCTTTTGTGCAGCCCAGAAGGTGAGTAAGCAAATATTTTGGTATTGACAATTCAATGTAATTTCACATTACGTTAGTTAAAGGTATTATTCAAAATGGTATATATTCTGATGTAATTAAATATGAAATGGGAAATTATGTGAAAATTAAAGATTATTTCTACTATATATTGATATTGTAGCTCAAAAAGCACCCTGCAGTCTCCGGATTCCCTGGATGAAGGTACTGATGATGAAGGAGGAACACCAAGAATGGCATCCAGAGCTGGCACCCCACTAGCTGGTCTTCTACGGTCAGACACCCCCACCACAAGGCCAGGCACTCCCACTGCTGAACTACATGGAGATGTACAGCCACAGAGGTCAGGCACCCCCACTCCTCAACTACAGGAAGGTGTACAGCCACAGAGGTCACGCTCACCCACTCCACACTCCCAAGGACAAGCAGTGGCTTCAAGGTCCACTGAAACTGCCCAACAACGCAACAGACGAGTTGAGGCCAGAAGATCATCCACAGTGCCAAGCCCAACACAACAGCTCATTGACATTATCTCGACTGAAAAAACACCAACTCCACCTCATGTACCCACGGACAATGAAGAGATGTACTTCTTCGCCCAAAGTCTAGTCCCAATATTAAACCAACTTCCCCTTAGGCACCAGGTCCGAGCAAGAAGTCACATCTATACATATCTAGCAGAAATGGACCTAGAAGTGTCTGAACAGCAACACCAACCCACCTCTGTCCCAAGGCCAAACCAGCAGCAACAGCATCTCTGTCATCCGATGCCCACCTACCACCATTCAGCACCTCCTCTGACACCCTCCTACCACCAGCAACAAGCTCCAGCACCACCTCCGACACCCTCCTACCACCAGCAACAGGCTCCAGCACCACCCATGCCACACTCCTACCACCAGCTAGTTATTCATCCCCCAACATCCTACCAACAGGGAAGAACCCAAAGGGCTGGTCAAGAGGAGTTTGAGGACCCTGCTTCACCTACTTACCACGTCCTTGACTAGAAGTTCCGTTTTACATTTGACCACCAATTTGGTTAAAAGAATGCTTAAGTTCAGTTTTTAGTTATTACATTTAACTTTTAAAGTCTTTAATTTTTATTTCTTAATAAATATTTGATTTTACTATTTAAAAACCTCTTAAAAATAATAGGTTTTAAAAATGGTGCTATATAATATGTTCTTTACATGTTTGTAAGATTATTACATTTGTTACAGAAGTTTTGGCTGTGTTCTGTTCAGGTGTGTTACAATTGATAGGCTATATGTTTGTTGTTAATAAATAGCCATTTATTTCATAATCTCTCTCTCCCTCGGTGGGGCGCGGGGAGGTTGGGGTCGGGGGGTTAAATGCAAACAACTCACCTGAGAGTAACGGCAAGCCGTTGTTTCGGTTCGATGGCAGCCCGGTAATTTGTCGTCATCTTGGTCAGATCGGGACCAACCAAGGCAAGGATCTGGTCCATCTGTTCAGCGGTCATTCTAAAATATTTTATGTGGCGTTCTGTCCAGCCTCAGTTCGGCCACAAGTTGATGAAATGCTCCCTGCTCCCTCCTTCTCTGGTTTATGGGGTGTACCCACATTCTTCGCCTCCTCTGGAGAATTCGGAGCAAGAGGTAAGCGGCAATAGCCTTCCTCCTGTTTACAACTCGTACTGGAACAAAAAAATCACTCAACTGATTTTGTTCACTCAACGACAATTACATTATAGGCTACGAAGTCAAAATCAAAAGTAGGCCATTTGCTGCCAGCCAGTGAAGATTTGTTTGTTGGTTTCATTCATGTGTAGCCTAGCTATTTTCCCATGTACTAATATATTCACAGTATGCAAGTTTTCATTTTAATTAACATGTCAAGCAGTAAGAGATAAGCAGTATAGAGTTCTATAGGAAAATGAGTCCGGAGAAATAACCCTTGCAGTGATCCATCCACATCTACTCCATATCTGGCAACAGAGTGATGGTTTGGGGCTCGTTTGATAGCTCAGACCCTTGATAACTTACAGCCATTTAGCCAGCCATGTGTTCCATACTGTACCAGTGTAATTTACAGCTGAATCTAATCTCACCCCCCAATTTCCATAGAGATCCATTCAAATGCAGAGAGGTTATAGTATCGCTTGTAACAGTACCTGAAAATAAGATATCGACAATTTTTTGATGTTGATGGTCACAGACTTCAGGAAGTAACAGCATGTAAAGGATATGCGACCAAATATGAAATATGATACTTTAAAAATACGTTAAAGCAAAGGGTATGAATACTTATGTAAATGAGAAATTTTATTTTTTTATTTTTAATAAATTTGCAAAAATCTCAAAAAAACTTTTTTCACGTTGTCATTATGGGGTGTTGTGTGTAGAATTTTGAGGGAAAAAATGAATTTAATCAATTTTGGAATAAGGCTGTAACAGAACAAAATGTGGAAAAAGTGAAGCGCTGTGAATACTTTCCGGATGCACTGTACATACTTTAGAGTACATGGACAAGTGATGTTTCATTGAGGTACAAGAGTGAATGATTAGGCAACATATTTCGGTGTATGGAACACTGTGATATCAATGTTTTTACCTTAAGCCATCAGAAGGAGCAAATGTATATGCATTATAATGGACAAAACTAATTTTATTCATTTCATGACATGTTTTGCATAGGGGTTTTGGACCCATAGATATCTACCCCCCCTATACTGATGAAAATATTGTAATTCCCACTTGAAAATTATGCAAAAGTGAGTTTTATGAGCCAAAACTGTTGATTTGTAGTTAACCCCTTGGCGCAGATGGCAAATTTCACCTATTTAGGGGTGCTCTGTTTAAGGCTTTATAACTCCAGGTGAGAGCATCACATAAACTTGGTAAATGGCTTAAATGAAAGAAGACAGGTGTACCATTTACAATACAAACTTAGATTTGTTTATTTTCATAATTTAAGTCAAAATAAAGTGCCACAAATGCAAAGAAACTTTGGGGGAAAAAAATTTTAAAATAGTTTTTTTAAATTTTGCTGAGAGCTACATAAGTGAAATCGGTAATATATATACATTTCCCGGATCATAAACTCCATGTCCACAAGTTTTGCAAAATCTGAGGATGATATGCAGAACTACTAAAGGTCTATGATGCAAAATATAGCAGTGTATCCTGTTGTCCATTAGTGTCTCCAAATCTATCCAAATGGCTAAATTGTGCAGTGCTGCAAATAAAAATAAAAAAATGATATATTTAACTACAAATCAACAGTTTTGGCACATAAAACTCACTTTTGCATAATTTCCAAGTGAGAATTATATATTTTCAGCAGTATAGGGGGGTAGATATCTATGGGTCCAAAACCCCTATGCAAAACATGTCATAAAATGAATAAAATTAGTTTTGTACATTATAACGCATACACATTTGCTCCCTCTGGTGGCTTAAGATAAAAAACATTGATATCACAGTGTTACATACACCTAAATATGTTGCCTAATCATTCACTCTTGTACCTCAATAAAACATCACTTGTCCATGTACTCTAAAGTATGTATACTTTTGTCCTGGGATTGCATTTTTCTGTATTCTTTTAATCTTTTAAGTTTTCCTATTCATAATAACTCCAAATAAATTTTTACCTTAATCTACCACATATCAGCGCACAGTAAATTGGAATGAGCATTTATCATGCCCCAAGAGACTAGTATACGCCATAGCCTATATTATTTATGATAACATGAACATAAAATAGTTTTCCACCATCTGTAAAATGCTGCCAAATGTTCTATCTTCAATGAACATCGGTAGCCTACTTCAAAAATACATTTAGCTAACGATTGCATTACAGTATGTGAAATGCACTCAAAATGCGAAAATAACAATAGGGCTATCAAACATATTGGAAAGACAGTGCTCGAGTGGAAACACGAACGTACGTATGTAGCCAGCGAGACCAACGGTATTTTAGACGCAAAAATACTTACATATCGCAAAAGGGAAATTCCCCTGCATAATGCGTATTGTATAACGCTTGCGTAATACTAGACAGTTAAAACGAAAACTGCCGTTACGCTGGGCTGTAGTAAATTGCTCAAAGCACCCAAAAAGACTTGGCATATACCGTTGCGAAGGTTATAATGTACTCTATTGGATAAAAAAGCCTACAATTAAACCAGAATGAACTGTAATGCATGAGACAGGCTTACAGGGCATGGGGCTATTACGCGGCGACGTTTCAGATAGTGTAATAGCGGTATAAAGTGTTGTATATTTCTCAAAGCGATTGTACCAGACAATAAATGACAACTGAATTTTGAAAGGAACATCTCGATGTGTAAAACCAATGGTAGGATTGTATATTTATTTCATATTTAGTAGCATATATTGCTAGTAGAATACATGGTAGAATGAGATAGTACTTTCACAGTTTATTTTGCATTTGAGTGAGCAGGGCTTTTCACGGCTTTTCTGGCATACGATCAGGCTATTGTTGGGTTTATCTCGTTGCTATGACGTTATTCTAATTTTATATGATGAATAAATATATTTATGAACTCAAATATAGACGCTATTGTCCACTATGTCACGCATAGGTAGGTATAGACTAGGTGGGGGGTTGCTTGATAAATGGACTTGCTACAGGGAAATAGTGGCACTTAGAAACTACGTATTCGGCAGAAATCGTCACGAACCGTCTACCAATACATTTAAAACACAGAGTTTGTGATTTCCAATAAACGTTCGGCTGCAGTAGCAACGAATGTCTCAGTTGAGCAAAAAGGTCCCGCAGGCGGGACTATATCGGACTATATGCGCGAAGGTGTTAAATATATATATATTTTTAATTATTTAGAGCAGTGCACAATTTAGCCATTTGGATAGATTTAGAGACACTAATGGACAACAGGGTACACTGCTATATTTTGCATCATAGACCTTTAGTAGTTCTGCATATCATCCTCAGGTTTTGCAAAACTAGTGGACATGTGATCCAGGAAATGTATATATATTACCGATTTCACTTATGTAGCTCTCAGCAAACTAAATAAAAAGTTTGTTTGCATTTGTGGCACTTTATTTTGACTTAAATTATGAAAATAAACAAATCTAAGTTTGTATTGTAAATGGTACACCTGTCTTGTTTCATTTAAGCAATTTACCAAGTTTATGTGATGCTCACACCTGGGGCCCTATATTACACCCGGCGCAAAGCGGCGCTAACACAAACGCAAGTGTCTTTGCTATCTTACACCCGGCGCTGGGTTCATTATAACGCCTAGCGCTCACGTCGTTTAACTACCATGTATTCTTGCACCCGTTGCAAGTAAACTGGGCATGATGGTCTTAAAATGAGGAGTGAGGATTATTTTCGGGGTATTGCTATCTTGAGCCAGCAGAAAGCACTTGCGCTAGAACCATCACAAACCTGGTCTAAAGTCACGTCGCAGTTGTTTACATGTTACTTTAACGGCACATATAAGTGCGTCTACATAGGCGTGTGCACAACGCGCGTACCCTCCTGTCTGTTACACACAGGGGCGCGCACAAGCATGACTGAAATATCAAGATTACAAAGTGAAATAGTATTATTGTGTAGGCTACATCAAAAAATGCATAATAATAAAAGGGTCCATAGCCTACCTTTCCCTCAGCGAAGGGGAATGCCATGCACATTAAATTGCTTTCAGGCAGCCCACTCCATCAACATCCAGGCGATGTGCGATGGTACGGGACAATGGCTATCCATTAAAAAGGAGCTGATAACACCTACAGTCAAGCCGGAAAGTCTTTCACCTTCTCCACGTTTTATTACGTTACAGACATATTCTACAATAGATTGAGTTAATTTTTTCTCAAAATTCTACACAAAATAGCCCATAATGACAAAGTGAAAACAGGTTTTTAGACATTTGTGCTAATTTATTAAAAATCAAAATGTAAAATATATGTACACAAGTGTGCACACCCTTTGATATGACACCCAAAGTGAGCTGAGGTGCATTTTGTTTCCACTGATACTGCTTGAGATGTTTCTACAACTTAATTGGACTCCACCTGTGATAAACAGGGGATTGCCAACACCTGCCTATATAAGGTCCCACAGTTGACAGTGCATGTCAGAGCAAACTCCAAGCCATGGGGTCAAAGGAATTATCTGCAGACCTCAGAAACAGGATTGTGTCAAGGCATAGATCTGGAGAAGGGTACGGAAAAATCTCTGCAGCTTTACAGGTCCCAAAGAGCACAGTGGCCACCATCATTTGTAAATGGAAGAAGTTTGGAACCACTAAGAATCTTCCTAGACCTGGCCGCCCGGCCAAACTGAGCAATCGGGGAAGACGGGCCTTGGCCAGGGAGGTGAGCAGGAACCCGAGGGTCACTCTGACAGAGCTCCAGCGTATCCTTGTGAAGATGGGAGAACCTTTCAGAAGATCAACCATCCAGGCAGCACTCCACCAATCAGGCCTTTATGGTAGAGTGGCCAGACGGAAGCCCCTCCTTAGTAAAAGGCACATCACAGCCCGCTTGGAGTTTGCCAAAAGGCACCTAGAGGACTCTCAAACCATGAGAATCAAGATTCTCTGGTCTGATGAAACCAAAATTGAACTTTTTGGCCTGAATACCAAGCGTCACATCTGGAGGAAACCAGGCACCGCTCATCACCTGGCTAATACCATCCCTACAGTGAAGCATGGCGGTGGCAGCATCATGATGTGGGGATGTTTTTCAGCAGCGGGAACGGGGCGATTAGTCCTGATAGAGGGAAAGATGAATGCAGCTAAGTACACCGAGATCCTTGAAGAAAACCTGCTCTGGACCTCAGACTGGGGTGAAGGTTTACCTTCCAACATGACAACGACCCGAAGCACACAGCCAAGAGAACAAAGGAGTGGCTTTGGAGAAAGTCTGCATGTCCTTGAGTGGCCCAGCCAGAGCCCAGACCTGAATCCTATTGAACATCTGTGGAAAGAGCTGAAAATGGCTGTGTACCGACTCTCACCATCCAACCTGACGGAGCTTGCAAGGATATGCCAAGAGGAATGGGCAAAAATGTCCAGAAACAAGTGTGCCAAGCTCGTAGCTTCTTTCCCAAGACGCCTTGAAGCTGTAATCGCTGCCAAAGGTGCAGCAACCAAGTATTAGGCTAAGGGTGTGTACAGATATGTAACCCCTAAATAACCTATTTTTGTCAGTAAAATAAAATTGCATATTTTCTAAAAACCTGTTTTCACTTCATCATTATTGGCTATTGTGTGTAGATGTTTGAGGAAAAAAATGAACTCAATCTATTGTAGTATAAGTCTGTAACGTAATAAAACGTGGAGAAGGTGAAAGGGGTGTGCAGACTTTCCGGCTTGACTGTATATCAAGCCTAATGCGCGAATTGTCATTTACACCTAATACGTGAATTGTCATTCAATGGAAAACTCGCGCACGGCAATAGATGGACATTTGAGTTCTGAAAATGCACTTCAGATGTCATTACAATACAGCTCTGTTTATCTAGGAATACAGCCTGAAAGTAAATAGAATGGTTTGTGACTGAAAAAAGTTCAAAACCTTGTCCGGTGAATATTGCATTTATTGTTTTTCAAATAGCCTAGGCTACAGCGGATTCGCTGTGCATAAGGTTTTTTTGATAGCCTATGGTTAAAAAACGGAGATAAATGTCACCATGTTAACTAAATTCTAACCTTAGCCTTCATATTTTTTAATTACAGTGACCAGGTTTCCATACTCTCAGCTTATTAAAACCCAGCTGATTTCACCCATTATTCCATAACTGAACAAAACGATTTTAAATAGAACTAAGCGTCTAATTAGAAACGAAAACAAATTTGCAGCACATTACACAATTAATTCACAATGAATTTTAATGTTATTCTCTGCATGTGCGCTGCATGTTCTGTTTCCCCTGCTGTAAGTCGTATGTTTCACGGTCTTCCTGGGAAAGTGGATTGTTTTAAAGCATTACGCTACGAGTAAAATAGGTTATGCTCTACCGTGTCAAACGCCTTTTGTTGGTCTAACATAACCATTCCGCTGAGTTTACCTAGGTCAATTTCCTTTCTGATTTTGTCTGTCAGAAACAACAGGCAGGATTCGGTGACTGAAACTGAAATAAAATATTATTTCTTTGGATGTACTCCTCGATCTGTTCATGAATTATTTTTTCCATTACTTTTGACACCACGCATAAAATAGAAACTGGTCTATAGATTCCCCCCATCTAACTTACTGCCCTTCTTGTGGAGGGGGGAGAACTCAAGCACTCTTAAGCTCTGTTGGAATCTTGCCCTGTTCTATAGACATATTTATAATGTGGGTAACAGATGGAGCAATAATATCTGCAGCGTCTCTAAGAAACCTGGCTTGAATGTTATCCAGACCTGTAGCTTTACTAGGATTGAGTTCCTGAAGTCTCTTCAGGACCTTACTATCACTCACTTTACTAAAAGAAAAGCATCCAGTCTGGATGCCATTTTGCGAGTAGTGCCTCTGCACCTGCTCCTCATTGAATACACCCGAGTGATCAGGAACTCTTTCCTTTTTATGTTCAAATATCTTTTCTTTAAAGAAGGATTTTTTAGCATTATTGATAAGTCTTTGTGCTTCATTACGTAAGCTCTTATATTGAATAAAACTAGCGTCATTCAGTTTTTTTTTTTATTCTTTAAAAACTGAATTTCTTAATCTAATGACCTTCAAAATATCTTCTGACATCCAAGGCTCAGTGCTCTGCTTTATTCTAATGGTCTTAAAGAAAGATTGATTTAAATGAGTCCCAGGCTTTGTCAACATCGTCATACAGTAACTCATAACTTCAGACCAGTTAACAGTTCTGAAGCTCTCACATAGAGCAGCTGGACTATAATTTTTAAGAGATCTCATTGTTATTGTATTATGACTTTTAAAAACATTTCTCTGAATTTTACGATTAGCATAGATAAGAAAATGATCACTTAGACAGCATTCAATTACACCACTTTTACAGATGTTCACCGGATTGGACACAAGAATAAGGTCAGTAATTGTTTGGGTAGTGGATGTAAACCTAGTAGAATCAGAAATTACCTGATGTAGGCCAAACAGCTGACAGAAATGTCTAAAGCTTTTATAAATATTAGTGTCCTTTGTGCGAATGTCCGTCTTAAAATCACCGGCGATGATCACCTCTGATTTTGTAAAATCAACACAGTTATTGCATGTTTCCTCCAACAGCTCGTAAAAATTATGCTGGTCCGGTGGACGATAGCAGTTAGGCCCCGATTAAGATGGGTTTAGTTTTCGGAAGTAAAACATTAAAAGCTAAATCCGATCTGATATAAACACATACACCTCCTCCTTTCCTGTTTCTATCTCTTATTATCAGTGTATAACTTTCTATTTAAATTTCTGAGTCCCAAACATCCAACCATGTTTCCGAGAAAGATAAAATTGCCACTCTCCTCTGCAGACAGAGATGGCGAATTTCATGTATCTTTGGAATAAGACTACGAATATTAAGATGCAGCAGGTAAAGTCCCCTCTGCGCAAACACAGAATTAAAGACACATTTTGTTTTTTTTTGTGTCTCCGTGGCGCTGGACTGACCTGAAGCACGTGTTCATTACACTGCTTAACCCCCCAGAAAGCTCACTTTTCCTTGCTATCCGTCTCCACACCCCGGCGGCCGACAAACACCACCAAAAAAAACATGTCTCTCGGTACAATGAGGTATTTCCAGTACTCCGTTTTTTAATATCTGACTGCTATACAGGTCTGTAGCTATGTTAGTCTACTGTATTCCAAACAACATGTAGGCCTACTGATCACTGGGCACAGATTGCTTCAAAGAGCCTAATTCATACTCTTAGAGTAGGTGCTCCCACACAT
Organism: Synaphobranchus kaupii; assembly: GCA_029718625.1. NCBI lineage: Eukaryota > Metazoa > Chordata > Actinopteri > Anguilliformes > Synaphobranchidae > Synaphobranchus > Synaphobranchus kaupii. Next base: position 55,693,543 of record CM056377.1, read on the forward strand.
GATAGTGTCCTGACAAAAATAATTTGGAGAGCCTACTTTTCCCTATTCCTCTTATGGTCAAATCAAATCATATTAAAACTATACTGATATACTGGTAAGCTTCCGTTTATTGCATGCATTAGGCTATACAATATACTTAACCTATTCTTTCTATAAATGCTCAAGCCATCCTTAGTGTGTATGAATTCTTATAGGAAACTTTATATTTCTGCTTTATTGGGACATTGATAGTAGAGAGCAATAGAAAAGATGGGGAGAGAGAGGAGGGATGACGAACCTATTCCCAGTCAGAATCGACCTGGTGATTTTTTTTAATCTATAAATGTATTAACTGTGGCTCAGTTTATCTCCTAGAAATGTATCAGCCCTCATTCATTGTAAAGATACGACTGTTGGCTTTTACGGGATATTGGTCATCCTAGCGCTGATGTTTTTGAAAAAGCCATGCGTTGCTGCGGAATATAGGGGGAACACTAATATGCTAAACAACTTTTGGAACAGGGCTTAGAATTTAGAGATTTTCAGAACTAGTTTGCGAGGGATTGACTCAGCTGCACCCTCTTTTCTGCATCCGTATGCCTGCCTAGTTCCAATCTGAAAAGGAGTGGGTGGGCTGGGGACTCATTGACAACAAAGATTTTCTTAAATGTAAAAAGGCTTAGTTGACACACTCAGTTGCTACACAGAAAGCAGGGGGAGAGTATGTGCACATAAAACTTGTCGCTCCTGTGTTTTCAAAATATCTTGGTTCATGTCAGTAAAAATAAACTACAATTGTTTAATTGTAAATAATCTCTATATTTAGGGCCCGCCATCTATGCTAGTATAAGTATAACATTGTACAACCCATTTTGTTGTATGTATGATTTCAATAATATCAGCCAGTGTTAAACATGTACAGTCAAGCCGGAAAGTCTGCACACCCCTTTCACCTTCTCCACGTTTTATTACATTACAGACTTATACTACAATAGATTGAGTTCATTTTTTGCCTCAAACATCTACACACAATAGCCAATAATGACAAAGTGAAAACGGGTTTTTAGAAAATATGCAATTTTATTTTACTGACAAAAATAGGTTATTTACGGGTTACATATCTGTACACACCCTTAGCCTAATACTTGGTTGCTGCACCTTTGGCAGCGATTACAGCTTCAAGGTGTCTTGGGAAAGAAGCTATGAGCTTGGCACACTTGTTTCTGGACATTTTTGCCCATTCCTCTTGGCATATCCTTGCAAGCTCCGTCAGGTTGGATGGGGAGCGTCGGTACACAGCCATTTTCAGCTCTTTCCACAGATGTTCAATTGGATTCAGGTCTGGGCTCTGGCCGAGCCACTCAAGGACATGCAGAGACTTTCTCCGAAGCCACTCCTTTGTTCTCTTGGCTGTGTGCTTCGGGTCGTCGTCATGTTGGAAGGTAAACCTTCGCCCCAGTCTGAGGTCCAGAGCGCTCTGGAGCAGGTTTTCTTCAAGGATCTTGGTGTACTTCATCTTTCCCTCTATCAGGACTAGTCGCCCCGTTCCCGCTGCTGAAAAACATCCCCACATCATGATGCTGCCATCGCCATGCTTCACTGTAGGGATGGTATTAGCCAGGTGATGAGCGGTGCCTGGTTTCCTCCAGATGTGACGCTTGGTATTCAGGCCAAAAAGTTCAATTTTGGTTTCATCAGACCAGAGAATCTTGATTCTCATGGTTTGAGAGTCCTCTAGGTGCCTTTTGGCAAACTCCAAGCGGGCTGTGATGTGCCTTTTACTAAGGAGGGGCTTCCGTCTGGCCACTCTGGTCTGATTGGTGGAGTGCTGCCTGGATGGTTGATCTTCTGAAAGGTTCTCCCATCTTCACAAGGATACGCTGGAGCTCTGTCAGAGTGACCCTCGGGTTCCTGCTCACCTCCCTGGCCAAGGCCCGTCTTCCCCGATTGCTCAGTTTGGCCGGGCGGCCAGGTCTAGGAAGATTCTTGGTGGTTCCAAACTTCTTCCATTTACGAATGATGGTGGCCACTGTGCTCTTTGGGACCTGTAAAGCTGCAGAGATTTTTCCGTACCCTTCTCCAGATCTATGTCTTGACACAATCCTGTTTCTGAGGTCTGCAGATAATTCCTTTGACCCCATGGCTTGGAGTTTGCTCTGACATGCACTGTCAACTGTGGGACCTTATATATGCAGGTGTTGGCAATCCCCAATCATGTCCAATCAATTTAATTTATCACAGGTGGACTCCAATTAAGTTGTAGAAACATCTCAAGCAGTATCAGTGGAAACAAAATGCACCTCAGCTCACTTTGGGTGTCATATCAAAGGTATGTACATATGATATTTTACATTTAGATTTTTAATAAATTAGCACAAATGTCTAAAAACCTGTTTTCACTTTGTCATTATGGGCTATTTTTGTGTAGAATTTTGAGACAAACAATTAATTCAATCTATTGTTGAATATGTCTGTAACGTAATAAAACGTGGAGAAGGTGAAAGACTTTCCGCTTTTTGGTAGCAAACTAATGATCAAACAAGCCTTAAACAATCACTCTGCTGCCAGATATGCAGTAGATATGGATGGATCACTTTAAGGGTTGTTTCTCCTGACAAATTTTCCTATTGAACTCTATGGAAAAATAAGTCAGGAGAAGAAACCCTTCAAGTTATTCATCCATATCTACTGCATATCTGGCAACAGAGTGATGTTTTAAAGCTTGTTTGATACCTCAGACCCTTGTTGACTTACAGCCATTTTACCAACCATGTATTCCATACTGTTCCAGAATAATTTACAGCTAAATCTAGTCCCACCCCCCAATTCCCATAGAGATCCATTCAAATGCAGAGATGTTATAGTATCGCTTGTAAGAGTACCAGAAAATAAGATATCAAGAGTCTTTTGATGTTGTTGGGTCACAGACATCAGGAAGTCATGGCATGCAAAGGATATGTGACCAAATATTAAAAATTATTACTTTATTCTATATATAAATGCAGGGGGGCCAATAATTGTGGCCAATGTGGTTTTGTTAAAAATAATTATTTCCTGATGAGGGATTTTTTTTCTCTTAATAAATTAATGTCAATTAAAGGTTGGATTCTTCTTGTTTTTTCAGTGTGAGATTAAGCTAATTCACCAAACGGTGAATTTTTTATAACCCTTTTTGTTCATCTTTACAGGGGGGGGCCAATAATAGTGGCCGCAAGTGTACATATGCCAGAGCCATCTTCGCAGCGTGACTCTGGCAGCTAGCTAACTAACAGCACTGACACAGAGAGATACTCGCTTAATTGTGCCTTAGAAGCAAAGTGAGCTGTATCACTGGGTCCAATGAGCTAGAATAGGGCAAGACACAGCAAACTGGACAGATAATACAATATAATAAACAATGTAGTTTAGGCTGTAAATAATCTGTGACTCTCAAGCTAACGTTAATGCATATTCAAAGCAATGTGCTTTAACAGCAGACTGCAAATGTATTGCTAAGTGTTCAAGCTAATATGAACGACAGCTGTCCTTTATTTGGCTATGAAATAGCCTACGTTACCGTTCTCTATTTGGAATGGTAACTTATAGATACAATAGGGTAAATTGCATTATTTGTAAAGTGTATTAGGACCATGCTGCATGGTGATTCTGCACTTTAAATAAAAATTGATTAATTTATTCAAATCGACACAATGTGATTATGTGAATAACCTATAGCTAACTACAACTCAACAGAAAAGGCCGTAAAAACGATTGGCGTTTAAATCGGTAGGCTACAGCCGCTGTATAATATAGCTAGCTAACTAGGTTACAACGCAAAAGAAAGGTCCTTAAAACACCATATGTCTTTCTTTCGGCTAGAATGTGTTCACATCTAGCCTATTGTGCATGCATGTCTCCATATTGGTTCATTCATTTACTTGCTTCTTCATGATCCATAGCTCAGGTGGTGGTATTCATTGTATTTCATTTGATATTAAATACATAGTTCATCTACAAACTTTTTTAATGTAATTGTGGGCTATCGGTAATAGGAGAAATGTTCTCATTCTCGTCAGTAGATGCCAATGGTTACGCGATTGTCTTCAGTAGGAGTCTGCATGTATTCTGTATGCATGTCTCTCTCAATGTCATTATCTTCATGCATCATTAGTTTGCTACCAAAAAGCAGTGATATCTCAACAAAAACACGTTTTCAACATAAAAAATGCCAAGTTAACTATTTACAAAACAAACTGTGACCAAAATAACTATATATACATTTACAAAATTAGCCCAAATTTACATATTCACAAACTTTACCAACAAACGAACATAATTTTACATACCAAAAACTACTAAACAAAAAAAGCGAATGGTTATGGTTGTCAATATGGATGGCCTTCTGGGGCCAGATGCATCAAGACTCTTATACCAGAATTTGTCATGATACATGACCCCAGTGTAGTGACGTAATTCCTCCCATAAAGGGGGGAACATCACTGCGGAAGTCCTCGGAACAATTTTTTCGCCCTTAAAAGGTCCCGAGTGACCATGATCCCTAATGGTCATCCGTAACTCATAGAACATGGTTACAGCCGTAAACGTTCTTTGTATTTAGTTCCCTAGACCATTAGGGTCGTCAATATGGATGACTTATTGTTCTTATGTCATTGTGGTGTGGTGGTTATTCACAGTGCTCTGACATCAGAGCAGACCAGTTTAAATAAAGGTGGTGGCTACATTACGTTACCCTGCTACTGTACTGACCTTGCTTTAGCCCTAAAACTTGGGTTTATTACACTATTAATGCCCTGGGCTCCTGGCCGTCCAGGCTACGGATTTGTTCATCCGTCATAGCTCCCTAAAATAGGCTATCTGCAATATGCAATGACTAAATTATAGTGCATTTATCGACAGCACTATCAATTAAATAATGTTAGCCTATATTGAGTCCCCCCTTTTTTATTTTAACGTAGGCCTATGCGATTGATGCTAATTTCTATAGTATATGTAACGTTAGCCTAACGTTACTACCGTTTCATTCCGACATTTTTGTTTAGCTAACGTAAGACACATGCTTCATTGAACTGCATGTTTGTTGCTCTGTCTAGCTAGTTATTAGATATGTTTATTACAATTATTACACTTTATTATACCTCACAGTTTTAATGTTACATAGGGGCAAGCATTCTGATATTAAACTAGGGGCGTATAACGTTACGTTAGGTGTCCACCTTAGTTAAATTAAAGGTATACTATGTAGTTTCAGAACACTAGATGGCTATATAGAGCACGTAGGCTCCCCGAAAATTGCTTAACACGTGTTCTTCTCAGACACGCACAATGACGCACAAGCATTGTGGGTGACGTTTCACACATATTTTCCCCTGACCAACGGACCTAACAGGCTCTTCAGTATACACAGCCAAGATGCCGACCGCAGGAAGGCATGCGAGAGGAGAAAAAAGAAAGCCAGGCCGAGACGTGGAATGCAGAAAATTAATGGGAAAAAAACTACGTAAAGTAAATATAGGTGAAGAGGCTTTTCCCAGGTGGAGAAAGTTGGAGGCGGAGAGAGGATTCCATACAGACGCAGAGATGGCATTATTTCTACTGGACTGGTAAGTCACGTTTGCTGGCTCACAACAACTTAGGTAGACATTACTGTAACGTTAGCTGATGTTTTAGCATTGGCAGTAACTAGTTTGCTTCCCATTTTTTTTTACAGAGGGTTTTATCTCTTTTGTTGTTTTTGTGGTCTGTTTTTTTACTAATTCTTAGCTATGAACGAGAGGGCCAGGTCACTGCTCTATGCCGCCGTTCATGACGTCTACACAATTTTAGCTGTCTCTGGTTTTAAAAATGGCAGCGGGATGTCAACAGTGTAGCATTCAAAACATTAACAAAAAAATACTTTGCGAACGACTTATGAGGTAGGAAATACATCCAACATGTTTATTAGACCACAAGGACATCATACAATGTATTTTTTTTGGAGAAAAATTTAATGTAAACAAAGAACGAGTTGTTTACAATGAAACTACATAGTATACCTTTAACCACCCACTCTTCCTCCGCTAATTTCAACCCATAAACCGGGGTGTTTACAAATGACCCCCAAATTGAAACAGTCTTAGCTATACATTTAGCAAAAAAAAAGATCCTATTTTGGAGTGGTGAATTCATAAGGCAGCTTGTTAACTGGTAAAAGGCAGGTCTCATCAGTTGCCACGTTAAATGATTTCTGCTAACCGTTAACTGCAACATCCATATCCAAGTTCATAACGCATTCATTGTTGTATTTTAAAATATCTATCGAAAAAATTATCTGAAAAACTAATCTAAATCTTGAAATATATCGCATTTCTTAACCAGCTTTTTACAGTTTACTTGGTCAGAGCGCCCGCCATCTTAATTTACGTACACTGTGACGTCACTGGCATGATTCGTCCAGCTGAACTTCTGTCAACTTAGCTAGTAGCTAGTTGTTTTTAGCAAATTCGCGCTCGTCAATATGAGTGACGAGGACGAAAGTGAACGAGTTTTCCAAGAAACCCTATTGCGTATGTTTTCGAGCCTATGCGACAAGGAGCTGTGCCTGTTGTGTGGGAATTTGGGGAAAACAATCCAAATGTCAGGAATCAGGAGCGGGTTGGCAATAGCCACTGTGTGCACCTGCAGTAGGTGCATACCTATGGCGACCGCGGTGGGAATCGATCTACTGCCAGGAGGCGGACCTGCAGCACCTTTCACAAGACCAGGGCGGGTGTATTACGGAAAGGAGAACCTTCCAAATCCTGTGCGTGTTGGAGGTTTCTATGCTGTCACTGAGGCACGTTCGAGCTGAAATACTGGAGCGCCCTATAACTAGCAGGTAAGTTAGGTTTGTCTAACTAGCCTAGCCTATGTGTTTCTGCATAACGTTAGCTCTAAGATAAAAGTTAAGTGGCAAAATGTAATAGGTTTAGCCAACACACTATTATGCCGATGTATGACGGGTAATATGGTTTTGACGTGATCTGAAGCTCATTTTGTTTTTCAGATTGTTCAGGTTGACAGCCTACAGACAGATTCACCCTTTGGGCCAGAGGGCATTTAGGGAGAAGATACCGCATCCCGTTCCATACGCTGTTGGCTCAATTAGGAATCATTTCCCATCCTTGGAGTATCAGGGATTTGAGTATGCTTGTGATGAATTCTAACCACACATTTTTGTAATAAATTTTATTTGATTCCGTAACGTTCCTGCAATTCATATTTCTAAAAGTAAAGTAACATAAGTTGTTTGATACAGTCATATTGATAAAATCAGAAATGATAGTGTAATTACAGAATGTTTGATTTTGGTGAGCAATAACACACATTTATAGTGTGTGTGTGTATATATATATATATATATATATAATGTGTGTGTGTATACAGTGCCCTCCACTATTATTGGCATGCATACACACACACACACACACTTTTCCTGAAAAGATGAATTACCACAAAATATTTAATATAGTAATCAAAAAATCAAATTGATTAACAAAATGTCATAACTAATTACTTATGTTTGTGTTATGGATAAATACAACGGCATTGGCTGATGTTTCTCCTGTTCGTACCTAATAAATCTAGTGAGATGCTTTGCCACAGACTGCTCCTTTTCTGGTTTTTGAACCCTTTGTGCTGGCTCAAGGCAAGGTGAGCTTTCCTTCTGTTGAGACTGCAATTCTGACTGGATGGAGGTTGACTCTCTGCACCTTTTGATAACTCCATGGACTATTTCTTTGCGGAAGCTATACCCTTTCTTCTCTTTAAACGGCACCACCACATACTGTTTGGCAGCTTTGGAGAATTGATGCTTGTACCTGTCTTTTCCAGTCTTGGTTTTTTGCTCTCAGTCTCTCCACATTGCTGTTATGGTCAAGTGCAGCCAGACGGAGACGTGCTTCTAAGGTCTTGTGAGTGAACTTCTTCCTCTTGGTAGCATATTTGTTGTAGAGGGAATGGACACTTTCTAATTCCCCTGTGTGGATGCCCTTTGTGACCCTGTCCAGTTTTTTCAGGAGCTGTTTGTCCAGTACAACCGGTTGGAGGCTCTCAAAGGCTGCAGACCTGGGATGGAGCCATGGGCGTTTTCTCTCTTCCTCAGGGGAGTAAGGAGGATGGTCACATCTGGTGAAAGTTTCACTTGACACCCACTCATGCACATTGGTAATGTGATGCAACAGAGAGGTCCACTTCTCTTTCAGTTTGATCTGATCTCCTCCACAGGTGGCAACTGAGTACCACAGGTGGTTGGTAATCATCCGGATCCACTCATTCAGGTCAGCACTGTTGCATTTCAGCAATCTCTTTTTTATGGTCTTTACAATGTGCCACAGATCATACTCATGTGTAATTGACTGGTGTTTCTCTCAATATTTTTTGCACAGATGGGTGGCCGTCAGTGGCCAACACTGAGATGGAGACAATGTGGTCTGTAAGCTTGGCAAGGCATCTCTCAATACCCTCTACCTCAAGCCAGTAGCTGTTCTTCACCTCAGTCACTGTCACAGTCTCCTGAGCCACCACCATCCTAGAGTCTGTATCAAGCAGAGTATAAGTGCCAAAAGATGCATTGTGGCCTGGACTATCATAGCGTGCATCTCCTTGTCACTCACAGCACTCATGGTGCTCTCATTGTGGATAGTCCAGGCATGATTAACCTCTGGTATCACATAGGCTTTCTGAATATTGTACCACTGCCTCTCTGATATAGCCTCCACACCGATGCTATCACACAACTCAAGGAAAGGACCGCACTCATTTCCAGTCACAAAGACTGCAGCAGGAACTGATACATTGCACTCCATCACTCCCCTGATTAAATCCTGAGAATGCCAGACATAGTTGTGGCCATCCAAACACTCAGTTTTCACCGCCATCCCAAACCCACTTTTAGACAGTGATGGTGGCTCTACAAGACACTTCCCACAGCCCTCCCAGTGACACTCTGAAAACAGCTTTCGTAGCTGTTTGGTGGACACAATAACTTTTCTGTCCTCAGCAGATGAGCTTAACTCCTCTTCCTCTACATCTGAGTCTTCATCACTGGAAACGCCATGAAAGTACTCATCTAAATATTGAGGACTCTCCTCAAAGGAACATTGTTCATGTTCATCTTCACTGCTCAAATACTCAGATGACAGGTCATGCGTGTCCTGTGGGTGACAAGGCTCTGGCAAATGATATGCATTCTGGAGCACAGTCTTCTATGGCAGTGGTGTAGCCGTGGTCGTTCATGAGCACAGTTATGTTAGCTATGTCATCAGTTACTGTAGCTGTGCTTTTGAAGCGCTTATTACTGCCCTCATAAATGTGCTGCTCTGGCTCTGTTTTGGTACCAACACAAACTCTGCCTTCAATGACTGCATCCCCCTCTTCCTCAATAGTATCTCCTGTCAACTGACTCTCTACCATAGTCATGCATGCCTGCCAGATCTATAAAAAGAAGGGGTAGAGTTTGTAAAACACTGAGAAAGCAATATGTTACACCATGCAGTATTTAAATATAAAAGTTATTAACCTTCCTGGTGTTTTTGGGTGTTTTTTTTTTTCTTATGCTGTTCTAGGAATTTTTATGTGCCACTATGTAATTTTGGGTGGAAAATTTAAACCTCGGAAAGAAAAATTGCACACTGCAGCTTTAAAAGTATGTTATTGTTAAGTTTCTGACCAATCATTTGTCCCCACTAAAGGTTGTAAACTTTTATACAGTCTATGTATGGTTATAAAGTGTTGATTTTCTCAACTTAAATTATCATTGAGCTATAGGAAATATAGATTTATGGAAGGTAAATGCATTATTAGCATGTGCATGTGACTTTAATGCAAGTGATATGTTAATTATTCCTGACGCAGCATGGCTTGTTGAAAAGTGTGCTCCTGAATATACCATTTTTATAGTCTATGGAATATACTCAGCGAAACCCCGGAAGTAAGTGCATCATACGGAGGTTTTAAGTATACTATATTTAGAGAATTTCGCCTAGCCTACTTAACGACTTTTTCGTCTTGTCTACTCAACAAGCCTATCTAATGTATGGAAGGGTGCTGATTCTGACCATAGACAGCCTCCAATTGAGAGCAATAGATCAGTCTAATATGGAGAGTTCTGTTTATGGAGAGTGTATGTGCGTTTTGATTTTTGTATTTTTTTTTTAGAGCAAGAGCGGAGTGAATTTTGTCATTTATTTCGCATTTTTCATTAGGACTTTCTTGGTTTCTTAGCAAGCTAAGCATTTCATTCAGCTGTCATGGCCAGTGCCACTGTAGTTAACGTGGACGAAATGGGAGACATTTTGGGAGACGGGTTGGTGTTTGAAAGCATGCGTTTTGCAGAGAAGACCCAAGTGAAATGTGAAGGCAGACCGAAGCTCGACCCGGCTAAACTTGCCAAGTTAGGTTAGGCTATGATCGAGTGGGCTGGCTAACGGCGCTAACAAGTTTTACTGCTGGCCCTGACGGGTTTTTTATTTATTTTTTAAACAAATCGTAACATGACCGAGAAAAAAAATATGGGTTTACTACATGGAAAACTTGGAGAGGGCCGTGAGTCGACATGGGGAATCTCGAAATCACGTAAGTAGTAGCTAGTAGGCGATTGTGCAGGTTTTAGGACAAGTTCGAATTTAGTAGCCTAATGTTAGGCTACACGTGTTTGCTAGATGAGAGGGGCTAAGCTTCAGATGGAAAAGCACAATGCTAATGTTAATTTACTGTACGGAGACGACAGAATAAAAGTTGTATCAACGTTATGCGGCGTTCACACAGCGGGCGGTAGACGGCAGGACAGTAGACGGTACGACGGCAGGATGGTACAGAAATGTCCGTCGTGGTGACAAGTGCGGACGCATTGTTTACATCCGTTGCCATGTTAACGGTGCGCACCAAACAGATTGCAGTCTACCAAAGAGCGCCTTTGCAAAATGGACCGCTAACGTTAGCCAGCTATTCAGTTACGATGGTGTCATGTCATAGTGAGCTGACCCAACCATTATTTTCTAATCGCTTTAAAAAATTGCAGATTGCAATATTATAATGGCAGCTGGTCTAGGTAGCTAGCTTCACTAGCTTGTTGGTTACACCTCGAATCATACACAGAAAAGGCTTCTGAAAACACAGCTAATAATGTGTACCTGGAATCTCCATTTCCGTGCTTACAGCACTCCATGCTGCAGCCTTTTTGTGGAGATCTCGGTACTTTTCAGTTTTTGATTCCATATTTCCTCCCACCTCTCGATCTCTACCACAAACTTTTCATCATCCATTTTGAAACGGACCACTTCCATTCGATCGGCACGTGACCCTACCGCAGCGGTAGACGGCAAAAATAGAACTATTTTTTATTCTTTTGCCGTCGACTGCCGTCGTTGTCCTCATTGAAAACAATGACATCCGGTTTCGTCCTGCCGTCTACCGTCCGCTGTGTGAACGGCCCTTTACTTGTCTACAACATAATTGAGGAAAACTGGCTATATCTGGTATTGTATTATGCAAATATAATATAACGTTAGCCTAATGTGTTTATTAATTTAATAGCATAAATGTTGAAGCTCTGCAGATGCATTATTTATTAATTTTTTAAATTTTTTAAACTGTAATTACAAAATACCAGCATGACGGTGTTTATGTACACTGTTATTGCTCAGTCATCGTATGCTCCGGCAAACTGAACACTACATTAATCGGTTGACCCAGTGCTGTTATTACGTGGATGGCGCCTGTTGTGTGTAATGTTTGGTGGTTGTTTAGCTTTTCACTTGGTAAATTAAGTTAACGTTAGTTTAATTGTTGCTGACTTAACTTAGCTACTCTGACCATAGCTTTGAGCGTTTTTGTGCCCTTTCCCTGCGGTGTACTGAACTGACACTCTGGCCCTGTGTTGGTCTATCGGTTGACCCAGTGCTGTATTTGGTGAAATCAAACACCGACGGTGTGGCCTCTGGCTTAAGCCTGTTAGTCCTCTTCTTCACCAGCCTTCCACTGACATCAAAATTGTAGCCCTCCTCGTAATCTGAGGACAAGAAATGGTCACTACAGACCCTGAACCCAGTAGCAGTGGGTGGACTAGCCCTTTTCAGGGCTGCTAGCCAACGTCTGAGGGCTGCTTTCTTCGTCAATGGCAACCGATGGAAATGTATGGGACGACCAGCTGCCTTTTCTTTAAAAAATAAGTTTCTACAGCCTGGGGCAATGCAGTATGACCCTCCTTTGGACCTTTTTGCGTATTTTTCCATTGATGACATAGATGTCTTACTTCAATGAGATTGAGTTCACCTCTGAATGTACAGTCTATGGGATTGACGTCTCTGCTGTAACGTTACTGCTGTCACTTAGCTAGACATATCATGCCAGTGACGTCACTGACTACAAAAACTTAACATGGCTTCGCCCTAACGGTAAAACAATAAAATATTCTTAACGTTTTCTCCGTTATTACTGCTTTGTCAGATTTGAGAACTGGAATATGTATCAGACTGAAAAGACTTTCATAATATGACCTTCACTTCATATTACATTTCAGTTCCCCTTTAAAGTTAGCACAGGCCAGTCTTGACATTTCGCTAGCTTAACTAACGTTGCTGGGCTAAAGAGGATAAAAGGGCGCAATGCATGGTTATGGTTAGGATTTGGATATATACACCAATATTTGTGCAAAACTGTTGACCACTCTGCCACCACGCAGGAACTGTAACATATTGCGGCAAGGTAAGCCTACATGTTCCGCCATTGCCAAACCGTCTCTTCTTTCTCCTGTATTGATCACTGATCAGTCTGCACGTTCTTATACTCATTTCTTGTTTGTAAACAAAAGAGGATGCGCGTGCAACCCTGGGGCAAAAAGTGTATCACCTTGGCAGGCAATCATAATGCAGTGGACTTGGTCATTAACGATTTAACGGACTAAGTGCATCTACTTTTGTTTCTGGTTCTTTTATTTCACTTTCATCTTGGCACAGCGATACAAATTATAGCTAGCGTTAGTCTAATTACAACTTTTCTGTAACTTTTTTTGTTGTAACGTTAACTTAAGCTAGAATATTTAGCTATAGCTTATTTACCTCATTTATACCATGGCTTGGCTAAATACTCGATTCTGATTGGCTGGAGGGTGGGCTGGCAACATTTTAATCACCGTTCTAAATTAATACGCCGTCTACGTTATCTGCTGCCAGTGCCATTAGAGTCGACACTTTTATGAATGGTATCCATAGCAACACCAACAGCTGATTAATAAAGCCGGCAAATAACGCTAAATCCGCTGATTTGAAAAGTTTGTCTTTGCCAAGTTACAACAACTTTAATCTAGCAAAGAAGTTTTGTGGTTAGAGGTGCAGTATTTATTCAGTTTGGAAATATGAACGTAACATAGTAGGGCTTTACCTAATGTAATGTAACGCTGACGTGAGCAACGCTGGTTGCGAATGCGAACAAGTTAGGCTACTTCACAAAGCACGTTAATCTTTATATTAAAGTGATACTGCAGTCAAAAACCGACTTTTCCCGTTGAAAACCGATGTTTTGGGTTAGATTATAATCATACACAACTGTCTATGTCCGAAAATCTCATGTTTAGTCAAAATAGTTTTATATGAGTTTTTGTGTAGGCTTACCAATACGCTGGTTTCCGGGGATTCGTGACGTCACGAGATCCTTAACATAAAAATGGGCGGAGTTGAGGTGGTCCTAGGGGTAGTCTCGGCTGGGCACGTGGTATAAAATCAGAGACCAACGGGTTTTTTTTCCTCTTTGAGACTGAGACCCTTGTACTGCTAACTAGTTAGTTCAAGTTCAAATGCGAATTGCTAATTGTTAATATTACGACTTATATCGAGCTACTAAGGCTACGTTCACACTGCAGGCATTAGTGCTCAATTCCGATTTATTGCTCAGATCCGATTTTTTGTTTGTTTGGCTGTTCACATTAATTTTTTAATGTGGCCCATATCTGATTCCAGTGTGAACCGATTGCTCTCCTCAAATGACCCGTGCAAATTAACAAAAACAAAAGACATAGCGCCTGTTACACAGCCTGCAGAAATAAACAACAACAAAAAGTAAGTCATCAAAGTCACAGCTTCTGCGTTAATTTTCAAGTTGATGTGCAGTGGAGCTAATGATAAGGGTGAGGAGACGGGGGAAAAGCCAAGGTTTTTACTAGCTTTTTGTGCTGCCATGGCTGCTACTTCTGTGCAGAGTGACTCGTGAACGCGAGATCGGAGCCAAGAATGGGGGGACCGTGACATGTGCGGTTTCAGTGAAACTCAAGCAAGGCATGAAATTAACCTCGCTCACTCGCCTGGGCAAGTGATTATGAGGACGGGCGAGCTAAGAAAATGGAGCGCTCGGCCGTTTGGCTAGTGAGACCAGTCGATATAACATTCATAAAACGGATAGTTCCGGGATGAAGATTGGTCAATACAGCGTTCCAGTCGTGTTAAAATACACAATATAAAAAAGCTATCACATGACACATCTGTTCAACTTCATGTGTAACGTATAGCCTAACATCACTGTGCACCCTTAGATTAAACTATTGACACACTATTGGACCGACAACCATAACGTTCGGTAAGCAGCTAGGCTACATGAGAAAACCGTGAATAATGAATAGGCTACCGTGCAACAAACCAAGACAATAATATGGACAGTTCTAACATTATTTTAAATCACAAAACGGTAACGCAGCTGTCCGCGAATGATATAAAAACGTTGCCTACTTCCGACTTATTATCATGGTGTATCGTTTGTGCCCAAAGAAAATCCACTGCTTTGCACATTTACCACTTATCTAAAATGACAACACATGATAATATAATGTGAATCTGTTGATAACCTACCCTGTACTTAGTTAACTAGCCCGTGCGTACACGTTCTAATGCCCTGCTAGCTGCATCAAAAATGATGTAAAAAGTCACATTAATTCCGATCTGACAGACTGCGGTCGCTTTGACACAATCGGTAATGTATCGGCATCTAATCCCACATTCAAAAGTGCCCAAATGAGAATTTGAAATGTCAGATTCAATGTGATTTTCGCTGTTCACACTTCCATAAACAAAAATCGGATCTGTGCCACTATTTACCTGCAGTGTGAACGTAGCCATAGAGAGTTATTCATCTACAACGTCTTACTTTGGTATCTTTAGCTAACTTGCCTGCATTATGCCAAGGAGTCAGAGATATATCGTTCCTCGGTGTAACGCCACTGGCTCTGTTAGCTTTCATAATCTGTCAAGAGACGGAATGTATCGATAAATTAGGTAATGCAAAGCAGTCTATTGTGTGTGAGTTTAGCCCCGCTTGGTCCAGAGAACTGGTAACTTAGCTAGATAGCTAGTTATCGCTATCATTTATGAATAATGTTAGCTAATAAATGATAACAATTCTCTCCGGACCAAGTGGAGCTGGGCGCTACAACCAGCTATGTTCAATATACTAACGTTACTGTGTGACTGGGTTTTGCTGTGTATTTGAATGTATTTAATAATAGTAACGTTACTTTAGGCAGACAAACTTAGCTAGGTAATGTTAGCTCTACCATTCGGTTACATCCCCGGTCCTCTCCTCGATCGCAAAGACGTATTTGTGAGGAGAGAGCAGGAAGGGGGATGAGTTCAGTGGGGGCCTGAGTCAGTTCACCAAGACACACCCTTTCACTCCTTGACCGTATGAATATTCATAATATGACTACGTGGCACCGTCGTCATATGACCACACGCACTCACGAGTTCCAGTTAAAATTGAAGCGGTAAAAAAGGCCTTAGAAAAGCCTCTGCAGTATCTCTTTAAAAAAACATTTTATCCAGCGAAATGTCTTAGATATGACAAGTTACATCTAACAGTAACAAACTCTGTATCTACAGTAGGCTATTTTTTTCAGATGTTCCCATCTCATGATGCAGATCGTGAAATGCAATTTCCTTAGCCTGGGCTGTTTAAAATAGGCTGCGTGACCAAAGCATTTTTAAAAAGCAAGACGGAGAGAGGGAGGTAAATTGAGTTGCGGTTTCATGCAGTTTTCTTAAATAATGTAACTAATGACAAAAATAACCAAAATTAGTGCTAATTTTATGGTATAAAGTTGAGAAGGAACTATTTGCTTCCATATAGAATCAGTTGTTTTCAGAACTACCAACGAGAGGTTTTTGCATAACTACGGACAAAATAGAACTAGTAACGAGAAATAGAATTAGCAACGAGATGTTTTCTGTTCAAATAGACCTATCAACGAGCAGTTTTGCATGACAACGGCAAACTACATGCCAAAATGGCCTCGGAAGGATATTTAAATTTCAGCTGATAAAGTCGATAAGTAAGCAATAATCAACGACGAGGTGTGCATTACACGGTTTTAACCGCACGACGTTGAGGCGAAGAACCTCAAATTCTCAAACCATGGTATAAAAATCATTATACCATGGTATGGGTGAATACTCGATTCTGATTGGTCAATGACTGGTCGTTATTCTGTATAACCGGTCAGTCATCCGGGTCACAAGTTTAATCACAGTTCTAAATGAATGCGCTGCCTGCCTGGCCAGCTAGTACTACGCAACCTGGGAATGGCAAACATGACTGGTCAATTCAGAGTCCAAGACGTTCTAGAAAATAAGTGGAATAAATAAATTGAATTAATAAAGTAAACGAATGTAGCCTGCCTACTTTATTTTCCTCAGTGACTAACGTTAGGCTACTGTAGCCTACGGCAGACGGCTACTTCGCCTCGTAGGTATGCTGCAAATAGTAGGCTAACTTTGGCTACGATAAACTTTTGTCATTGTTTTTAAGATAATGCAAATGCAATACGTGGCGAAGTAACTATATAGCTAGCCATAGTTACATTATCACGGAGTTAGCAAAGCGCATGGTGTTTATGTGCAATGCGTAGCCCAATCTTTTTTTTTAGTGTGAGCCATAAATCCATCTCTAAGGTAGAAGTTAACGTTGCCGTAGCAACAGCATACATCTGATTTATAAAAATCGGTAAACAACATTAATCTACAGATTTTAAAAAGTTTGTATTCGGCAGATATCTTAGTTACAACTACTACAATCTAGCAAAACATTTTTGTGGTTAGAAGTGCAGTATTTATTCAGTTGGAAATACGAATTTATCATAGTAGGAATTTGCATGTAAATTGACGTCGGCAACACGCTGACTGCTTGTGAATGCAAGCTAGGCTACTTCACAAAGCATGTTAATCTGTAGCCTATAGGCTATATGTAGAAAACTTTTTATCCAGCGTAAATTCTTCGATAAGTTACATCTAACAAACTCTGTAGTATTTTTTAGATGGTCCCATAGGACATCATGATGCGAATCTGCTACACACTGCGTGACCAAACCATTTTTAAAAAGCAAGACAGAGAGAGGGAGGTAATGTTGAATCTGATTGAGTTATGGTTTCATACAATTTTCTTAAATAATGTAATGACAAAAATAACCATAATTGGTGCCAATTGTATGTTATAACCGAGAAGGAACTATTTTCCCCCCGATAGAATCAATTATTTTCAAAACTAACGACGAGAGGGTTTGCATAGCAACGCACTTAAATAGAACTAGTAACGAGAAATAGAATTAGCAACGAGATGTTTTCTGTTCAATAAGCCTATATCTCATTTCCGGGGTGCGATTTCCGGTTTATGATTACTCGTTGTATCTTCACTTCCACCCCCACCATTCGCCATGGCACAAAGTAGAAGCAAGAGGTGGTGCTGTGTCCCTTTGTGCAAAAACAGCAAACAAACGCACCCATATTTAAGTTTCCACAATTTCCCGGAAGACGAAGGCCGAAAGAAGATGTGGGTCCAGGCCGTGAGGAGAGAGGAAGGGCCTTTGTTCAAAGTAACGAAGTGCACCTACGTCTGTAGCGCCCATTTTGAGGAGGGAGACGTGTTCCTGACGCCGGGTGGCCTGAAACGTGTGAGGAAAGATGCGGTGCCTTGTCGTTTTGCATGGGCAAACAGGTCTTCCCGTCGAAAGTCACCGTATGCAAGGGCTACGGAATGACTTGGGTCTGATGTTCGGGAGATTGCGGAAAACGGCGAAGAGGTAGAGATGGCCGCCGCTGTTCCTGCGGTGTCCGATCATGACTACGATGCTCGACCACCTGCCGGTAAGTGTATATTATTAACTTGATTAGCTAGCTAGCTAACCTACTTGGTTACCATTCTGTTTTGTTGATTGTTGTTTGTATTGTTATTTTAAATTGGTTAATTCAACCAGTGAGGTTTTAGGTTAGCTAGCTAGCCAACTAGATTAGCTAGCTCGTATTTTTAGCAGTGGCCATATAGCTAGTAGTGCTGTGCACGACGCAGATTTCTGACCGTCGACAAGTTGGTGGCTGAGGAGGAGGCAGATCACGAGATATATATTTTTTTTATCAAACCAAAAAACCGCAGAAACAAATGAAGCCTTGGTATATTTTTTGCCCCCAGTTATATATGATTTTATGCTTCTTATGCGCCTGCAGGGTCTGCACACAAATACATCGCTAGCTAGGGAATAAGGTTTCGCTCAAACTCGCTGAATGAAATCACACACCAAGCACACCTACTTGTTTGTTGTGCTCATATTACAACTCTGTTAAGTTTTGAAGTCAAAAGACTATATAGGGCCATATTATTTTATAATCATATGATTAATAGTCAATTATGATTAATTGCCATATTCAGAAAAAAACAAGCTATAATCTAATCTTGCATATGATTTCAGAGTCTCAAAACAGCGTAGATAATCAGGTTTCATTTTATGGAGGTACCTGTAGCTATGTTGTGATTTTAATTGCAACAAACACTGCTTGCAGATCACTTATTTTCTTCATGTTCGTTTTGAGAAACAGACATAGCTTATGTATTTTTTTGTTTTTGTTTTGTGTACTCACAACAGGGGCAATGGATGCAGCACTGAGGGGGATTGAAGAATTGGAGGCAGCTGTGCGAAGGCTGTCGCTCGTGCAGCAGCCCCAGTTAAGAAGATTTTGTGTTTCAGATGAAGATTTCCGGTACTACACCAGATTCCCATCGGAGCGCATTTTCTCACTCTTCTGGCAGGCCATTGAACCCTCTGCGAGTTCGCTGGTTTACTGGAGCAAGGCTCAGAGAATGGGAGTGGAAGCTGTTTCAGAGGCAACACCAAGTCCCCAACGAAAGCTACCAGTCATTGATGAGTACTTCATGTACTCTCTGCGCACTGCTGTTGGGCTAAAAGAGAAGGTTTTGGCAGACATGTTTGGGGTGTCTGTGTCAACGGTGAGCCGGGTCATCATAACATGGGCCAACTATCTCTACCTCATTTTAGGTTCCATGCCCATATGGATGACCAGGGACCAGGTGAGGAGATGGATGCCACCCAAATTCAAGGTGTACTGCCCCCATGTGAGAGTGATCGTGGACTGCACGGAGCTCCGGTGTGAAACACCAACTGCCCTCACTCTCCACTCTGAGACATATTCCACCTACAAATCCCATACCACTTTCAAGGGGCTTGTTGGCGTTTCTCCCTCTGGGGCTGTAACATTTGTTTCAAAGCTCTACACTGGTGCAATCTCTGATAAGGAGATTACAAAGCAGTCAGGATTCATTGGTCTGTTGGAGCAAGGGGACGGAGTAATGGCTGACAAGGGTTTTTTGATCGAGCCTTTGCTGGAGACCGTAGGAGCAAGTCTCATCATACCGCCCTTCAAGCATCGAGCTCAGTTCTCAAGGGAGGAGACTGAGCGAACACAAGCCATTGCCCGCCTGAGGATCCTTGTGGAGCGAGTGATCAGAAGGATCAAGGAGTACCACATCTTTGACTCAACACTTCCTCTCACTCTCTCAGGCAGCATTAACCAGATCTGGACCAACTGCTGTGTTCTGGTTAATTTCCAAGGACCTATGGAGTTAGGCTAGACACTTACTGTTATGAGCAGCTCAGGAGGGGGGTAATGGACGCTGGGCGTGTCAGCGCCTCCCTCTCTTTCTCCCACCCATGGAGGGGGGTAATGGACGCTGGGCGTGTCAGCGCCTCCCCCTCTTTCTCCCACCCATGGAGGGGGGTAATGGACGCTGGGCGTGTCAGCGCCTCCCTCTCTTTCTCCCACCCATGGAGGGGGGTAATGGACGCTGGCGTGTCAGCGCCTCCCCCTCTTTCAACTGGCCAGCACAACAAAAAATACAATTACAATTGTGTCTGTCTTTCTTTCTACTTACTTTTTAGTTTATTGTACATGTAAATAATTGTACATATTGTTTGGAATGTAAAGTGCTTGCTTGTGTCAACTGCAAGCGCTACAAAAATAAATTTTGGGGAGCAATGGATCAGCGTTCACGTTCACGCTTCCTGTGAGTACCTGTACAGAGGGAAACTAATGTACAGGGAAACTAATGATCCTTTAGCAATAACTTCAATTTTTGAACCTGTATGTGTGTGTAATGGTCAAATGTGATATTCGTGAGTAATTTATTCAGTCTTTTCTTTTTTCTTCAGGGTTCATGGCCATCACAGGGATAGTCTGAGGTAGACAAAATTGTTCTAATGACGTCCTAGATAAACGTCCATGAACGTGTTGAAAAAGAACAGGTCCAGTCCATCCTTCATGGCAGAGATGAAAGCATCATCTCGCCACACTCGCTCCACTGTTATGTCGCCCCTGGTGTCTGTGACAAAGTCACACCATGCAAGGCCAGTCACAGCAAGCTGGCCTTGCACCTGTGTGTAGTACCTGTGACTTTTTTTTAGTTGCGCTTTCCCACCAGTAATTCGGACATGGTTTGCCACCGTGATGGACTCCACATCCGGACATTTCACTTCCACCAGCCCGAAGGGGGGATCCTCCCTGGGGTCCACCACTCGGCCATCTGGACTTGCCCCCAGATGCGAAGCATCAGGGTGGACAATGAAGCCACATGCAGAGACATTGACTTGGCAAATCTCTGCATATTGCTGGAGAACTTCAGCCTCAAGCCCCAAGCCCCTCTTCATGGCTGGTGTCTGTCGGGTGCCTTTTAATAATCTCTGTGCCCAGCGCTGACTGGACTCCTCTCCCCTGGCATGGATTACATCATGGAACTGGCTGGCTGTAAGTCAGGTCTGGCGAGCGACACTCCACAGCTGGCTCTTGCTCTGCTCCCTTGTCTCCCTCTCCAGCACAGCTGATAAATCCGGAGAGACAGCCACACACTCCAGGTGGTAGAAGTGATGTAGGTTGGCGACGAAGGATAGATTTTGAGGCAGAGTGTATCCCAACAGAGGCAGCGGCGGGAAGACAGGAGCATCAGGGTGGTGGCAGGTGTCTTTGGTCTGTGGTGGTGTTGGGGGGCATTGATATGACAGTGGCGATCCGAATGGGACTGGTCCAAAATTTGAATCAACCATTTTCAGGTTTGCCATACCATCAAGCGCCTGATATATCAATGGTTGTGGCTGTACGTCTTTAAGACTTTGTCCAATTGACAAGAATCTCTTGTCTGGAAGGGATCCTAAAACACAGGACCGATAAAGCTTAAAGGAGTGTGTGCCTTTGTATGCCCTGTAAAGGGTTGATTTCACCCCACAGCTGGCAGATGTAAGGGCTTTTTGACCAGAAGCTGGTCAATTGGTTCTGGATGAATCCCCTTACAAACAAAAATGGTTTTCATATAGAGGTGGGCTTGCAGAGGGCTTTTTTTGTATTAATTTCTGAAGTTAAATGTCAACACTCATTTTAAGCATGTATCATGTGTAAATAAGCATCGTCCTGGAGGGCTGCAAGTAGTTGCTGGTATTTGCTCAAACTAAGCACTGACTACACCTGATAAGTATGCCCCCTTGTTATAGAAGGTGAGTTACTTGGTTTTAGTAAATATCTGCAGCCATTGCAGCCCTCCTAGTCCAGGGGTGAGTGTTATATTTTCCTAGGCATGGCTTGCAGTGTGTGTTTACCTGATTGCGTGGCCTGTGCCAAGACTGAAGCTTGCTTGTACAAGCCACAGGGAGTGGGACCACCCTGGTACCCATATTACTGTAGTGTGCTGTCTGATAAAGCAATGCCACAATGTGGTTACATAACCCTTTACCAGCAGCACATGTACAGGCAAAGCTCTTCAGTGTGATGGGCCCAGTTCCAGCGTGCAGTGCCCTCTACAACATTAATATCATGGTGTCATAGTTGCATATAGTTAATAGGGTTAGTAGTAGCGTGAATAGTGAATATTAGTAAGAGCTTCAGAACTGAAACTCATGGAACAAGAAACATGTATGTGTGATAATATTGTCTTTTTAACAGTGGTAACCAACCCCAGAGATCAGCTCTCCGGTGTGTTTCTGTCAGCCAATGATCTAACCACCCAATTCTACTATAATCACCTTTTCCTGAATCAATGACACTCAACCTCTCAATCACATTCCTGGAGAGCCACAATGTCTATGGGTATTTATTACAACCGTGCACTTACACCACCTGATTTAACTAATTATGGTCCTGACTGAACCAAACTCGAGGTAATAAGTCAAATCAGGTGGTGTAGTGCATGGTTGTATCAAATACCTGGGGTGGGTGAGTCCCGTTACTCGAGAATTGTCTCCACCACTACCACCCCCTCCCTTCATGATTTCTCTGATCTGAAGTGACTAGTGATTGTCAAGGTTAGGTTTCTGCCATATTGCTTTCAACAGTCCATTGTAGGATATCTAATATTTCCCCCCTTCTCTCTATCTCTGTCTCTCTCTCTCATTCTCAACCCCCCATCAAAGATAAGCCAGTCTGTCATAAATGACCCCTCTCCCCCCCCCTCCCCCACACCTTAACCCAATCAGGACAGGGATGGTCTTCCTGTGGAGGTATTTTATGAGTGTACCGCAGAAAAAGAAGTTAGTCAATTGTGGAGTTTGTGTGAAGAAGTCATTCTTTTTGGTTCCTCGTGCGTTTCCTTTTGTTCCTGTTCCGCTGGAGGGTAAATAATTTGACAATTTTTGGCTTATCTCTCTCTTTTCTGGTATATTTCCTAATTAATGTCTGGTTTAATGTCTTCACTTTTGTGAATTATAAGTAGTCAGCCTACAATCCTTCGTGAATGTATGATTCCCAGTCATTATTCTAATTGAATGTTTTCATTTAATAAAATTACTTAATCTCAAGACCTGATTTAGACTTTG
Source organism: Synaphobranchus kaupii (assembly GCA_029718625.1). NCBI lineage: Eukaryota > Metazoa > Chordata > Actinopteri > Anguilliformes > Synaphobranchidae > Synaphobranchus > Synaphobranchus kaupii. The sequence continues at coordinate 55,716,656 of CM056377.1, forward strand.
TTTTGGCTTGTTAGTTGATCCACCAGGTTACTGTTCGACTTACCTATTAACGAATTTGGCGATTGAATTGATGATTGTAATTTTTAATAATAATAATTAAATTAAATCACGTAAAAGTTATTTTGAATGTAGGTTAAGTGAGGGGTTCTAGCACGCAATATCGCTTGTGTTCAGTATTCAGAGTGCCGAACGTTTTAACAAGGGTATTGACTGTTGGAACCACTGGATTCAGAAAATACACATTTTACCTAGTCCTCACTTACCCGACATAATTGGAGGTTCCACCGAGATAGGTTGTCCTATAGCATACTAAATTTTGCTATTGAGTAAACTGCGGTAAACTCTGAGACAAGTTCAAATCTTTTTCTAATCGACTGGTCTTAGAGTTATTGATTTTATTTTATTTTTTTTAAATTTTTTATATTATTATGGCATACCAGACAAAGAGAGAGATGCCTCATCTACCCTCCACTGCTAACCTACCAGCATTCCCTGGCCAGTCAAGGCTGGATCAGCAGTGGTATCTCATGTTATCAGAACGGCAATATTTGATAGCCCAGTGCCCAAAATTTGCAGAACAGCTCAAGGCAATGGACCAGCTGAAGGAGGAGGCCCTTTACAACCTGCGGACTGAGTATTTGGACTCTGATTTCTCCAGAGAGTGATGAAACCAAGCGCAAGATTGTCCAAGGGATAAGGTCGTACCTAGAGAAAAGACAACATTTTCTCTACCTCTGGCGGTCAAAGCAGGCATGGGAGGAGGTAAACCAGATGTGGAAACTGGCTTGGGAAAAGCACCACTCTAAGTCAGGAGTTACTGCCAAACCAGTTTCTTCTGTGGCAGTCCAGCATGCGCTGGAAGGAGCAGTGCATGGCGCCATTCCAGCCATAACCCAGGCACCACCCCCCACCGAGGACAATACAGCACTCTCCATTGACTCATCCCCACCCCCTTCAGGCTTGGACAATTCTGTGGATTTTGTCACCTCCACAGACAATGTAGCCGCCCCCCTGGTGAGCCCCCCTTCCCTGGAGGAATTTGGGGGAAACAGCTCTGTGTCTTGTATCACACCAGCCACCACAGAGGGTGTGACCCCACAGGACGTGGAATCCGCTGCTGCAGTCCTCTCAGCTGAGCCAGGTGAGGAGACCGTCGAACCCCTGGAGGCAGAACCTGCTACTGCAGACACAGCAGCCCAGCCTGGTGAGGAGACCGTCAAACCCCTGGAGGCAGAACCTGCTACTGCAGACACAGCAGCCCAGCCTGGTGAGGAGACCGTCAAACCCCTGGAGGCAGAACCTGCTACTGCAGACACAGCAGCCCAGCCTGGTGAGGAGACCGTCAAACCCCTGGAGGCAGAACCTGCTACTGCAGACACAGCAGCCCAGCCTGGTGAGGAGACCGTCGAACCCCTGGGGGCAGAACCTGCTACTGCAGACGCAGCAGCCCAGCCTGGTGAGGAGACCGTCAAACCCCTGGAGGCAGAACCTGCTACTGCAGACACAGCAGCCCAGCCTGGTGAGGAGACCGTCAAACCCCTGGAGGCAGAACCTGCTACTGCAGACACAGCAGCCCAGCCTGGTGAGGAGACCGTCGAACCCCTGGGGGCAGAACCTGCTACTGCAGACGCAGCAGCCCAGCCTGGTGAGGAGACCGTCGAACCCCTGGAGGCAGAACCTGCTACTGCAGACACAGCAGCCCAGCCTGGTGAGGAGACCGTCAAACCCCTGGAGGCAGAACCTGCTACTGCAGACGCAGCAGCCCAGCCTGGTGAGGAGACCGTCAAACCCCTGGAGGCAGAACCTGCTACTGCAGACACAGCAGCCCAGCCTGGTGAGGAGACCGTCGAACCCCTGGGGGCAGAACCTGCTACTGCAGACGCAGCAGCCCAGCCTGGTGAGGAGACCGTTGAACCGCAGGACGCGGAACCGGCTTCTACAGGCCCATCAGCCCTGCCAGGTGGAGAGGTCTACGCACCCCAACAGGTGGAGTCAGCCCCCACAGAAAAGTCCACCCAGGCCGAGGACCCCACCCCACCCCTTGTGGACTTTTCTTCCCCTCCTGCTGAATCCGGGGAACCTCTGTCTGCTGCACAGACAGAAGGGGTGTGCTCTGTGGACTCTCCCACTTCCACAGTTCCTGTGATGGAGGAGATAGGGGGACTTCTCCGAAAGTCTCGCTCCCCTATCAAAGCTGTAAAGAGACCCCGGGAGAAACGGAGCAGGAAGCCAACCCCCGGCCGTTTTACGACTCCTCTGGCCCTCAAAGTCTCCGCCAGAGTGTTGTCTTGCAATCCAAAGCAAGATGAAAGCAGCCAATTTAGCACAACAGTTTCCCCCACCCTCGTCTCTCCACCCCCGAGCCACACCTGCAAACTTCGCACACACACGTCATCCAGGGAGAGTGCAAGAGCCCTTTTCCGACATCAGAAGTGTTCGGAGAGCAGTGATGGACTGCATGCCTACGAGCAACGATCAGCCCAGCTGCCCAGAGAGGGAACCAAAGCCAAAACTGGCATAGACCCCTGGACAGAGATGAGACGGGCGTGGTTAAGGGGCATCCACGTGCGGAAGAAGCAAGATGACAGGATGCCTCCTGTCATCCCGGTTTGCTGAACGCTGTGGCCCTCCGCAGCCAAAGGACTGCCAGTAACCACACTGGGGTTCTAGGAGGTAAAACTGGCACTCTGCCTGCCCCTGCCCCCCCCCCCCCCCCCCCCCCCCCCCCCTCACCACCCCCCCCACATCCCTACCACCACCTTTTAACATAAGACAATGCCCATGTTTTTAAGTCCCTTTTTTAAAGTGTAGGTGCCCCCTCCAATGCTGTTCCTGGGCACTTGTGGACAAGTCTGCCCTATTCAGGTGATTATTTGGACTGGCAATCTTGTGGATAGTAAATCCTGTCCGTAAGGTTCCCCTGAATGGACTAAGTGCTTATAACATGCAGTGTTCCCCTCTTCACATGTTGCTGTGAGTGATAAGGCCTAAACCCTCAAGTCCCACAGTCTTCTCCTGCCACTCCCCGAAGGACCCCCAGAGGCACAAGTGCAACCGGACCCATACCCTGCCACGGGAAGCTAGCCTAAGCGACTGCCGTCAGCAGTCCACCCAACTGGACCCGAGCTCAAGGAGCCAAAACGGATTCCGACAGGGAAAGAGGTGCTTCCCCGCCCGTCAGTAGAGAGGTCTTGACCGCACTTTTCCGCCTGTGGATCGTCCAGCTGCCTGTCACAGGAGACAGAGCCCCCCGCACGCTGTGCAGAATTGGTAGAGACACTGTCAAATTAGGCCGCCTTTCACTCACACAGTTACAACATTAAGGGGAATAAGCACTGCATGTTATCCAAGGAAGTCCAGGGAGCCTCTTCCCTTGCCAGTCCAGATACCCTGACACTGGAGAAGGAATTGACTGAACCAAGGTGCCATGACAGCAGTGAGAAAAAAAAAAAATGTCTGCACCACACCGGATCATCACAATGGGACTAGTAAACTGGACATGGACTAATTGTTTTAAAGATGGTTAGTGAACCATTAGGACACTTGTTTTCATGCAGCTATCATTGTACAATGATATAATGTCCAAATGTGTGGTTGTTATGATGATGGAACGATAGGCTCTTAGCAGCTGCATGCACCTATCGTTCCAAGAGAGGGAATGACGGGATGTTGCCTAATGTCTTTTGCTCTTTCTCTCTCTCTCTCCCTCTCTCTGTCTCTCTCTCTCGGCCTCTCTCTCTCGGCCTCTCTCTGCCCCCCCCCCCCCCCCATCCATCCCTACCACCACCTTTTAACCTAATACCATGCCCATGTTGTGTTTAAGTCCCTTTTATAGAGTGTAGGTGCCCCGCCAAATACTGTTCATAGACACTTCTGGACAAGTCAGCCCTATTCATGTGATTATTTAGACTGGCAATCCCGTGGAAGGTAAACCCTGTCCGTAAGGTTCCCCGGCATGGACTGACAGTGGTCATAACATGCAGTGCTATCATTAATTGTTCCGGTCTTCGCTATGAGTGTTAATGCCTAAGCCCTCAACTCCCACAGTCTTCTCCTGCCATTCCCTAAAGGACACCCACAGACACAAGTGCAAACAAGTGCAACCGGTCCCACACCCTGCCGCGGGAAGCTAGCCTAAGCAACTGCCGTCAGCAGTCCACCCAATTGGATCCAGGCTAAAGGAGCCAAAATGGATTCCGACAGGGAAAGAGGAGCTTCCCCGCCCGTCAGAAGAGAGGCCCTGACTGCACTTTGCCACCTGTGGATCGTCCAGCTTCCTGTCACAGGAGACAGAGCCCCCGCACGCCGTGCACAACTGGTAGAGACACTGTGGAGTAGGTTGCATTTCACTCACGCAATTGCAACACTAATGGAAAAAGCACTGCATGTTACCCAAGTCCAGGGAACTTCTGGTCCCTTGCCAGTCTAGATACCCGGACACTGGAGAAGGAAGAGACTGAACCAGGGTGTCATAACAGCAGCGACACAAAAGAGTGTCTAATAGAGATATGACTCTAGATCACAAAGGGACTATTAAACTGGGCATGGACTAAATGTTTTAAAAATGGTTGGTGAACCATTTGGACAGTTGTTTTTGTTGTTAGCAGGTAACTGCATCTTCAATGTCCAAATGTGTAATGTGATTCCTATTTGGTGATGTAAGAATAGGTTTTTAGCAGGTGCATGCACCTATTCTTACAAGAGAGGGATGTAGGATATCTAATATTTCCCCCCTTCTCTCTATCTCTGTCTCTCTCTCTCATTCTCAACCCCCCATCAAAGATAAGCCAGTCTGTCATAAATGACCCCTCTCCCCCACACCTTAACCCAATCAGGACAGGGATGGTCTTCCTGTGGAGGTATTTTATGAGTGTACCGCAGAAAAAGAAGTTAGTCAATTGTGGAGTTTGTGTGAAGAAGTCATTCTTTTTGGTTCCTCGTGCGTTTCCTTTTGTTCCTGTTCCGCTGGAGGGTAAATAATTTGACAATTTTTGGCTTATCTCTCTCTTTTCTGGTATATTTCCTAATTAATGTCTGGTTTAATGTCTTCACTTTTGTGAATTATAAGTAGTCAGCCTACAATCCTTCGTGAATGTATGATTCCCAGTCATTATTCTAATTGAATGTTTTCATTTAATAAAATTACTTAATCTCAAGACCTGATTTAGACTTTGTTTTGGCTTGTTAGTTGATCCACCAGGTTACTGTTCGACTTACCTATTAACGAATTTGGCGATTTAATTGATGATTGTAATTTTTAATAATAATAATTAAATTAAATCACGTAAAAGTTATTTTGAATGTAGGTTAAGTGAGGGCTTCTAGCACGCAATATCGCTTGTGTTCAGTATTCAGAGTGCCGAACGTTTTAACAAGGGTATTGACTGTTGGAACCACTGGATTCAGAAAATACACATTTTACCTAGTCCTCACTTACTGATCTACAGATCAGGTGAAGGAAGGACTCACGCATGCACGCAGGAGGAGGAAATGTTTTCGAGTAACGGGACGCACCCCTGCAGTCACTGCGGCCCTCCAGTAACGTGATTGAGAACCACTGACCTAACCTGTACTTGGTAGGCTACATCTCAAAACGTCATATGTGGAAATGGATGTTCACACACACACACACACACACACCTTTGAAGAACTTATGAACTTAACTTTAAGCAAAGAATAGTGAGAGTAGCAAGTTTATTAAACATTCATAAGACAGATTACATAAACAATATAAAAACAAGTCATCAGCAGTATGGTCTTAATACCGATAAATTCAATTTGATCAAATAACCATTTATTGTAGTGCATTTGATTGATTTCATACCCGTCAATTGAATTTCAGTTTTAAGACTCAATTTGGGTGTGGTACATTATCTGATTAAGCCGGGGATACACAACACGATTTTACCCCCGTCTTAGCAGAGTCATAGTGAAATCCTTAGATCTGACACGCCGTGATTTGGCACAGACTAGCCAATGGGTGGCCGTTGATAAAAACAAGCATGCGTTTCTCAGACCAAAACAATGAAGCTTCTTGGATTGTTGTACAGCATCAAATTCCTGGAAACAAATTGTGTAGTTTGACCACCCACACCGACTCAAAGATTTAGATAGTGAAATGTATTGTGAGCAGTTCCCTGATGTAAAGATTTTCAGAGTCGTGTAGTGTATCGCCGGCTTAAGACAGGGTAAAATACTGTAGTGTATGCTCTGCTTTAGTTGCTAGAATACAATGGCTATTAGACCCCTACTGCTATGATTAACAACTCTGGAACTGACTTAAGTACCCTTCACGAATCGAGATGACTTTACAGCTTTTTAAAATATTTACATAATCAATATGTTTTAAATGCAATAATATATATGAACATAATAGCTATTGCAGATACAGTTGTCTCGGTTCGTGGGATACCCTGACAGCATTACTACACCTCAAGTTTGTGTGGCTCCTCGCTTTTTTTCAGAGATCTGTAGCACCGAGCTCGCACTATCACTTGACTGTCTACTATGTTGGATACTGCGCCCAAGAGAACATGAAAGAGGATAATGTTTTTTTGGGTATCAAATGGGACAAATATTATTGAAATTATCTAGCTAGATATATATTAGCTAGTCTATATTACATATTAGTGTAGGCAACAACAGGATGTAAATATGCAAACTCAATGGCTGCACGATAGTATAGGCTATCGATAGATTACTAGTAGGCCACCATCTACATGTAAAATATGGACCAAATTCGAAAGTGAACAATGGCAACACTTTCATTAACATCCTCAAGATATCATAAATACATATATAGGCTAAATATATAGTTAACGGGCTAGTAAAAAAGCTAGCAAGCAAATGCTAGCTAGCAAGTGGCTAACGTTAGCTAGCTAGCTACTTGGTATTTTACCTTCGTAATTAAAGATAAATTCTTCATGAAAAAACTTGTATCCCTTATCCATTTTTGAATGTTTTGTCTTTGTGTGTCTTTCTATTAATGTACCAACGTCTGAAAGACGGAGTTTTGGTAGATGTGCTAAAAATCTGCTAAAGATTATTTTGTTTCACCCAATTCTTCCACAGTTAGCCATTGCTACCGCCACTGGCAGGAAACCGGGATACAACGACATTGCGTCACTTCCTTTTTCAAAATGGCGGTGAGAGATAGGCTTATTAGAACTACCAACCAGCTGTTTTGCATGACAACGCAAAAACAACAAAGCCCAAAGAGCTGCGGAAGTATATTTAAATTTCAGCTGATTAAATCGATAAAAATCTATAAATATGAAAGTAACTGTATATATAATCATTGTTGGTAACCATGGTATAAGCACAATAATCAACTCCGAGGTGTGCATTACACGGTTTTAACCGCACTCCGCTGAGGCAACCACCCTCCGCTTCGCGTTGGGTGGTTCTTCGCCTCAACGTCGTGCGGTTAAAACCGTGTAATGCACACCTCGTCGTTTATTATTGCTTACATAAATATAAATGTGACAATATATATAATAATTGGCTGCGGCTGCGCCTGCGCCTCGGGCAATTTACTACCTCCGCGTCGGGCATTTAAACTGTAATGCCCGGCTCCGAGGTCATTATTGCTTACCAAATGAGTGCAAGCTAACCGTCTTTACTGTCAATGTTTGACAGCGACAAGTCAAATTATTTTTTAATGTTAGTCCAATTCAATAACTCGGACATATAGGATACACCACATTCACAATTTTTAAAAATGAGTCTAACGTTAGTCTGTTTATATAGCCTAGTGTAACTTCTGTTAATGCTGTTATTAACGTGTTTGGCCAGATAGGATGACTCTACATAGCCTGTCTAGCAGCTACGTTACTTAATAACACACACAAAGGTGGAGCAGCTGACAACTATTGTGTCAGTAAATTGTCTGTGTGATGATGTGTTGATAACTTAATGTTTATCTATAGCCACAACAGAAAAGGCACCAGGAGGCTACCACCAGCGTTTTATTCTGTGGTGAGCTAGTTTGCGTAGCCTGCTGAAACCTGTTATCGGGCGAAAAACTGAAACTTTTGTGAACAACAAAGCTACGATACTGACATTATTTGGGCACATAATGTTACTATTGAACATATATTAATTAGATTAAAAAAACAATAAGATAACTCAAGCCAATAAACATGTAAGTTAGACGTGACCGGTAGTTTTTTTCGTTTTGTTTTAACGACTTTTAGATTAGGCTAACGGTAGGCTACTGTCAAAAAAGGGGAGCCGATTATCGGGTGGCTCTTGCAGTGCATAAAGAAGCTCAAGATTTTTTGTTGTTTTAATAATCAATTATTAGTTTATTTTATCAGTAAATATAGCCTACCTTTTGAATCCCCGATATGTTGGTAAGATGCCTGGCTAACTGGATTGTTTACATGGCAGTCCATTTTGTCTATTTTTTCACCTCCCGCACCCTCGAGTGGACATAGCGTAGCTGCGCCTAATCTCGCCACTTTTTCACAACTCCTGCCTTTAAAAACACATTTTTAAAGAAAGCAAAGGCACAGGTAGAGTCACCGTGTGCACTGTTTTCAAATGTCACTTACTGACCATCAAACGCGATTACTGTATTTATGCTAGTTTGTTTTTTGTATTTTAAAATGGACTCGATAGACCGTCTGTGCCGCTTCCGTATTGATTACGCCTGTGGTCCCAATCTCGCCATTCCATGAGCCCAAACTCGCCACGTAATTAATTCAACGAAAATACGCCATTTTACACCACAAAAAAATACGAAAGAACTAGACTAAATATATTTCGTTTGAACTATTACTTGTTCAAAATGTCCAGTTTTATAATTATATTCCAATATTGTTATGTGGAACTATTATGATTGGGGTAGGGGAGTAGACCTAGGCTACTTGGAAGGAGGTACCTGTCATCTTTTGATTACCACCACCAGCGTGATTGTTACCATCTAGTAGCAATCAGGACCACTATAATGCAACACTAAATACGAATATATTAAATGTTGAACCTATAACTGTATGATAATGAGCAACGTAGTCTTCATTATACAGCAATGCTACATGGCCCAAGTAAGAATGTAAATTCATGAAGTGATGGCAAAAGAGATACAGAAGGCATGTGTCAATCCATGAGCACAAGCTAATATTTATTTCATTGAGCTAAAAGGAAGGTCATCCTGAAACTAATTTGAGTTTAACTCAAATTAGTTTCAGGATAAAGTATAAATATTGTTAAATATGGTTAAGCTTAAAACAGTGGTCCTCAACCTCGGTCCTGGGGGCGCTTTGTGTTTCCTGGTTTTCTTTGCAATCCCAGAATTAACAAGCTGTGAATTGTTATTGACTAGGTGCATTTCATGTTTTAGAGGGATTATTTACCCTCTTAAGCAACATTATGTTCGCAATAGCTATGCATGCCATGAAGAAAAAGTCTAATATTCACATTGTGCTATATTACAAACATCTACAAAAATAGAGGTAAAAAAAAGTTTAACTGATCAAATTAAATACTGAGGTGAATCAATAGGCTCTTAATTTGTGAAATTGTGAACATCTAAAACTAACCATGTGGTAATGAAGAATTCAAAGACAATGCAAATGATAACAAATGATAACATCTAAACACATGTTCAACTACCTAATTAGGAGCCTATTGATTCACCTCAGTCTTTAATTTCATGGCATGCATAGTTATTTCTGACCATGTGGCTAAAATCAAACAATGACGGTAAATAATCCCTCTAAACATGAAATGCACCTAATTAAGAAAAAATTGTTAAAATTCTGGGATTACAATTGTGCTTGGAACAAAAACCAGCATACACAGAGGGCCAGGGTGTGAAATTAACACCAGCCACCAGTCAAATGCTGGTAAACTTTGATTGTGGCTGGTAAGATTTTTACTCAAGCAGCCACTTTGGCTGGTAATGAATCAGGTTGTGTTATATTTTAAAAGGTAATGTGGCTGGTAAAATGTTCAAAATGGCTGGTGATTTTTATACTCCACAAGCCACTCTGGCCAGTGGGTGAAAAAGTTAATTTCACACCCTGCTGGAGGCCCCTGAACCGAGGTTGAGAACCACTGGGTTAAAATATGAGAATGAGAGAAAGATAAGATGGTAGTCTACTGATAAACCTTTTACAGTAATTTCTGATTGATTGGTTATGCCTACTCCCATGCAGTAGGGGGAGATTTGCAGTACTTTTCCTCATTAATGGAGGTATGTCATAGGCCGACAACATGGCTTCCTACAACACCTTTACTGTTGTAACCGAGAAACAGGGTACCGGAAATGCCACAGTAGCGTGGTGCATACAACCCCACTATCTTAACAGTTCGGGCATGAGCCCGAGTTACTTGAACTCCTGTGAGGTTATGTTTAGGGGTTGTGGGTGGGGTACGGGAATCACAAACTCACAAAAATCAGGGGGTCTTTGAATTCAACATATATTTTGGTTATGACTTTGTAGTACATTCCGGTTCGTGTGCTCCCTTCAAACCACGTCCTTTACCCAGAGGTGTGAGCATGGACGCCTGGCCAATCCTAGCGCTTGGATGCTACGCAGGGCGTGTCTTGCCAAGAAAAGCAGTGGGATGTGTGACGTCATATCCTACTACCCTCACACGTGATGTTTTCGGCCTATCACAGCCTAGCTTATGCATACTAATGCGATACCATTCTGCTGTTGTAACCGAGAAACAGGGTACCAGACATAGCTCCATTAATGACAACAATTGATGAGGAAATGGAACACCCTGCCAATCTCGTGATTTCTCTCCCCCTTTCAGGTATGATATAATCTGTAATACTATTAAATTAATAATAATTAATAATTAATGCAGTCAAAACGGAATGGTACACCTTTTGTGAATGTTATTACGTTAACCAAGTAGATGTAAAATATTCTTGTGAAGTTAGCTTTCTGTCCAAGAGACTCACTGGTTCCCCTCTTCTTTGCCACAGCCAAGGAAAATAAGTGGCCTTGGTGTGTGTAAACCCCTGTCCTGCACTGTAAATTGCATGACCAACACCTTCTCATCTGCCTCTGATAATTTTTTAGGACGGCCCTGTTGACGGCCCATGGTGAATGTGGCCTTGGCTTTACCCTGTCATCAAGGGTCTTCCACGGGACATTAAACTTGCCTCGTGGCTGCCACCACCTTCATCGCTCCCTGACATGTTGCCATAGCTCCTACCTACCATATCCTCATCCCTCTACTTCCTTGCCTGACGGTGGCTGACTGACATAGCTGGCCTGACTAATCTATATCGAGAAAGAATACATGTTTTGCTTAACCTTTTTCATATTCCTAATCCTTACCCTCCCTCCAGTATTTTCATGCTTTTAATGCACAGGAGTTTGGTAATGGACTGACATTGTACTAAATGTTTAATTTTAATTGTTTGAGAGCAATTGTAGGGTGAAGTCAGCAAAAGTGGGACATTTTTTAGTAGACTGTCTAGAACACCACCTAAATACTGTTTACAAACTAGTGGTGTTTTAATGAATTGTTTTGGGTCCATAATATGTCTTTCATGAAATTGTGCCAAAGTATATATTTTTTAGGTATCCAGCCTCCGATCCCCAACATTGAAACATGTATTTAAACGGCACATGAACCAGCTGGACAGAAACTTTTACTTTTACAAACATTTTTATTTATTATTCAGTGCTGTATTCAAACCTTAGGCTATGTTTTTTGTGTTTAACCCTCATGTTGCCCTCGGTTCAAAAATGACCCTTCTCTTTGTTTAACTGTTTAAATAAAATAAAATAAAAAAATTACCTACCATTAGAAAAAGTTAAACATTGGCATTTTCTTTGTGTTTTTAAAGAAGCGGTACACCATCCAGGTACAACATTGTCTTAAGTCCTTTTAACCCTGCAATTATATGACATCAGAAGTCATAATCAAAATTAAGCGCCGCCCACACCTATTACAGCAAAAAAGAAAAAATCAATTATGTCTGTTTTTTAGTAAAAATTAGTGGTGGAGACTGAAGAAATACAGTCTGTCCGGACTATGAAGTAGGGAATCACAATTATTCACTGATTTATTTATGAATGACAGGTTGTTTCTACATGAAAAATAGTTTTAGGGTTTAAAATTCAATGAAGAAGCTGTATCACAAGGGTGGGTCATTTCTCACCCTGTGGACACAGGGTGCATACATAATATGAATACAACACGGGTTAAACTTTATGTCCTTATCATTTATATTTATGTCTTATGTCCCTCCAGTTTGGGTTTTTAATTTGCTGTGAAGCACTTTGTAATTGTTTTTATAAGTTCTATGTAAATAAATGTTATTATTATTTTACTTAATGTACTTTTTTTTTCTACCAAGCTCATCTTCTCCAGTTAATTTCTCAAATCATAGATGATTGTTGTGGAGAGATTCTGAGAGCTACTTTTTCCCTATTTAAAGATGATCATATTCCCCAAATGTTTGTATGAAATAATGACGAAAGAACCTTTTTTTTTTTTTCCAAAATGCATTTTTCATATGAATGAAATTGTAATAGTGTTATAGGTTGTTAATAAATCTGTGAGTTTAGTACCCTTATTATTTTCAAGTGACAGATCATGTCAGCCAGGGCATCTCTTGTGTATATTCAAATGAACCTGCGCTGAAGGTTTAACCCTGCCCATTACCAAGTACCCCTGTCGCAATAGCTAAATGCCAGATTAAGTCATTGACTGTTTATATTTAAAGAGCACAATACCTAGAATCTTATTTGTCCCATTTTAACTGATGTCCCACTTTTTCTGACTTCACCCTATAAGTTTATGAAGAGTATTTATTTCTTGAATGGTAACAAAATATTCTTGACATCGGAATCATGCAGAATTGATTAATTAACCAAATAACCAATACATATGTGATTTTAATCAGTCACTTAATAAAGAATTACAATGAATTCGAACACAACACACATTTTTCTAATATTGTGAATGTGCTAACGTTATAGACATAGCTACTGGTTTTCTTTTTTTACCACTGGCAAATCAGCTCTCGAGAAAGTTAAAATATGGTTGAATGCGGGCGTGCCCGATAATGGGCGCTATCTAGCTACGTTTCTGAACGTGAGACATTACGGGCATTTAGCAGACGCTCTTATCCAGAGTGACTTACACATCTTTATTTTAGCATTTTCTACATATTAGCCATTTATACAGCTGGATATATACTGAAGCAATTTGGGTTAGGTACCTTGCTCAGGGGTACAACAGCAGTGTCCTACCTGGGAATTGAACCTGCAGCCTTTTGGTTACAAGGCCAGTACCTTAACCATTATTATTATTATTGAATATTCTGCCCCAGTGGTGCGTGCGCACCTCAACTGTGACGTTGCTGAGAAATCGGTCTATTTCAAGCGTTGTTTGGTGCCGCAGAGTAGGCCTACAGACCATGGGCGTCACCTACTGGCCATTTTAATTAGGCTATAGCATGTTCATCAATAGATGTTTAACGATATCATATTCGCTCAACATTTTATGACAAACACCAAATGAAACTGACAACACACAATCTCGATGCACTAAAAGAAACCATTCTTAATATCAGATAATCTGTTTAAATCTATTTAATTTTGTATCTGTCTGCCCATGATGCACTAAACTAAGAAATCATACAGCGATAACTTCGTTGTCATTCAACCATACAGTGACGCCTCGTCAGATGTGCGCATAATAATAGGCTACTACACTCTTAGAAATGCTGGGTTAAAAACAACCCAATCTGGGTAGTTTCCCAACCCAGCGCTGGTTAACTATTGGACAGAACACACGCTGGGTTAAATTAACCCAACACATTGGGTTGGTTCATTCAGCCCAACAATTGGGTTGTTTATATAACCCAATTGGGTTGTTCATATAACCCAATTCAGGGTTCACATTTACTTCACTGTTGGGTTGTTTAAACCCAGCAAGCTGGGTTGTTGTAAAATTGTATAATTATTGAAATTATTACTATTAATAACTAATATTACCAATTATTATTATTACTGATTATTATTGTTTTAATTATTGTTACAATCATTATTAATATTTATAACAGGTTGTTCCCTTTTATAATGGACATTTTATTGGCACAATTGATGGTCATCAATATTACTAAATTATCACATTATCACAATTGGGTAACAATGTAACAATGATTTATTCACATTACAAAATCCCAGAATAAAAAATAAAAAAAAACCACTTCTCCATTAAATTTGTCCTCTTTCAAACAGCATAACACATAAAAAATAAAAACAGCATATTATCAGTGCCTGCAACCAGGTAATGCAAAGAATTTACAATGTACAATAATATACAATGTACGAAATACACAAACACTTCAACACTTTGAATGAGTTTTTTATTTTGTATCAATTCAAAATAATGAACATTTCTGAACAGGCTACTGCTATTTAACACACTTTGTGTTTGTTAAAAGTACACAAAGTAAAAACAGCACATTAACAGTGCCTTAGGAGAGGTAGGTAATGCAAATAATTTGCAATGTATGTCAATCATAATGTACAAACATATGCAAAAACACACGTGGCATGAATTTGTGCGTTTTTTTAAATGAATTTGAGCCTCTCGCCTATCTTGGGGATCAAGGTGATGATGGTTTGTAGATCAAGGTACCCGAAGCTTTCTTCATCTATAGCTTCATCTGAAAGACAGAACACAAAATATAACTACAGTGACCATTCATCTTGCACACCTGCTGGTAGGGTTGTGCGAAAGTTGCGCTGGACCACCACATACACAATGAATGGATTTCCAGCGGTTAACTTGCACGTTTGTTGCAGGCACTGCAAAAGTCGCGTCCAGTGTGAAAGCAACAGAACAAAGTTCCCATAACATGAGGGCTAGGAGATGGCTTATAAATTAGCTTACCTCTGAACCTTTCAATTAGCCCCGGAAGCTGCCAGTCAGTCAATGTGGACGCCACAAAATTGTCCATCAACCTGAAACTTCAACACAAACAGAGTCCATTAAGAACAAATGTACAATTGAATGAAATAAGGCACGGTAAAAAACAAACCATATAGTAATTCCGGCCTGGCCGGACACACGGCCCAACAGCCCCGCTGCGGGCTCCGTGCTCGAACACCAGTCCCTGGTGCTAATGCTAAACGCTAATCGGGTCACTTTTTGGTGACGCTTTGCTAATTCGCTGTTGTGTATTAACTAGTGCTGTCAAAATTAACTCGTTAATTTTGTCGATTAATTTAAAACTTTTAACGCGTTAAAAAAATTAACGCAGTTTTGTTTACTTCCGGTGGTCACCATTTCACTTAGCGACAGTATTCTGGCCAAATGTCACAAGATTGTTGGGCACTTTAAGCAGAGTCCAACAAACGCTCAGGAATTAAAGGAACGGCAAGTTGCACACGGACAAAAGCAAGAATCACTCGCTCAGGACGAAGCAACAAGATGCAATTCAACGCTAGAGATGGTGAAGCGGGTCCAGAGAAACAAAGCTGACTGTTAGCCTGGCACAGCAAAACAGCAAGCTTGTGTGTGTGTGTGTGTGTGTATGCTGTTTTCTTTCTCCCTCTCTGTCACGTCATGTGTGTGTGCTATTTCTCTCTCTCTCTTCCTCATTGAGCATCTTTCTCTGTGTAATTAATTTCTAAAAGTGGTAGACCTGCACTTTAACATATCAGTCTGGGCTTTGCTATTATCTCTGTTAGTGGATATAAGAAAGATGCTTTTTTTTCTTTTTGCTAAACTTGAAGAGAAACTGTTCACTCAAAACTTAAAGAAAGTTATTAAAGTGGTATGTGAATTTAAATATACTTTCTGTGTGTTGATTCTACATTAATTACATGATTTTTCATAAATAAATATCCATTACAAGCTTCAGTCTTAAATAGAAAAATTCAGAAAATTGTGCGATTAATTAGTTAATTTTTTTTAATCGATTGACAGCACTAGTAAAAACCTTTAACGTTACCAAAGTTAAAATTTACCCCTGTATTAAACTGTATGCGACTTAAGACACTCGTCGAATTTGCCACCTAACTCAGACTGGCTAATATACAGTGAACAAACAGCTAGCTAGCTGAGGCCTGAGCTAGCCATAACACTCTGAGCTAGCCATAACACCGACTTTCGGATATTGCTTAAAAGCCAAACTGACGAGATAACTGTCATGATTGCAGGGAAGACGCAGATGTATTCCTCAGGTGCCTTTATTGCAACACGACACACATGCAGTATCCAGGGCACATGTGCAGCGGCGAGCAGCTAGCTAACAGTTAGCTTCCAAAGCTACCGATCGATTCCTGAAACTAGTACACAACAGTGCTTCACGAACTTACATCTTAACAAATACTTGGAGCTTTATATAATATTATCAAGTCAACTATATTGTAAAATAAAGTGGGTATGTAACAAACCTTGCTTTGTAGGCCTGCTGCGTCGTAGAGTCTTCTTGTTACTTCTCAAGCTTGAGTCTCCTCACTCGTCTCTTGAAGATCTGGTGGTAGTGGTTGGCTTGGTTGCGCATGCCCGGAAGTCAACCCAATGTGTTGGGTAGTCTAAAATAACCCAACAAAACTTCATTGAAATTACAACCCAACAGCTAATAACTTAACACCCAACAGAAATAACCTAGTGAATTGGGTTCTCAGAATACCCAAGTCCATTAAAATAACCCAATTAAATTAACCAACAGGCCCAACCTAGCGGTTGGGTTAAAAAACATCTTAACAAATACTTGGAGCTTTATATAATATTATCAAGTCAACTATATTGTAAAATAAAGTGGGTATGTAACAAACCTTGCTTTGTAGGCCTGCTGCGTCGTAGAGTCTTCTTGTTACTTCTCAAGCTTGAGTCTCCTCACTCGTCTCTTGAAGATCTGGTGGTAGTGGTTGGCTTGGTTGCGCATGCCCGGAAGTCAACCCAATGTGTTGGGTAGTCTAAAATAACCCAACAAAACTTCATTGAAATTACAACCCAACAGCTAATAACTTAACACCCAACAGAAATAACCTAGTGAATTGGGTTCTCAGAATACCCAAGTCCATTAAAATAACCCAATTAAATTAACCAACAGGCCCAACCTAGCGGTTGGGTTAAAAAAACAACCCAGCATTTTTTAGTGTGTACAGAAACACAAATAGGCTAAACGTAGAATCCCAGCAGATTATAAACTCATGAACTACAGAACTAGGCTATTATTAAAATTCATTATATATTTTTTGATAAAGCAATTTAATTAAAATACACAACCAACTTTAATGGACTACAGAGACTATCCATAATTTAATGTAGCAGACTAAGCGTAGCCTAGCTGGCCATGTAAAAACATGTATGCTAAGGGATAGACTACTCCTAATTCATACATAGCCGTTCAGGTAGTGGGTGTAGCCTATACACCTTTCCTTCTCACGCGCATTTACAGAATATAGCCTACATTATTTGAAATACATACAATTAATGGCTGATTGTGACCTAATTGTGGTTTGGCCTATTTAGAAAGAACATTTCGATATTGAATGCTTTTTTAGAACGCTAAGGAAGCCTGGTTTAGACCTGTCGATAAAACTCGCACCCAAAACATGCAAAACGAAATGGGGCTGTAGACATTTTGCTGTTTTACTGTATATCATTCCGAGGACCTCAGTATACTCAAGATTTTCAGACGTGGAGATAACCACGTTGCCAAGTAATTTTGTACAGAAGGTTAATAAAAAAGTTGCGCTGTACCTAGTGAAAATCCCGATCCAAAAATGCTGTTCCAAGAGGAAATCTAAAACTATGGGCCCTATCTTACACCCGGCGCAAAGCGGCGCTAACGCAAACGCAAGTGTCTTTGCTATCTTACACCCGGCGCTAGGTCCATAATAGCGCCTAACGCTTACGCCGTCAAACTAGCATGTTGACGGCGTAACTCTTGCGCCATCATTAGTGAACTGGGCGTGTTGGTCTTAAGATGAGGAGTAGCCAGGATTCTTTTTGGCGTATTGCTATCTTGAGCCAGCAGAAAGCGCTTGCGCTAGAACCACCACAAACCTGGTCTAAAGTCATGTCGCAGTTGTTTACATGCTATTTTAACGGCGCATATAAGTGCGTCTACATAGGCGTGTGCACAACGCGCATACCCTCCTGTCTGTTACACACAGGGGCGTGCACAGGCATGACTAAAATATCTAGATCATAATGTGAAATATTATTATTGTGTAGGCTATATCAAAAATGCATAATAATAAAACGTTCCATAGGTCCACATACCTTTCCATCAGCGAAGGGAAACAATGCCACATTACATTTCTCTCAGCCCACTCCATCAACATCCAGGCGATGTGCGATGGTACGGGACAATGGCTATCCATTAAAAAGGAGCTGATAACACCTATAGCTATCAAGCCTAATGCGCGAATTGTCTTTGCACCTAATGCGTGAATTGTCATTCAATGGAAAACTCGCGCACGGCAATAGACGGACATTTAAGTTCTGAAAATGCGCTTCAGATGTCATTACAATACAGCTCTGTTTATCTGTGAATACAGCCTGTAAGTAAATAGAATGGTTTGTGACTGAAAAAAGTTCAAAACCTTGTCCAGTGAATATTGCATTTATTGTTTTTCAAATAGCCTAGGCATAAGTTTTTTTGCGATAGCCTATGGTTAAAAAACGGAGATGTCACCATGTTAACTAAATTGTAACCTTAGCTATTCTTCGTCCTTCATATTTTTTTAAATTACAGTGACCAGGTTTCCATACTCTCACCGTTTAAAACCCAGCTGATTTCACCCGTTATTCCTTAACTGAACAAAACGATTTTAAAGAGAACTAAGCGTCTAATTAGAAACTAAAACAAATTTGCAGCAAGTTACACAATTAATTCACAATTAATTTTAATGCCATTCTCTGCACGTGAGCTGCATGTTCTGTTTCCCCTGCTGTAGCTAAGTCGCACGTTTAATGGTCTTCCTGGGAAAGTGGATTGTTTTAAAGGATTACGCTACGAGTAAAACAGGTTGGTCACATTTCCATAAACAGGACATTATTAAACAAGGGGAAATATGCGTGAACTTATGGGTTGCGAACCTGACAGCTTTATTGTATGGCTATTTAGTGTCATCATTAAGGCAAAACAACGGTATGTATGTTATTAATCAATATTAGCCTACTATGCAGGTAGCCTAATGAACTTTGGATGAAGCTTGAACTTGATGTTTGACACTTTCATTGCATAATCAAACGAAATTCGCTGAACAAGCAGGCTAATTTGGCGTTTTCTAAGGTGAGACTGAAGCCATTGATAGCTTATTCTCAGCTGTTGCAGGTCCTTTTAACGAAATTTAACCGCACATATTTTGTAAAATAACAGCCCTGTCTGGAATTACCGGGAACTCATAGGCTAATGGTTAGTCCGAATAATATTGATCATACTCCATTTAGCCTATTCCTTGATCACACTAAACACGCACGAGCATGTCTGTTTCGCCATCATAAGCAATCCGCCAAGGTGGAAAAGCAGGCTTTTAAAGGGAATGGGATATGACATTTTGATTGGTTTATTGAATGTTACGCCCAAGACACACCTATAATTAATGAAGCGACTAGGTTCAGCCCAGTTGCGCCATGCGCCGTGCTTAGCGCCAAAAAAACACGCCGTTAAAATAGCAAAAGTGGACTTGGACACGCCCTAAATGGACTTAGCGCCATGCGCTTAGACTAAGCGCCAAGATCGCCAAGATAGGGCCCTATATGTTCTCTGAAAAGAGAATGGTTGCACATCCAATTGTAAAAATAAGACGGTAAACTATTATACCATTTATTGAATAGACACCTCACAAAACGCTAACGTGTTTCAGCTGAAACAAGCCTTCATCCGAGCGCTTGTTTCAGCTGAAACGTGTTAGCGTTTTGTGAGGTGTCCATTCAATAAATGGTAGGCTAATAGTTTGCATCTTATTTTTACAATTGCATGTGCGACCATTATCTTTTCAGAGAACATATAGGCTATATTTAATTTTGTAGAAGTCTCCTGTTTCATCCTTCTGTAGAGTGGAGTATTCGCAAATTGCAGTGTAGGCTAGGCCTACAAATGGCTTGGCATCAGTGCTGTAACATCACGGTTAATTTTTATACGATTAACCGTATGAAAATTTATACGGTTAACCGGTTAACCGTATGATTTACAACACTAGAAAATGCGACGGGCGCCAGACGGCCCCGACAAATTTAGCGGGAACTCGGGTATACACACTTACTGCCTGCTGTGCAGGTCCCCGTAACTGCTCCGTTCGCGACTGAGCTGAGATCAGTGAACATTCCATTAGCGTTGTACTACTATTCCTTTCTTTCTTCCCGCGAAATTTGTATTTTCCATTGGAACGATTTCTTAGGTATACAATCCCATTTTGTTTACTTTCAACTTTAAATTGTTAGTTAATAATGTATGATATCTAACCAGAACCCAAGATCAAAAGCCCCGAATGAAGAAGTGGATCCAGACAGACACTTTTTTTATAATGAAACAAACAAATGTGGATATTACTTGGAAGACCAATTCAATAAGAACATTAGTATGGGTGGAAAGCTGTCAATAATCCACTTCAACAGCAGGAGTCTATACGCAAACTTTGAACAGATACAGGAGTATCTATGTACATTTGCCAAACCATTTAACATCATTGCGGTGTCGGAAACTTGGATTAACGTTGAGAAAGGCATGGATTTCCACCTGGAAGGATATAATTTTGTGTGTAAGAACAGAATCAACAAAGCTGGTGGAGGAGTTGCACTGTTTATTGAGGAGAGCATAAATTTTGAGATAATGGAAAGCTTGTCAACTGTCGTTGAAAATGTAATGGAGTGTATAACAATTGAATTCTCAGCGTTAAAAGGTAAAAAAACTGTTTTATGCAATGTTTACAGAGCTCCTAGCTCAAAAATAGACATTTTCAAAAATTGTATGGGAGAAATAATATCAAAAATGAAACAATCAAAGGTTTTTATATGCGGTGACTTTAATGTAGACATATTAAATCCCAACGATAGCAAGTTGATTGAGGATTTCGTAAACACAATGTATGCGTGGGGTCTGCGACCATTAATTACTCAGCCAAGCAGAATCTCTAAACATAGTGCCACTCTAATTGACAACATCTATACAAATATACTGGACACAAAAATAACAAGTGGTATTTTGATAAACGATATCTCTGATCACCTTCCAGTCTTCGCCATCTGTGACTGGAAACAAACTTTGGATCAAAATCCAGGGTCAAAAATTTTGAAAAGAATTAGAAACGAAAAGAGACTAAAAGATTTTGAACAAGACATGATAAAGCAAAAGTGGAATGATGTATTGAATGAAAGAGACACAAACAAAGCGTATGAGGCCTTCTTAAACACAATAAATTCAATATATGACAAGCACTGCCCGGTAGTCAAAAATTCGAGAAAAGGCAAAAAAATCAAAGAAATAAGGCCATGGATTACCAAGAAAATAGAAAACGCCTGTAGGAAAAAAAACAGCTTATATAAACAATTTTTAAAGGAAAGGAGCGAACAATCATATACAAAGTACAAACGTTGCAGAAACAGAGTGACTGATCAGTTGAGGAAACATAAAAAAGATTACTATGATAAGTTATTATCAGAAAATATTAATTACACCAGAAACCTATGGAAAATAATAAATTCTGTCTCTGGGCGTAAGGTCAAGAGGACATTCACGGATCATTTCAATATAAACAACAAGAGGGAAGAAGAAAAAAAGTCGACATTAGACAATTTCAACAAATACTTTGTTAGCGTCGGTCCAGAACTAGCCAAGGCCATTCCTTCCACACTCCTACCGTGGGATCACTTTGATAGGGGCAGTGAGACAAAACAAGAATCATTATTTTTATATCCTGTTACACAAAAAGAAATGAAAGAGATACTGAGAGACTGCACAGCTAAGACATCCACGGACGCAGATCAGATAGACATGACATTGTTAAAAAGGATATCAAAGGCGATCATACCTCCACTAACACATATATGTAACCTATCGTTCTGTAATGGCGTGTTCCCAGACAAAATGAAGATAGCAAAAGTTCTTCCATTATATAAAAATGGAGACAAACAAGAGTTTTCAAATTATCGTCCGGTTTCGATTTTACCACAGTGCTCGAAAATTACTGAAAAGCTCTTTAATGTAAGATTAGATAAATTCATTGATAAACACAAACTGTTATGTGACAACCAATATGGGTTCAGGAAAAAACATTCAACAGCACTGGCCCTAACAGAATCCATAGAATTTATTAAAGACGCATTAGACAGGAATCTATTCACTATAGGCATATTCATAGACTTGAAAAAAGCTTTTGACACGATAAACCACAACATATTGATGGAAAAATTGTATAGATATGGAGTTAGAGGAATCGCATTACAATGGATAAAGAGCTACCTATCAAACAGAGTTCAATTTGTTCAGATAGGGGACAACATGTCAACATGCCTGGACATCACCTGTGGGGTCACTCAGGGTTCAGTCCTAGGACCAAAATTATTTTTATTATATATTAATGACATAGTCAAAGTATCTGACGTTTTAAAATTAATTTTATTCGCGGACGACACAAACATCCTATGTTCTGGAATTGATCTTAAACAAATGGTCACATCAGTTAATAATGAAATGGCAAAGCTCCACACGTGGTTTAATATTAATAAACTATCATTAAACCTTTCAAAGACAAAATTTATATTATTTGGGAAAAGAGGACAGAAAGAAAATATAAACTTAAAAGTCAATGGTATTAACATTGAAAGAGTGAACGAACACAAGATTCTGGGGGTTACGGTAGATAGCCTCCTGACATGGAAACCACATGTGAAGCTAGTTCAATGTAAATTAGCCAAAAGCGTGTCTATTTTGTGGAAAATGCAGAAACTACTCAATCAACATTCACTTAAGACAATTTACTCGGCACTCATAACACCTCACCTAAACTACTGTGTCGAAGTGTGGGGACACACTTATAAAGACACCACAGAGCCACTGTTCAAACTTCAAAAAAGGGCAATAAGAGTTGTATATGGTGTCCCATATAGAGACCACACTAATGAATTGTTTATTAAGGCAAAGTTTCTCAAGTGGCAGGATATAATTGAATATAATACTGTACAAATATTATTCTTAGCCTCCAAAAACCTCTTACCCATAAATATACAGAAACTGTTTCTAATGAGAGATGACATGCATAACCTAAGAGGAAATATGATTTATAAACAAAAATCTATAAAGTCAACATTCAGAGGCCATTCATTATCCATTGTAGGGGTGAAACTTTGGAACAGTTTAAATGATGAGATTAAAATGTCTGCAAATTTAAAGACTTTCAAGGGTAAGATAAAATGCAAGATGGTAGAAAACTATCATGTCTGAAAAATAGGGGGTTATCATGAAATGAAAACAATGTCATGATGTACTTTACTTTAAAAAAAACATTTTAAAAAAAATAAAAAACCACAGCATGCGGTTCACACAGGATCCTGGACCCTGCAACAAAAGACAACAGACATTGGGCGCACAAACTCTCAGGATGGAGCTTCTAAACTGGACATTTAACGCTATTGACAAAATATTCTCGACAAGGCGTGTGGGCACTGGAGAGCCGTCATGTCCAGATGGGACCTTTCTGGCAGGATACATCATGGATGGGTGGGACAAATGGCGTGTAGTGTGTCTGGCAGTACTAGATATAGAAGATGTGGAAGATGTGTACCTGCTTGGATTCATGTTGGTCGGTCTAATCGGCCTAGGATTTGGCCAGTACGTGATGTACCGACAGCAGAGAAAAATGGGGTGTGACGTCTCTGGAAACAGGGAATTACTGATCATACTGAGAAATTTGAGATCGGACATCAACAAAATCAAGGGAAAAATAGCCATAATGCAGGCAGAAATCACCAAGCCACCGGAGGACTGTGCAGAAAATAGCGAGGGGTAATGAACTCCGAAATTTAGCAATCATACCAACTCAGGCTAACTGCACGGAATTTACAAGGGACAACAGAACATCATAAAAACGTAGAAACAGACACGTTTAATTTGGACATTAGCTGAACAAAATTTGAGAATGTTGGACGTGGAAATGAAACAAATTGTTTTGACCAAAGTATGACAGGCACATTTAAACCCACTATTTTGGTATTTAATAATCTGATTTTAACAATCTGGTTTGTTTTACATTAGAGTAGTTTATTTTATTTTATTTTTCTTTCCTTCCTGGTCAGTTGCTATAAAGAAAACTCAGCTATGATGTTATGATACTAAAAAGATCTGTTTTAAACAAATGTATAAGATGAACATTGAAACAAAGTGTTTGACCAATGTATGCTATGCACATTTAAACCTACTTAATTGGACTTCAATAATCTGACAGTAAAAATCCGGTTTGTTTTACTTTAGAGTATTTTATTTTATTTTTTCTTTCCTTCTTGATCAATTTCGCTATAAAGATAACTCAGCTATGATGTTATGATACTAAAAATATCTGTTTTAATCAAATGTATAATATGAACATTGAAACATATTGTTTGACCAATGTATGACATGCACATTTAAACCTACTTAATTGGACTTTAATAATCTGACCTTAAAAATCCGGTTTGTTTTACTTTAGAGTATTTTATTTTTTTTTTTTTTTTTTTTTCTTCTTTCCTTCTTGATCAATTTTGCTATAAAGAAAACTTAGCTATGCTGTTGTGATTCTAAAAATATCAGTTTTAATCAAATGTATAATATGATCATTTAAAATCGTGAGGGAAGTGGGGCGGGACATTGATAAGCAGGCTGCTTTTTTCCCGTATCCCTTTTCGGCTGGAAATGTGTTTCCAGTGTTAAATGAATATTTCAGAAATGTGATGCAATGTGATCATACACATGCCGAAATAAATAAATAAATAAATAAAAATGTAAAATTTGAAGATGGAAAAGATGTCAGGTAAAAGTTTCAACACCAGTGCATGCGTTCGTCACGTCAATCTTCACTGATAATAGAGCGCCGCTTGCGGCGCTTACCGTATACTAGACTAGAGTTAGGTCTACTTAAAAGCAACATTTCTATTTTTTTTAAAACTTGGAACGAGTCTAAGATCGATTGATCATTTTGTTCTGGGTGAAAGATGAGGGAGAGAGAGAAACTCGGGGGTTCGGCGATGTGCAAAAATGGTAATTGGCTGGTAATACAACTAATGAACTTGTTTGAGTCAGGTGAAAGGAAGGAAGAAAACAATTGAGATAGTAGAGAGAGCGTGAGTGAGACGGGGCGGGTCGCTGAACTTCAATGATTTTGTTATTTGATTTGTAAATATTTGTATTCTTGCTATTTCTTTCCTTGTCTCCTGACTGATCATAATATTGTATATAAAACTTATGAATAGATCGTATGAGACTCTTGTTGTGCAAATCAATAATAATAATAATACCTGCATTTATATAGCGCCTTTCACGACACTCAAAGCGCTTACAGTGACGAGGGGGAAACTCACCTCTACCACCACCAATGTGTAGCACCCACCTGGGTGATGCAGCGGCAGCCATTTTTGCGCCAGAATGCTCACCACACATCAGCTGAGGTGGAGAGGGAGAGAATGATTATTAGCCAATTAAACTGGGGGATGATTAGGTGGCAGATTGAAAGAGCCAGGTTGGGAATTTAGCCAGGACACCGGGGAAACCCCTACTCTTTGCGATGTGTCATGGGATCTTTAATGACCACAGTGATGTCATTATATAAGTTATGTCACAAAAACTTGCCTTTGTGAAGATGATCAGTTTCTTTTAGTTTAGATTTCATTTTCAAACTGCTTTTATCATAGATAAAAGTCAGGACCTCGGTTTAACGTCTCATCCGAAAGACGGCATCTCTTACAGCGCAGTGTCCCCATCACTGCATTGGGGCATTGGGATTTATTTGACCAGAGGGAAGATTGCCCCCTACTGGTTTCCCAGGAGGTCTCCCATCCAAGTACTAACCAAGCCCACACCTGCTTAGCTTCAGCAATTCAGCAGGAGCAGATTGCATGGTGGTATGGCTGCTGGCGTCAATCAATGGTGATGATCGATGAGGAATTGCCCTCATATGACGATTTTCTGGCTATGCCTTCAGAAAAGAATGACTCAAATCCTTTGCACTGGTGGCACGCGAACGAAGGCAGATTCCCTGCTCTTTCCAAAGTCGCACAGAAATATCTCAACATAACAGCCACTTCCATTCCAGCCGAACGAGTATTTTCCACAGCAGGAAACATTGTGACCAAGAAGAGAAGTTGCCTCCTTCCAGAGAACGTGAATTGTTGATTTTTCTGAGCATGAATTGACTCGAAAAGAACATTAGGACACGAACGTTAGTTCGTTTTGTTTTTTTCTCCTTGATTTCATCATTTTGAAATGTTTGTTCTATAT
The DNA here is from genome assembly GCA_029718625.1 of Synaphobranchus kaupii. Taxonomy (NCBI): domain Eukaryota; kingdom Metazoa; phylum Chordata; class Actinopteri; order Anguilliformes; family Synaphobranchidae; genus Synaphobranchus; species Synaphobranchus kaupii. The sequence goes on from CM056377.1 coordinate 55,743,069, forward strand.
AAATGTTTGTTTTTTTTTCCAGATTCATGAAACGTAAGTTTAGATAGTTTACTTGTGATCGTGATTAATCTGTTATACGTTAACGTAATAATAACGTTATATAAGTTATGTCACAAAAACTTGCCTTTGTGAAGATGATCATTTTATTTTAGTTTAGATTTCATTTTCGAACTGCTTTTATCATAGATCATATATGTCGTTATACTCGTTATCATTCCTAATTCCTAAACAAGTAAATTTCCTTTATCGACTACATTTTTTTCCATGCACACTCGCACCAAAGTTTCTAAATGAAGTACATAAATTATGACAAACTAAAAGTAGTACTTCAGCACATGTAGGGCACATGTTTTCTTTTCTAGTTTTTAAAACCCTTATTTACCAACATGTAAGTTGAAAATTTTTTACCTTCACGTTCAGTCGTTCACAGCATTTTAAAATCCCAAATGCTTGTATCTTTGTATCAGAAAAATATAATTTGCGCTACTACATGTATGTCCAGTGTTTTATTTTACGATGCCATTTTCAAACTTTTCGAACTTAAACACCTCCACCCAAATACAACATAGCTTGCCCTATACTGCGGAATCGCGGATGCCCATAATTCAAATCAGGTCATCTAATAATATGTAACAATTGCCAGACCACTGGATCTAGCGGTCATTTCTCTAACAGGTTTAGTATCACTTTAGACAGGTGTTGAAAATGTATGTCTGCTTTGTATCCAATTTAGTTCAATCAGTGCACTGTATCACCTTGTGGCTGTCCTTACCGATGTACTCTTATCTGACTTCGTAAATCAAAATACCCTTACCCTTCCGTCTCCATGCTCTGCAGCCTCTTGTAAAAGTAAATAAACTAAATATCCCTTCATCGACGATTCACCCCATGCAGGGCTGGTTTACGTTATGGCACGCGATCGAAACCGCGGCATTTTCTGTGTGACTGATCTCGTAATGTTAGGCGAATGGGGAAAAAACATACTCCCATGCCGTCTTAGCTCTTAAGATATGTATCATCCTGTTTTTCTTTCTGTCATTTGTGGTCAATGTATAAAACTATATATTTAATATATTATGTATCAAGTCAAGTTTATTAAATATGTATATTGTGTCAGGACTTTATTATATGGTGGTTTGTTTGTTATGTTTTTTATTTTTTCGTGGAATTAATCAAAATTCATAGTAGAGTCGTAGACATAATAGTTGCACCTGTCACTGAGGTTCCATCTACATTTTTCTCATGACGCTAATCGCGTTATATCAAAACAACAAAAAAAATCCACGTGCATGAAAGTATCTTGTCTAGGTTCGTAAACTTATTATTCGTATGTCAACTAGAAAGTCAAAATTGGCAGTTGGTGAGAAATATCACGAGTTGGGGGTTATCAGTTTAGGATAATAATAAAAACAGCACGTTCTTCTATAGCGCATTTCCTGCCGCTCAAACGACAGCGCCCCAAAACGGCGACGTAAAAAAAAAAAACTGGTGTACGAATCTACTAAAATTTCGACTTGAATTGCTCGCGCGAGCCCGTTCTATACTTCTGTGAGCGCTGATTGTTGGTCTGCCATGCGCATCATATAACCGCTGCTATATATATATATATATATATATATATATATATATATAACCAGAGCCGTTGATACTTGATGATAGAGATAAACGGGTCTGCTATCGCCCCCGAGGCATGCACCGCGCATGAGTCGAGTATCTTCGTCTAGCTCACTGAAATATATTTCAGTGGTCTAGCTTAGCCTTAGCTGCATACATGAAGCAAGCTGGTCGCCACGCAGCGCAGGATGCGCTCTGTAACTGAGAGCGAGTATGACATGTCATGTGCTCGCTCTTGCGTTGCAGGTACATGTATTACCACGCATTACGCTTCGATTTCGAAGTCTCTATCACGTATGTAAATGAGCTTCATGAAGGGCAGTTCGTGATTTTGTGTCTAAAGTTACTTATTGTCGTCTAAATTACCACTTTCTCTGCCTCTGCCTCTGAAATTCCCATCGACATGTACATGAAGGATGTAATGTATATGCTTAACCGTATATAATAATTAGTGACCGATTAGTCCCGTCTATACGATTAACCGTATAACCGGTTACAACGCACAGCACTACTTGCAATACCCACTTACAGCTCATATGGGTGGAATCTTTCGTAATTTTGAACTAATAATTTAAGTCGTTTGAATTTGCGAATACTGCACTATTGCAAAATGAAGAAACGGGAGACTCTGCAACTAATCATACACAATCAAATATCTATATTAAAAAACATATTTTTAGTGCATCTGGGTTGTAATTATGCTGTCAGTTTGTCCATGAATGTTTTATACATAGGCTATTTATGCCATGCGCAATGGGTGGACATGTACGTAAATATCATCAATTGAAGGATAAGTTCGCTATTTTGGACCTTGGACCCTATTTGCGGTCTGTCTTCCATGAACCTGACACATTGAGTCCATATTTTCGCTGATCGGTCCAGTATTGAGCTAGCTACAGATTTCCTGTAGGCTCTCACTGGGCTACAATAGAAGTCAACGGGGCAATTCACCTTGGGCTTCAGGGTTTCCGTAGATCTGACCAAGAAAGAGAAGTCTTATTTATCCATATAAAATATGGTAGACAATGATCTCTACTGGTGCAAAATGGAAATGCACAAACGGTAAGGGCAGAGTGAATGGAGTTGTAAAAACTGAATTATGTTTAACACAAACCAGTTTATTTAAGACAAAACATGTCAAAACATTTACAGAAATGAACATGATAGGGTATTTTGAAAACAGGGCTGATGAGTCTGGTAATGTGGGCTGTCTGTTATCTCTGAATCTGTTCATGGTGTCCCACTGCCAATATTATAGGGCATGGGTTGTCCAACTGAGCTAGCATCTTACAACCACAAGGTGCCCCTATTGCACCATCTTCATCAATAATGCATACCAACAAGATTACACATTTTTTGCAGTACTTCTTAGTTTCTTTAACCCTTGTGTTTGGTTTGGGTCAAATTGATCTGTTATAAAGTGTAAATTTGGTTCTTATTTTGTGTTTCTATTTGTTGTTCATAATCTGTATTTGCTTTATATCTTTTTGCCTATATGGTTTCTTTGAATATCATAAAGATGAAAGATAATTGAGATTGTCAGTTCAAAACAATACATATCAATAAGCTACTGCATGAAAACCTTGTAAATATCAGTAATCTCACCCCATTTTTGGGCATCAAAAAATATTGGACAGTTTACCATAATGTAGAATAAAGTAATCATTTTTAATATTTAGTCACATATCCTTTTCATGCCATGACTTCCTGATGTCTGTGACCCAACAATATCAAAAGACTCTTGATATCTTATTTTATGGTACTCCGACACTATAACTTCTCTGCATTTGAATGGATCCCTATGGGAATTGGGGGGTGGGACTAGATTTTGCTGTAAATTAGACTGGAACAGTATAGAACACATGGGGCTCTATTTTAATAAACCAAACGCAATGGTGAACGCAAGAGTAATCGATTGGCGGTATCGCTCTGAGGGCGTGTCGGCGAGAAATTAGGTAATTTCATGACGGCAATCTTGGCGCACCTTATGGCGGTATTGCTAAAAGGCTGGGTTTAAATGTCCAAGGTGTGTCTCTATGGTAGCCAATCAAATTGTTGTTCTCATGCTTTAAAAAAAAGCCAGTTGGAACGCAATCGCTCCATGCAATTTCATAATGAGCAACCCAAACGCACTGGACCGTCAACGACAAGAGCGATTTTCCGCACAGGAATCAGACATACTTGCAACAGAAGTACAGGCTAGGACTGTAGTAATTTATGGATCACAATCCACACCACCTCGTCTCCCAGAAGTTCGGAAGGCACGGGAGGAGGTGGCGAATGCATTAATTAGCCTACATTAGGTGATGTAGGCATAATTATGATTCAAATGGTAGGCTTATGATTCACCTGTGTCAATGTGTAATTTATATATTATAGGCTATTGGCCTACATGATCGCAAGTTTCTTGTAAGCTGTCCTGTTTTATTCTAGTAGTTTAAATTAAATTAATTAATTAATAATAATTATAGGCTATTTGTTCATTAAATGGAAGTGTAATGTTGGCATCACCTATAGACACTACATAGAACTACATGACGAATAAGTTGCCAAATTGCCAGAGTCTATTGCGTTCCCGCTAAGAGGTGGTTCCAGCTGATCATAACGCAATGGGTTTTTGTTGGTTCAAATTGTCACTGAGCCGAAAGTATTTTAGAACACGCCCCAGACAGCGCCACCCATCCCACTGCAGCGCAAGCGAAAGGATGTTATGTTGAGAATTTGTTGATCCTAGCGGTATTGCTGAGAAACGCCATAGCGCCAGTTTTAAGACGTTGATGCTGTCAACAAGCTTGCGTTTGACTATACCGTCCCCTTGCGCTGGTTTGAAAATAGAGCCCATGGTTGGCTAAATGGCTCTAAGTCATCAAGGGTCTGACGTATCAAACAAGCCTTAAACCATCACTTTGCTGCCAGAACCCTTGATGACTTACATCCATTTTACCAACCATGTATTCCATACTGTTCCAGCATAATTTACAGCTAAATCTAGTCCCACACCCCAATTCGCATAGAGATCCATTCAAATGCAGAGACCTTATAGTATCGCTTGTCAGAGTACCAGAAAATAGGATATCAAGAATCTTTTGATGTTGTTGGGTCACAGACAGAGGTCCTCAAATCTGACAGTCTGCACTTCAAGCTCATTGTCATTGTATCCTTTCAAACTCAAAGTGCTAGAGTACAGAACCAAAATAACAAGAGATAATGGTGTTATTCACTTCACCTGTCAGTGGTTTTAATGTTGTGGCTGATCGGTGTATATTGAGTATTTTTTGCAGAAATTGTATTTCTGTATTGCTTTAACCCCTTTGCGCAGATTCTTAGTGGTAAAGACACCGGCGCCAAAATTTTGCTCAACTCAGTCATTCATTGTTCCTGCAACAAAACTATGAATGGAAACCAACTCTGTTTTAGCATTATTAGTACACGATGCGTGACAACTCTGCTGAATACAGAGTTTTTAAGCGTCACAATTGTCCCGTAGCAAGTCCATTTAACAAGCAACCCCCCACCCAGTCTCACCTTCAACTATACAGTTGTGTTCAAATAAATAGCAGTGCGTTAAAAAAAGTGAATAAAGTGCAAATATTTTTTAATAGCTTTTAGTTCCATATTTCAAATGTAGTGGAAACATTACACATTCAATTCCAAATCAAAGCATTAACAAATTTTTATCAAGTCTGCGTTATTCTTTTACAGGAAGCAAAGAAAAGGAATATTAATCTGTTCAAAAAAATAGCCGTGTTGACATTTTTCTCTTCAAACTCAAACACTTACTGTATAAACTGAAGAAATTTTTCAAGATTTAACTTCACTTTAAATTACTGAACTAATATTTAGTTGCATAACCATTGTTTTTGATAACTGCTGCGCATCTGCGTTGCATCGAGTCAACCAACTTCTGGCACCTAGAAACAGTTATTTCAGCCCAGGATGAACGAACTACATTCCACAGTTCCTGTGAATTTTTGGGTTTTGCTTCAGAAACTGCATTTTTAATGTCACCCCACAAGTTTTCAATGGGGTTGAGGTCAGGGGATTGAGCTGGCCACTCCATTACCTCAATCCTTTTTGTCTGGAACCAAGATGTTGCTCGCTTACTCATGTGTTTGGGGCATTTCCTCTTCGGCATACAGCAACATAATCTCTTCAAGTATTTTGATGTATTCAAACTGATCCATGATCCCTGGTATACGATAAATAGGCCCAATACTATAGTATGAAAAACATCCCCATACCATGATTTTTGCGCCACCATGCTTCACTGTCTTCACAGTGTACTGTGGCTTGAATTCAGTACCCGGGGGTTGTCTGACGTACTGTCGACGACCACTAGACCCGAAAAGAACAATTTTACTCTCATCAGTCCACAGAATGTTACGCCATTTTTCTTTGGGCCAATCGATGTGTTCCTTGGCAAATTTTAACCGATTCTGCACATGCCATTTTTTCAACAATGGTGCTTTACGTGGGCTTCTTGCTGATAGCTTAGCTTTGATCAAACGTCTTCTGACTGTAACAGCACTTACAGGTAATTTTAGATCATCTTTGATCTTTCTGGAGGTGATGATTGGCTGAATCTTTGCCATTCTGACTATTCTTCGATCCGTTTTAACAGTAGTTGCTTGTTTTCTTCCGCGTGTTTTGGGTTTTTGTTGCCATTTTAAAGCATTTGAGATAATTTTAGCTGAGCATCCTATAATTTGCTACACTTCTTTATACGTTTTCCCCTCTCCATTAAAAAAACGTTTTTTTAATCAAATTACGTTGTTCCTCCGAACAATGTTTGGAACGGCCCATTTTACTTAGCAATTCAGAAGGAAATGTATTTTATAACAATGTGTGAAACATTTGCTTCCCTTCTTCCTTAATAAAGGACAATTAATGACACCTGTTTTTTCACAGAATGAATTAATTCTCTAATTAACTCCACACTGCTATTATTTTGAACACGCCCCTTTCAATGAATGAGTCAATTACTCAGAACAAGCAGCGTGCATGTCATGACAGTTGGGTCTGTTGTTTTTCTGTTACACTACTACATCTACAAGTAAATTATTTGCCATGCAGAAATATCACTACTACTAATAACAGTGGTTCATCAGGTTACTGATGTTGTACTGCAATTTTTTTTAACACAACTGTACCTACCCATGCATGACATAGTGGACAATAGCGTCTATGTGTGAGATCATAAATATATTTCTTCATAATGTAAAATTCCTATTCCGTCATTCCAGCAAGAAAATAAACCCAACAATAGCCTGATTGTATGCCAAAAAAGGAATGAAAAGCCCTGCTCACTCAAATGCAAAAGAAACATGTGAAATTCTTGTGTAATTATGCAAAGTCATTCTACTTTCAATATCTGCTTCTAAATATTAAATAAATATCCAAGCCTACCACTGGTTTTACGCATAGAGATGTCCCTTTCAAAATGTAGTGGTCATTTATTGTCTGGGAAAATCCATGTGAGAAATAAACAACACTTTATAACACGATTACACTATCTGAAACGTCGATTCGCAATACCCCCCCATGCTCTGCAAATCTGATTCATTAATTCCAGTTCTGGTTTCATTGACAATTCTTTTATCTAATATATGACATTATAGCCTTAGCAAAGGTGCCATGTCTTATTGGATGCTTTGAAAGAAGAATTACAGCCAGGCGCGACAGAATTTCTAGTTTTATCAGTTGAGTTTTACACAAGCAACTTACAATGTACATTCGCTCACCGAGGCGTAATAGTTGTTTCCTGTTATTTTTGCAAGTTTACTAACTCGTCAGCAAGGCAAGAGAAAATCCTCACCTGCTTACATGGATTTTGAGAGGGGATCAGAACAGGAGATACCATGATACATTTTGAGTGCATTTCACATACTGTAATGTAAATGTTCATAGGTGGCTCAGTCATGTTTTATGTTTGATTTACCCTGAAGCAAGAACATTTGCCAGCATTTTCCTGATGGTGGAATATTATTTTATTGGAATCCTATCGTACATAATATACACTGTATGGTGTAGTATCTGCCTGGGCAGGGAATGGAAAATCCTCATTCAAATTTACTGTGTACGTGCTAGATGAATGTAAAATTTTCCTTGGAGTGAGTATGAATGTGTATATGCTTTATAATGGACACAAAATATATTATTCATTTTATGACATGTTTTGGATAGGTGTTTAGACCCATAGATACAGTATGTATCCTACTATACTGATGTAAAGATAGTAACCCCCACTTGAAAATGATGCAAAAGTGAGTTTTTTTTAGCCATTATGTAGTTAAATGTATCATTATTTTATGACAGCAGTGCACAATTTAGCCATTTTGGATACATTTGCAGACGCGGAGGGTAGCAGGGTACACTGCCTATATTTTGCATCATAGATCTGTAGTAGTTCTGTATATCACCCTCAGGTTCTGTACACTTGTGAACACAGAGCTTATGATCCAGGAAATGTATGGTTTTACCTGTTTCACATACAGTGGGGACGGAAAGTATTCATACCCCTTCACTTTTTGCACACTTTATTGTGTTGTAGATTTAATTTTAAATGGATAAAATTGCCATTTTTGCCCATCAATCTACACTCAATAACCCATAATGACAAAGTGAAAACATGTTTTTAGAAACTTTAGCAAATTTATTAAAAATCTAAAATATCTCATTTACATAAGTATTCGTACCCTTTGCTTTCATTGGACAGTGACCCATTTTTGTTTTTTTTGGTTATTTTGGTTCTGTACTCCAGCAGATTGAAAGGATACAATGACAATTATGTTGAAGTGCAGACTGTCAGCTTTAATTTGAGGGTATTATCTTCCATATCAGATGAATGGTTTAGAAATTATAGAACCTTTTGTACATAGCCCCCCCAATTTTCAGGCATCAAAAAATATTGGACAGTTTAACATAATCTAGAATAAAGTAATCATTTTTAATAATTGGTCGCATATCCTTTGCATGCCATGACTTCCTGATGACCCAACAATCAAAAGACTCTTGATATCTTATTTTCTGGTACTCCTAACAAGCAATACTATAACCTCTCTGCGTTGGAATGGATCTCTATGGGAATCGTGGGCTGGGACTAGATTTAGCCGTAAATTACACTGGAACAGTTTGGAATTTTGCAAGTTTTTGTTCTAACCATGCTCTACACCAGCTGACTCCACTAATTAGTTCACCTCCTTGCTTGAAGAGCTGAGCTAATTAATGAAATCAGCTGGTGTAGGGCACAGTTGGAACAAAAACCTGCATGTACTCGGCCCTCTATGGAATGAGTTTGACATCCCTGGTTTAAGGCTTGTTTGATACGTCAGACTCATGATGACTTACAGCCATTTTGCTAACCATGTATTCCACACAGTTCCAGCATAATTTACAGCTAAACCTAGTCCCACCCCCCAATTCCCATAGAGATCCTTTCAAATGCAGAGAAGTTATAGTATCGCTTGTAAAAGTACCAGAAAACAGGACAGATTAACATGGCGTTGCTGTAAAAGAGCATGTGTGCTCAGTCAATGTAACCTGTTTAAAAAAAGGTAAATAAATCTAATCTGGTTTAGCTATAGCTAAATTTAGTAAGAAGAACTTTCTATTCATTATCCACTCTTTGTTAAAATAAAGTCACAGACAACCTACACTGTCTCTACTCTGTACTGAAGGACACTACACTGTACAATGTACTCCAGACATAAACCCTATTTAATCTCCATAATAAATCTGACACTGCTTCATATTACTGCTCTTTTCAGCACTGTTTAAGTACTTGAAATTCTTCAGAGTTCATGCACTGAGATACAGCGGTGAAACTACACAGCTACACAAGCATACACTTCAGACACTGCAGGTTCAAAAGGAGAACTCGAACAGCATAATCAAATTGAACATTGTGTTATTCAACCTGCGTTCTGTAACTGGAGACATTACATATGACACACATTTTCTCCCATCATCTCGCTAATGGCCAGGAAAAACCTTTGCTTATTGCGCACCATAGACACAGTCTCTTAATACTATCCTAAAATAAACTGACAATAAACTAAAGAAATGTAAGAAAGATTTTAAAAATCTGTATTTTAATTACCTCCAGTTTGTCAGAATTAAATACAATAGGTAGTAGGCTGTAGTAGCAGCCAATGTCCTGAAAATCTGGAGTGAAAATGACCTTTTCCACAGTGGTTGTGGTACAAAATCCAATTCCACACCTGTGCTGTCCTGGCACGACAGGGAAATGTGATCAGATACATGATACATTGCTACCAAATTTATACTCAGAGACAAGGCCATTAAAACCGTGAGGAACTTTCTAGTCATGAGTCAGTTCTTCCATGCTACATCACTGAGGAACCAGCGAGGGCTCTAAATAAAGCACCCTCCATTGAGGATCGGATTTGTAAACATACAGGAAACAACTGTGGCTGTCTTTTCAGTAGTCACACTATATAGAATGACATGCCAAATAAACACCAAAATACCTACATTGTAAAAGCCATTTATGAATTAATGTAAAGTACTGTCTATCAGTATAGAACATTCTCCAGTGGGCAATGCTTCAGTCTGTTGCATTGGTTTCTTGAATTTGTTGTCTCAAATGCCTGAAAGAGCCTAATCCCCAGCTATTGCTTATGCACATGACTGTACAGTTACTTTTTAGAGTTTGTTTCATGTCAAATATATGAATTTGATGTTGAAAGATCTGTGAGTGGTTTAAAGGCCTTGCGCACATGCAACCATCGATACAAAGTTTTTTTAAGGCAAACCTTAGATGAGTGCCTGCATGAGGATTTTGATGTAACTTTAAACACTTCTGTGTATACAATGTTTTCTTTGGTTTATGTACTGTACAAATAAATTGACAAAATGTAATAATAAGACTGACATCAGCTGAAGAGGAACTGTAAATATAAAAGATGCGACCATAACATGTGACCAATTTCGGAATCAAAAACCAAGGAACTAGCATCAATTGAGATTGATTTGGAATCTATTGCAAATATTCAACATTCAACAACAAACAATGTTCTGAACTCCAATGGGATGGGATGGACAAGTATATATTTATTATATACTGCTCCATCCCATTGGCTTATATAAAGTATTATTTTCTTTCTGAAAGATCATAAAATGGGAAATACTGCATTCCCGAATCATATTACAATATATCAGACCCTTACGGCAGTAGTTTTTTTTGGTGGGGGGGGGGGGGGTTGTTGTGGGTTTTTTAAATTATTATTTCTTAAAATTCAGCTTGTGTGTATAAGCAGACATTGGGCTGATTTTAAACATTAATTAGTAACCCAATGCTTAATTACTGTACTTGTAATTACTGTGCAATGCAGATTTTCCAGATATTTGTAATGGGGAGTCGGGTTCGGGGGACCAGACGCGACAGAGAGTAATAGAAAAAATAAACCACAGAGTGGAATACCACTACAGCGGAAAAGTGTCCGCAACAGAAAAGGAAAAAACAAAGAACTGGGGAAAAAACTCCCGGCTTAGAGCCAAAGCAAAACCCCAAACGAGGTGACGCTCATAGAACTGAGCAGAGAAACAGATATGAACAGGTAGCTTGCCTGAAGCTCTTTCACTACCAGAGAACTAGAACAAAACAAAGGAAAGAACAAAGGAAATCCTCCACGAGGAATAACGAGATAAGGACGAACTAGAAACAGAGTAAACAAAAAAGAAATAAAAGAATCCTAACTCTAAATTTAAACGGAGCTTGCTGCGTTTCTTAATTTGCAACAACAAGAAATGCAGTCTCTGAGTCCTATACCAATACCGGCTTAGTGGGGTGACAAAATATCACTGAAGCACAGGAAAACAGAAACTACATGCTTATATAGCCAACAGGTAACCCAAAACGGGTGCGAGGGGTAATCGCTGAGCGAGAACAAAATACCGGAACGGAAGACTGAAAATCTGATAGAGTACCCTGACGCCGCTAAAACAACGAACAAGTTCTGGGTACAAGATGTTCCTGTAGGGGACCCAGCAGCGCTCCTCAAGGCCATAGCCCTTCCCAGTCTACTAAAAACTGGACACCTTTGCCCACACGCCTCTCGGCCAAAATGCGGCGAACAGTGTAGACTGGACCTCCCTCCACGAAGCGAGTGGGGGCGACACCTTATCAACCGGAGCGAGAGTGCTCACAAGCACCGGTTTCAACCGGGAGACGTGGAAGGTGGGGTGAATATGCATCGAGCGTGGCAGTTCGAGACGCACAGTGACTGGGTTCATCCTGCGGATTATTTTAAATGGTGACCTAGGTGACCAACCTGGTAAGAGGGGGCTGGACGATGACGCTTGTCGGACGTGGCTTTCTGTTTAGCCGAGGCGCGAAGGAGTGAAGCACACACGCGCTTCCAAACCGCACGACATCTCCGCACCCGCAGATGGTACTTCCACAACTCTCTCCAACTCAGGAAATAAGGGAGGCTGATACCCCAGCTGAGCTTCAAACGGAGAGACCTGTGGAGGCGTTGCGCAACGTGTTGTGGTCGTACTCCGCCCAGGCGAGATGGTGGCTCCAAGATGTGGGTTTGAGGCGGCTAAGAACCGGAGGGTGCTCTCCAAGGTCTGATTCATGCGCTCCGTCTGTCCATTAGTCTTCAGGTGGAACCCGGAAGATAGACTGACAGACACCCCTAATAGGGCACAAAAGGAGCGGCAGAACCTGGCGGAGAATTAAGGACCGCGGTCGGACACCACGTCCAGAGGCAGGCCGTGCACCCTAAAAATATTGTCGACCATCATCTGGGCGGTCTCTGGGGCTGATGGCAGCTTGGGTAGGGCAATGAAGTAAGCCACCTTGGAAAACCTGTCGACCACAACCAAGATCACTGTGTTTCCCTGGGACGCAGGCAACCCGGTGACAAAGTCAAAGGCGACATGGCTCCAAGGACAGCTGGGAACAGGTAAGGGGCGTAGGAGGCCAGAGGGTGAAAGCCAAGAACCCTTGCTACGGGCACAAACCGAACAGGCGCCGCACGTCGCTCCACCAAAAGCGCCACGACAAAAAATCCCTAGTCTGGTGGACGCCAGGATGGGCCGCCAACTGTGAAGAGTGACCCCACTGGAGAACCCGCAATCTGATTCGGGGTGGAATGAACAGACAGTGGGATGGACCCCCACCTGTGCCCGGGTCCGAGCGTAACGCCTTTTGAACAACCGCCTCGATCTCCCACATCACCGGAGCTACAATCTGGGTGGTAGGTACAATGGGCTCTGGGTGCAGTTCCTTATGAGCATGGTCGTAGATGCGCGACAGCGCATCCGGCTTAATATTCTTCGACCCAGGTCGCCCTAAACCGGGCGAAGAATAATGCCCATCAGGCTTGACGGGAGTTGCGCGTCTTGGCCTGTTGGACGTACTCCAAGTTTTTATAGTCTGCCCAAACAGTAAAAGGATGTTCGGCTCCCTCCAACCAATGACGCCGCTCCTCTAACGCCAATTTGACCGCTAACAACTGCCGGTCTCGTACGTCGTAATTTCTCTCAACAGGTGTTAAGGCACGAGAGAAATACGCGCATGGGTGAGTTTTATGGTCCAGCGGAGAATACTGGGACAAAATAGCTCCTACACCCAGCTCTGAAGCATCCACCTCTACCACAAAGGGGAGGGAGGCATTGGGAGTTATCAGAATGGGTTCGGAGCTAAACCTCTTTATGCTCTGTGAAAGCTGCCTCAGCCCTAGAGTTCCACCAGAACCGCGAAGAGGATGTTTCTTATTTGGTAAGAGCTGTGATGGGAGTGGCTACTGCGCTAAAATTTTGAATAAAGCGCTGGTAAAAATTAGCAAAGCCTAGAAAGCGCTGCACCTGTTTCACTGATGCAGGAGTAGGCCGGTTCCTGACCACTGAAACTTTCTCTGGGTCCATAAGGATTTTTCCGTCTGCCACAATAAAACCCAGGAAAGACACGGAGTTCGTATGGAATGAGCATTTTTCGGCTTTAACAAATAGCCATGCTTTGAGGAGTGCTTCTAATACCTGCCTAATATGGCCGATGTGAGGGAAGATTCGGAGAGAAAATTAAAATATTGTCGAGGTAAACGAACACGAACCTCTCCAGCATCTCTCTGAGGACGTCATTCGCTAGCGCCTGGTAGACAGAGGGGGCGCTAGTGAGGCCGAACAGCATCACCCGGTACTCGTAGTGCCCATGGTGATTGTTGAACGCCGTCTTCCACTCATCGCCCTCGCACATGTGCACTAACTTGATAAGCATTGCGAAGGTCGAGCTTAGTGAAAAACGACGCCCCCTGGAGACGCTCAAATGCGGAGTTCATGAGAGGAAGTTCTTGACAGTGATGTCGTTCAAACCCAAATAATCAATACAAGGCCTTAACCCCCCATCTTTTTTCTTCAGAAAGAAAAAAACCTGCACCAGCAGGTGAAGTGGAAGGTCTAATGAACCCATTAGACAGTGACTCCTCAATATACTCCCTCATAGCTATGCTCTCAGGAACCGACAAGGAATATAAGCACCCTCTAGGAGGCACCGTACCTGGATACAATTCCACAGCACAGTCATGAGGCCTATGAGGTGGCAAGGTGGTGGCACGTTGCTTACTAAAAACTTTCGCGAGGTCCGCGTACTCGCCCGGTATGTTAGTAGGCAAGTGGAATTCAAGCGCCCCAATCATTCCTGGGTTCTCAGGTCGATGAGTCTCGTGACGATTCCCACCCAAACTCGGAATCAGAAATATCCTCCTCCCAAGTGGAATTCCCATCAAAAAAGGAATCCCAGACCAAGCTCTCCTCTTTATTCTCGGAGAGAGAAGCCGGGCTATCCTGATCAGGAGTTAATTCTGCCTCCTCCAGATCACTGTCAGTCCAGACATCAGAATGATCACTAGCGCCCCCCGAGTAGACCTTAATAGGAGAACTACAGTGGAGTTCGCACTGGGAGCCCCACTGGCAGATGACCCCCCCTTCATCGCCCTAATTAATATGAGGACTGTGTCGAACCAGCCACGAATGTCCCAGAACAAGCGGGTAGGCCGGAGAATCAACCAAAAAAAAAGAGATCTTCTCTAAGTGGCCCTGGTAGGAGGTACACATAAGTAGGGGGCCCGTGATTTCTTTAATGGTCCCAGAACCCAAGGGACGACTATCGAGGGCTGTGACCAAACGAGGGCGCGTGAGAAAGGTTATGGCGATTTTTAAATCCCTGGTCCATCTCGCGTCGATGAAGCACTCGACTGCTCCGGAATCAATAAAGGCATCAATGTTGACAGAAGGCTTATACCAGAGCAGCCGGACCTGCAAAAGAGTGCGAGGAAGAGTACCACGTTGTTTAACTCGAAGCCCCGGTTCCCCCAGCGAGAGCCCTCGTTTAGGGCATTAAGCCATTGCGTGGCCCCTACGCAGTAGTGGCACCAGCTCCTCCATGGTTTAGGACCTCTAGGCTCACGGAGGGAAGACCCGCCCACCTGCATAGGCTCCTCCCGATTAACGGAGGCGTAGGTGGAAGAGCAGGCTGTACCAACGGCGAATAGGAGTGATGAACAGAGCGGTCTCAGTGCTCTCGCTCCCTGATACGGTTGTTGACTCGAATAGCTGTGGTGACCAGGACACCGAATATGGCAGGCAGCTCAAGCAAAGCCAGGGCGTCCTTGACAGGGTCGGATAACGCATTAAGGAATAATGACCCTGTCTCCCCTGCCAGTGCTCGAAATGTGATGGAGAATGCCGCCACAGCGTCGGTGCCCTGGTGGAGATGGGTTAGTTTCATGGCGGCCTCCTGACCGGAGACGTCATGGTCGAAAACTAACACCATCTCCTCCATCAGCTTATTAGAGTTGCTCATAACAGGGGCATTAGCCCGAATTAGGGGATCCACCCAAGCGAGGGCATTGTCCACTAACAGCGATAAAATAAAGGGTAGTAAACCAAGAAAGCTGTGCTTAAAAAAATATTATACACTGTGTCAGGAAACCCAGACACTTCCCTGGGTAACCGTTATAGCGGGATGGTAGCTGAAGTTTAGGCTCCATAGGGGGAATGGGGCCTACTGGTGCTTGTGCTACAGGAGGTTGGGAGGCTACGACGGTCAAAGCGCGGAGACTCTGCAAAATCATGGAGACAATCTCCCTGGTTGCCCAGCCGCTTCATGTTGACCCTGCTGTACCTGCATGGCTTGCTGCCTGCCCTGGAGGGACAGAATGCCCTCCTCATGGGAGGACCAGGCAGAGCTCTGTGCGGCCAGCGCCTGCTTAACTCCCTGCTTTGCCACTGGACCTTCCATACAGGCTTCAGTGTTCTGTAATGGGGAGTTGGGTTCGGAGGACCAGACGCGACAGAGAGGAATAGAAAAAATAAACCATGGAGTGGAATACCACTACAGTGGAAAAGTGTCCGCAACAGAAAAGGAAAAAACAAAGAACAGGGACAAAACTCCCGGCTTAGATCCAAAGCAAAACAACCCCAAACAAGGGCGACGCTCGCAGAACTGAGCAGAGAAACAGAAATGAACAGGCAGTGCTTGCTCAAACCATACTTTTCCTAGCATCTCTACGGATCCTGTCTCTGCTCCTGTAGCTACATACTGGCCTGCCCCCCATGAGTCTTTACTTCCTGGATAAGGCGGTGGACTTGAACTAGGAAGTGGCGCCATCTGGTCAGCTACTTTATCCTTCTTTTGCTCTTGTCCCTTGTCTGTCCCTTTTAGAATGCCTCTCACTGCTTTGATTGTTTCCATATACTGCTTCCCTTACTGTTGAAACCACCCTATCACCTCATTCTCCTTGCCTCTCCTTACTATCTTGCCTTCCCGTTTGTCACTCATATCTTTAGGCTTGTAAAGATATGAGTGTTTTATGATGGCCTCCATTTCATCACAGCAGGTGGGGTCGAAAGTGCCCTCTTTTGGCCACTGTTGGCTACCTGTGGTTCTTTTGTTCCATTTTTACATACACTTCTGGATCTGTTTTTTTCGATCTGGGTGGCTCTTAGTTATTAATTCGATGGGTGTCGTTACCCTCATCTCCGCGACATTCTTACTTCTCCTAATTTTTCCTGCTTGCGCCCCCATGTATCCTTGTCTGGCGTTACTAGCTAGGGATCTAGGGATCTCTGGTTCCTCGTACCGATTCTCTACTCCTTATAAGCACTATTATCGTTTCTACTGTAACCCCCGTTTTGTACTTTGCACGTGAGTTTGGCTCAAACGTCAATTTTTCTGAACGGGCGGTGTTTTTCACTCTTTTAATGTCTGCCCACTTGCCCGTTTCCCACCTTACTCTTCTTGGGTTAACAGTGACACACAGTCGGGGATTCAGTAACAGTCTGTCTCATTCCTGAACTGCAAATCCCTCTGGTATCCCCAAAAATGATGCAAGTGGCAGAGTCGCTTCACTTTCTGAGTCGTCACACAGTCGGTCCAATATTAAGCCAATTGTTCCTACCATCCACAGTTGTCGTAATACTGACACCCACTGTATGTCCAGGAAATCTATTTGAACCTGCTCTAAGTTAACCCACTTAGTGAGTTGCCAAAGTTTTAAATTGATCAAATATGTATCCTGATAATCTTCTACTCCTTCCGAACCTATGTAGGTGCGTTCCAACCAGAAGTGTGTTCTTATCCCTTGTGTTTCTACATCTCCCATTAATGTCTGGTGTACCTCAAATCATCTTTAGTTAAATTAAATCGCCTAACTCAAAAATAAAGGAGCACTCAAGTTCGTTTGAACCGAGATAATATTCCTGTAAATGGTATAAACAAAGTAGAAATAAATAACGTTATAAAATCAGTAGTACCACTCTGATCTCCGCTCTTCTCCGGTCGGGGACTTACTCAGAATCTTCCATAAAAATATAAAAATGCATATATGTACTGTATATAGATATGACAAATAAATTATGATACAAAATCAAATAATAAACTCAAACTCTTCATCTAAAAACAGCTTGGGTTACACAACCCCTCCCGTATTTATATTTTCCTTCTATAGTGCTTGGCCCACTGCCACAATCCTGTGCAAATTTCCCCTACGTAAGGCTTCCCATTGTTCTTTGTTTGTGTTAAACGTACAATGTGGAAATAACCTTTCCATTTCAAACACCCACTTCTCTATACAAAAGTCCCCAGGATTCCCAGCTTCTTCATCAAAGTTCAGACACGTGAAATGTTTTTCGATAATTGAACCGTGGGCTTTTTCAGTCAGCGGATGGACCAGCTGAAATCGCATATCTCCCACAGTTCCCTTCTCCCGTATTTACAGTGCTATATTGTATTTAATTTATACAGGATTATAAGAATATAAGTAAAAGGTAAAAATGCTCTATTCACAGCGTCACAACGATTTACACAGCTTCAGAACGATTCTGACTAGGGTGGGTTTGATCATACGCTTCGCAGATTTTATAGCACAGGTAAACAGTTACACAAACAATCATAAAAACCTCATACATTCTACTAAAATAATTCTGGAACACAAAACAAATACACATTGTAGTACGCTAAATCAGAGTTAATTTTATATCCATTTGTGGCCTGTTATCCACCTGATGACTGCTATCCACATTACCACAAACATCACTACAGCCCAGAAAACTAAAAATATTTGTATGCCTTTACGCGTGTACCGTTTGATTATCTCCTCTTCTGAACCCTCCTCTATTCGCATTGACTGTTCACATATAATAGGACGACCAACAATTTGTTCAATAAGAATATCCATCCATGATCATTTCACCATCCTACTTTCAATAAGCACACAACATGCATCGATGGGTCTTTGTTCACTCTGGGTCTTCTGAATAACCACTTTCACTCAGTGGGTGTAATACCAAATTCCCTTCGATATACAGCCTTTCTCTTTCCTGATGCCACTGAGACCTGTTAACCTGTTCTACTGATTCAAGACGTCCCCAATTTGTGTTCTCGAACAGATACCAATGGTGGTCTAACTCGTACTCAGGTATGAAAGTGGAGGGAGTCCAAAGTTCTACAGAATAATGTCGTTCCACTACAGTATCTGATATATCATATGTTAGAGCATGACACCACATTATTCTGACATTATATAACTTTTAGCTTACCCGTCCGATTTGTTACTCACACTCGCAGAACGTCACAAAACTAGCTTTTATCACCCTCTTTATTTTATTTTCCATCTGCGAGGGGCAGGTTGATGTCATTTACACTATTTTGATCCTGGACTAGAACTCCGTCTCATCTGCCCTCGTTCCTTTCCTCTATCCACTGACTTGTACAAATCCCTCTAATTCATACGGCCCTATGTCTTCTATTAAGTATTCATGCCGATTTCCCCCTTCATGCGTACTGTAGTGGATTTTAGTTACTCTCCCGTCAAAATGATAGGACAAAATGTGATGTCTCATTTATGCTTGTTTTCCTGGACTAAGATGCTGGTTAGTCCTTTACTCTTATCCGATCATGCAAGTGAGGTTAAATTATTATTTTCTATATTTTATCCCGCGTTCCTAACTACTCAGTTTGACTCACCACTCACCACCACATTTTTCATTCACACCAGTGCCGGCACATTCATGCATTCTCTGTCCAGTGTAGTTTTAATATCTCCCTTCATCCCTCCCCCTTATAGGTGGAGCGTTTACCACAGAATTTACTACTTCTATTCTCCTACTTCTATTCTGCCCATTCAGCCCTTCCCCCGGTACACTTTTCGTGACACAGGAAGGAATTGGTAGAAATTCTAATGCCACCTGCAGGTTACAGCATTGACTTTCTGAGGAATGGTAGAGGTTTGAAGAGGGCAGTAGCCTTTATCATTCCACTTCAGCAAATGCTCTCTCTGAGCCCTGTCAAGGATGATGGGGTACACAAACCTTTAATTTCTTTTTAATTTGCCTGTTAATATGTTGTGCTTTTGTAAATTAAAAATGTAATTTTCTAATTAGTTTGCTTTATTTTAATGCCGAATTGAGGTTGTAAACACATGCCATACTTTTTTGTTCTTAGAAAAACTATGCCACTCAGTAAAGCATTTGTTTATTAAAGAATAACATTGAAATATAGAATTTAATATGTACAGTATCTCTCCTTAATTATTAAGCACGATGTCGTGATGGAGAAATGCAAAACATGTCAGAAGGAAATTCCGCTTGTGGAACTGGAACAACATCTCTGACCATCTGCAAACAGTAACTTTTTCAAATGAAAATGATTTGATATATTGTTTCATTGGTGGACAAGTAACTTTATTACTGCTTCAATTTGCTTACATTTTCAGACCAAATAAGGAGAGTAATATAATACTGATGAAGCCAGTGATGCTGATGAAACTATGGAAGAGGTCCCCTAGAAGTTTTATCTCCGTGTGTTTTTCTGCTGTATATTTCAGGCAACTGCAGATTTGACCAATTATGTTTATCACTTTTCTTATGATCCTATTTCCTTCATTTCCCCTCTAGTGACTGTATTGATCTTGATTTTTTCACAGGATGACCGAAAGCCTGGACAAAGCAGTTGTAGGTTCCTCTTCCTCTTCACTCTCTCTAGTTGTGGTCTGCATAGATCTGATAAGAAACGTCTCAGACGTTAAAAAAAAGCCAAGTTACTCACACATAGCCTACAGAGCGCTGTCTATAAGTCCGTAATTCCAACTTGCAAAAACTAGGCCTGCCTTTAAAAGTATTGATATCAAAATGTGGCCAAGTTACAACTAACAATATTGCCTATCGTAGCTCACACAAAATAAACTAGCTCTATTCCAAAGCAATGCTATCCAAACTTTCCTAAATTATTTAATGCAACTTGGCCCTGTGTTTCTTCATCTTACCATCTCAAGAGAATGTAGTCAATGAAACTGTATGTTCCACATCAAACTGCAAAATAAGAATAATTTATAGTGGAAATACTCTGATTCAGATGTGTAACAGAAAAATTACTACACTATAGGGCATGTTTGAACAATTGTCTGCATCCGCTGCTTTGGGTCTATGAAAAGCACAGAAGATTTATTATTATTATTATTATTATTATGTATTTATTGATTTATTTATTTGGAATATTTGGATTTCTATCAAAACCTGTGTGGTCCTACAGAGCATAGATATCTTTATGTTCACAAAATTCTGTTTGCAAATATCATAACTATTGGAAAAAATGCTACATGTACGCTATATTCTAGGTAAAAATATTACAAATTTTTATCTGCATTTATTCATCCCCCCTTTCTCTATTGTACATGATGTTTCTTGATATAAATGTCTGTTTGTGAATTGTAGTGAAATCTGTAGCAACAGTTAACATATTAAAACCTGTACATTTTCTAAAGTGAACTTGCCAACAAAGTATAACCATATTCTTTCTGGAATGTAATTATTCATCAACTGTTAAAAACATTCATTGAAATCATATGTTGTTCCATGAGGCACAATCTCTTCACATGCTAAGATGAAGAAACACAGGGCCAAGTTGCATTAAATAATTTAGGAAAGTTTGGATAGCATTGCTTTGGAATAGAGCTAGTTTATTTAGTGTGAGATACGATAGGCAATATTGTTAGTTGTAACTTGGCCACATTTTGATATCAATACTTTTCAAGGCAGGCCTAGTTTTTGCAAGTTGGAATTAAAGGGATTGTTCGGAATTTTGGATATAATGTCTCAATTACCACTTACCCATGATGTAGTTGATTGATGGAAACCATTTTCAGCTAATTCCATGCTGTCCCTTCTTTTTGACATACACACGTTGCTAATGCTAGCGCAACTCTAAGGTAACCGGTAGCATCCACTACCAAACGCACTTAAAACACTCCACAGTGCACCCAAAGCAAATAAAATATGACAACAGTCTATCTGGGGAGCGATACTTTACGTTACCTACGAATGTATTGCCGGCACTGGTCGACTACAACAACAAAGAAGAGCAACAAGTTGCAATGGCCACATTCGCTCCGCCGCCGTACTTCCACAGAGAATATAGGTCAGCACAAAGTAAAGGATTCAACAATAGTTTGACTTCAAAAATGATGGTATAAACATTCAAAATAACCCCGATAGACTGTCGTCGCATTTTATTTGCTTTGGGTGCACTGTGGAGTGTTTAAGTGCGTTTGGTAGTGGATGCTACCTGTTACCTTAGAGTTGCGCTAGCATTAGCAATGTGTGTATGTCCAAAAGAAGGGACAGCATGGAATTAGCTGAAAATGGTTTCCATCAATCAACTACATCATGGGTAAGTCGTAATTGAGACATTATGTCCAAAATTCCGAACTATCCCTTTAAGGACTTATAGACAGCGCTCTGTAGGCTATGCGTGAGTAACTTGGCTTTTATTTTACGTCGGAGACGTTTTTGTATCAGATACCACTTATTTTTGATAGCTAACTAATGATGAATAATGCATGAAGATAATGACACAGAGAGAGACATGTATACAGAATACATGCATTCAAAATAAATGCATGCAGACATGCGTAACCATAACGCCCTGTACTGACGAGAATGAGAACATTTCTCTTATTACCGATAGCCCACAATTACATTAAACGAGTTTGTAGATGAGCTGTATTTAATGTCTAATGAAATACAATGAATAGTTTAGTTTTCTGTAGTACAATGGATGTATAAGGCATGTTGATTTGCTTCGTAGTAGCCTAGCTTGTACCTGCTTCCTGACTAGCAGCTGACTGACGTTTCTCTGGCAAAACTAACATTGGCTAACAAGCTTAATTGGACAATGCATATTTCCCAGGAATCTTAGCCAGAAAGAAAACAATAGATACTCCTAAGAAAGTAGCCTACTAGAGATTATTCTTCTAATTATTATTATAATTAAAAGTGTTTGCAGTAAGCTACATTGTCTGCAGAGTAGCGTAGACTAGAGCAATGTTCGGAGGCTATTCTAATTTTTTTAAGTGACTAACCATGAATCATGAATATGTTTGGGTAATTGGAGGTTTATAAATCCGATCTTTTAAGGGATTGCAGCTTATAGTAGGCTATCATCAATTCTTAATGTATTGTAAAATCTTAATTTTCCTAGTAGTTAATTTTATGGTGACATTGTGTTATGTGTGAAAAGGATAAACTGAACAGAGCTGAAGTGAAGAAATGAATGAAGACATAATAAAGAAATGTTGGCCGAGGCGAGCGTTGAAGGTTCGGTTTCCACAGTGAGCCAGACATGACCGCGGCGCAAGAGGACAGGACAGCAGGCTCCACACAGACGGATATTTTTGTTGGCATTTGTGTGAGATTAAAAGATGTAGCCAATGGCACAGTTATTTATAGAATGTTAAGCAGATGATATTCAGCATTACAACTTTTTTCTTTGCTTGGCAAATGGCCATGGGATACCTGTTCCAATAAAGTTAGCTAGCCTATTGCATTAATGCCGTGGTGTCCAGTGACTGAATTGTTTAACTAACAAGTGAACAGTTAATATTGTAAACGTGCCTTTGCAATAAAACAAAAATTATTGTATGAGAAAACCAGAACAGTGCACACTGTTTGAGTCCAAAATGATATTACATTTTAATACCAACCAGGTGGGATATGAACCCACGTCTCTCGCAATACTAAGGCTTGACGCTAACCAGAAGACCAAAGGGGTACAGTCACGTGATATAGGCTATAGGCCATTTGTCAGTGTCGGTCTGACTTTCACCATTTCGCTGTAGTACAAGTGAAATAGGCTACAAGTGAAACATTTAACAGTTAATATTGGAAACGTCTTTTGCCTTTGCAATAAAAATAAGTTTGTTAATGTGAAAATAATAACATTGTAATAAATTAAAAGTATTTAGCATTTGCACATTGTTTTTGTCGAAAATAAATTTGCACCCTGTTGGGCTCAAACCCTCAATCCTCTGTGTGACAGGCAGCAACAGTAACCAGTAGGCCACAGTAGCTTCATGGAATACACCAAACCATATAGCGGTTTTGTCTGTGATTCTGTGATGTGTGCATATTAGTTTGAAGCCTTTTTTATTGGGCGATAAGCTTGGGAGAGCAGGTATGCGATGTTGTTATCCAATGGGGAGAATTATTCTTTGAGGGTACGGCAGGAAAAATGGGAAGAAGAAGGATGAGAAGAAGAAGAAGCAGAAGGAGAAAAACGGCAAAATAATCCAAGTTTGGGGTTTTATTGTGTGTATGTGTGAAGTTGTATCTGAATGCTGTGTGGTTACATGAGGGCAGAACATTCAGAAGTTAATGTTTTAAGGGCTGAGAGTCTGTGGTCATTGTGGTTACTTCTGTAGGAAACCCTGAAAAGTGCCAAACTCTCGGTGCTGTATAGGTATTGGGCATGCCCCGCCAAGCCGTAACTTGGCGGATGGCATACCTGCCATCCCAATAATGAACCCCCACTGTTGCTTCAGGAACCATGCCAACAGATTAGTGTTGCACGGTACACCGAAACTTCGGTACTTTTTCGATACTTAAAAAAACAAAACGGTTCGGTATTAGAATTTTCCGACGTTCGGTACTTTTAGGTCAAATGTGTGCTCTGCTGTTATGTGTCTGCATTACTGATTGAGAGGATGAAAGGTGAACGTTAGCTAACAATACGAGTCTGATTCTTTCACACGCGATATTGTTTTTGGCCGGCAGAGCTATAGGCTACTTTACGTTAGCCTACCTACTAAACTAACGCCTTACTTCCACGGAGAATTTAGGTGAGCACAAAATAAATGATTTAACGATAGTTTGACTTGAAAAATGATGGTATAATCAGACGCGGAAATCCCGGGGGGGACGGGGAGGACACGACCCCCCCATCCTGGGAAAAATATGATTTGTCCCCCCCAATATATCACTGTAAACATAACTATGTAATTTCAATACTATTAATAATACGCAATGAAAGCACTTGTGCTGATTATAGATACTTAATAGCACGTTTTTAAGTTTCAAAAGATTGCGACCCCCCCGCCCTTTGCCTCACAATGGCTTGATCCACTGCCCCCCAGCCCTCAGCAGTGGCACATGATGCAGGTGCAGTGCGTGTGTGGGAATCTGATTCTGACAGAGTCTGTCATTGGTGGCTGACCTCCAGTAAGTAGTTCAAACAAAGGGTATGTTAGACTAGTGTTGCACGGTACACCGAAACTTCGGTACTTTTTCGATACTTAAAAAAAAAAAAACGGTTCGGTATTAGAATTTTTTCTCTCCAAAATCTCTCGTATAAATATGTTTAAGAAACCAAGTACTTACCAGTATATTCCGCTACAGCTGTTTTCTGATGAACCCTGAAGAGTTTATCTTGTTATATTTCGCCAAAGTCCCGTACAGTCGACATTTCCGCAGTGACCACCCCTCTCACTTAGGGCTGAAATACGTTGCTGTACTTGTGTGAATACACACGCGCTTTCGTACGTTCTTTTTTAAACGTATTTAAATACATTAGGCGACGTATGTTATGGTTATTATATATATACTGTATGTGACTATTCTGAAATAAATGTATTCTGTAGCAAATTTCTGAATGATACAGCTTCTTCTTCAGTTCGAATTTAAAACCATGGATGTGCAGGCAATATTTTTTTAGATATTGACATTTAAATAAAACTAGTAGAAACCAGGAGGAAATTGGCTCTGAAGGGCCAAAGTAAATAGGGTTAAGGTCATTTCAGTAGAGGTACCGAGTATCGAATCAGTATCGTTTCAGTTTCAAGTACCGTTTCAGTATCGAGTATCATGATACTAAACCTGGTATCGGTATCGAAGTCAAAATTTTGGTATCGTGACAACACTAGGTTAGACATTTCTTTACTTCCACCACTCAATACAATAAAACACATTTATAATCGTCACCAGTCTTCATTTTCGCTGCACTGAATTACAGGTCACTCTTTGTTAGCTAGCGGTTAGCTGACATTTGCCAGCTAGCTACAGTAACATCAACCAGTGTTTGTTTGAATTCGAGTCAATGAGAGAAGCTAGCAATGCAATGTAGTGTTCCTTAGCTGGCAAGGTGACAGAGCGTTTGTGTCTCCCGTCTGAAAGGCACTCAATGCACGTAGGTAACGTTAGGTTAATCCTGTCAATCGCATCATAGCGATTTTGTTTTATGTTGGCAGGATTCGCACACACTGAATAGCTGAATTTGCAGAGCTAGCGAGCAAACCGATGGAGCAAACTAAAGCAAACATTAGCTAGCAAGCTAGCTAGCACCTATTCCATTATGTGGCATCGTCAGAGATGGAATCTTAGCTATCGTCAGTATCATAGGCGGCGGGTGATTTTTTCGTTAGGGAAGGCTACGACGTTATGGGGGGGGCTGTGCTCCTCCTTCCGTTTCAGCGATTTTTTTACAGAACAGCTTTGAAATAAGTGAATTCTAATTACTTTTTAAAGGGAAACTGCGTGAGAGGGGGGCCAGTGAGACGGGATTTTTTAAAAATTTTTTTATCGCGGGTTCATGTGTCATAAAATTACAGCACTTCATGCTGACGCTGTAGGTATGTGCTGGAAAAAGTGCTCAGAAAACTGATTTAGCATGACAGTGAGTCGCTTGCAAGGAGAGTTTCAGTGATAATTTTGCGCTTGAATTGGGAGAGCGATACAATGTTGCAGTTTTGGAATGCGAGCGTGGACGTGGCGCTGCTACATTTGTATCCGAAATGTATCACTTTCCCTCTATTGAGAGGCCTAGGAGCGTAGCGGAAGTGTAGTGGGTTTTCTGCCTTGAAACTGGTATAAATTAGGGCATATAGAAAAGATCAAATATGCACAAATATAATAGCAACCTATAAGGCGATCTAAAGTACTTTAGTTAATAAACAGATTGTGTTAAACATTGGAATTTACAATGATTCAGTTATTCCATTGATTTACACACTGAGAGTAGTCCATTACATCAACACACACACATCACAGATTACGGACAGACTGCGACTGAACAACTGCCATCAAATGCTGAGTGAGAACGGTCTGCTTATGATATGCAACATTCCATTTTAGACCAACCACATCAGTGAGTGATCAATCAAAAGTAGCCTAGTTACACCAACTCAAAACTGACAATCAGCCATAAAACACAGATCACAAGATCATTGTCGCTAGTAGTAGCTAGGCCTGCTCGTAGTCTAAGCAAAAAAAACAGGAACGATCGTTTGACTGCACTGCCAAACACACCCACAACCCCCTCCCCCTTCCCAACGCACACGCGCGCACACACACACACACACACACACACACACACAACGCGCATCCAACTGCTGGCTGTATAATGCACCGATTAGTTTCCGAGGTACAGGGCAAAGTGGCATGGCAGCCAACCTGAGCATTAATTAATAATACCAACAACCTTCCCAGGTCGGAGGGGACTTTAGCAGCGGTGCAGTCCGTTGAGGGTGTGCATGCAGGCGGCGGCGGTCTCCCCTCGTCCTCGGACACAGTCTCCGTGTAGCATGTGGGTAACGGCGGCGACAGGTTTAAAACTCTCCCCTCGTCCTTCTCGGACACAATCTCTGGCGATTGCAAAACTGCCCCCGCCACTTCCCCGGTCTTCTCCGGTGAAACATAATTTTCCGTTTTGTTCGCGACCGAGAAAAACTTCCTAATATCCATTATTAATTAAATAACTCCAGACACTGTGAGCTATGTGTAACCTATACTCAGTGCAGGTTGTGCTAAATAAAAAAAATAATCTAACAAAAGCTGAGCTTTAAGATCGTTTAATTTCCATTAATATTTTCGGAATTAAGAGTGCGGAGAACGAAGAGCACATGTATCCACAATTATAATGTTGATTAAAATGTGCACAATTTTGCGACGCAAGTTAAAATAATTTTATTACTTGCCTAATAGCCTAATTTAGGAGAACCGGCTACATTTGATGGCATTGAGTAATTGGTGAATTAAACGCTGATGTAGCCTATTGTTAATCAAGGAAACTTAAATAAAAAATTATTAAGACCAATAATCAGTTTAAAGGGAAGTTTTCCGCTACCCCAATTTTCAGCTCAGGAGCCGCCACTGCCTATACTGTAGCCTAGTAGGCTAAACAACGTGGTCGTGCAAGACAATACAGCAACGTGGATGGGTGCAATCATTCTGCAGAAATCATGCATCTTGCATTTAACGTTTGTTTATTATAGCCTATGCATGCATTGATTTGTGCAGACAGATTGGTAGATACGCCTTAGCCTATTTCAGTTTCGTTATTGCTAGATGTGCAATTTGTAGGCTAGCCTATGCATTGGCGAAAAGTAGCAAATCACACACACACTCATGTATAGACAAGATTACATTTTATTGTATTTCAGAGATCACACACACACACACACACACACACACACACACACACCCTCCCTTCCACCTTCATACACGCTAGCTAGCTAGCAGCCAAGTCTAGACGGCACGTCACCGCAGGGGGCTGGTGGCACGTGCTACGGTTGGATCAAAATGATACATTTGTTACATTGTAACAAGCGCTGCGCTGTTGGCTGTTTGCTGTGCTTGTTGGCTCTATCGGCCAGACCCAAAAGTCCGTTCGTCAATGAATACTCGGCCAATTTTAATGTATTTAATTAATTTATTAGGCATTTGGGGAGGCTAAGCCTCTCCAAGCCTTATACATTCGCCGCCTATGGTCAGTATATTCCAAGATCAGCATGCAGCTGTAGTGCTTCGAAGTCCCTGTGATAAGTTGAGCAATAAACTGAACTCCAAACTAAACAGAACTACACTCTCTTCTACCATTGTCTTAAATATCTTTAATGGTCTCGTTGCAAAAGCTAAATTGTCCCGAGGGGACTTTGAAGCACCTGTATGCCGATCTTGGAGTAAACTGACGATAGCAAAGATTATAGCAAACACCACAGAAACGGAATTGGTGCTCGCTAGCTTGGCAAATTCAGCTATTGTGGGAAGCCAGCCAATATAAAACGAAAGCATAAACTATATTAAAATTACAAAAGGTTGCAGGTTACGTTGTGTAAATGGTGAACTCATACAGCTGTCAACCCTTGTCACTGCAATCCGTTTCACATTTGCTAGCTGACTAGCTAGCTAGCTAGCTACCTGGTAGATCGAAGACCATTATAGAGTGATACAAGAAAATAGATGATAGAAGCCCATCTCCTACTGTAAATAACCTGCACACTGTATGTGTGTGTGTGTAGCCAGCCAGCCAGGTAGAACATGGCAGACAAGAGGAAGATGGACATCAGAGCATTTTTCAATACAGCAAAACGCAAAGTAAGAGCCTAGAACCTAGAACCCTAGTAGCCTAATATCTCAAAGACTAGTTGATAAAATGTTCATAAGAAAGAAGTGAAATGCTAATGGAAATGTTTCATAATGATGTCATTAGGCAGAGCAGGCAACAGACGGTACACCAACAGCAGAGCTGGGGACAGATAGGCAGGGACAGACTAGCAGAGACAGGGAGTCTCAGGTAAGTTTGTTGAGTTTTTGTTTGGCAACATTATGAAAGGTTTTCTTTTTTTTAGACTTGTAAAATAGGGACATAATTGGACAATGCCATGGATACCCCCACTCTCAACTTAAACTGGTGACTGAACCAAGATTTGTTTAAGGCAATGGTATTGCTGTTGTGATTAATTGTGTAGTTTTGGGTACCGGTAGTTAGGAGTATGGCAAACACCTTATTTCTTTTCTAGGAGACAGACTGTGAGTCAGTGAGGGTGGTGAAAGGGAAAGAGCCAGGGAGAGATAATTCAGATGACAGTGTCACAGCCACGGCAGGACCAGGTGTCAACCTTGTTGCCAGCAGCACCAGTATAGGGGACAGTGGCACAGCATTGTCCAGTTACCTCAGTGATGGCACAAAACCATATCAGCCACACCCACAATTTATAGAACCGCAAACTCTTGCCAACAGAGTGTTGACATTTCAAGCGAAATGGTTTTGCGATTTCCCCTGGCTACATTATAATCCATCAATAAAAGGAGTGCTGTGTTTTCACTGTAGCCAAGGGTTTTCAAACCAGCCATCTTTTGGCCAAAGAGCGGATGCTGCCTTCATTAGTGCTGGATTTAGGAACTGGAGAAAAGCCATTGTAAAATTCACAGCACATCAAAACTGCCAAACCCATCGCCACTTTGTAACCGTAACAGCACACCAGCTAAATCCAATCAGTGCCCAGTTATCCAGCGTGTGGGGTAAACAGCAGGAGAACGCAAGGCATTGCTTGATGAAAATTGTTAGTTTGGTGCGGCATGTAGCAAGACAGGGACAAGCCTTTAGAGGCCACACGGATGACAGTGGGAATTTATACCAGCTTTTGAAACTTAGGGCAGAAGAGGATGATCCCATTTTACTGAAGTGGTTAACAGAGCATACCACAATGTACACAGGCCCCAAAGCACAGAATGAAATTCTGAACATCATGGCCAATTCAGTCATTCGAGGCATTGCAGCTGAGATTAGGTCTCTTCCGATTGTACAATTTTCAGTAATTGTTGATGGTACTCAGGATGTCTCTGGTGCTGAACAGGAGAGTGTCTGCCTGCGTTATGTTGACCATGACCTTGTCCCTCACGAGGAGTTTATTGGGCTATACAGGGTGTTGGAGACAACAGGCGAGGGCATTGCGAAAGTGACAACTGATGTGTTGTTGAGGCTCAAGTTGCCCATGTCTGGCTTACGTGGGCAGAGTTACGATGGTGCCTCAAACATGGCAGGTAGATACACAGGTGCACAGGCAATTGTGAGGAGGCAGCAGCCATTAGCCCTCTATGTGCATTGTGGAGCACACTGTGTAAATTTGATTACACAGGCTGGCTGCTCAGCCTCCCCACTGATCCGAGATTCCCTTTATTGGGTCCATCGGTTAGGAGTCCTCTATAGCCAGTCAGGAAAGTTTAAGAGCATGTTTGAATCAATTGTCACGTCCGAAGATACACATCTGACCACCCTGAAACCCCTATGTCCAACAAGGTGGACTGTGCGGAATACTGCTATTAGAGCTGTGCTAGGGCAGTATGAGCGGGTACTAAGCAGCCTAGAGGAGATGGCAAAAACTGCATCCAAGACAGCTTCAACTGCCAGTGGCTTATTTGAGCAGTTCAGCAAAGGCAAGACTGTGTTGGGCCTCACACTTGCCTCTGCTGTTCTTGGAGAGCTTCAATGCCTAAACATTTCACTGCAGAAGAAAACTCAGACTGTCTCTGGTATGCAGGTTGCAGTCGAGTGTGTGCGATCATCTCTTAGGGGCAAGAGAAATGACGAAAGCTACCTTGCACTGTATGAGAAAGCAACAACATTGATTGACTCCATTGAATCCATGGAGACACACTCAAGACGATTTGCTGGCAAAGCAGTGGATCACTATAGGGCAGAATTTTTTAAAGTGTTGGATGCTGTGGAGGTTCAGTTTGGCGACCGTTTTGACCAGGACAGTCTAAATGTCCTGCAAAAGTTGGAAAGAGCGCTTCTCACGGGGGAGTTGGATGAGTCTCTAGATCAGTACCCTGAGCTGAACATAGATTCTCTTTCAGTGCAGTTGCCTCTCTTTCGCAACAAATACCCCTGTAGCAGCAGTGGAGAGGCAGCAGAGGTCCTCAGGAGGCTTCCAGTGGAGGTGCGGGGGTTGTTTGACCAAGTTGAGGTGCTGATCAGAATTTTATTTGTGGTGCCAGTGTCTTCATGTGAGGCTGAGAGGAGTTTTAGTGCACTCTGTAGGTTGAAGACTTGGCTGCGGGCTAGCATGGGCCAAGAGAGACTGAACAGCGTAGTTGTCTGTAATGTACATAAAGACAGGCTGGACAGTCTCAAGAGGGAAAATATCTGCCAGCAATTTGTTGGATCCATTGAAACCCGCAAACATATGTTTGGTTCTTTTGTTCGTTAGTTCAGTAGTGTGTATAGCAGTGGTTCTCAACCTTTTTTGGGTACTCGAACCCCTGCATATTTTGAGGCAAGGCAGGCAAGGTTTTGAGCGGTCCTCAGGGACCCCCACCCCCTCTATATTATATGTAAAGTTACTGGTAAACCTTGTGGTACTGAATACGTTCATTACACTTTTTTATTTCACGGACCCCTTGCAATAACACCAGGGACCCCTGTTTGAGAACCCCTGGTGTATATTATATTTGTTCTTTTGTTTAGTAGTTTTCCGTTTTTAGTACATGACAGTACACTTACTAATTATTTATGTTGTTTTATTTAAAATTGCATACTTTGTGTGACATACTTGTCCATAGCTGTTGTTTGAAGCGTTGAGACACTGACTGAACAATAAATAAGTATTTTTGAAGGATATTTTGGTTGATTTATTTTGGTTATTCATTGAAGTAGTTCTTTCGCTTTTAGAACTGTACTTATTTTGAGCTTTTTGTTCTTGTAAAGCTATTGTAGTAGACTCAGGCCAGTGGCACATATTTAATGACTATATAAATGTATCAGAAAAAGTTAAATAAAAAGGTCAATTCAATACTGAGACCAACTTTGTGATGGTTCTCAATGGAGATTTTTTAGATGAGATTGCACCATGCTCATTGTATTTACGAACACTGCTATAACTATTATTAGTAGTAGTATTATAATGATTTAAACATTTGAACAAGTTAGGTAGTTAACTGAAGGGTTGTCCCATCAATTATCCAGTCGTAGTAATTATGGTTTCTCAATATATACTGCTCAAAGAAATTAAGGGAACACTTAAATCACACATCGCGGATCTCGATGAACTAAATATTCAAGTTGAAAATCTTTATTGATTACATTGTGTAATTTGTCGAGAACAAAATGACGTAAGAACGGTCAATGGAAACGAAAATCATTAACCTATTGAGGGCTGGATTCAAAATCACACCGAAAATCGAAGTGAAAAATTGAGCTCTGGCCACATGAGGCCGGGCATTGTCCTGCACCAGGAGGAACCCAGGGCCCACTGCACCAGCGTAAGGTCTGACAATGGGTCTGAGGATTTCATCTGTGATGAAGCAGTGTACATTTAACATATTACAACTTAGGCTATGTGTTACAGCACTACTTTTGGTGTCCCCCTCAGGAATTGCTCTGGAGAAAATTTAATGGAATTGTCCCCCCCAAAGTTGATATCAGATTTTCGCCCCTGGGTATAATCACTGAAAATAACCCAGATAGACTGTCGTCGTATTCATGTCACGTATAGAAACAATAATATTTTTTTAAAACGTTGTACAAATGAGTATTCGCCGTTTTCCCTTGCTTACTGTACTATATACAGTACCTGATGCACTTTCGGTTTAGAAGACACCTCATTTTTTTCTCCAAAATCTCTTGTATAAATATGTTTAAGAAACCAAGTACTTACCAGTATATTCAGCTACAGCTGTTTTCTGATGAACCCTGAAGAGTTTATCTTGTTATATTTCGCCAAAGTCCCGTACAGTCGACATTTCCGCAGTGACCACCCCTCTCACTTAGGGCTGAAATACGTTGCTGTACTTGTGTGAATACACACACGCTTTCGTACGTTCTTTTTTAAACGTAGGCTATTTAAATACATTAGGTGACGTATGTTATGGTTATTATATATATACTGTATGTGACTATTCTGAAATAAATGTATTCTGTAGCAAATTTCTGAATGATACAGCTTCTTCTTCAGTTCGAACTTAAAACCATGGATGTGCATTTTAGATATTGACATTTAAATAAAACTAGTAGAAACCAGGAGGAAATTGCCTCTGAAGGGCCAAAGTAAATAGGGTCATTTCAGTAGAGGTACCAAGCATCGAATCAGTATCGTTTCAGTTTCAAGTACCGTTTCAGTATCGAGTATCATGATACTAAACCTGGTATCGGTATCGAAGTCAAAATTTTGGTATCGTGACAACACTACAACAGATAGAGGATGTTGAGTAAGTAACAACATCTGTGTTACAAACTATTCTGTATAATTCTATCATCACTAGTGCACAATTTTCTGATGATTAGATGTGAATATGTCATAGTGCTTGTGATGACCTTACCTGCTTGGCTTGGAGTGCCATTGGAGCACAATATCTCAAGCTCAACCGAGATTTGAACCCCCCCCCCGCACATATCATACACTGAATAATAAAGCTGAAGAGGAGGTGGTGGGTTTCTGCATAGCAAAGACAATTTTATATTTGAAAGACTATTTAACCGAATTTACATTGATAAAGTCAATATAGTTTGGCTCATCTCACTCATTTTTAATACAAAGACCATTTTAATCCAAGTACACTGTTCACTTGTACATTCAAATTTATAATATTACCCTTTGTCTCTGTCTCATGTTGATTAGTGGTAAAGAACAGTAGGGGAAATACAGCATTGTCATAGGTCAAAAAGGTTACATTCATTGTTTTTTTCCAGACCAGAACTAAATGCAGTCCTCAATACAGTCCTTAGGTTGCTTTCTTCAGAGATTGACAGGACAGAATCTCCATTTGCAAATTGTATTAATGTACTGAGATTCTGTCATGGAATGTTCCCTCCGGGCATTTGGAAGAAGACGTTTTGACCCAACAAAAAAGATCAATGTCCTTTTTGTTGATAACGCCAGTGTTGGAGAAGGTTCCATTGATGATGGAGGACCCACTAGGGAATATCTTCACCTCTTAAGGCATCTTGCTATTCTATTTTACTGCTGGTATGAGATGATCTGGCCTGATTTCACCATTGCTTAGGTCGGGCTGTCCATAACTGAGATAAAATGATTGCCACACACAAAGATGGTTGATGGTTCACACACAAAGTAGGCTAGCTAGTTTCACCATGGCAGTAATGTCTTAAACAATGAAAATGCTAAATTTGGCAAAACAATATTTATTGTAAATAATGCCATGCACCATAACATTTGTAGTTAATTTCAAATGCTACGTCATCAAGTGTGTTCCAAAACTGAAGCATACTTGTGCTCTTGCAAACTATCAAGTGCGTTCTAGCAAGTGTAATTGGAAGAATGTACTATCTAGAATGCAAGTACGCATAATGGAACACAGCCAATATCTACTGCGTGCATGTGTGCGAAATGGCTGCTGATAACAAAATGGAAGAATAATGCAGCTATTGTCTCCCTCCAGACTCAATAAATATTACATAGAATCGCTGCACTCTGCATACTGCATAAATATTGAGTATGTAAAACTTTTTTGTCCCAATTGATTTTCTGAGGGCGCATCTAGGGTTCAAAATTGAATGACTGGCAGGTCGTAGCAGCAAAATGGGCTGCGCCTCCCACGCCATCACTCAATTAGTTTAGACCACACCCTTCATTCATCACTTAACAAAGATGGCACAGGTGCTAACGACGCCATGAAAGCATGTCTATATAACCTGTTTTTAAGATACTGTATGGATTTTTGACACGCTTAAATATGTGACCTGCTCTATCAAAATCAGTCGCATTGACCCCCAAACACATTTTGGGCCTGAAGGAGGACGTAAGCTTTCTAATGATACCAACATTTTCTCTCTAATCCAAATATCAAGCGTGGTATGTCCCATTCAGTGACGTGTGGTCTGGGTAGGCAGGGTAGGCAGTGCCTACTCTGTGATAAAAAAGAAAAGAAGAAAAAATTTATTTTTATTATTAATTATATATATATATTTTGATATTGTGACTCCATTTCGAAAATACTCGCATTTATGCATTATTGTCTTTCTACGCAATACAGATGGCGCAAATTCGCTCTGATTTTGCAGCTAGCCTACAAACAGTGGGGAGAAGGTAGCGCTGGCTTGTGCTTTTCTCACCATTAAATAGATAATGAAATGAATAAATAGAATAAATAAATAAGCAATGAAATAGATAATAAAATATAAAAGCAATGAAATAAATAAATGGCCTATACGTTATTTTACGTCCCTTATTTATTTCATGGCGTATTTATTTCCACTCTATTTCAAGGCGTAGGGCCTATTTATTTCACGGCATATTTATTTCATAACGTATTTGAAACAGTATTTATTTCAAGGCGTATATATATTTCAAGTTTTAATTCTACATCGGTCTGCCAGTCAACATGAAAGGGGCAGGGTCCGATCATTGATTGCTCAGTCCATATATAAAACCGCTCAGATTTCTGCGCGCCGCCATAGGCTATAGGCGGTCAGGATCGGCGTAGGCTATTTTGGTAGTGTATTGACAGATGCAGACGTCCCCTGATAAAATATACGATAACACGCTTAATTCTCAACCCATTTCCGTAAGAAATATCTGCATAATACCGGTTAGCTTATTTCCAAATTTCCCAGAACTAGCCTATTTTTAAAACGCCCTTTTTTTGTAAAAGTTTTTTTTTAAGGTGTAGGCCTAAATTAATTTATAATTTCAGAGTATTATGAATTGGCTACTATAATTGGGACGTCAACCACTAAGGGGCCACCGTGGATAGGGCGTAATTGACAAGGGGTAATAATCAATGCAACCCCAGTTTTATTTTCCAGGACATTGCATCCAGTAATATAGGCTAGCCCAGCTATAATAATGATCTGAAAGTTGCAAGTAGCCTATTCCACGTGGCTCTTTGCACGTCTAGATAGCGTACCTTCGCACCCATAGCTTCTTGCAACTTTGTCTGGTCATATTGGGAGGACATGCATCTTGTACTTGATGAATAAGGTGGCTAGCATTTTGCGTCTCAAAAACTGCGAGGCTTTCATTTCAAGAGAAGCGACAGGTTATAAGTGATGGGAGACCAACACCTGCGCTTCTTCACCAAAGAAAGGGGCAGACGATTATGTGCAGTTTTCGATCGAGTGGTACACGAAGAAGGACTGGATATGTGGCTGGCTACTGCATACCTCCCATATTTCCCGGGTTAATCCCGTATTTGAACCCCCTCTTCCGCTGTCCTCCCGTTTGGTATTTTCTCCCTTGAATCTCCTGTATTTTGTTTTTATACAGTCAAGCCGGAAAGTCTCCCCACCCCTTTCACCTTCTCCACGTTTTATTACGTTACAGACATATTCTACAATAGATTGAGTTAATTTTTTGTCTCAAAATTCTACACAAAATAGCCCATAATGACAAAGTGAAAACAGGTTTTTAGACATTTGTGCTAATTTCTAAAAAATCTAAATGTAAAATATCATATGTACACAAGTGTGCACACCCTTTGATATGACACCCAAAAGTGAGCTGAGGTGCATTTTGTTTCCACTGATACTGCTTGAGATGTTTCTACAACTTAATTGGAGTCCACCTGTGATAAATTCAATTGATTGGACATGATTGGGGATTGCCAACACCTGCCTATATAAGGTCCCACAGTTGACAGTGCATGTCAGAGCAAATTCCAAGCCATGGGGTCAAAGGAATTATCTGCAGACCTCAGAAACAGGATTGTGTCAAGGCATAGATCTGGAGAAGGGTACGGAAAAATCTCTGCAGCTTTACAGGTCCCAAAGAGCACAGTGGCCACCATCATTTGTAAATGGAATAAATTTGGAACCACCAAGAATCTTCCTAGACCTGGCCGCCCGGCCAAACTGAGCAATCGGGGAAGACGGGCCTTGGCCAGGGAGGTGAGCAGGAACCCAAGGGTCACTCTGACAGAGCTCCAGCGTATCCTTGTGGAGATGGGAGAACCTTTCAGAAGATCAACCATCCAGGCAGCACTCCACCAATCAGGCCTTTATGGTAGTGGCCAGATGGAAGCCCCTCCTTAGTAAAAGGCACATCACAGCCCGCTTGGAGTTTGCCAAAAGGCACCTAGAGGACTCTCAAACCATGAGAGTCAAGATTCTCTGGTCTGATGAAACCAAAATAGAACTTTTTGGCCTGAATACCAAGCGTCACATCTGGAGGAAACCAGGCACCGCTCATCACCTGGCTAATACCATCCCTACAGTGAAGCATGGCGGTGGCAGCATCATAATGTGGGGATGTTTTTCAGCAGCGGGAACGGGGCGACTAGTCCTGATAGAGGGAAAGATGAATGCAGCTAAGTACACAGAGATCCTTGAAGAAAACCTGCTCCAGAGCGCTCTGGAAGGGCGAAGGTTTACCTTCCAACATGACAATGACCCGAAGCACACAGCCAAGAGAACAAAGGAGTGGCTTCGGAGAAAGTCTGTGCATGTCCTTGAGTGGCCCAGCCAGAGCCCAGACCTGAATCCAATTGAACATCTGTGGAAAGAGCTGAAAATGGCTGTGTACCGACACTCCCCATCCAACCTGACGGAGCTTGCAAGGATATGCCAAGAGGAATGGGCAAAAATGTCCAGAAACAAGTGTGCCAAGCTCGTAGCTTCTTTCCCAAGATGCCTTGAAGCTGTAATCGCTGCCAAAGGTGCAGCAACCAAGTATTAGGCTAAGGGTGTGTACAGATATGTAACCCCTAAATAACCTATTTTTGTCAGTAAAATAAAATTGCATATTTTCTAAAAACCTGTTTTCACTTCGTCATTATTGGCTATTGTGTGTAGATGTTTGAGGCAAAAAATGAACTCAATCTATTGTAGTATAAGTCTGTAACGTAATAAATTGTGGAGAAGGTGAAAGGGGTGGGGAGACTTTCCGGCTTGACTGTATATACAATTGAATGTTGAATAATTATAATCGGCCTGCTCAGGATGCTTCTGTAGAACCGCGTTGTCAGTAAAGCCCTGCTATACCTACTCCAATGCAACAGGTGGCAGTATGCTGCACAGTACAGTAAGTAGCATACTTGTCTTGGTTTAAGTCTGACAAGTCAAGTCGATGGCTGTATCCCAAACCGCATACTTCCATGCTCCGAGCACGCATAGCGAGCACACATCCATCTTGGAGTGTGAATTCAAAAACTGCGGTAGTACGGAGCACGGATAAAGTACCCGGATGCGTGCTCCATTTGTTCAAAATTCAAAGTATGTGTGCTCCGACCAGAAAAAAATCCCATCATTCCTTTCAAGAAAAAAGTCAAGACCAATGCTGCCTCTCCCAATGCCTTCTACAAATGTAAGTAATTTCAACATTGATGTTTGAAAACATCTGGCACAGCACTATTTCTGTTAGTGTTTTAATACTGAGCTAGCTCAATAATTAAGATAACTTCTAGCTCCAGTTAGTTAGCTTTCGTTATGTAAATTGCTCGGTAAAAGCTAGCTAGCTAGGTAACGTTCGCTAACATTAAATGACAGTACTAACGTAATATCTATATTAGCCAGATAATGGCGTTAGTCGTGGGTATAGCTATTCCGAAGCACGAAGCATTATTTAATATTCGTATTCAAATTTATTCCCATATGCTATAACTGACTTGCTAGCTAGCTGGATATCAACCCACTTACTAGCTAGCGTCGCACTAGTTATCGTTAGTTAACAGCTATAACACTAACATCACTTGTGTTTAATGCTAGCTCATGTTAATATTTGGTATTGATGCATTATATTTTCTGGTTTTCCATTTGTGACACTAGGGACATAACTTTACATGTGTAGCCCCAGCCATGGTCCCTCTTGTTGGGGAGCATCCCAACAAGTGCACGGATTGCCCGTCGGGATAAGCGGAAGACTGGTTGGAGATCCTGGTCGTCATCAAAATATTTGGCAAGGATGGGGACATTGACAATGATCCTGCCATAGGTTGCAAGGCTCTCTCCCTAGAGACAAATTTCCCAAGTTAATAAATATACTCTGCTTAACTTCAGTGCGTCTGTCTATTTGTGTAGTATTGACACCTAGCTAGTGGTTCAGATTGGAAACGTAAACGGGGAAAACTACTTTAGGAGTTTGTAAAAGAATAAAGTGCTACAATGTGAATGAACAGCACAATATGCGATGTAAAATAATCATTTTTTTCATATACATTTAAGTTTAATGATATGTAATGTTAACCAGTGTAGCTAGCTAGTCGGCTGTATAAGACAACCTACGTCGGTGCTGACAAGCGCAATTGTTCTACGAAGAGAAGCCCTCCTCTTCACCCCAGCTCTCCGGATGGCTTCGTCGGATGCCGTTTTCAATAATGATCCGCCGTCTAATTCTGGCAGCAGCCCGTCTTTTCTCCGTTTCAATGGAAAACCACCCCAGAAGCAACAGCACCGCCACAAACATGGCTCCATTTCTACTAACTGCGTACCCAGTTGTTCACGCTCTGGTAAACAGCGTGAAAATAATCAAAACACAGACGATTGCTTACAATGCAAAGACAATTTTATTATGGGGTTGATTGTTTACTTAAAGGTATCCAATGATGTAATGAATAGGCTGTCTTCCTAGCCATCGTTGCCTTCCACTGACTTTTCTGGAATAAGAACGCTAGCAAAAAGGATAATTCAACTGTTGCGGATATTGCTGGTTATATCAGAATGTTTCATTAACAGCCGATACAGTAGCCTACAATGCCAGCGAACGTTACGCCTCTCAGGTTTAGCCTACTTACTCGTCGGCATTTCCCCGATAGTTACGGAAAAGGTTAAAGGTTATAGGTCAGATGTCGCCACGAAGTGCGTCCCACGACTGAGCAAAACTTTCCATGCTACCGTACTTCCATGCTCCAGAGTGCGAGCTCCCAAACCTTGAGTGCGTACTCGGGAGCACGGTAGTGCGGAGCATGGAAGTATGCGGTTTGGGATACAGCGGATAAGTCAGTTCGGGCAGAGTGCTTGTGACATTTGCATTGTGCAAACTGCGAAGTTGTTACCTGTACGGGATTTTGGCGAAATGTAACTCTTCAGGGTTAATCAGAAGACAACTGTAGCTGAATATACTGGTAAGTACTTGCTTTCCATAACATATTTATACCTACGAGAGATTTTGGAGAAAAACATTTGGTGTCTTCTAAACCGAAAGTGCATCAGGTACTGGTAGCTTTACAGTAAATAGTAGCCTACAGTAAGCAAGGGAAAACGGCGAATGCTTAATGTTATTTAATGCAGGGCGGCAGTGTAGCATAATGGTTAAGGAACTGGACTTGTAACCAAAAGGTTGCAGGTTCGACTCCCAGGTAGGACACTGCCGTTGTACCCTTGAGCATGGTACTTAACCTGAATTGCTTCAGTATATACCCAGCTGTATAAATGGATAAATGTAATAAGAAGTTGTGTAAGTCGCTCTGGATAAGAGCGTCTGCTAAATGCCTGTAATGTAATAATAATGTAATGTATTTGTAGGCTACAACGTTTTAAAAAAATATTAGCTATTGTTTCTATATCTGAACATGATTTTCTTAGCGTGTATAAATGGTGCATTTTACAGTTTTTTGTTGTGACCAGAGGAGGGTCGTAAGTGCTTTTGGCTATTTAATGCCCTGTAGTGTAATTGGAGAAGCTGAGGTTTTCGCAAGCGTCTACCCTTTTAAACAATTCTGCGTCAACATTTACGGGGTTTTCTTAAAGCTGTAATTGAGACGGATACGTCTCATCACTAGGGGCAAAGTGGATTGAGTTAAATACATTAGGCAACTTATTTTATGCGTATTATGCATATACTGTATGTGAGTTCTTATGTGGAACATTTGTCTGCGCTCTCTAATGAGGTCCGGTAAAATCAATGCGTGCAGTGTGGCTGTCTGCCCGGATATCTACCACAAATGTACTACTCTTGCGCGAGCCTTTCCAGTTCGCGGTTAACTGCAGGTTATGTTAGCCTTCACAACTTATATTATCTAGCGTTCGAGCACCTATTGCCGACCGGGGGGGAGGGGTCACCTATTTCCGACCACCTCAGGCGCCAACGTATTTATTTCATATTTATTCGCGAGGACTGAACACTGTGACCAATTAAACGTATGTCCCGTAAAAATACACATAATAACCTGTCTAACTGACAGTTTTCAACTTAATACATATATATTTAGTTATATTAATACGACCTCTTTTACAACGCTAATGAAAGTTTATGAAAGTTTCTCGCTCATTAAATGAAATGGGCTATCTATTCATTTCATTATTGAATTTGAGATAATGCATAGATATACTTAGTTCCTTATCTTATATTTAAATTATCAGTGACATGCTGATGTTGGATTAACAAGACTAAAGTTAATGTTGTGATCATGAGTCTGCTTAAAAAAAAAGATGTTGTGCCATGTGAAATCATTTGTGAAACACATATAAAATACATATAATTAGGCACCGACTTAATTTAATAGAATGAATGAATATGTACTTTAATGCTCAGATACATTTGATGGATAATAATTAGATATAATTAAGATATTAGTAGGCTATTCGTAGATTCACATTTTTATTCCTTGCAATCAATAATGTAGGAATCCTCAAGTTTGTAATAGTTACATTTAAAATGTTAAGTAAACTTCATTTCTACTTATAATTTAGCCATTCTCATAGAACACATAGATTACATAAGATTATTGGAATAATGGAGGGAAGAGTGCAGAAATTTATTTTTGAACATTTTTACAGATGAACAAGGGCAAAAAGAGATGTCTGTGGAGGGAGGAGGCAATGCTGAGGGCAATACAAGCATGCAAGTAGGGGATGACCATGTGGCAGGCAGTCAGGCTCAACAAAGTAGAAAACAACATTAGCAACAAGAGGGAGAATCAGGTGTGCCAGGGAGAGGAACATTGCCCTTTACTTTAACATGCTGAAGGTCATGGTAGAGGAGAATGTGCTAATGGAGAAACCCAGACAAATCTACAACGGTGATGAGTCAGGGTTTCAGATGGGAATACTTCGCTGCAAGATGCTGGTCAGCAAGGGGTGGAAACATCTCTACCTTCAAGCACCCGCCACCAGGCACCACATCACAGTGCTGGCATGCCTGCCCTGAAAGCATCTGGGGAAGACATCCCACCAATGATAATCTACGGGAAGGGGTACCTGGGAGGTGACTACCCTGGGAGAGCTTTGGATAACACCCTGTTACATCTGGCTACATAGACACCACCCTTT
Organism: Synaphobranchus kaupii; assembly: GCA_029718625.1. Classification (NCBI taxonomy): domain Eukaryota; kingdom Metazoa; phylum Chordata; class Actinopteri; order Anguilliformes; family Synaphobranchidae; genus Synaphobranchus; species Synaphobranchus kaupii. Next base: position 55,785,415 of record CM056377.1, read on the forward strand.
TCCTGAAGTGGTTTCAGAAACACTTCTTTTTGTACGCGATGAAGGAGCGCCCCCTGCTCCTGGTGTTCGACGGCCACAACAGCCACATCGACAGGGAGACCACGGACCTGGCCAATTAGGGAAGGTGTCGTGCTCCTCTGTCTTCCACCACATCTCTCCCATATATTTCAGCTGTTGGACAGGGTTTTTTTTGCACCACTCAAAGCAGAGTTTGCTGAAGAGTAAGACGCTTTGGACATCCACCTCCCCTGACAAGAATTTTTTCTCTCATCTCTGGCCCTGTCATCACCAGTCCATCCGCCAAAACTTTAGCCCCTAGCCACATGTGCTCTACGACTTCCCAAGTCCGGCGTCCCTCCACTAGGCTGCCTGCCTCCATTGCCACCCTCCTGCTAGCAGCAAAAGGTAATAACAGTGTTTGATCTGTATCATAAATGAGGCATAAGTTAGTAATATGCATCATAGCAAATGTATTTGCTTTGACATTTTAGTACTCATTCCTTTACCTTTCTGATTTTACTTTGTAGCACACATAACTGCAGCCCTTCCTCCCTCCACAGCCCCTCTTCTCTCCACCACTCCATTGTTTATCTCATTGGTTTATTACACTGTTTATCCCATTACCCTCTTATGTGCTATCATGTGCAATCAACAAAAGTAGAAAGCTTAGCTCAGTGAGTTCATGCATGCTTTCTTTGTTTTTTTCTTCAATAACAGATGCCCAACTCATGTTTCGAAACGAATCTCTCTTCCTCAGGTAGCATTGATTATGCTGCTGGTTTCTAAATGTGTCGCCAGTACATAAACAACAGTGCAGATAGCCTTCCTTGCTCAATGGCAAGATATATACGTTTTGTACATTGAAGAGCCCTAAATAAATATTTTTTCAGCACCTAAGTGGTTTCACAACTTTTTTGTTGTCGTTTTTACGAATGAAGTACTGAAAAAAATTGATATTTCCCTTCCTTTTCTCTATAGATGGCACATCATCATCAGACATTTGAGGGAAGGCCTCAGCCTATGCTCTGCATGTGGCGAGGTGGACCCTCCCAAAGAAGAAGACATGGTGGTATTATGGGTTTCCTGTGAATCCCGCGAGCAATGGTTCCACTCCTCATGTCTTGAAGTTGAGTGAGGAGGATGGCCAATTCTTATGTTTTAACTGCCCTGAGTTTTAACTTTTTTAACATGATATACAGTTGTTTAATAACTTTTAGATTTCATATTTCTATATTTAAATACATTTTATATTTATTCATTTGTTTAAGTAAAATTTAAGTCAAACATTCACTTTTATGAAGTACAATTATTCTTTTCTATGTACTTTGGTGGAAGTACTATTTTTTTCATGTGACAAATGTACCAGCAAATAACTCCATTGTAATGATCATGCAATCACCATCACAATGACAAAATGTGATTTATAATAAAGGTATGCAATGGCTGAATTACTAAATGTTTTTTTCACATACCTTTTAACGTTTGTTCTGATAACTACATTTAATTAGGGGGGGGGGGTGGGGGTGGTTTAGAAGAAATAACTGGCTGGATGTATTTACAAATACGACATTTGTCACACCTTTTTGCTGTCCAGTTAAGGAGTGTGCACAAGGCATGGTTTGTATTTAATGTCACAAAATATGCTCTTCAGAAGGGCATAGCTGTGTAAGTATTGCTGGTATATTTTTGTAAACGGTGCCCTCTTCTGGTGAAATTTGCAATGCAGGACATAACACAATGTAGCCTTGGCAGGTTTTATGTCCTGAAATGCAACGTAGCCTACAGATTTTCCACGAACAAAAACAACACTGAAAAGCAATGTTTAAATGAAAATCTAGCAACAACCCTTCAAGTGATCCATCCATATCTACTGCATATCTGGCAGCAGAGTGATGGTTTGAGGCTCGTTTGATACCTCAGACCCTTGTTGACTTACAGCCATTTAGCCAACCATGGGTTCCATACTATTCCCGTGTAATTTACAGCTTAATCTAGTCCCACCCCCCAATTCCCATAGAGATCCATTCAAATGCAGAGAGGTTATAGTATTGCTTCTAAGAGTACCTGGAAATAAGATATCAGGAGTCTTTTGATATCCTTTTATACAGAATCATGATGGCGTCACCTGTTTACCTGTGGAATACCTGTTTGACCTGTTTTTTTTCCAGAATGAATGAATTCTCTAATTAAACTCCACACTGCTATTATTTTGAACACGCCCCTTTCAATGAATGAGTCAATTACTCAGAACAAGCAGCGTGCATGTCATGACAGTTGGGTCTGTTGTTTTTCTATTACACTACTACATCTACAAGTAAATTATTTGCCATGCAGAAATATCACTACTACTAATAACAGTGGTTCATCAGGTTACTGATGTTGTACTGCTATTTTTTTTAACACCACTGTACGTTAACGTTGATGTTGTCCTGAATTTGGTGAACATCAACAGACAAACAGAATATATAGGTTACGTGTTTAGCTAGAGACATATTAAAATGTGTAACTAGTATGCTGTAATTAATGTTATAGTGCGTAGCTAACGTTATGTATTGGCACTGTAAAGTAGCTAAAGAAATGAGAGGCGAGAATGAATAACGTTACATCAACTAACGTTAATTGTCTCGGAATATAACGTTATTTCACAAACGTAGCTATCATTATAGCCACTTTACCTTTAACTTTATTTGGAATTAGTTCATAGCTATCTTAACCTTACAATATAAAACTAATTTAGCAAGCTGAGTTAGCTAACGTTAGCTGTGGATTCCGTTAATTTACCTCAGAACCAGGTAGCTAGCTAACGGCCAAGACGATTTCTGAAAAAGAGATAACGTTAATGTTTTCCTGAATTTGGTGAACATCAACAGACAACCAGAAAATAAACGTGTTTAACTAATTGATAATACAATTTAAATTCAACATTAAAAATGTGTTCAGTTAACGTTGAATAAAATAAATTTAAAAGAAACTTCGTCAATACTCACCCAGCTGTGCGTTTATTCTGTCAGAGTGAGACTGAGAGAGCTTTTCTCGTGCAGTTAATTAGTTTGTTATCCTCGTGATCGTCACAGAATGTCAAGTTTAACTGTCATTTATTTATTTATTTGCCCCAAATGATGGTGTCCGAATCACATCTGGCCTTCAATCTTTGAATTTCTTAAATAATAAATTGAACATAACTATAACGTTAGATTACTTGGCTGCTGATTGATGGAAAGATTGATCAGATATAAATGCACATAATCGGAAATAGTTTTATTTTTAATCATTGTCAGTTTTCACAACGTTTAATCGGAAATTGCTTTATTTTTAATTGTTGTCAGTTTCCACAAAATGCCGAGCAATAACCAGAATCGGCCCGATTCACGTTAGCCAGATCTGGACCAAACACTTCAAACCAGAATCGGCAAGTCACAGCCTGGCCGCACCTTAGAATCGTGCGACTCTGCCGAAGGTTGGCCGGAATCGGCACGATTATCTGTCGCCGAGGCTGACACTCAGCCGACAGTGCCTACACTCAGCCGGAATCGGCCCAGATCCGTAGGCTACATGGGCAGCATTCAGCATTGTAAAAAAAACAAATACAAAACTATAACTCAGTTTCATCATTTTCCCGTTTCCAAAACCAAAATCAAACAAGGAAAGGTGTATGCTGTGGATAAATTTATGTGGGCGACCTCATTCACAATTGAACCCCTCGGAGATGACGTAGCACATCTAACATCATGTTTACTCCAAGGTAAAAAGCTAACGTTAGTTAACATCAACGTTACCCTTATTTTGGTGTTAGTAGCTGTTTTGAAATATATATCAATATATCAATACCAATTTAAAATATATCAAAATCAAAATCTATTTCACCTGTTTCCGTGGTCTAACAATGCAACGTTAATCGCATCCTTAGCTTTGGCTATCCGTAACGGATGTCAGCTGTTATAGCTACTGTGTACATTAGCTCTATCTAAAAAGGGACACAATAAATTAAACTTTAAAAGAAGGAAAGAAAATTACTGTTCTCTAACAAACATGTTATTCCCGCAATTTGTTAGTGGGAAGCCAAGTCCGAAGTAACGTTACCCAAACACCTGTTGCTACTGTCTGTGCAACTACTGCTGCTGAAATTGCTGCAGTTGCATGCCGACCACCTCCAACTAAAATGTTAGTAAGCTAAAAACATGAATAATGCAATAACGTAATGGCCACTAAATAGACAAAGTATTGGAACATTTAATAGTTTGTGAAATAATATCAAACTCTAGCTTAACCTCTTAATACCAAGGGCAAAATATACCAATTCTCGCCTGTTTTTACTAGTGACAAACAAAGCTGTTTATCTCAAAAACTGTAAAGGCTACAAATATGGTTCATAGCTTTTTATTAAAACAGAGAACTGCACTATTATGACTAAGTAGTCATAATTCATATACATACACTTCTTGCTACTTAACTACAACAATTTATGTACAGAAATTGTGAAAAAACAAAAAACGGGTACCTAAATTCAAATTTCTGATTTTTTACCTGATGAGCTACAATAGCTATGGAGGAAATAACTCCTCTTTGTGATTCCTCAATATGCTGCCTATCTCTGCTAAAGATATGGTGTCAATATATCAAATCATTCCAATTCTACAGAGCTTTTTTTCAGGTGAACCATTTCGGTTACCAAAGTTGGCACAAATTGTGCCAAATGGCCCAGGTTCCAGAAAAGTCTCAATATAATTTTTTTTTTAGCTTTTACAATAAAATCTGATAATTGGCAATAAAAGTTAATTTAGATGTGTTTTTGGTGTGTTTCATATTACACAACTAGCTAGCCTAGCCGTGGTCCCCAAAAAGCTCTGCCTCATTAGCCAGAAATTAGTCCAGGTATATAAAATCAAATGTCCAGCCTAGATAAAATAAACCCCTGCATAATAATCAACAACAACAAACTCATCCTCATGTTATCTCTCCCTTGTGTTAGGTCATGCATAAATTGCTCATTTGTTTACCTGCAGAGCCTGCTGTACTGCTTACAGAACAATTTACTCATGTGGAACAAAACAAACCCTTCAGACGCCATTGCATTCAAAAGAAACTCGGAACAGCTCGTCTCAGACACAAATAGATAGCTAGCTGCTATGTGTAATTTTGCTGGCTAGCTTGCCATTGTTACAATATAGTAATGTTAGCTATATTCATTTAATTCAGAGGGATTTGTTTTATACATAACAGTGAATTCGCACTGGTATACCGGCAAAATAATCTGTTACCTTATATCACTCTGCGTCACTGAGACCGCAAAACCATATTTCGGCTAGGACCTGCTGCACGGAGAAACTCCTGAATAGCCTAGACATAACTAACCAAAAACTGTATGAAAGAGACTGTAAAGTAAAAAGCTAAACAGCGCAGTTACCTTATGAATTGTGCTACGGAATGTAGCGAGCTACGCTACAAGGTAAAAACACTGCGCCATCTTGGTTCGATAATTACGCTTGGTTGCCTCTTCCTTATACGCAGGGCTGTATTTCCTTGATTTACGACGGCATTGTGTTGAATGAGGGCTTGTTTGAAAGATAAGAGTCTTGGCTATTGGCTGGAATATTTGACAGACAGTTTTTAAACCCAATGGAAAGCAAATAATACTCGGAGTGGAGGCGGGTCGAAGACAGTTTTTCCCATTTCAGATAGGCCTATTGTGCTATCAGTCAAATAAATACAAACAAACAAGTTAAAAACCACTCTGGCTAACATATACTAAGCCACGGGATTGGTACTCCAGAAACGGTCGGTTTAAAGTTGGAAAAAAATCATGTACAGCCGGATCAATGTTTTAAAGTATTTTTTCTTGAAGCCTAAAGGTATAATGATTTTTCAAACCAAAGTTTTGTGAAATACAATTAAGCAGAACAGTTTACCAGCACATTGTTTATGGTGTGACATCAAGTTATCCATCAAGACATCAAGTTATGCAATACATGTTTGAGAATTAGGTCAGAGTTTCCAACGTTATTTACGAAGTTTTATCTCGACGTTTTGGGCTTAAAAACCACTTTCCCAGAAGGAATGGATATATCTTAAGGATATTTAATCAAAATATTGAGGTGAGCAGTTTATTATATATTATTAAATTAATGAAATGTATGATTTAATAATTTCCGTAACGCCCGCGTTACCGCTAGGGGGCGTTTGGCAGCAAGAGGTTAAGCCATTTAATTTGAAACAGTAAATTTAATCTCACCTCAAATGTAAATGGATAGAGTTTTTATTTAATACAAAGGTATTCAATAAGGCTTATTGAACTGATAAGGGATCGTCCCTTATTTCAAGGGACGGTTGGCAACCCTACTTGCAACAGGCGCAAGAATACATGGTAGTTAAAGGACGTAAGCATTAGGCGTTATAATGAACCTAGCGCAGAGTGTAAGATAGCAAAGACACTTGCGTTTGGGTTAGCGCCGCTTTGCGCCGGGTGTAAGATAGGGCCCCAGATGTTAGTGTTTGCAGATCTATTTTTAAAACGTTAATGTTCGCTAACGTCGAATAACATTAACGTTACCAGACTCCATCTCGTAAACAAACCGATGATAGTAATGTCTTCATGAATGAGATATGTTTTTTTATGCCAAGCCAGCTAGTCCCTCTGCTGATGTCTGTTCCATTAGGTTTCCACTGTCACTGTGGTAGCTAGCTATCTAGCAAACGAGACAGCACGCTGTGATGGAAATAATGCTGCCTAGCATCATAAAATCTACATTGAATCATTTCAGCTATCATTTAAACTACACTGCAAATATGAAATTGAAGATCATTTTTTCCAAAGGTTCCTAAAGTTACCATTTTTCCCAAAAGGGCAGTAGCCTACTTTCATGGTTGAGTACGCCATGTTTGACGGACATAGCAACAGTTACTACTGTTGTTATCACGTGACACAATGCGCGTATCGGATCATATTTTTTTCTCCCCTCCGATATCCGATCCAGCGTTCTGGGCCAGTATCAGCCCGATACCGATGCCTTGGATCGGATGGGGACATACCTAGTATGCAACCAGCATACCTTGACTGTGTATCCTAACGACGCCCATGTTATCAGTCATTTTAATACTGTTATGTTGTACACACTCCTAGTCTGCCACAGGTGTAATGTTGGAAACTAAGTAAGTTATTCACCTAACTTAACATTAAGTTAAGAGGGCAACAGTAAATGCAGTATGCTGCATTGGCCGGGAATACCCCACAAGCATACGCTGAGTCACAGTAGATATTAACGGTTTGTCCTGCACCCCTTCTTGCCAGGGCTACCAGTTCTGCTTGTTGGGCACTTGTCCCTGGGCTTAGAGTCGATTCTTCGATCGTTTGATATGTCCATGTCCCTTCTTGTCGTACTACAGCATATCTCTCCTTTTTCTGTGCGGGGATCAATGGATGATGAACCATCCACAAAGAACACGTGGTCCGGAGCCACCAGTGGTTCTTGTTACATTACGTTACATTACATTCATTTAGCAGACGCTTTTATCCAAAGCGACGTACAATTAGTGCATACAGAGACATCAGCAAGATCACTACAGAACAGACAAGACAAAGCACATCCTTCCCATAATGTAGCAGCTATCCCTAGTAATGAACGTTGACTGTAGTTCACAGTAAATCAGCTATACTACACTTCTATTCTAAATACTATTATAAACTATAACAAACAGACAGGAAAACACAGGGAACTAGTAAACACAGGGAACTGATATTCCTAGGTTAGAATATCAGTCAAGGTGGAGTCTGAAGAGGTGTGTCTTCAGGCCTCGACGGAATGCAGGCAGGGTTCGAGTAGAATGTAGGGGAATGGGAAGTTAATTCCACCACTGAGGAGCTAAGGTGGAAAAACTCCGCAGTCGGGACGAGCGAGAGCCGTTGACACGGAGGGGGGGAAGTGTGAGTCGCCCTGCTGTAGAAGAGCGAAGTGGTCGAGCAGGAACATAGTTCTGGATTAAGTCTTGCAGGTAGGCGGGGCCTGTCCTATTTGCTGCAGTGTAGGCCAGGGTCAGAACTTTGAACCTGATCCTGGCTGCAACTGGCAGCCAGTGGAGTGACCTCAGCAGGGGGGTTATATGGGAAAATTTCGGGAGGTTGCACACAAGCCGGGCAGCTGCATTCTGGATCAGTTGAAGAGGCAGAATGGCGCAGGCCGGTAGGCTTGCGAGCAGGGAGTTGCAGTAGTCCAGGCGTGAGGTGACCATGGTCTGGACAAGAAGCTGGGTGGAGTAGGTGGTCAGGTACGGTCGAATCCTCCTGATATTGTGCAGGAGGAACCTGCAGGACCGTGCCGTCGCCCTGATTTGCTCTTTGAAGTCCTGCCGGTCGTCCAGGACCACCCCCAGGTTCCTTGCAGAGCGGGAGGCAGCCACCACAGTCCCGTCAACGGTGATGGAGAGGGCATGTAGTGGGGAGGTCTTGTACGGCATGAAGAGGAGCTCTGTCTTGTCAAGGTTGAGCTTCAGGTGATGGGTAGCCATCCACTCAGAGATGTCAATCAGACAAGCAGATATCCTCTCCTTAACCTGTGGGGTAGAGGGAGGGAAAGAGAGGAAGAGTTGAGTATCATCAGCATAGCTATGGTATGAGACGCCATGTGAATTAATTACTGAACCAAGAGACTTAGTATACATAGAGAACAGCAGAGGACCCAGTACAGATCCCTGCGGGACTCCTGTAGACAGGGGATGGGGAGCAGAGATGGAACCCTTCCAGGAGACTTGGTAGGATCTATCAGTGAGATACGATACAAACCAAGAGAGGGCAGCCCCAGAAATGCCCATCTCAGCGAGTGTGGAGATCAGGAGTTTGTGGTTGACCATGTCGAATGCCGCAGACAGGTCAAGGAGAATCAGAACAGAGGAGAGAGAGGAGGCTCTAGCAGTGGCGAGTGCCTCCGTCACGACCAGGAGAGCAGTTTCAGTGGAATGGCCAGTTCTGAAGCCGGACTGATGCGGGTCAAGCTGGTTGTTCTGGTGGAGAAAAACAGACAGTTAGTTATGGACAGCACGTTCAATTGTTTTGGACAGGAAGGGCAAGAGAGATACAGGACGGTAGTTCCTGACATCAGCGGGATCCAAGCTAGGTTTTTTAAGGAGTGGGGTTACACGGGCAGTTTTAAAGGCAGCAGGAACATGGCCACAGATTAGGGAGGTGTTGATAATGGAGGACAGATATGGAAGGAGCTCAGCGGATATAGACTGGAGGACTGCTGAAGGTATGGGGTCTAGTGGACAGGTGGTTGCGCGATGGCGCGTCACCAGCTGGAGCACATCTGAGTCCTCCAGAATCTTGAAGGACGACAGTGTAGCGATGGGTTCAGTATGGGGGATGTGGGGTGTCACCGGATGCGTGAAGGAGTTCCGGATCGTGGCCACCTTCCCCTCAAAGTAGGTCAGGAAGTCATCTGCAGAGAGGGAGGAGGGTGAAGGGGGTGGAGGGGGGATGAGCAGGGAGGAGAAGGTGGAAAAGAGTTTGCGTGGGTTAGATACACGTGAGTTTACGTGGGTTAGATACACATGCATCAATGTTGTAGGTCTTCTCTTGCTCTTGCTTCTGCTTCCACCACTCTTTCACATTCATGTGGTTGGCCTTCTTCTGGGGTCATCATTAATTCTGCTGGGTTCAGATGCTTTGCATCTGATAATGGTCAATCCTGGCTGTGTGAGCAGGATCTCATATCCTGATACTCTCCAATGAGTTAGGGATGATTTCCCTCTACTGAGTAGTGCTTCTACTGCATGTGACACATACAGGGTAACTTCATGCCCTGCCGTTATTGGCGTTGCCTTCTCTACTGCAAAGGCGGCTGCTGCCAGTCCTTTCTCACATGTGTGGAGTCCTCTTTCTACTGCATCTAGTCTCGTACTGTAATAGGCAATGGGTTTGTATCTTTCTTGCTCTTTTTGGGTCAGTACTGCTGTGGCTGTGGCCGTTTGTTGTAGTCTGGGAGTCCCAGAGTTGGAGCTGTTTGTAATGCTTGCTTAAGTCCAGTGAAAGCTGATTCTGTCCCTGGGAACCACTCAATTTGGTGTCTTCCTGCTTTATTTAGGCACAAATCTCTTAGTGGCCGTGCCATTTCCGCATAGTCACAAATCCACTGCCTGCAGTTCCTAGGAATCTCTGCATTTCTTTCACCGTTCTCGGTTTGGGCACCTTCGTGATTGCTTCAATTCGTTCTGCAGAAATACTTTTGCTCCCTTCCTTAAGAGTATGACCCAGGTACTGCACTTGTTCTTGACAAAACTGTAACTTTGACTTGGAGACTTTTTGGCCTCTTAGCGCCAGTTCTTGTAGCAGTTTCTTACTGGCCTCTTTGCATGCAGTCATACTTGGGCTGCATCGGAGAAGGTCGTCCACGTACTGGATGAGAGTGCTTCCCCCCTTTGGCGCAAAGTTCGCTAGGTCATTTCTGACCATTGGATTGAACAGGCTAGGGGATTCTACATATCCCTGAAGCAGTCTTTGATAAGTGTACTGTTGTCCTCTGTATCCAAATACTGGGACTCAGGGTGCACTGGAATTGAGAAAAACACGGAACATAGGTCTATAACTGTGTGGTGGGTTGTATCACATGGGATGTTAGTTAATATGGTTGAGGGATCGGGTACAATTGGGTAGTCTGCAATTACTTAGTCATTGAGTGGTCTGAAGTCTTGTACCATCCATTTTCCTCCCGTTTTCTTAACTGGTAAGATTGGTGTGTTGCATGGGCTGGTTGTAGGGCATATCACCCCAGCTTTCAGAAGGTCTTGTGTAGTGGTGCTAATTCCTTCCTCTGCGTCCTTGTTCAGGGGGTATTGACGGACCCGGGGTCCCATCATGCCTGGTTTCAGTTGTATCTTCACCTGTCCAGCTGAACGCATGAGGCCGATGTCGTGCCCCCCTTCTGCCCAGAGTTCTTTTGGGACATCCTGTAGGTACTCCTCTTGTTCTTCTGTGAGCGTCATTATTGCTTCCACCTCCAGTGTGTGTTTCTCCATGCATACTGGAGTCTTTAGGTCCAATGATAAGAACCAATCTGTGGGGCAGACACCATTCAACAATCCGGGTATGTTAGTAGGGAGATACTGCTGCTGCATCATTCTTTTTACCATTGGTCCAATGTCTTTTGCTTCAAATCCTGGGTTGACACCCAACGTTACATGGGGAGTTGCTGTGTCCCCCATCATGTACCATTGCTCTGTTGGTAAGGTCTTCTCCCCCAGAGCTATCATAGCCCCGACCCCTTCTTTTCCGATGTAGATGCCTCTTGCATGTATCACTCCCTGTTTTCCGTCTATCTCCTTGAAGTCCTGCGCGTACTCTTCATCTTCTTCCGTCCGGTCGAAGAATAAGGTCATGTGGAGCTGATCCCTCATTTCTGTCTTGCTGATACTTTCTTTCAGTACCGGGCATGTTCTTGTCCATAGCTTCCAATATTCATTCAAATTATTTTCTTGTGGTAACTGTCCCCAGTAGACTACTGGGCCACCCTGTTCCTTGTTTAACATGTCCATCGCATATTGTCCAGAAGATCCAGGAAATGTGCAAATCAGCCCTTGAGGCGTGCATGAAATGGTGGCATTCAATTTGCACAGCAGATCCCTTCCTAGCAAGTTTACGGGTACATTAGGGGTAAATAGGAGTCTTGCCGCAATTTGTTGCTCCCCCACTAACAGTTTTTGCTCTTCGGGAAATGGAACAGTTTGTGTTATCCCTGAAAATCCTTTTGCTTTAATGTGATGTGTTGTAAGTGGCAAGTGTGCTCCATCCAGACCAATACAGGAGTAGGTTGCCCCAGTATCTATTAAAAAGTTGCATGTTTTCCCTCTTATGAGAATATCAATTCGTGGTTAATTTGTGGCACAGCTGGATGTTATAGATAGCATTTCCCTTGCCTCACACTCTCCCTCTGCTCATAAGGGTGTGGGATTCTCAAGGCATCCCTATTGATGTGGATTCTGATGGGGACTCATCCCCCATTGTTGTTGTGGCTGCCATCCCTCCTGCTGCTGCCCATACATGTTTTGCTGTGGGGTCATTGCTATCTGGTTCTCGGGTCCTTGATGTGATGGCATTGTCTGGGGCCACCCCCCAGGGTTTGCTTCTTGGTTCATGCGGCCTCTTGATTGGAATCCTCCCCTTCCTCTTCCTCTCTGACAGTTTCTGGCCCAGTGTCCCATCCTTCCGCATTTCCAGCAGTCTCCTTTCTGCTGCCACTGGCCCTGGTTTGTCCATGGGGACACTGGCCTTTGGAAATTTAGTCCTGCCCATTCTATGGATGGGCCCTGTCCTCCTTGGACTTGTTGTGAGGGTGGGGGTGCCTGTATCTGCTGGGTTATCACTGCTGCTTGAATTCCCTGTTCTTCTTTCTCCTTTTTGGCTATCTGGAGAAGTAACAGCTTCTTCTTTAGAGATTTATTCTGCCCTTCTGAGTTCTTCATATTTTCCCTGTGCAGCTTCATGTGGTGGACAAGATGGGCTCTTTGTTTATCCCAATTCTCCTGGGAAAGCCCCACAACCTTGCTTAGGGCCTTTATCACTGGATCGGGCAATGCTTTACACAGCATGTGAAAGAACATTGTCGATGTTCCTTGCGATGCATCAAATGGCTGTCCCATATTTGTGTTCCATGTCTCCTGCATTCTGTTGATAAAATCATGGATGTCCTCTCCTTCTTTTAGTTCTGCACTCGTTATCTCTGCAAGGTTTGCTTTATGTGGAAACAATCCCCTCAACGCGGCCCACACACCTGGTCTGTGCCTGTTGAATGATTCCCCGTCCATCTTGTGGGTGTCCATAATTCCTTCCAGGCCTGCCAGGTCCATTATTTCCGTGACCTTGTGCCCCACACATCTTGCTAGTAGGTGCTTAACATCTCCCATGCACAGGGGCAGGTGAGTCGTCCTCATCTCTACCTTCGCTATCCATAGCCCTGCTCCCTCTGTTATTCTTGGTAAATCCTTAACCATGTTCTCCAGGTCCATTGACGACCATGGGGTGTACTTAGTGAGTGGCTGTTGTCTCCCTGGTTGGGGTATAACTTGCAATGGGGCCAGGAAGGTTTCTTCTTCATCCTCTTCCTTTCTTTCTTCCCCTGGGGTATATCGATCAGGTGCTTTTCTTTTTCTGCTGCTCCTCCTGAGGATTTTGCTGGCACTGTTCTGGATATCACTACTGATATCGTAGACCTGCCTTAATTCTTGAACTCGTTGCTGCGAGTACCCTCCTTCATGCAGGAATGCTTGTTCTGCCTTTTTCATCTCATTTAGGGTTTGTTTCAGCATTTCCTTTGTCACTTTCTTCTTCTTCTTTGTTGTACTGTCATCTGATTCTTCACTATCAGAGGAGCTTGACTCATCTCTGGGAAGGGCAGTTGACCTTAGTTTCACTTTCCATTTCATGTCATATTCTCCTCTCCTTGGGTCTCTTCCAGCTCTTCTTGATTCTCCTTTCGGTTTCGTTTCTTCTTCTTACATTTCTTCTTCATTTCTTCTTCTCACATCTCACATCTTCTCACTTCTCACCTCCCTCTGCTTCTTCCATTGCCTGTTGATATCCGGTGGCACATCCTAGCTTGCTGCTCCTTTCAGATTCACATGCCCCTGGCGACTTGACTGTCTCTTTCTTGCAACTTGTCATTCCCTGATTCTCTGGGCTGCCATGAGGTGTGTGGAGGCCTGGGCATAGTGTACTATTTGTGGGTTTTACCTCATTTCCTCGGCTGTCACTCCGGGCTGTCTCTGGTTCTCCTTCCTCTGGGCATGCTGCTGTAACTTTTGATCTTATTAAAACGGTTTCCAAATTACCTTCTACTTCCAGGGTCGCTTTCACTTTCACCAACTCTGACCTCATCCTCACAGTAGTCTCAGGCCCCTGGCTCAGATCCTCTTGTTTCCCAATGTTGTTCAATAGGGGATACAGGCCTGCAGCCTTAATGGCTCCATTCGCCTGCCGCCGTTCGTCTGGTGGTCGCTCTGATGGCGCTGGTGGAGGAGCTCCTCCTTCCTCTCCACAGTCGCTCTCCATCTGAAAGACTCATTCTTCCATTGATTTTGATGTGCTCTGTGAGTTTGCAACTTTCCTTTCCGGCCCTTACTCTCCTTGTTTCCACTGATTGCAGGCATTGAAGCCCAAAAGTACCTTCCTTAGGCCATACCAAGGGACCACCTCTTGTCCACTCTTCCCATTTTTTCATGGTATGCCCATAGTCTGTTTGAAATAACTCACTCATGCAGGAGAGAGCTGTCTTCGATCTTGGGTTTAAAGGCTCACCCTTCCGGGTTTTCATATCCTTATTTTCCTTTACGCCCATGCATGCTTATTCTAGTTAACTGAAACTGAAACTAAAACTGAAACTAAAATTTAAAAAAACATTTTAGTTAACTGAAATAAAAATAAAAACTAAAGTTACTTTAAAAACTAAAACAAAACTAAAACTGTAATGTAGTGTTGCAAAACGAACTGAAATAAAATAAAAATGAATCATGAATTCTTTTTAGTTTTAGTTTCTGATCCTCTTCCTGATCTGTGATCTGTAATCTGGATTGCATATAGGGTAATTTGAAACATTCAAAACCAATATTTAATTTCTCTCCCTCTAAATTAGAAAGTGAAATTAAAAACTAATAAAAATAAAAACTAAATGAAAAGCTTAAAACTATAATAACTTTGCCTCCATGTTTTTGTTGTTTTTTTTTTATAATTCAGGGGACCACTCTGTCCTTGGTAGCCACGCCTTTATCTTTAACCCTATTAGTTCCCACTTAGTGACTGTGACTCGCGTAGCTCCTCCCCTTGAATGCCCCTGAGCTGACTTCCCCTCTACCTCTTCAGTTCTCAATTCCCTCAATGGAGTACACATCAGCCAAACAGCTCCGTCTGCCCATCAGTCTAAACATATTTCAAATGTTTCTCCTATTTCTATTGCCTTGGGTAGGAATTTATCAACCCCCGAATCACACAGAGATTTCACTCCATATAACTGTTCTCGTGTTAATTATTTTCCCACTGAATCTTTTCCCAGAATAACATACACAATAACAGACATATAATATTTCTAGTAGAGTACTATCTATCTAAGTAAAACCCTGTCATTTACATAATTTCCTTCAGCATTAAATACAGCATCCAAAATACAACAAATCCCCATATAATGTGAGCGCTCCTTATCTTTTTTCTATTGTTCTCCTGTTACAGTATTGTTTAACCGATTATGTTCAGTTTGATTGTACAACCCGTGCAATGGATCTATGGTAAAGGCTAACCAGCCCAAACTTATTGTAAAATACAATAATAGCAAAACCCAAAGAACTATCAAACCTTGAGGTACACTTCTTGGAGGTGGTATTTGTTCTAATTTGATTAATTGAGCAGCATTATATATATATACGTATAGTACTATTAACAAAAAATTTATAATAAAAATTATAGTATTATTAACAAAATAATTTACACAGACAATGTTGCTCTCCTCTTTTTTTAATTTTTATTTTTTTTAATTTCTCACAACACTGCTTCCCTAACTGTCCCTACCGTAATATAGCAGTGGCAGTATCTTTCGACTGCTTCACCCTATCACCGTTTGTGGCGGACTGTTTGAAGGGAAAGGTGTCCCTTTACACACAACCTCTACGCGGCCCACAACCCGGTTATTCTCATCGTTTCAGAGATTTTGGCTAGCTAACTTGGAGCCCTATTGCTCCCCCACAGTGTTGTCAACCTGCTCTCCCGAAATGAATAATTTGATATATATTTTAATATACAGTATCTGAGCAGACTTTTTCAGTGCTTCTCTTTCTCTTTTACACTCTTATTTCACTTTTTTTTCTTTTCTCTCTACCCTTTTTACTCTTTTACACTCCTGCTTATTTCACATTCATCACAATTTTTCTACGTATTTATTAATTATTTTTTAAATTTTTTTTCTCCACTCACCCACTGGAGCCCCGTCACCCGGTGTGGAGGACTACACTTGGGACCAACGGAGTGCGGGTAATTCCTCTCTGCAGACTTTTTATGAAAAAGGTGTCTGCTTACCTCTCACTATGGTTGACCGGTCTCTAACTTGAAGATAAAACACCGCACGCCGTTGGTTCCCTCCTGCGTCCTTCCCGGGATCTTGAGTCCTGGCTGGCACGCCAAATATGCGGAGGGAAGTCCTTTACTCTCTCCTCATTAGGTTCAATTTGAGATGGGTTTTGAGCTGGAGAATTCTCAAGATGAAGATGAAGGAAATAGCAGAGTCTTCTATTCAGTTTAACCTCTTAATGCCAAACGCCCCCTAGCGGTAACGCGGGCGTGACGGAAATTATTAAATTATACATTTCATTAATTTAATAATATATAATAAACTGCTCACCTCAATATTTTGATTAAATATCCTTATGATATATCCATTCCTTCTGGGAAAGTGGTTTTTAAGCCCAAAACGTCGAGATAAAACTTTGTAAATAACGTTGGAAACTCTGACCTAATTCTCAAACATGTATTGCAGCTTGATGTCACACCAAGATTCACTGTGCTGCTACATGGGTTTTGACAGCTTTTTGTGACCTCGGGTAGTTAGTTGTGTAATATGAAGAGCAACAAGAACACGTCTAAAAATGAACTTTTATTGCCAATATTGACAAATTATCTCATTTTTTTGTAAAAACCTAAAAAATAAATCATATTGAGACCATAGACTGTATAAAAATATGGACAAAGCCACTGTGACGTCACCCATTGCCTTTCCATGGCCTCGGAAAAACCAAATTGAAACACGGAAGTCTTTTTCGCCGGCTGTTTGGACGAACTGCGCCTGCTCAGTGGAGCCGACTTGACCTTTGCTTGGAGCAGGGTGAACCGGATATGGTCTTCATGGGAGGGTCTCTGTCCAGGCACAGTATGATTGACAGTTCGGGGCGGAGATTCTGGAAAGCGGGAGAAATTAGAAGCGGGAGTTTTATATTGCAAGCACAGTCTATGATTGCAAGCAAATTCACGGTAAGTTAAGATAATTTATTATATAATTTCATTTTCACGGTTTTACGGTGTTATTTATTTGCATTGACTGTGTGAAATTCGCCACATCATTGTGTTATGTTATAACGTTTTATTCAGTTATCTTCAATTTACAGTACAATTTAAAGTACATTAATATTCCACCCAACTCAGATCGGAGGTAGGCTAATTCCATTAGCTAGCATACCAGCTTGACAGTGAGATTGGTTACGTTAGGCCTAGGCAGGCTAAGGCGAATATAGGGTAACGTTATGATTGCCATTAACGATATTGACGGTCAATCAATCACATTTACGTACAAGACTACTTTTATTATAAATGTCCCGAAGAGCTGCTCTAAATAGGTAGCAAGCTGTCAGCAAGCTTGCGACCCAAAAAATCCGTCCAGGCCATAGACTGTATAAAAATAGGTCCTTGCGGGATTTCTAAATTCCTAAAAATGTCTGGTTAGGTTTTGCTCATTCCAATAACCCAGCAGAGTAGTCTATTATGTTAATAATGCCCGCCCGAACCTGTCCTATTTTTTTGTGTGTGTGGATAAAATATACAATATATGATCACCCTAGCTAACGCAAATCACAATGAAACAAGAAGATAAAATAACGTAAGCTGTGGTCATCTACGAAGCATTTTAATAAGAATCTATTTGCATGCGTGAAAATTACACAATGCACTTTGTAAAAGCAAGTTTCCCACCCTAGTACATGAAGTCTCATTACACAGACTGGTTGTAACCTTGAATTTTTAATTTCTTTTGCAGACACAACGATGGAAAGCCGAAGCCTCAACTGAGTTTCTGTACCCACCTTTCATTGTGAACCATTTTTCTTTTTTAATCACTGTGCCTTAAACTATGATACAGAATGTATCATTGTGTATTGCAATGAGATGCATTTAATTTTATTCCTCTTACACAGCTAAAACTGTCTGGATAGTTGGTGACAGCTACTTTTTATTTTTTTAAATAGTATCGTCCATTCCCTTAAAGACTGAATCTAGGGGAGCAGTTTCTCCAATCCTGGATTTAGCTTTTAATGGAATATTTTTTTTTTTAATGAAATGGGTCAGCTTTTCAAATTTTATGTTATGATGTTATATTTTGTATTATGATTTATTTTAATTAATGACATCTTTAGCTATGCCATTGTTCACCCAACTCCCCCTGCTCTTCCTCATCCCTGTCCCGCATCTTCTCTCCCCCACCCATCTTGTCCTCTCCAGCCATGGCACCCCATGGCCTTTCTTGCTTCCTGCTCCCTAAGCCGGTGTAGCTGTCAATTAAAACATTTTTAAATTATCCAACTTGTTTTGATGTGTTCATTATTTGCATAACAGAATCATGCAGTAGGTGAAATAGCAAATATTACACAATATATAAACTAATCAAATGTCATTCAAAATGAAGCATAAATAAGGGCATCTGGTAGCCTAACTACCCTCTACATTATACATGTTGTACAGCAATTAATTTTTGTAAGTACTTGCTCTGTAATGAGAATCAGACCCTTTATATAAATGGGGAAAAATGTAATTTGAGGTTTTTGTCTGCTTTTGTCTTTAAAATATTTAATACCCTCTTGCATTCAGTTAAATAATGAGTACATAATGCACCAATACATTACCGCTCAAGATGGCCTTCCCCAGCGTGCACACAGTGTAGGTATAGCCACTGATGTAAATAAGTAACAGACATCCTGTAATCTCACTGAAAGACTAAGGAGGAGCAGCTTGTGCTGCGACTTTAAATGTGTTAAAGGAGTGATTAAGATCATTCTTTTTTCACAAAGCAACTTGAAATCAGTACAATTTTTTATGTATCCTTAAAAGATGGTCAGATGTCCCTCGTGGCTGACAGGGTGAGTCCGTGGTCCATACATCCCGCACAGGATGGCGGCGTTTTCCTTTGTAATATGGATGCTGCACATTTGATAAGAGGGTCACCCACAGACTAGGACTGCAGTCCCCAACCCTATTCCTTGTGCTGTTTCAACCCCAAATTTGGCACATCTGATTCTACAAATTAGCAGCTCAAGATATCATTTAATCACAGAATTAGTGATCTGTGTTAGTATTGATTATGTTGGTAACTTGAACAGCTGGTAATAAATTTACATCTGTGAAATAGAGAAAGGATAGAGCAAGATCAGTTTTCATTTCATAATAGGGGACAAAAAACTCAAGGGTAACAAGAAGTTAGGGGTTTGACATAGGAGACAACAAAGTTCAGTAGCCTGTCTCAGTTTAAAGCCCACTCACCACGTCAAGGTGCAGGCTGAGAGTGGGAACACAAGACAAGACACACATTTAGTACAAAACAAACCCTGACGAGACGCACATTAAAAATGACAAGGTCCACATAAAAGATCAAATTTGTACATAAATGCTGGCTGTAAATGGTATTGTAATCCATGTGTCTTTGTAAGCGAGGACTTCCACGTTAGCCTAACGTTACCCTATTTTTATACAGTCCATGGTGGTGCCAAGTGGCGACACGAAAAACATGATAGCTAAATGACAGCTAACGTTATGTCGGGTTTCCATCTCCATGAACACGTTTCCCACATGCTTTAAAAGTTATAAATAATGCTCAACCTAAAATGAATACCTCTAATGAAATATACACCATGACTAATGCACGGTAGCTAACGTTAGCAATGTCGAAA
Source organism: Synaphobranchus kaupii (assembly GCA_029718625.1). Classification (NCBI taxonomy): domain Eukaryota; kingdom Metazoa; phylum Chordata; class Actinopteri; order Anguilliformes; family Synaphobranchidae; genus Synaphobranchus; species Synaphobranchus kaupii. The sequence goes on from CM056377.1 coordinate 55,805,083, forward strand.
TTCACTCCACATAAATGCACTTAGCCAGTGGAGAGCATAGCCAGGACGAAGTGCAATGTAGCTACATGTCTACGACGAGACCGTTAACGTTAAATTACAAAGCTAAAAATAGACACAAAGGCCCACCAGGTCGATGTTTAATGGAATCTAAGTTAACGTTACACAACTGAAATTTGACTAACGTTACTTTTGACAGGTTTTACATCGACGTTAGCTAACGTTAAGTAGCCAAACCAAACGGTTTTGGGAGATAAAGTTGCTAACTGCACTAACATACTGGTCTACGTAATATACAAAAGCGTTAGCTTGTCATGCTAGGTCGCGGTAGGTAACGTAGCGTAGGCTACTTCTGCAGGCTGTTATTTAATAAGGCTAACGTTACTTACTTGGTAAAAAATCAAGTAATAAAAATTGTATTACCGAAAAAACTGGAGACTGCTTTTTGTTTGACTAATGCACGGTAACGTTAGCAATGTCGAAATTCACTCCACATAAAATGCACTTAGCCAGTGGAGAGCATAGGACGAAGTTCAATGTAGGTTTTACATCGTTAGCTAACGCTAAGTAGCCAAACCAAAAGGTTTTGGGAGATAAAGGTGCTAACTCCACTAGCATACTGGTCTACGTAATATACAAAAGCGTTAGCTTGTCATGCTATGTCGCGGTAGGTAGCGTAGGCTACTTCTGCAGGCTGTTATCTAATAAGGCTAACGTTACTTACTCGGTAAAAAATAAAGTAATAAAAAATGTCTTACCGAAAAAACTGGAGAGAATGCTTTTGAGACGGTCGATTAGTACAGTTGTATGCAGAACATGCCATAATGAATTCAACACTAGTGACAATGAGAATTGCGATGTGATTGCGATGGGTCTAATGGTCTAATACTAGCCAAATTCACACATTAAAAGGACGAGAATGGGTGAGAATGTCAAGGTCATTGCTAGCCACTTGAGGTACCGCCTATGGGTACCGCCCACGTCCCGCCCCACGTCCCGCCCGTTCCGTCTATGGTTCCCGCCCCTCAAAGTGAGTGAAATGACCGGCAGTAACCCGACTCAATCTGTCCCCTGATTGGTCCTGAACAAATGTCAATACCCTGTCCAAACGACACAATATTTTAAAAAATCAGCACATGCACAGGCATTAGATGAAGGAAAGGCACCTATTGCAATAAAAAAATTTTTTGTAAAAAATTTATTTACTGAGTATTTTGACCAAATTGCTGCCGTTCACTTACATGGGGAAAGACCTATACTGGAGCCAGCCACAGTGGCGCTAGTGAGCAACGGCACAATGGCGGCTCCCAGGCCAACCAGGAAATGGGCTTCAAAACGAAATCCCAGTCTTGGCCCCTTGATTGAGACCTTTCTGGAACATTGCCATTTTTGGCACATTTGGCACCATTTGGATAACGAAAAAGGTTCACCTGAAAAAAAACCCTGTAAAATTTGAATGGTTTGAGATATTGACACCAGATTGTTACCAGAGGTAGGCAGCATATTGATGAATCAGATAGAGGAGTCATTTCCTTGATTGCATTTGTAGCTCCCCAGGTAAAAATTCTTAAACTTGAATGTAGGTACCCGTTTTTTAGTTTTTTATATTTTCTGTACATAAATTGTTGTAGTTAAGTATCAAAAACTGGATTTCTATGAGTTCTCACTGCTTAGTCGTAATACTGCAGGTGTCTTCTTTAATAAAAGCCATGAACCATATTTGTACCATTTATAGTTTTTGAGATAACCACCTGTCACTAGTGAAAACAGGCGAAAATTGGCCTATTTTGCCCTCGGTAGGAAGAGGTTAAATTAGCTTATCAGACTCCAAATTGCAAAATGTTTAATCTGCATTTTATATGAACTCCTCTGGGGTTTCACAGAGGTTTCATATTCACATGAAGTCATCACCTTCTATGTTTCCCGGAACTTTTGGGAAAAAGTTTAATTTAATGTTCTTTTAAGGTAGTTTTGTTTGTAAGGGTGGAGAAAGGTGCTATGGAACCATGATGCCCAGAGATTGGTGCCAGGGCCTGGACTCTGAGGTGCCCGGCACCAAGACGTATGCACCAGGTTATCTCTGGGCATAAAAATTCAAGCTTCTCATGGTTCCATAGCATCTTTCCCCACTCTTGCTAACAAAAGTTCCTTACATTCACAGCATTTTCAAACTCTTATGACTTTCACTATTCTCATAACCAAAGTATATACTAGGCAAGCATACACTGTTTTCAGAAACTTAAACTGGCAAAGATACATTTCTGAGAGAAACTTCAGAGACAGTAAATGTGGTGTGTAAAAAAAAAAAAAATTATAATAAAAATTTAGTTCGTAAATTTAGAAATTATTTTTTTTTAATTTTTTTTTTACAATGACAGCAGTGGTGTGACACGTGGAAAAAACATATTTTAGTCTATGAGAACATTTGAATTATAATTAATTTATAGAGATACTACAGCTTGAACAACAGGTATGAAATTTCTTTGAATATTTATTTATCTATCCACACAAGGATATAAAATTTAAATCCAGTTAAATGTAAAATTAAATCAGTGTTTTAGTTTAAATGTAAGCAGTTTAAAAACATTTAGCTGGAGTTTCAACACATTAACTCATAACATGGCAAATTAACCCTAGGGTGCACGACATTGGTCAAAAATGACCCATATAAAAAGGGTCATATTGGTCAAAGATTACCCATAATATTGTGAGGTGAATATTAAAAATATTCTTGTGCTTATAGGTTTCTTTCATAGTGTTGCCATGGCTTTGTCATTATAGTTTCAGATTTATAGTAGCAGGGGCCTTACAGACTTTTTGAGGAACGGGATCATGTTGTTCTGATGAGATCTTATGTCAGGTTGTTGAGATTTTTTTTTACATTCACTACAGTCTCATAGTTTTCATATTGATGCTTCACAGTTATCTATAATAATAATAATAATAATAATGCCTTGCATTTACTGTATATAGCGCCTTTCTCACCGGCTGGCAACTGAAAGCGCTTTACAATGATGAGGGGGAAGCTCGCCTCTACCACCACCAATTTTGTGCCAGAAAGCTCACCACACATCAGCTGAGGTGGAGAGGGAGAGAATAATTATTTTTAGTCAATTAAACTGGGGGATGATTAGGTGGCAGATTGAAAGAGCCAGGTTGGGAATTTAGCCAGGACACCGGGGAAACCCCTACTCTTCACAATAAGTGTCATGGGATCTTTAATGACCACAGTCAGGACCTCGGTTTAACGTCTCATCAGAAAGATGTGATGTATATGTGCTAAAAACATACAAATAAAAATGTTTCAAACATCAAGGCATTCTTGTGTTGTCCTAATCACTGCCAAAACAATTACTTTAACAAAATTACTAATATAATATGTACATTTTTTTAAAATCACACTTGCATATACGGCTCATTTTTGACCCATGTTATGCATTTTAAGGGCTTTGAATATGGTCTGCATCAAGGGGTTAAAAACAAGACTCGCAGCGCTTGATGACGTCTGCTAGAACGTTAACAAACTAACGTTGGTTTGTTTATTTACTCAACCGATCAGTTGTGTGCGATATGAAAAGTGGCGTCGGTTGGCAGGTAACAGCGATGACCGGTGCTTACACACAAACACCGCAAGATCAGTATACAACCCTTTACTGCCTAGGTATTCACGCCACTTCTCACGTCACTTCCAACAAGGGGGACTCACGAAGTTAGCTACTTTCACTGTTCTAGGCCGGCCTGGCAGAATAAGAATGAAAGCATTTTGGCACCACACAAGCATTGTTTCCATAATATTTGAAATTGTTTTACATATCTCTCTTGTTCAATAATGCAAATTTGAAGTTCTTTGTTACTTGTACTAAATTGACAAATTTACCAGTTACCAAATGTTAATAAAATTTAGTAAAAAAGCAGTACCATACAGATTGTTGCTATTGGCCTTGGGGAAAAATATACTTAAATTTTAACTGAATCTGACTTTTTTTCTCCAAATACCAGTAGATATGAGAAATACATTACATGAAGTTTACTTTCAGACAAAAATGTTTACACTGAATTTATTAACTTTACAGCATGCAGGGTATTTTATAATAAACACAATATAGACAAAATATATTTTTATATAAATGGCATGCTCTTTCTTAGGGATATGTAAGATTGCTATTGTCCATGTACAAGGAGAGGCCTGTTGTCATGGCACCCACATTCTGTTCAGTCCATGTTTCTAAGAGGCAGGTAAGTGCCGTTTCAGGACCTCCTTTGCATTTGATGGGAGACTGTCTGGAAAGTTCACATCAAACTCCACGACCAGGTCTCCTCTCTGGTCTGGATTTTTAGGGAAAGGAAGTCCTTGTCCAGCAATGATCCTACGTGTTCCAGGTTTGATGACATCTGTGATCTTCATGTTGGAAGTTTTCCCATCTATTGTTGACACAGTGACTGAACATCCACACAAAGACTGCAATGAGAAAACCATAAATCACTACATTAGGTATGTGACAAATGTCTGAACAGTATCTCCCCCTTATGATACATATGAAACAGATATATCATTGGTTTTACTCCTGGCTTTGTATTTCAAGTCAATACAATGAAAAGTAATGTGGTGTGACACAGCCTTCCTTAAAATGTACAGAAAGAGTACTGTCACAGTCGGTACTCGCCTACATTTAACATGACACTGAAATGAAACTGTGACTAGACACAGTTTTGAAGATCCTTCCAGCTTCCAGGGAGCTGCAGGAGCATTCAATTGCTACAGTAAAAGGCCCACTTCTGGTCAGGCTTCCCTTATGTCCTGTAAATGGATCTCCTGCTATCTTGTATCACTTTGCATGTTGATCTGATTATCTGGTAAAAACTATCAATAAATCTCTCAAGCTCATCACACACGCAAGTTCAGACAAACAGGTGTGCTGGTCTTAACCCCTTTGCACAGATCCCCTAGTGGCCATGGCGCCGGCGCCAAGATTTTGCTCAACTCAGATATTAATTTATCCTGCAACCAACCTATGAGTGGAAACAACAAACTCTGTGTTTTAGTGTTATTAGTACACGATTTGTGAAAACTCTGCCGAATACAGAGTTTTTAAGCATCACAATTCTCCCATAGCAAGTCCATTTAACAAGCAACCCCCCACCCAGCCTTGCCTGCAACTATACATGCCTGACATAGTGGACAATAGCGTCTATGTGTTAGTTCATAAATATATTTCTTCATTGCATAAAATTTGTATTTCGTCATAGCAACAATATAAACCCAACAATAGCTCGATTGTATGCCAAAAAAGCAGTGAAAAGCCGTGCTCACTCAAATGCAAAATAAACGTGAAATTCTTGTGTAATTATACCATGTCATTCTACTATCAATATCAGCTACTAAATATGAAATAAAAGTCCAATCTTACCATTGGTTTTACGCATAGAGATGTCCCTTTCAAAATTCAGTGGTCATTTATTGTCTGGGACAATCCGTGTGCGAAATAAACAACACTTTATAACGCTATTACACCATCTGAAACGCCAATGCGCAATACCCCTCACGCTCTGCAAACCTGTCTCATTCATTCCAGTTCATTCTGGTTTCATTGACAATTCTTTTATCCAATATAGCACATTCTGTATGCAGTACAGCAGGCTGTGCAGGTAAACGAATGAGCAATTTATGCATGACGTAACATGAGGGAGAGATAACATGAGGATGAGTTTGTTGTTGATTATTATGCAGGGGTTTATTTTATGTAGGAAAGTGGTGTAGATTTGATCCCGTTTAAATATAGTTGGACTCATTTCTGGCTAATGGGGCTCTGGTGGAATACAAGATTCACTGCACTGCTACATGGGTTTGGAGAGCTTTTTGGGGACCACGGGTAGGCTAGTTAGTTGTGTAATATGAAACACACCAAAAACACATCTAAAAATGAATTTTTATTGCCAATTATCAAATTTCATTGTAGAACTTAAAAAAATAAATCATATTGAGACTTTTCTGGAACCTTGCCATTTTGCACAATTTGGCACAATTTGTGCCAACTTTGGTAACCGAAATGGTTCACCTGAAAAAAAGCTCTGTAGAATTTGAATGGTTTGAGATATTGACACCATATTTTTAGCAGAGATAGGCAGCATATTGAGGAATCACAGAGGAGTTATTTCCTTCAAACAGAGCGGCACCTCCAAACGAAACAACCTGCGGACGGGACCTCCACATTCCTCTTTAACTCGGGGAACAGAGGAGGTTGATACCTCAGCTGACCCTCGAAAGGAGAGAGACCCGTGGAAGCATGGCGCAGCGTGTTATGTGCATATTCACCCAGGCGAGGTGGCGACTCCACGACGTGGGCTTGGAGGCGGCCAGAAAACGAAGAGTATTCTCCAGCCTCTTATTAGTATGCTCAGTCTGTCTGTTAGTCTCTGGGTGAAAGCCAGAGGACAAACTAATGGATGCCCCTAGCTGAGCGCAAAAAGAGCACCAGAACCGAGTGGCGAATTGAGGGCCGCGATCCGACACCATGTCCTGGGGAAGGCCGTGCATCCTAAAGATGTGGTCAACCACCAGCTGAGCGGTCTCCGGTGCTGATGGTAATTTGGGAAGAGCGATGAAGTGTGCCGCTTTGGAAAACCTGTCCATGACCACCAGAATCACCGTGTTGCCCTGGGATAGAGGCAATCCGGTGATAAAATCTAGTGCGACGTGGCTCCAAGGACAGCTAGGGATGGGTAGTGGGCGTAAAAGACCCGAGGGTGGGAGTCGTGAACCCTTGTTACGGGCGCAAACCAAACAGGCAGAAACAAACTCCCGCACATCTCTCTCCATGCTGAGCCACCAAAAGCGCAGAGACAGGAAATCCCTAGTTCAATGGGCACCTGGGTTGGCCGCCAGCTGGGAGGAATGACCCCATTGGAGAACCCGGGACCTCATCTGCAGGGGGATGAAGAGACAGTGAGGAGGACCCCCATCTGGGCCCAGATCAGAGCGCAAAGCCCTCTGTACAGCCGCCTCGATCTCCCACATAACCGGGGCCAAGATCTGGGCTGCGGGCACAATGGGTTCCGGAGCCAGGTCCCTGTCAGTGCGGTCGTAGATGCGTGAAAGCGCATCCCACTTAACGCTCTTAGACTCGGTTCAATAAGTTAATGAAAAATTGAAGCCAGCGAAAAACAATGCCTAACGGGCTTGCCAAGAGTTGCGCCTCTTGGCTTGCTGAACGTACTCTAAGTTCTTATGGTCCGTCCATACAGTGAATGGGTGCTTGGCGCCCTCTAGCCAATGACAGCACTGCTCCAATGCTAATTTCAGCGCCAGCAGCTCCCGTTCCCCTACATCATAATTTCTCTCTGCAGGTGTTAAGCCACGAGAAAAATAAAATAAAAATACGGTTTTGCGGGGAGTGTTGAGACAAAATAGCTCCTACCCCCAACTCCGAGGCATCCACCTCTACCACAAAGGTGAGGGAGGGATTGGGCGTAATGAGTATGGGCTCGGAGCTAAAAGTCGCCTCAGCCTTAGGGTTCCACCGAAACCAAGAAGGTGACGTTTTCTTGGTAAGAGCTGTGATGGGAGCGGCTACTGTGCTAAAATTTCGGATAAACTGTCGATAAAACTTTGCAAAGCCCAGGAAGCATTGCACTTGTTTGATGGAAAGCGGAGTGGGCCAGTTCTTAACTGCCAAAACCTTTTCGCTATCCATTTGGACTTTCCTCTCGGCCACAGTAAACCCCAGAAAAGAGACTGAGTTGGTGTGAAACAACCACTTCTCTGCCTTAAACAATTGGGCTTCCAAAAGACTTTTTAAAACCCATCTGACATGGCTGATATGCTCAGAAAGATTAGCAGAGAAAATCAAGATATCATCTAAATAAACAAACACAAATTTCTCTAACATCTCTCTAAGCACATCGTTTACTAGCGCCTGAAAGACAGAGGGGGCGCTAGTGAACCCGAACGGCACCACCCGGTACTCATAGTATCCGTTATGAGTGTTAAATGCCGTCTTCCATTGCATTATATTATTGTAATATAATTTATTATTAATATTATTGTAATAGTGTAATATATACTATTACACTATAGCCGTATGTTTTAGCAATCGTCTGCATCCACTGCTTTGGGTCTATGAAAAGCACATCATGAATAAAATGCATTATTATTATTGTTATTATTACTTATTTAATTGGATTTCAATAGAACCCTGTGTGGTCCTACAGAGCCTAGATATTCTTGTGTTCACAAATAACATTTGCTATTTCACATGTTCAGAAAATTAGTACTATTACTTATCTGGCGTCCTCTGACACACAAACATACAGTAGGCTCCATTAATGGGGCAAACATGTCTGGATAGGTTTATAAAAATGCAATATGTAGGCTATTTTCTGTGTGAAATTATTTTTCTTTTTTATCTGCATTTATTTATTCATCCCCCCTTTCTCTATTGTAAATGATGTTTCTTGTTATAAATGTGTTTGTGAATTGTACAGAAGTTTGTAGCAGCAGCGAATATTTTAAACCCTGTACATTTTCTAAAGTCAACTCGACAACAAAGTATAAACATATCCCTTCTGGAGTGTAATTATTCCTGTTTAAGACATTCATTGACTTGATATATTCTTCAATGAGGACATTTTTGTTATTTGACGTTTAAATGACCACATTTTCTTCACATGGTAAGATGAGAAAACACAGGGCCAAGTTACATTAAATAATTTAGGAAAGATTGGATATCATTTCTTTGGAATAGAGCTTGTTTAATTAGTGTGAGCTACAATAGGCAATATTGTTTGTTGTAACTTGGCCACATTTTGATGGCAATACTTTTAAAAGCAGGCCTAGTTTTTGCAAGGTGGAATTAAGGACTTATAGACAGTGCTTTATAGGCTATATGTGAATAACTTTGTTTTTTCAAAACATTTTTTGTTGAGATTAAAATTTACTATCCATAATGTGGTAGATGAATGTAAAATTTTCCTTGAACTGAGTATTAATATGTATATGCTTTATAATGGACACAAAATATTTTATTCATTTTAGGAATTATCATTATATTCATTTTAGGCCAGATTCAGAGTTGAGAAAATCACACGCAAATGGGAGTTACTCCTGAAATTCCGCGTAGCTAAAGAAATTTGTGATTCAGACATTTGACTTATCCGCTGTTATTACACGTCTCTCCAGTATATACACGGCATTATGTGCGCGGGGTGGATATTTGATGAAAATGAGGCATGTCTGCAGGATATGCGTATTCAGAGTTTTCACTTAATAATTTTTTTGGTTTAAATCTAGCGCCGCCAATAGATGATTATGAAAAATACAGCATCTTTCGCAAAAATGGATATTAGAATGAGTGCATGTTCTCTGAAAATAATATTGGTCTTATTTTCCTAGCCTACTTACAATTATCAAAGAGCTGTCATAAAAAAAATATGCAAAAGTAGGCTATGATTGACCATCTGGTATATAATACCAGACCAATATTAGATGGATTAATTGATAGATGGTGTCGTATTGGCTTTGACAGAGAGACGATTTTGTAGCCTACTTGTGTTAGCACAGCTGCTCCAAAAATATTAGGAAGCGCAAAGTAACTTCCCGCAGTGTTGATCTAACGGTGCTCCAAGTTAAAATCTCTCTCCTTCCTGGCTACATCCTACCAGCATGTGACAGATGCACTCAAAAAATAAATATTTGGACAGTGGTTGCAAATAATGGGCTATTATTATGTATATGTGACGTCAACTGGTTAAGTTGAAGATGTAGCATATAGGCTATTATGTTCAACCGTACATTCATTTATTAGGTAAATCGTAAAAAAATATATTTTTAAATCTTTTTTTTTAATTTTTTTAAAGTAAATCCAACAATTTATTTGTTTACTTAGTAATATTGCGTGCAACCACTGTCCAGCGATCCAGTCGTCAATAGAAGCTATGATCATTTTATCAATGTGATGTTCACTGCCTACCCCGTCATGCAAGAGCAACTACGATGCGCAAAGGTAGGATTTTACAAAGGCAAATGCAGTTATTAAAGGCATTGTCACTGACACGTTAAAAATGTATACCCCCACAAACATTTTTTTAGTAGAAAGCTGGCTACCCAGGGGGCAGGTACAAGAAACAGGTCATTAGAATATCATGCCCTGTGCCACCCACATTTTGAGAAACGCGCCTGCGTAGCATAGGTTAGAACACGGCGTATCTCAGACCGCATTAAATCCGTGCAGGAGAGGCACTTAAGCACATGACTTAAGTTGGCCATCTCTGAATCTCTGAAGCCCATAGATATTTATCCCCCTATACTGATGAAAAGATACTAATCCCCACTTGAAAGCATTTGCGGCACTTTATTTTGACCTAAATTATGAAAATAAACTAACCTAAGTTAGTATTGTAAATGGTGCTTGTTTCTGTCTTGCTGCTACTGTCTTGTTTCATTTAAGAGTTATAATGCATTAAATAGAACACCCCCTAAATAGGTGAAAATGTACCAAATTTGGCATCTGCTTGAAGGGGTTAAGCAATAAGGTTCAAAGATACCAGCTGTGTTCATAAAAAGGGTGCCAGTGACAAAATATTTAGACAAATAATGGTTTTAAAAGTATGGTCCTCAGTGTTTCCACCATACTGCAGCCCTTAACTGAATTTTGGCTATGGAGCAGAGTAACAAGGAACAAATGGCATTTAAATTACTTAAGTTACTGTGCTTTAATGCACACCATACCATCAAAAAATAGCCAATTCACCAGTTTCGGTACATGGAAATACTTTTTTGGATGATTTGTAAAGATGTTTGTTAGCCTTTTGAAATTTCCCTTTAAATTCCTACCTAAGTTGTAAAGGAACACCACGGGATGAGTGTAAATGCATATATCTCTCACTAACCAGTTTGCAAGGTAGTGTGCAATACATCCACTAGAGATTTGCACCTGTATATAGATATACAGACGGCTGCAAATTAAAAGAAAAACCCCTACAGTCAGACTGATGTGTTAGACAGCGCTCTCCACCACCATCATCAAAACACCAAATGAGGGAATATCTTTTGGAAGAATGGTCTTCCATCCCTCCAGTAGAGTTCCAGAGACTAGAATCCATCATAGACTAGTAGTAGAATCTATGCCAATGTGCATTGAAGTGGCTCAACGACATTTCGGAAAACACATCAACAGGTTATAAAACACAGCGACATTCCGGAAAACACACCAACTAGTTATAAAACACAACGACATTTTAGAAAACACACCAACAAGTTATAAAACACAGACATTTTGGAAAACACACCAACAAGTTATAAAATGCAATGACATTTCAGAGAACAACTGCAAGTCAGAAAACACAAAGATAAAACCCGAAACACATTTACAAATCACTTTACGGAAAGGGTAGGTACTAGTCCTACATGAAGGGAGATTTTAGCCTCCTTCTGATGGGATACGCAGTATGTCAAATGAGAGTCTGACAGCGTGAGTGATCAACCAACAACAGTTTCCTTTATCTAACGTGACATTAAAGACAAACCTATGGAGTTTATTTAGTTCCATAAATAGCGCGCGTGGAATTCTGAAATTAGTGCACAGAGCAGTATTTTTCGCCGTTTTGAGCTTGTTAAAATGGCATTTAAAAAATCTACGTTTTTATGAACTCAAAAACACGGCGTTTTCTTTCCAAAAAAAGCGGTTAATTGGTTTTTTCCCAAACCCGTGTGGTTACGTTCCTCCATAACTTCGCATAAACGTATTAACACAATGCAGGTTTGGCTCGTTGTCATTTGCTTTGTCTTTGAATTCTTCATCGACTAATGCTTAGTTTTAGTGGCCATGTGTCCACAGTACCAATTAGGAGCCTATTGAGTCACCTCAACCTCTCAACGATCTAAACCTGCATTGTGTTAATGAGTTTAAGGTGGAAATGATGAAAAAACAGTCCAATGAGCTCCACCTGGCTGCTCCACCACCCAATCAATGATGATCGAGGTTAGACCAGACCAGACCTGTTCACCGCAGATCTTGCATGCTGCTGAACGATCGTGCCTATTAAATTTGGTCTCTGCGTTATTTGTTTAGGTCAGGGGTGTCCAATCTTATCCGGAAAGGGCCGGTGTGGGTGCAGGTTTTTGTTTTAGCCCAGCACTACAACACCTGATTCAACTAATTAACTAATTGTGCTCTTCAATCAAGACCTTGATAAGTAGAATCAGGTGTCATAGTGCTGGGCTAGAACAAAAGCCTGCACCCACACCGGCCCTTTTCGGGTAAGATTGGACACCCCTGGTTTAGGTAATGTTGTGTTAATCTATGTCAGAGGTGGGCAATTCCAGTCCTGGAGGGCCGGTGTGTATGCACGTTTTTGTTCCCACCAATTACCCCAGCTAAATGAGCTAATTGGCTGTTTACACCAACACTGGTAGATTAGATCAAATTAAAATGTTTCATATAAGGACACAAGAAGTCTTCGGCTGTCATTCATGCGCTTATTAAGAATTGTAGCTAAAATGTCAGATGGCGTAAATATTAGGGCTAATTAGGCAATTAAGGCCAGAAGTTGGTATGAAACCAGAAACAGATACGACCCCCGTTGCCCACCTCTGATCTATGTAATGCAAAAGCTAATTTACTGATATTAAGATTGCTGAGTGTTTTCTCCATGTCACGCAGTAGGCTATGAGGAGTAGCAGCAGCACCGATGTTAAATCTATTTCCTGACTAGCCTACTATCTGCAACAAATGTGGTTGAATGTTTGCCGTCTCGATTAAGTGATTGAGTGGCTTCTCATCGGATAAGCCTAGAAGGCCATGCATGAATTATGATTTTAAAATCCCTAACTTTTCCTCCAGCAGAATTAAGCTATAGCCATAGGCAAATTACGATACTACAACCTCCTTTACAATTGCTCCATTTCAGTGGCTCACTGCTTCGCTCTATGCACAAGGGTCGATTCTACACATAAGTTTTCAATTCACAATAGATTGTTTTATTGCATGTTAAATGCGTTCTGGGTGTGGGTGTTTTGTTACACTACTTTCAATTAAAGGTATACTATGTAGTTTCAGAACACTAGATGGCGATATTGAGCATGTAGGAGAAAAGGGCTCCCCGAAAATTGCTTAGCGAGCATTGTGGTGACGTTTCACACATATTTTCTCTGACCGTGGACTCAATTCAATTTGCTTTATTGGCATGACAAGACATTGAATCTGTATTGTCAAAGCATACTGCATTAAAACAGTCGAAGACATACATCTAACTGAACAATACAAAACAGCAAAGACTAGAAACGAATGAACAGTAACCATACATGAAAACAAGAACTTTTCTTTGATTATGGATTTAGAAATAACAATAATGTAAAATAATAAAGTACAATTAAAAATTATTATTATTATCAATAGAAATTATAATAATGATGATGAGAACGACACATACGATCTTATAAAGTGAATATAATAAATATAAAACATTAAAATTGGTTTATAATGATCTCTGTCACTCACTGTCCCTAAGACGATGGCAGGCAGGTATATATTGTGCTGCCAGGTCACAGCACATCCTCTCCTAAAAGGATGGGGAGTGTTTGGATGTCTGTAAAAACATTTAATTGAGGGTATCTCTGATTTATTTTGGGGAAAAAAAAAAAATATATATATATATATTAGGGGTGTAACGGTACACAAAAGTCACGGTTCGGTACGTACTTCAGTTTTGAAGTCACGCTTCGGTAACAGAGTGTATAATTGCTGCGTCGTGGATCGTCTAGGCTACACTCGGACTCAGATAAGCGTATCTTTTTTCATTGCTTTCAGCTGTTGTTAGTTAATTGAACAGATTGGAGTCACTCGGTAGCTTAGTTTATTTTGAATTGTTTGCAGTTAGTCTGTAGCTTGCTCGCTGTAATTGGGCCAGCTACCCATCTTTTGTGTTGCTAATTTAGTTGGAGCCAGTTTCACCTGTGTGTATATTAAGCGTGTTTGCAGCTCATCACCTCAGAGTGAGTTCTAATTCAACTAGTTCTAATTAGCAACACAAAAGACAGGTAGCTGGCCCAATTACAGCGCGCAAGCTACGGACAAACTGCAAACAATTCAAAATAAACTAAGCTACCGAGTGACTCCAATCTGGTCAATTAACTAACAACAGCTGAAAGCAATGAAAAAAGATACGCTTATCTGAGTCCGAGTGTAGCCTAGACGATCCACGACGCAGCAATTATGCAGTCTGTTACCGAAGTGTGACTTCAAAACCGAAGTACGTACCGAACCGTGACTTTTGTGTACCGTTACACCCTTAATAAATATTTAATATACATATTAGGAAAATAGTTTGCGTAGTTCGAAGTGTCCAAGTTTGCATATTTGCGTGAGGAATGTTTCGGTCCTAAGCTAAAATAAGAGTTTACCTGGAAACCTGCCCACATGAATCAAATGAGCAGGAACCGCCCATTCATGACGCTTACACCATTTTAGCTGTTTCTGGCTTTAAAAATGGCGGCGGGATGTCAACAGTGTAACATTCAAAACATTAACAAAAAAACACTTTACGAACGACTTATAAGGTAGGAAATACATTCAACATGTTTATTAGACCACAAGGACACATACAATGTTTTTTGGGGAGAAAATTTGAATGTAAACAAAGAACGAGTTGTTTACAACGAAACTACATAGTATACCTTTAACCAGTCCCTCTGCCTTGCTGAATAAAATTAATGCTATTGTGTTTCAACATATGTCCACTAGGTGGCATCCAGACACCTTTCAGTGGTAGTGTTGTTGAAAACTTATTATGAGCAGAATCGGTCTTGATGCATAGAGCTAAACTAAGCTGCGCTAATGAAATGGAGCAATTGTGAATGAGGTTTCAGTAATTCGCTTGCCTATGGTAGCCTATAATTGTGCTAGAGTGGTTCCCAAACTCTGTCCTGGGGTATCCCTGTTTGTTTTCTGCAATCCCAGAATTTTAACAAGCTGTTAATTTTTATTAATTATGTGCTTTTCGTCTTAAGAGGGATCATTTACCCTCTTAAGCTACATTACGTCAGAAATATGCATGCAATGAAGAATAAAACTCACATGTTCACATTGTGCTTATTGTGCTATAGGCCTATTGCAAACAATTACAAAAAGGAGGTAATTAAAAAAAAAAAGGTATTAACTGATCAAATTTAAAACTGTTCTTTCATCATTTCCCCGTTAAACTCATTAACACAATGCAGGTTTAGATCGTTGTCATTTGCTTTATCTTTGAATTCTTCATTATCTACCAATGGTTAGTTTTATTGGCATATGTGTCCACACTATCACCAGGTACAAAGCCTACTGATTTTACTAGCTATTCATTTGATTGGTTATTTGAGGTAGCTACATTTTTTAACTGATCAAAATAAAGGCTGAGGTGAATCAATAGGCTCGTAATTGATATTGTGGACACATGGCAAATAAGACTAATCGTTAGTCGATGAAGAATTCAAAGACAAAGCAAATGACAACGAGCCAAACCTGCATTGTGTTAATACGTTTAAGGGAAAGTGATGGAAGAACTTGGGTTCAGGAAAGAAAAAACTAATTAACCGCTTTTTTTGGAAAATAAATGCAGTGTTTTTCGCCGTTTTTGAGTTCATAAAAACTCCGCTTTTTATGCCATTTTAACAAGCTCAAAACAGCGAAGAATACTGTTCTGTGCACTCATTTCAGAATTCCACGCGCGTTATTTATGGAACTAAATAAACTCCATAGGCTTGTCTTGAATGTCACGTTAGATAAAGGAAACTGTTGTTGGTTGGTCACTTGCGCTGTCAAGACTCTCATTTGACATACTGCGTATCCAATCAGAAGGAGGCTACAATCTCCCTTCATGTAGGCCTAGGGTGCGTCCCAATATTCTTCACTCCCCACCTCCACTCCCCGGGTGCGTCCCAATAGTCGAAAAATGCCAGGAGTGGAGGAAGGGAGGTGGGGAGTGAAGAATATTGGGACGCACCCCCCGACAACCACTCCTCTCCTATCCGGAAATCTGCAAAACTGCCTGAACGTTTTGAGTACAAGTATTTGCATGTACAGTATCCAATGTACATGACATTGCGGTTTGCTTCGAGACATTAATTACAGTTTTTGCCCGTTGCTTGAACACGTTTTGCAAAACTTCACTCATTGTGTCAAAACTTTACACACAAGCAAACAAGACACAACACTGGGAAATATACCCTTCACATCTATGTCAAATTGAAACTCTACTATCAAAACCTAAACTCTGCTATCAAAACCTAACAATCCTTTGTCAAAATGTAACTCTGAAGACAAAATGGTACACACTTGCATCATATGAATACACTTTCAGATCAGCAGCAACACACTAGTCTACTTTATATAAAACACTGCAGTCTTTGATTTTCACTGTTTTTATTAGGCACGTTTTCACAACAACCAAAAAAGCAAATAGGCCTACTCAATATCGTACATTGCAGTACTGTGTTCAGATAAAGCAAAAATTTAAAAAAAATAAAATACACTATACTGTAAACACAGAAAATCATGGCAATTGTGCATAGGTGGGCTCATGGATCCCGCCGTCTGTTGGGGTCTGGCCACAGGACCTCATCAACATCAACAGGACCTCCAAGCCGAAAAAAATTCCTTTATAGGGTTTAAAAATGGTGAGTAAGGGGGCAAGTATACCACTTCCAATTGATTGTGGTTGGTGAACCAGGTCTGGACCAGAGCAGCCCGATGGAAACTGACATTATCCCAGACAACAACAAACCTGGGCTGATCTGGTCTGTTCTGTACAACTATATTATGGAGAGCATCTAGAAATGTGATTATATGTTGGGTATTGTATGGACCTAGTTTTGCATGATGATGCAGAAGCCCTCGAAGGCTTATGGCGGCACACAATGTGATATTTCCCCCGCGCTGCCCTGGGACGTGCACAATTGCCCTTTGGCCAATTATATTACGACCCCGTCGTCTTGTTTTGCTTAGGTCGAATCCAGCCTCATCAATGAAAATAAATTCATGAGGCTGTGCAGCTCCATCCATGGCCAAGATTCTCTGTAACAAAAAATACATATTGTGGATGGCATTACAGTACTCAAAACACACGACTACTACAGTGCTACACATACAGAACCCCCACCCCATCACACAGGTACCTGTGTAGCTCTCTGAATCGATCCATGTGGTACTGATACAATGGTACATATTCAGCTGTTACTGGATTTCACCAATACTGTATTGTAAATGTAAAGGACTGTAACACTTACCCGTACATATTCACGTCGAAGTCCTTTGACCCTGACATTGTTCCTCTCAAATGGGACCCTGTAGAGTTGCTTCATGGTGATGTTGTGCTTTACCAAGATGCGTCTGATGGTGGTGATGCTTACATGGTTGATGTTGTTGAAGACTTGCCTATCTGCAGGTATTTGTTGCCGTAGCTGGTGGAGACGGATTGCATTGTCTGCTCTCACTAGGTCCACAACGGCAAGTTCCTGCTGTTGTGTGAACAGGCGTTGGCGTCCACCCCCAGAAGGTCGTCTAGTCATTCTAGAGAAATACAACCACAAATTGTTATTGGTTTGCTTCTTTTTCTTACAGTACTATATATACTGTACTTTACTGTATATACTGTACCATCCACTGTACTGAAACATCTCAATATAAGTAATCATGGTATGTTTCACAAAAACTACCACTTTGGCTGCAAAAGGAGCATTAGCACCCTGCAATACAGTACATGTGATGTGGTAATGTGATATGGTACAGTACTGTAAATACCATCTGAGTAGAGTAGAAAGTAGAGAGGTGAAGACATACCTGTTTTCCAGTCGGAATGTTCTTATTTTGGATGCCACTGTGAAGCGGCTTAGATTAGGGTGGACTCTGCCCAGCTTCCCTCATAGTCAGGCCATGGTTGATGACATGGTCCACCAAAGTTGCTCTTATATCATCAGAAATAGTGGTCCGTGCATGGCCTCCTCGACCTTGTCCTCCTCTTCCTCCTCCTCCTCCTCTTCCTCGTCCTCTTCCTCTTCCTCTACCTCTGCCTCTCGCTCTCCCTGCATCCATGCTTGCGAAGTTCTCGAAATGGCTAAACTGAGGCCTTTTTGTAGCTGGCTGATTGGTGTTCAGTTTTGCAAGTAAGTACTTTCAGGTGTGTATCTGAGTGGTTGCAATTACCCGATGTGTTTTGTATTTTGGATACATGTGTTTTCCAAATGGCACCCTGAGATTTCATTTTTGAACGAAGTGTCTTATGTATGAAATAGAGTGTAGTATGCAGGACCAAGTGTGTTGCATAAAGGAGCAAGTGTGTGCAGAAAGGAGTAAGTGTGTTGCAGAATTGCAACTAAAGTGCAAAGCAGCACTTTTGTTTAAGGTATGGGTACATGTGTTTGAGGTATTGTAACAAAAACTTCAAGTTGTGTTACTTTGGTCTAGGCATGGGTCTATAGTGTTCAAGCAATTGGCAAAAACTGTAATGTGTAAGCATTAATACGTAATTAAGATGTAATCAGCGACATTAGATTAAAACACAAAGATCCGTTTCCGGAAGAAAGGTTGCATTTTTCGACTATTGGGACGCACCCCTAGTACCTACCCTTTCCGTAAAGTGATTTGTAAATGTGTTTTGGGTTTTGACGTTGTGTTTTCTGGCTTGCAGTTTTTCTCTGAAATGTCGTTGTGTTTTATAACTTGTTGGTGTGTTTTCCGAAATGTCGTTGTGTTTTATAACTTGTTGTTGTGTTTTCCAAAATGTCGTTGTGTTTTATAACTTGTTGCTGTGTTTTCAGAAATGTCGTTGTGTTTTATAACATGTTGGTGTGTTTTCCGAAATGTCGTTGTGTTTTATACCCGTCGGCTTCCGTACCAACACCTTACTAAGACACTTTATGTAGGTTTTTCCTTTAATTTGTCACCCGTCTGTATATCTGCAGAAAAGTTTGCATGTCATGGCAAACCAAGGTCAGGTCAACTAGTGACCAGGGTACACTCCCTATGCTCACAAACTTCTGACTCACTTAACTTCAAAATATGCTAATGTGTGAAATGGAATCTATTTATATGGACTTTTGAAAATGCTGTAAGTTTAGATATGTCATAAGAATTTTTTCTGTAATGCCCTGCTCTACTGTCAAACCATATAATTCAATTATTTAATTTTCTTAGCTTATTGTAATGACATTATCTTTAGTGTCATTGTATTGTTTACTGTTCTAAAAACAAAAACATACACTAAGAATTAACAATGGCAAAGGTCAATCCTTCTACCTTAAGGTTTTATGTTACCATTGAATAGCACATTTAAATGACATTTCACAACTTCTTTTTTTTCTCCCCTGATTTTTCCCTTTTTCTCCCAATTTGGTAGACAATTGGACCCTATGCAATTCAATTCCCCCCGTGTAGCAACCGCTAGAGAATCGCCAGTAGAACCCCTCCGTGCATCCGGTAGCAGGAAGGAGGGCGCCACACCCTCTTCAGGGCGCGACTCCTCAAGCTCCTAACCGTGAATCCAGCTCGCCCAGGGCTGTCTTATGTGCAACGAATCCCTCCGAGTCCCTCCCCGCACCCCGGGAGCAGCTGCCAACCCCCGACCCTCGGGGCGTAACCGCACAGACAGAAAGTCTGCGCCTTTGTTTGCTGCACCACCGCGGTGCGTCGACACAACTTCATTTTAAAATTAAATAAATAACAATGTCACCCTGGGTAATGGTTGTTGCTCATAAGGGTGCTGATGTAAAGCCCCAAGTAGATCAGAATATTCTACCTGCAGTGGTCAGCTGTGTGTCCAAGTGGCTTGAGCCACCACTCACCTGTCGTAGACTGATCCGTACAGGGTACACAATGTTAGATGCTTCTCTCCGGAAGTTTGCATGGGGCTTGTCCTTAATGACAAACACAATGTCAGCAGGGATGGTGTTGGGCGACTCGTCACCCTCACGTGGGAAGGTGATCTTGGTGCCTTCCTTCCAGCCCCGCTTGATCTCGATAGTGAGGATCTTGTCCTCCGTGCGTGTGGTCCGCCCATCTGGGTTCAGCCGCCTCCGGGAGATCTTCATCCTCTTTGTGCAGCCATGGAAGATCTCTTCCAGGGAGACCCGTAGTTCGTGATGGATGGCTGGGTCCTGCTTGCGCTGAAGTTGCTGCCCCACTCCCATGTGACGTTCCCGGGGGAAGCCATTGAGGTTGAAGCTGGTGAAGGAGCCAAATGGGTCCCCTTCCACCTCCATGTCCTCCTCGTCCCGTCCATTGGCTGCTTTTCGGCCAAAGAACATCTCAAAGGGGTTAGAGCCCCCAAAGAAGGCTGCAAAGGTAGCATGCGGGTCTCCATGGAATGTGTATGTATAGTTGCCCCCTTGTCCGTCAGTGTGCCCTCCACCTCCTCCACCACTTTTAAGACCTGAAAAAGGAGGAAAGCACTTTAAATATCTAATCTGGCAGTGATGGAATAATAACAATAAAAGCACCAATGATGCAGTGCAGTACCTCAAGTGCACTGAGTGTATTTTATTGCAGTATTTGCTTACAATAATTGTTTACATTATTCACAGCAATGTTAGGGTATTTATATTACTGAGTGTACTTGCATACATTTGTAAGTGTGCCATTGGGGTGTTAGTGCTACTGAGTATTCTTCATACACTTACATTGAAAGTATGTAGGTGTTACTGTGTGTAATTTATCATGCATTGTTAACAATAATGTTTGTGCTTCTGATTGCTTTATGCTTTGCAAATGGTTGTGCTATAGGACAGTTTCCCTGGTGAGAGTAACGTTGGTGTTAGAGCGTAACTTAGTGTACTTTACAACAAACAATTGAAGACCGTACTGGCTTTTTAATTCGTTCAATCCTGGTTCTATGTTGATTCCATTGAAAAAGTATAGGAAGGAAGCATTTCCTTTTTCAGTGGGATGCGTATGAGTAAGAAAAGGTGACGTGACAGATGAACGCTTCAGCCAATGATAGCTTCCGATGTCAGCTACTACAGAATCATGCATGTGACGACTGTCTGCGCATGGTGGCCACGCCAATACAATTGCTGAACGATAAATTAGAGTAGGCAGTCCCAATATGGTGAAAGAAATGGGACGCGATTAAATATCCACATGACAAAACAAATGCCAAAGAGCTTCGCCAAAACTAATATTAGCCTTTCTAATTCGGGCGCGGTTTGATATGCTACGATTTAACACGTTTAGCTATTTCAATATAGCCTACCGTATTTGTGCATCAGTGTAGACACGCCAGTAAGGTCTACGTGGTTTTATATGTCATTGTACTAACGGCATTATTAACATTGCATTAATATTAGCATACGATTCACTTGTAACAGTAACATGCAATGAGTAGACCTACATTATTGCATTTTCGTATGTGTAAGGTCGAGGAAGAAAAACAGCTACCTTCTTCTCCAAATTGGTCATATATTTCTCTCTTTTTGGGGTCGCTGAGAACGTCGTATGCCTCGGCGATTTCCTTGAATTTCTCTTCTGCGTTGGCTGCCTTGTTTTTATCAGGGTGCCATTTCAGTGCCTGCTTTCTATAAGCCTTTTTAATGTCCTCGTCCGCCGCCCCCTTCTGAATCCCCAATATTTTGTAATAATCCTTTCCCATTTTACTCTATGCGTCCCAAAAACATTCACAGAGGAAAATATGGTGTTTTGGCGCTTGTCAGGTGTTCACAGCACAACTCGTCACAACAAAATGTTGCGAATTTAAACTAAGAGCAATATGACACCTGATAATGTGTATTTTAGTCGGTTGCTAACACTTCGACGTTGTTTTCCGACCTCCCGTCACTCTTTAAATAGGCATCGCTCCCCCTGTGCTTGTGCTCACTGGAATTCATGAACTCTTTCTAGAAGGTAGGCTAAGCGCTGAAGCACGTCATTTCCTATAGAGCTTACTTTATGTGTATTTGAAAGTAGCTCGGACAGCAGTACTACGTACATGTCTCATTTGACCCGTTTATTTACAGAATTTGCCATAACTTGTCACATTTGATCTTAATTTAACCTAGGCTACATATAATTTGCCATGAAATAGGCTACCCTTTTAAAGTGCGTGTGTGTGTGCAGATCAGGACAGGACTGAAACCCTTCCCTTGATCTTCGGACACCAAGCCATGATGATGATGATGTGTGTGTGTGTGTGTGTGTGTGTGTGTGTGTGTGTGTGTGTGTGTGCGCACGCGCGCGTAGGGGGCATATAGGTACTTCATAATAGTGATTCAAACACTGTTTTTCTTTACGATGTCACTTTACTATTATAATCTGTCATAGGGCTCGGACAGCATGACAAATGACCTCTTTAGTAGGACAGACGATTCCACGCCGTCGAGCAGATCCTGGATGCAAGCTTGCGCGATAATAACTTCCCTCCATTCTTAGAAAACACAGACAAAATATAATAAAAATCTAACTAAACTGTGTGTGATAAACTAGGCTATACAATGTAACATGACGAGTGAAATAAACAAG
The DNA here is from genome assembly GCA_029718625.1 of Synaphobranchus kaupii. Lineage (NCBI taxonomy): Eukaryota > Metazoa > Chordata > Actinopteri > Anguilliformes > Synaphobranchidae > Synaphobranchus > Synaphobranchus kaupii. The sequence continues at coordinate 55,827,558 of CM056377.1, forward strand.
ATAAAATGGAAATAAATAACCTTACTCTTGCGACAATCTTGCGTTGCAGTGCCACCTGCTGTAGCCTATTAAACATTTAGTACGGACTGTAAAGGCCCCCTTCCACACCAAGAACTATAACGCATGGGTGAATATTTGGTTCCCGTACCTTTTAAGTCCTTGGGGTATATATATATATATTTATATATATATATGATTTTTCTTCTTTCTATGCTAAAATAGTCTTTGAAACTTTACCATCTCTCAATTATGTTTTTTTGTTACTTTTCAAAAGCATTTTAGGTCTGAATTTCACTGTTTTGCCCTTGTCCCACACCCAGACTTTTGAACTTCAACTATGAAAATCAATTTTGGAAATGTGAATAATTAGAAAATATTTAATGTACCTGACTAGAAAAAGAGTCAAATAAATGAAAACAATTTCAATATTCAATGTGTGCCAGTTCTTTCTATTCTTTTTTACACAAAATATAGCTGTCCCACAGTATCAGTGTCATTTCCACCAGACCACCACAACGAACAAATTTATCCTTAAAGGGGAATTCCACCCAAAAATTATGTTTGGTTTGTATAGAAAAGTAGCTCTCCTCCTGATTAAAATGAGCTCTCAGCCTGTAGTGAGAGCAGAGATATAGCCCCAAACTACTGCACATGTACCAGGTACTTGCCTTAGAATTAACTACAACAGACACAAAGCTTACAGTTAAGACAACAGGTTGCCACGCCCACTGAATGACGCTACAGAAGTGGAGGCCAAGGTGCTGGGCATTTTACTGCTAGTGCAGTGCCTGTCTGCAACGTTTAGAGACTAACACCCTCCCTAAACCGGGCGCGAGCGAGCGTCTGCGTCAGTCTGGGTTGTATCAAAATAATTGTATACCTACACTAGACACGTTCAGTAATCGCGCAATGGATTCATTAACATCGGGAGCGGGTCTTTTTCCCCCCAGCCAATTGGCGAAGGTGGAACTTGCAAAAGGACGTCTGGAGCGTCAAACAGGGCGAGCAGCATATGAAAAGCCAAACAGGTCAAAAACACGTGAAAATTACGTCTGGAATCACACGTTGTCGAAGCGTTGTCTACGTGTTGTCAACGTGTTGATTTTTCACACGTTGACAACAGGTTGATTATGTGATAATGTCCTTGTTAGAGCAGTGATCTTTAGCTAGGCTACCACTAGGTGGCATAACAAATCCAATTTTCTGGATGCAGCGGTAGGCTATTTGGAATGGATGAAACTATTAAGACAAACAGACAAAACCCAAATTAATTCATTCTTAAAACTAATGATCTTATCATGCTCTTCGAAATCATCTATGAACTCCTTTGCTACGATTTAGCCTAGGTAGTAGGTTAGGCTATGGCTGCAGATGTAGGTGGCTAGCCAAGTGGAGTGCATTAAAATCATATCTAGTATGGAAAACCTAGCCTATGAATGAGTAGCCTACCGCGCTCTGCGTTCAAGTGAGAATTACAGCGTTTGTCACGGGACCAACTTAGAGCAGTAGGATATCCTTAATACAGTCAGTCAGTCTCTCTCTCTCTCATATATATTTATGCTCTAGGTTGTTTTTTGGTTGTTAATGTGTAGCCTATGTTTCGTTATGTTATTTATATAGAAAATTAAATGTGGATTCATGTGTAGCCTAATTGTGTAGCCTATCATTTCTGCCTATTTTAAATGTAAAGTATTTTAAAAGTTGGTAGCAATGTTATAGGTTATGGCCTAGCCTATAATTTAGCGAACCACAATGTTAGATGTATACTGTAGGCTACATGCAACTAGGCCTACTTGTAGCTACACATAGGCTACAGACAGTTTTGTATATTTCGGGAGGAGAGGGGTGGAGGAAAGGAGGTGCGGAGTGAAGAATATTGGGATGCAGCCAGAGAAGAGTGCGCATGGCAAGGCCTTTTTACATAGGCTATAATAGGCAGCGCTGGACTGGTAATCTGGCATACCGGGCATTTTCCCGGTGGGCCGATGCACCTTGGGGCCGATATAATTAAATGTATAATTTTTTATAAAAAAATTGTTTGGCCAACGACCGGCCCATAAAGCAGGGACAGCGGCCCATTGGTTCATTTTCTATACTAACACTGGGCTGGCCCAATAACATCTCTTACTAGGCCCCACCCCTCCCCCTCTGTCCTCGTGTCAGATGCCGTGGCTCAGAGCCGAAAATCTGTGGGTGCAGAGAAGTTGCGGGCCAAAAAAAAAAAAATCTAGAGGCGGATGTCACCAACTGTGCAAAAATAACAGACATGTTTGCTGCAGGGGCTGCAGTAGCTTCAACATCTACAGTACCCGACATTGTGCAGCAACAGGTGGAACTTGAAGGAGGAGAGGTGGCTGGCCATGGCCACTGCCAGGCAGAGGAGCAGGCGTGTGACAGGGGAGCCGAGGAGGGACAGAGTGAACATGACAGGGCCAAGGGACAGAGTGAGCAGGAGCAGGAGGAGAGTGTAGTTGAAGCGGTAAGCATGGTAGCTTCATGATTAATGGACTCGCGGGGAGGGAGCAGGGAGGTAGTGTGTGTGCACCATGCCATGATGACGATGATGATGATTAATTCAATTAATGTCGATGATAATAAGATAAGATAACATAATCGTAACGCTATCATAAAGTGAGACCGTCACCTACTGCTGGTGGTCACTCAGTCAGTCAGTGTCAAATAGCGTAGCATAAGCTATTGGCATTGTTTTTGTAGCTAGCATAGTTCCCTAATGCAGTCGCAACTTCGGCTGACTATTCTAACGTTAACAAGCTAACATTATTTTGTCAGCATCGCGTTGGCTAAGACCACGTTGCTGTGAGTGACCTAGGTCCATATTGTATCATCATAATCTTATAATAAGATATTAGTAATATTAGGCTAAGGGTTCCCTTGATAAAGATGTGCAAAAAGGCTGTATAATATACAACACCTGTAGCTCTACTGTGCTAAAATGTATGCCTGCTTATGCCGACAGAAAAACAAAAAACAAAGTTGTCCTATATGTTTATTTTCAGCCAGGTATTGTAAGGGGGCGTGACGTGTGAGGTTCGAAGGGACCACACACAGCGGGATTCGAAAAAGCTCTAAGAGCCACTGAGATGGAGAGACCCCATCCATCCATCCATCCATCTTCAACCGCTTATCCGAAGTCGGGTCGCGGAGGTAGCAGTTCCAGCAGGGGGGCCCCAAACTTCCCTTTCCCTGGCCACATTGACCAGCTCTGACTGGGGGATCCCAAGGCATTCCCAGGCCAGCGTGGAGATATAATCCCTCCACCTGGTCCTTGGTCTGCCCCGTGGCCTCCTCCCAGCTGGATGTGCCTGGAACACCTCCCTAGGGAGGCGACCAGGTGGCATCCTTACAAGATGCCCGAACCACCTCAACTGGCTCCTTTCTACGCAAAGGAGCAGCGGCTCTACTCCGAGTCCCTCACGGATGACTGAGCTTCTCACCTTATCCCTAAGGGAGATGCCAGCCACACTCCGGAGAAAACCCATTTCGGCCGCTTGTATTCGCAATCTCGTTCTTTCGGTCATGACCCACCCCTTCATGACCATAGGTGAGAGTAGGAACGAAGATTGACCGGTAGATCGAGATCTTTGCCTTCTGGCTCAGCTCTCTCTTCATCACAACGCTGCGGTAAAGCGAGCGCAATACCGCTCCTGCTGCTCCGATTCTCCGGCTCATCTCACGCTCCATCGTCCCCTCACTCGAGAACAAGACCCGAAGATACTTGAACTCCTTCACTTGGGGTAAAGACTCATTCCCTACTTGGAGTAGACAAATCATCGGTTTCCTGCGGAGAACCATGGCCTCAGATTTAGAGGTGCTGATCCTCATCCCAGCCGCTTCACACTCGGCTGCGAACCGATCCAGTGAGTGCTGAAGGTCACAGACCGATGGTGCCATCAGGACCACATCATCTGCAAACAGCAGCGATGTAATCCTCAGCCCACCGAACTGCAACCCTTCTCCTCCACGACTACGCCTTGAAATCCTGTCCATGAATACCACAAACAGGATAGGTGACAAGGCGCAGCCCTGACGGAGGCCAACCCCCACTGGGAACGAGTCCGACTTACTGCCGATAACCCAGACACAGCTCTCGCTTTGGGTGTACAGAGATTGGATGGCCCTGAGTAGTGACCCCCTCACCCCATACTCCCACAGCACCTCCCACAATATCTCCCGGGGAACCCGGTCATAAGCCTTCTCCAAATCCACAAAACACATGTAGACCGGATAAGCATACTCCCAGGCCCCCTCTAGGATCCTTGCGAGAGTAAAAAGCTGGTCCGTTGTTCCACGACCAGGACGGAATCCACATTGTTCCTCTTCAATCTGAGGTTCGACTATCGGCCGGACCCTCCTTTCCAGTACCTTAGAGTAGACCTTCCCGGGGAGGCTGAGTAGTGTAATGCCTCTATAGTTGGCACACACCCTCTGGTCCCCCTTTTTGAACAGGGGAACCACCACCCCGGTCTGCCACTCCTTAGGTACTGCCCCCGACTTCCACGCAATGTTGATGAGACGTGTCATCCATGACAGCCCCTCAACACCCAGAGCCTTCAGCATTTCTGGATGGATCTCATCAACCCCTGGGGCTTTGCCACTGTGGAGTTGTTTGATTACCACAGTGACTTCCTCCAGGGAAATCAATGTTGATCCCCCATCATCCTCCAGCTCTGCCTCTACTACAGAGGGTGGATTAGTCGGGTTCAGGAGTTCCTCAAAGTGTTCCTTCCACCGTCCTATCACCTTATCAGTTGAGGTCAACAGCGTCCCATCCTTACTATAAACAGCTTGGATGGTTCCCCGTTTCCCCCTCCTGAGGTGTCGGACGATTTTCCAGAACCGCTTTGGTGCCGACCGAAAGTCCTTCTCCATAGCTTCTCCGAACTCCTCCCACACCCGCTGCTTTGCCTCTGCCACGGCTGAGGCTGCTGTCCTTCGAGCCTGTCGGTACCTTGCAACTGCCTCCGGAGTTCCCCAGGATAACATATCCCGGAAGGCCTCCTTCTTCAGTCGGACGGCTTCCCTGACCACCGGTGTCCACCAGGGTGTTCGAGGGTTACCGCCCCTTGAGGCACCTAAGACCTTGAGACCACAACTCCCAGCCGCAGCTTCAGCAATGGAAGCTTTGAACATTGTCCACTCTGGTTCAATGTCCACAGCCTCCACAGGGATGCCAGAAAAGCTCTGCCGGAGGTGTGAGTTGAAAGTCTCCCGGACCTGGGCCTCCTCCAGACGTTCCCAGTTCACCCGCACTACACGTTTGGGCTTACCAGGTCTGTCCAGAGGCTTCCCCGGCCACCTGACCCAACTCACCACCAGATGGTGATCAGTAGACAGCTCTGCCCCTCTCTTCACCCGAGTGTCCAATACATACGGCCTCAGATCCGATGATACGATAACAAAATCGATCATCGACCTTCTGCCTAGGGTGCTCTGGTACCATGTACACTTATGAGCACCCTTATGTTCGAACATGGTGTTTGTTATGGCCAATCCATGACTAGCACAGAAGTCCATTAACAAACCACCGCTCGGGTTCAGATCAGGGAGGCCGTTCCTCCCAATCAAGCCTCTCCAAGTTTCTCGATCGTTGCCCACATGCGCGTTGAAGTCTCCCAACAGGACTACGGAGTCCCCTACAGGAGCCCCATGTAGGACTCCATTCAGGGTCTCCAAGAAGGCCGAATACTCTGAACTGCTGTTCGGTGCATAAGCACAGACAACAGTCAGAGTTTTCCCCCCCATAACCCTTAGGCGCAGGGAGGCGACCCTCTCGCCCACCGGGGTGAACTCCAACGTAGCGGCACTCAGTCGGGGACTTGTGAGTATCCCCACCCCCGCCCGACGCCTCACACCTTGGGCAACTCCGGAGAAGAATAGAGTCCAACCCCTATCCAGGAGTAAGGTTCCAGAGCCAAGGCTGTGCGTAGAGGTAAGCCCCACCAGATCCAACTGGTAGCGCTCCACCTCTCGCACAAGCTCCGGCTCCTTCTCCCTCAGAGAGGTGACGTTCCACGTCCCCCAAAGCCCAGCCTCTGCCGCCCGGGTCTGGTCCGTCGAGACCCTCTATCTTCACTGCCACCTGTCTGGCAGCGCACCCGACCCCAGTGATTCTTCCCGTAGGTGGTGGGCCCGCGGGATGACGGAGTTACAGTGGTGATGGTTTGCCACGTTGCTTCTTCGGGCTGTGCCCAGCTGGGCTCCGTGGCATGCCTCGCTGACGGGTCCTCCTTCTGGGCCTGGCTCCAGAAGTGGGCCCCGGGCTTCCTCCGGGCAGGGTCACTTTACTCTTTGTCTGTTGTTCCATGGAGTCTTTTTGAACCATTCTTAGTCTGGCCCCTCGTCTGAGACCAATTTGCCATGGGAGTCCCTACCAGGAACACAAGGTTTCCAGACAACACAGCTCCCAGGTTCATAGGGGACGCACAAACCTCTCCACCACGATAAGGTGATGGGTTCCAGGAGAGGAGAGACCCCGTATTTGAGGGAATTTAAACGACAACTCAAATAACCTAGTTCCCACTCTCGACTGGAGGGAAATAATAAGGGAACTAGGAAAAAGGGGACGTAACAGAAATCGACCCGTATAACCAGGCGAACGTCACATGAGAGCAAAGAATCTCGAGCTCGGTAAACACAATGAGCTAACAACGAGATGCTAACGTGAAATGAGAGAAGGAGCTGCCTCGGAGGTAACACAAACAAAGGAACATAAATTAGAGCTAAGCAAAGGGAGAAAGCGAGAAGCGAAAAATAACGGCCCTACATCTCAGTAAGGGGGAGGATACGAGAAGGCGAAAGGAACAGAGATCTAACGTTCCATGGCTACTTTCATAGGCTCGCAGTCACACGCAAACATGTCAACAAAATCGCCCGGTCTCCCTGTAAGGAAAAAAAGTACCGAAAGGCGAACAGAACAGCTGTTCTGGACATTTGCCGGCTCAATGACTAACGCAAGCCTTGTAAAAAAATACACGCCCTGCCTCTCAGAATGGATAAACGTTACACTGAGTAACTTTTTTTTATGGCCCTTCAAACGTAAACAAACATTTATTTATTTATTTATTTATTTTGTACATCTTAAAGTATCTTTTAGCTCTGACAGAGGTCTTGATACAAGGAATAACAGTTTGTAAGAGCTAAAAATGAGTTTTAGACGTACTTAAAAGCCATTAAAGTTTTGTTTACATTTGTATTGTTTGTAAACATTAGAGCAAAACAGGCTTGTATTTTGAGTCCACGGCACTTACTACTGAGCTTTGTAGTGGTTTGGGGGAATAGTAGGCTACAGTAGGTACGCATATTTAAGGGACCGCAAGGATGGTGTACTGGTGGGTGGTGTCCGACCGATTGTGGTGGGCTGGTCTGGGCCAAAAATGCCAGGGCTGATTTTTTGTCCCTGTCCAGCCCTGATAATAGGGTGCATCCCAGTATTCTTCACTCCTCTCCTCCCTTTCCTCCACTCGTCTCCTACAAGGAAGCAGCCTATGCAAAATAGCCTGTACATTTCAAGTACAAGTATTTGCATGTACAGTATAATGTACCTGACATTGAGGTTTGCGTCGAGACATGAATTAATACATAACATTAAATTAAAACACAAAGATCCGTTTCCGGGGCACGGAGGAGACATTCCATGGCTTATACCTAGGCTACATTTTCATAATTACAATTATAATGTGACCAGTCAGAATAATAATTCAAGATATCTGACGATAGTAATGAAGTCAAAGATATCGCCATTTCTGTCACACGTAGGCTACCGAATATGACAAGCCATTTTAATCATTTATTAGCGCGTTTTTTTAATACCGGTTTTACATTAGCCTACAGATATCTGTATGCTAATTTATTGAATTATGACCTGTCAAAACGGTAATTTAAGATATCTGTAGCCTACATTTTGTCTAGGAGCCTCAGATTTTATAGGCTTTACTTTTGCCATATGAAGATGTCTGTTAGCAGAGATTGTTTACTCTGAACACACAGTGAAGTTATTATCCTTCAGTAATCGCAAATATATGCAAAATAACAGTAACAGGACTCTTTTTTTTTTTTTTTTAAATAGACAATCTACTTTGTCCACATTCATTTAGGATGTGTTAGAAGTAGGCTATGATTTTGAGATGTGCTTGCGAATGCAGTGAGTGAATGGAGTGTTTTCGCTAGCGTCGGTTGTCCGTTGTTATTTTCTGCAAATTGCAGCAGGCCTATATTTCTCAGGTATGCCTGTCATGGGTTATTGCTTAAATATTCAGTTAGCCTAGCTACTGCATCATTATAGAATTTATGGCAACAATAACATTGTGGCGTATAATCGTATTTGGATCAGAAATAAATCTGGCCACCACAGTTGTCTAGACTAGGCTAACTAACATAGAAGCATGTTTTATGATATTTGTTTATCCCACCCTTCCCAGCAAAAAATAATAGGCTAATAATGAATAGGCTACAATATGGATGCGACCCTGCTTTCTCCCATACCGTGTGTCAAAAGCCATGCTTCTCACTTGAACGCAGAGTAGTATATTCATTCTTGGTTTTCCATAGCTAGCCTCTAGTATTATTTAAAAGCAATAGGCTACGCGGAGGCAAGAACCACCACCAGACGTGAAGCTAGCTAACGTTAGATAGCCATCTAAACCGTAGCGAATTAGTTAATAGATTATTTTGAAGAGCATGATAAAATGATTCGTTTTAAGAATTAATTAGTTTGGGTTTTGTCTGTTTGTCTTATTAGTTTCATCCATTCCAAATAGCTGCCGCTGCATCCAGATACTTGAGAAAATTGGATTTGTTATGCCACCTGGTAGCCTAGCTAAACCACTGGATCACTGCTCTAACAAGGAACTTATCACAAAACATAACGTGATATTATCCGTAAGCGCTTCACCTGATACATACATATGGTTTTACGTCATTATTTGTTATAATTTTGAATTAGCCAAAAGAAAAAAAAGAATAAATAGGCTAGAACAAAAATAGAATCCTTAGCTTCTTCAGTAGTCTTGTCGTAGTCATCGTAGTCCACCCCTATGCTGACAGAAATGTTTTAACCCAAGTGCTGAGCAGCCAATAGCAAATTATGGCACTCACACGTTAAAAATTGGCTGCGTCCCAATCCAGTTCCAATATCATCCATCTGCAAACTGCAGGCGCTCACGGAACGCCCCTTCTTCGGGAACGCCTCTTCTATGGGAACGCCTTTTCATACGTCACGTCACTCAGAGGTCGTCCTCAGACAACTTTATTGTCTGGGTTACAGCTTAGTACACGCACACAAAAAACATCATAAACATAAAACAAAAACATTATAGATGTGCTGTTCATGATTGCGTTAGAGCAAATCAGTATAAAAGTGTTGTTTTAATGTTCAAGTAAACCTTGTAGGATTGCAGGGAAACAAAAACGGAGCAAGTCATTTTGTTTGTTGCAAAGCTATTTCAGAACTCCTTTGTAATACTGTTACAAACAGACCGTTAAAATATTATTTCCATGGCTCCGTGTGTTAACGTTACAAACGATTGACAACTCGGGTGCAGCCGAGTTACGTCACACACGCGACTCTTTTTAAATAGAATTTAAAGTGTAAGTGTATTAAATAGACGTACTTCAACTAACGTTTAAGGATGTAAGGTTAATGTTAGTTGTCAACCTTAACAAAGTATCCAATTAACCTTTCATTAGTTACCAGTAGTAGTAACAAATCTATTCTTAATGTATTTTATCCAAACAGGCTAATACCAAATACACGACCTAACAAATAGCAGGCTAATAAAATTATCAAAACAGGGATTAAACTTAGTTAAGTATTTTTTTGTGTTCTTATATTGGCATTAAATAATGCAGCTGTTATTAATTGCTTGTAGATTCAAGCTACCATTAATTAATGATTTCTAAATATTACAGCATGAGCTAAACTGAACAATACAGTACTTTAATGGTTCATCATTTCAATAAAGGTAGAGAATTGACTCAACCTTGAGTAGGGTATAACTGGGCACCAAAATGGGAGAGAGAAAAAAAACAGGAAGCTGAGGCTAGAGGCATGGAGGAACCACCACGGCGAGGCACGGCTGGTTAGGGTGGCGAAGTGATCGCAAGGCAGATTTTTAATCTTTTAATCAGCCACTCTCAGGTGGAAGCGATTAGCTGGACCAGGGGTCGTAACAAACAGATTATATATATATATATATATATATATATATATATATATATATATATATATATATATAAAATACACACACACACACACAGAGCAAATCTCTTTTCAAGTTGTATGACATGTTTGATAATAAAATATTTTCTTGTATCATAACAAGAAAACAAAGTGCTTCAGCAAACAAACAAAACAGAATTATTTACAGTGAATGGATAACAATATACAAAACATCAAAGCATAGCAAGTTATTATTACTATAATATAAAAATTGTAATAACAGATTACAAAACAAAATAAAAAAATAGAGTGGATCTCTTTTCAAGTACTATAGCACAACGTGATACTATATATATAAGATTTATGTAGTGAATGGATAACAATATACAACATAAAAAGAATCAGAACATAGTAAATATAAACAGGATGTTTTTTTTGTTTTTTTTAAAGATTTTATTAAAAAAAATTTTGACAACAAAGCAGGTTGTTCTGGTGTTGGTGGAGAGGCACGTTCTGGGTGGGGGGGGGGGGTTGGGGGGGGCAAGCCAAAAGGAACAGAAGAGAATGAAAACAGTTAATAATGGGTGAGCAAACAGTTTGGGTCCAACAAATGCACAGTAAAGTAGTGGACAGCACTGCTATTGATAGCACAGTGAACTAGGAAATAGAGAAATGTGTGAGTGAAGACAATATCAAGTAAGCAAATAGTAGAAAACCTTGCCTTCTTGGAGCTTTATGTAGCCCACTCCTCCATGCAGGACTGTGAGCACAGCCCTGCATATTTTGGCTCAGAGTAGAACCCCTGGCAAATCCCTCTTCTTCCGTCACCGAAATATCCTACAACTCGGACATAAAACAAAGGGATGCACAAAAATACTAGTGTCAATTCTTAATTAAAGGATTTAAACTCAACTGGGACTGGTTACAGCCCATATCTGATGATTTTAAAACATACTGTAACTCTATTAATCTAATTCAGTTGATAAATTCGCCTACTCGCCCTAATCTTAACCATCCAGAGAGATCTACACTAATTGATTTGATTTTGACTAATGTTCCTTATACATACTCTGCTACTGGTGTCTTCTGTAATGATTAAAGTGACCACGGTGCTGTTGTTGCTATTAGAAATACTAAGATCCCTAAGACAAAACCATGCTTTGTTCAGAAGAGAAATCTGAAGCGTTTTGTTGAGCAGGGTTTCTTACACAACTTGTTTTACTTTGAATGGAAAAGGATTGAGTTTATTCCTGATGTTGAGACTGCCTGGGCATTCTTTCATGATGGCTTTTTGCAAATTATGAATAAACATGCCCCCTTCTGTAGGTACAGGGTGAAAAGTAGGGATAACCCCTGGTTTTCCCCTGAGCTATCAGGTATATTTCGTGAACGAATTCAGTCTGGGCTAAAGCTAGGAAATCAGGGTCTGATGCTGATTGGCTTCGTTTTAGGCAGTTACGAAAGAAATGCTCCTCTCTTATTAAGAAGGCCAAGTCAGAATTTTATTTATCTGTTACTACTGAAAATCTAAATCCTCAAAAGTTTTGGAAGGCTATTAAATCTATGTCTGGAAACTGTAAGTCTGCAGATTTACCATCATGTGTAATGAAAAACTCAGTTCCTGTATATGACATATCTGAAATTTAATTGTTTTACTTACTCTGATTCCCTGACTGTTTGCTCATCTTGTGAGCCATCGTGAGCTTCTGATTTAAACGTTCCAGACACTTGGGTCTCTGTACTCCTAACCTTTCTAAAAAGGTCAGCATGTGTCTGAAACAAATGCCACTTTGCCACGGATTTGTGCAAACACGAATTCCTAGGCTTTGAACATGGGCAGTGCCAAGTATTCAATTTTCTGTCATAACACACCATGACTCTGCCAAGCCTAGAATAATAGGAAATCCGTGGTTCCCATACTGACACATACAGTTGTGACTTCCCATTGGATTGATCTTCTCCAAAAACCTCTTTGCTTAATGGGGCTCCCTCTGCCTCAGACGTCCACTTTTGCTTTAGGCACCGATTTTTCGTGTCCTCGCTGAACCATTTAGTCTTGACCATTTCCCTTAAAATGTCTTCATTTAGAAGTACATCTGTCTCTGTGGAAATTGGACAGTAGGCCAAAGACTTCACATGGCAGCACTCAAAACCCATCAGCCCACTCCTTCTAGAGAATTCCGATGCACGTTTACATTTTTCCAGCTCGCAGCTTGTCTGATGCCTGTCTCCCCATGTGCACTTCTGGACATGAATTGCATGTCTAGGTCCTCTGAATGTTCTGGCTACAGCAAAAATGCCCCTTTTTCGGTCGATGCATACTGATGGAAGATGTGAGTGAGCAGTGATGTCCGGATTTGAAGATGAATGTTTTCGCTTTATGTGTGTTTTAAGGTTTTTTTTATTCAAACGCAAATTGCAAAAACAGCAGGTGGCTTGGGTTTGCCTTGATCGGAGCACCTTTAAAGTAGAAGAATGGCTGGGGGCTGCAGGGAGGTTGGTGGTTGTAGAGAAGCTTGGGTTTGCAGGACAGCTGGAAGTTGGAGGCAAGGTTACTGTTGAGGGGCTTGGGGTTGCAGGCAGGTTGATGGTTGGAGGCAAGGTTACTGTAGAGGGGCTTGGGGTTGCCGGACGGCAGGAGGTTGGAGGCAAGGTTACTGTAGAGGGCCTTGGGGTTGCAGGCAGGTTGATGGTTGAATAGAGGCTGGGGGTTGTAGAAGGGCTGGTGACTGTAGGGGGGCTGGAGAGGCATTTATTAAGATGTGCAATGAAACCTTTCTTGGTGATAATTATTTTGGGGCAATAACAGCAGTGGTAGTGGCTGCTGCCCACACAGCTTAGACTGCACTTGTATATGGAATAGCCTTAAAAACAGAAACAAAAACAAAATATCACATATACATGAACAGAATACATATACATATCACATATACATGAAGAATGCATGAATATTAGAAGATAAATAAAATAAACAAAACTAAATCAAATAGGCACAAGAAGTGCCAATTCAGCAGTATTGAAGAAAATAAAATAAGCATATTGGCATTGGTTTGCATAGCACATTCACCTAGATATAGGGACATTGTTGCACACAAATAATGTCTATGAGCTGTTAAGTGATTGTGTGATGTAATAGTTGTAGCAAAAACAATTACACATTCCTATGGTAACGACAAGGTTTCTACACAATCTATAAAAGGGGACCAACTAATTATAAACTTTTTCCGAGACCTGATATTGTTATGTTTTAGCTCTTCTAATGGAAATAATAAAAGCACATCCTTAACCCAGTCTATGAAGGAGGGGGTGCAGGGGTGAGGGGGGGATATCTGTTCCTCCCATGAACTACTCAGAGAACGTGTGTCCTAGAGTGTAAAATATCATATAAATTAATGCTATGGTTAAACTGACAATAAGCCATTTCCTCCTCAACACTTCAACAAGTAGCCCATCAAATGCAGTGATTTGTTGACTTTATTATAATATTAGAAATCTAATTAGATATTCAACACTCTTATTTATTTAATACTGTTAATACACAAAATATTAAGGTTACCTCCATGTTTGACTGAAGAATTGTGGGTCTGTAGGTGGGCCACCATATTGGGGTATTCCCCCACCCTTGGACAAAAAGGGCATTTGTAGCCATGATCCGTCTTCAGCAGTTGACATGCAGTGACATGGGGCTACGGAGCAAAAGTAGCAATAGCATAATAACGTTATCCAATCAATTACATGTTACATTAGCTAGTTATACATATAACATAATCCTACTATCCTACTATAAAATGAGCAAAACTTTGTCCCATGTCAATAAGTTGTTACATCAAACACGAAGTATCAAAAGGATTCTCCGCCATTAACTAACGTTAACGTTAGGCTAACGAGTTGTTTGCCATTATCTAGGCTAACAGCTAGTTAACAAGACCAATGTACACGGTCAGTTAGCAAAAATCAATAACATCAAACTGACGGTTTTGTAAAACCTTTGTACACCAAGTCGCTTGCCGTTTCACGCTGCGCCATTTTTTATTTTTCTGAGTGACGTCCTCTGAGTGACGAGTTAGGCGTTCCCATAGAAGGGGCGTTCCCAAAGAAGAGGCGTTCCCGAAGAAGAGGCGTTCCCGAAGAAGAGGCGTTCCCGAAGCACCTGCACACTGCAGATAGACCCTTCTCGTTTTTGCTCCACCCTCGTAAACTTCACTTGCAAACTTCACTTGGGGGAATCCCCTTTGAGACCAGGATGTACCCTCTGTCTCCATTTTAAGTGTGAGTCCAATCCGTTAGAAAGCCAAGTGAAGTTTGTGACATAGCCCCTTCACCCTCAACTTTTCTCAAGTGAACGAGTCTGCAAAAGAGCAGACTCGGCAAACTCATATTACCCACAATTCACATCGAACGTCCTATTCAGTGATAATCACGTTAATGCTTATCGCGGTATTATACATACAGAATGGAAAAGACGGTGTTTAGGCTAATAAATACAGGTTAATCTAGTAGTTTGCTATTTTGTATTTCATAGTTTAGCAAATTGCGTTATGCAGCAACAGAGTAGCGTACTGTGGAATGTAGGCCTACCAGGTTCTCTGTAGTTAATCTGGCTTTTAAACATATTATTAGGCTACTCGTCTCTCAATATTTTTCAGTAGGCTATAATTTGCCAGTTAGCCTAACAATTGAATTTCTCAATAACCAAGACGAATAGGTAAATAAACGTGTGCAGCATTTTATTATATTCACATTTGTGCTGACGCAAAATGGGTTAATAGCCTATGTCATGGTAAGTGATCAATGAAGAGCACATATTTGTGTAAATTCGCTTTTCTAGCTTGAAAGCATGCATTGCGTTCAATGCTGGTTCCAGCAATATAAGAGGTTTTCCTTTTTAAATGTATGCTTTCTAATGTTTAAATCGTTTTGACTAAATCGAGTGCCGTCTTAAATTAATGACATTCTTTAACGTGATGAGGAGAAAACGCAATGCAAACGTGTAACTCAGAGAAAACGTTGGGATTTTTTTTGCCAGTAATTATTCAGAATTATTGCCACCCTTATTAAACAATCTCACGCTAGTTATCTCTTTGTCATTGTCATTTGTTAATCATTATAGGCTACATAATTGTTCTTGATTATTCAGGGAATTTGTTTGATTGACATAAGCAAGAAAAATAAACGGAAACAGGTTGAGAATATGTTCGGTTTAAATGCTTTATTCCAGCGTATGGGCTGTCCTACATATTTAATGCTGCACGATTTTATGACACAAATAAATATGCTAGCCCACAAAACTTGCTGTATTTATTGATAGGCTATTTGTTATTCAGCAAATCAATTGCTTGACTGATAATCAATGTAAACAGGTTGAGAGTTTCATCCGTTTAAAGGTAGGCTACGGTGACAGACATTTTACATGATCCACGATCCCACGATGCGCCACTGTGCAGCAGCATGGTTATAACTTCCGAGAGATGGGTGAAGTGTGTCTCAATTCAAATAACCCGCTCCGCCCTCGCTCCCTCCCACTCGCTAAACGCAAGTGTATACTCCTGTTTTATTGGCATGTGCGTCACATCCTCCCAAGTGAAGTTTACAAGTGAAGTTTACGAGGGTGGTGCAAAAACTGGATTGGGACGCAGCCATGGACAACTGGCCAAAAAGGTGAAAAACACGTGAAATTATGGAACGCCGTTTGGGCCAAAACCTGTATTTTGACGTCCGCATTAAGATGTCAAATTTGTTCATCTTAAGACGTCCATTTTGAACATCTTAAGGCGTTTAGACCATTAAGGCTTCCATGCTATTGGTTGGCATCAACATACCCACCCCTTTTTGAAGTAGGGGCTGCGTAACCAGAGATTTACCCACCCCTTTTTTACGTAGGGGCTGCGTTGAGAACCACAGCTTATATTTAAATGTACAGTGCTCCAGCCCTTTTGGGTTAGTGCATTATCAACATTGGCCAACTACATGGGCATTTCACAAAACTTAAACTGCGCATATAAATAGAAGTGACTCTAGTCAGGGATTTAATTAGTATATACCAACATTTGTTCTTCCAGCCAACAAGACAAGCCGAGCATGCCAAACTATTCAGTCTCATTACCCAGATAGCAAGCGAACATTGAATCGACGTAGATTCAATGTGGAATTCCGACGTTGATTCAACATAAGTTTGCTCATCGAGATCACGTTGAATCAATGTCAGAATACCGACAAATATTGAATAATCAAGGTTAAATATTAACATGATATTTAAAAGTTTTAATGTTTGTCACCATCACTGACTCACTCCATTAGCTAACTGAACTAGTTAGTCAGTCGTAACTGTAGCCTAAATAATTTGCCTAACGTCATAAATTGCTTTGCCAGCTGAACACATGAAATGGATAAAAATACAACTTAATTGCAGTGAGTGTACTGTGGGCGAAAAAATAAACAATTTAGATGATTATTCAATATTTGTCGGTATTCTGACGTTGATTCAACGTGATCTCGATGAGCAAATTTATGTTGAATCCACGTCGGAATTCCACATTTAATCTACGTCGATTCAACGTTCGCTTGCTATCTGGGTAATTAAAGGGAGAAAGTTGCGCACCTCTACTGGGGAACGGGGATGAGTGCAGACACCAACCATACACCATGGAGAGTGTATTCTTAATACCTGCACCTTGCAGACAGATATGCATTTAGGGAGGTTGTAAATGAATCATGAATGGTCTCCTCCGCATTCATTAAAGAGTGATATTTAATTAAAAACATATTATGCTCAAACTTTATTTGCATAGCCACCAGAGCGTGTGAGTGGAGTTGAGCAAAAAAACTAGTGTTTTTGAATCAAATTATTTCAATAATCTGGACAGCTCATGCTATTTATTCACCACAATAAGAAAGGATGATAGCCGATAGCCTAAACGAATGCGATTGTGACCAATATTCAACAAAGGGATTAGTATCCACAAATTATGGAAAGTTTCTATTTTAGATTTAAATAACAAGGAATACAACAAAAATACTCAAATGTGTGTGTAATGCACACGTTGTCTAAAGAAAAAAACTGTTATAGCCTAATTATAGGGACAATTACTGAAGGAAAACAGAAAAATAGTAGGCTAACTAGGTTATCACCCTTATGCATTTAGGCCATGGGAAAGGAAGGAATCATGGCGACAGTGAAACTTTGTCCAATAATAGCCTGCTTTAATGAATAAAATCACAACGGGTGGTCAAAGTGGGGATTTGAACATTTATAGCCACAATGTAACATAATAGCCACAATGTAAAATATAATTCACACCACCATTACATAAAAAATACCCCTTGGCTGCACTAAAAATTTCACCAGGCTATGCAACTTTGAGTAAATCATAGTAATCTCGGGAAATGTCTAACTTATTGCCTTTTGCGATTGTTGAAACGAATGCACAAGTCACCTGGAAGCAGCGAGGAGAGCCCTAAATAGTGTAGCAGTATACCGACACATGTGTAGGCCTATGGCTAACCCACTGTCTCAGTAGCCTATGTGCCAACTTTGTGAAATAAAATAAAATTACACAATAGCTCCTACAGCTTTCATCCTCAAAAGCCTGGCAACTGTCCTGATGCTAATAATTGGATTTGGCTCAACGTATTTTGCAGTAGGTGACTGAGCTACACTTGTCCATTGCTTTGTGGATAGTGTTATGCTTTCACTCCCGTCCTTTTGTGTCCCGTGTTTTACTTGTTCCCTCTCGTTTCGTGTTTGTATTCCTGTTCGTTTCCCTCGTGCTGCAGACTGGGCATGGTTTTCCCTTTCGTGTCTCTCTGTTCACCACTCTGATTCCGCCTATCCCTTCCCACCTTTCCGCATACATTCGCACGCGGCACCTAATTGATACCTGTTAACATTTGTATTTAGTCACCCGGTGTTCTTTGTCCTGTGCCAGTTCGTTAAGTCTCTTTGTGGTAACACTCTGGTCTTTGTCTCGTGGATATTTAGTATCTAGTCCTGTCTTGCCTGACTTAAAAGCCTCGCCTTGTGTTCAGCGTTTACTCGCTAGTCCTGCCCTGTCTGGTTTGATCAGCTCTCGCCTGGAACAGCGTCACCACGCTGGTCATCCTGTCCTGCCTCGCTGTACTAACTCTGTTCTGCTCTAGTCTACCAGCCTGCAGCTGTTTGTCTGTATCCTGCCGCTGTAGTTGCATCCAGCCGGTGCTCCAGCTCAGCTACCCTGCAGCTTAGCGTGCCCCCTGCGTGTGCCACTGCTTACGCCAACCTGCTGCTGGGTGTGCATCCAGCCGGTGCTCCTGCCCTGCTCCCCGCAGCTGTTCGTGCCATTCCACTCTGCCCTGTCTCCCGCTTCCCGGTCCTCCTCTGCTCATCCAGCCCGGATTCCTGTCGCCACCCAGTCCCTGGCCTCTCCCGCTCCTGCTCATCCCCTGCCTCGTCCATTCCTGGTTGTCTGTCGTAATTAAATATTCTCCCTATGCTTCCGGAGGGATTCTGAGCGAAGCAAATAAATTATTTGAAGTATCTCTGAAACTTCCTGTGTGTGAGTCGTGCATTTGGGTCCAGTTCATACTCGGAACGTAACAGATTATGAAAACATAACGGTAGGCAAATTAAGATACAGTTAATGGCCTAATAATTACAGTACTGTGCAAAAGTCTTAGGCATTCTGTAAAGCGAAGATGCTTTCAAAAATAATGAAATGTAAAGTTTCTAAATATCAAACAATTGACTATAAAGAGAAGTAAACGGTAAAAAACTAAATCAAATCAATATTTGGTGTGACCACCATCTGCCTTTGCATCAATTCTCTTAGGTACACTGTTAGGTACACAGTTTTATAAGAAAATCAGCTGGTAGGTTGTTCCAAGCATCTTGGAGAACTTGCCACAGTTCTTCTGCAGACTTTGGCTGTCTCGCTTGCTTCTGTCTGTCCAGGTAATCCCAGACAGCCTTGATGATGTTTAGATCAGGGCTCTGTGGAGGCCATACCATCTGTTGCAGAACTCCTTGTTCTTCTTTTTGCTGAAGATAGTTCAATAAATGTTTTGGAAAATGAATGTTTGGAAATCGAAAATGTGCTCTTTTCTACTGACAAATAGAAGACAAAAAATAAACATCTAAAAAATGTATATAAAAAATCTAGGGTGCCTAAGAATTTTGCACAGTACTGTATATTAATAGGCTACCTTGCAAAACTGACTAAAAAAACGTAGCCTACAACTGGCCAGCTAACAAAATTAGGATGTCGCCTTGATATGATATCATATAAACACCCTAGGGTGTTAAATATACACCACCATTTTTTGCTGTGCACGAGACTTGATGCGGACATAAACTGTAAAGAAAGCAAAGAGAGAAGATGGACGATTGTAGATTGATCTATTAAGTAGAGAAATACATTGAGCTGTATGACACGGGATTATTTCTACAGGGACAATATAAAAAAAGAAAGCTTGGAATGCAATTGCCTCGGCTGTTGGAGCAGATGGGAAGTATTGTTTTTTTATTGTGCTGAAGTTTACGTGCAGTTGTTTAGACTACGTTTTTTTTCCGCCAAGTTTGACACTTGATTGTCAATACTTGATAAGCCTATATAACCTATTCTTATTTATTTGGCAGTAACAGATGCAATGCTTATCCATGCCCACTGAAGTGATAATACATGTTTAATGTAGTTTTATTAACCGATGTTCATATGGATTTAAAATGAATATCAGCGAAGCGAGTAGGCTATTATTTAACAATAACAACAAGATATTATAGGTTGGTGATTATATATTAACTCTGATTTAATGACATGGTTATTAGCAAACTCCTCTTTGGATAGATATATTTGTTTGGCCTAATAACTGGCCTGAAAAATATTGCATTTTTAGTAAGGTAATTTATTACATGACACTGGGGAAGGCATATAAGTTACTTGTTGTAAGCTACTGTATGGATATATAAAATAACACAAAGCATCGTAATTGTTTTTTGGTGTGTGATGAATGTTTTTCCATTTTATTTCAGGTAGGTGGACAATTATAGCCTACAGGAACAGAAAATAATAATAATTAAAATAAATAGGCGCATATATAGGCTATACACACCCACATACAAATGCAAACATAACAACACACAGTGTTGGTCCGAATTCAATCCCGTAAATTCAATTCTTCGCTTCTGGTGCGCTCGGAGCGCCAAGAAAAATAGACTCAACGCCAAAAGTATCGCAAGCGGAAATGGCGCTTCACAGCACACTCGGCTGGTATGTTCTTTCTGGTAGGTTACAATGGACGACGAAGTGAAGCGGTCGCGTTTCCGCGTGCGCTTCGCTTGCGGTGTGTTCCAGGCCTGAGCCTCTCAGACTGGCCTGCAGAACCTTCTCCCGCTGCACGGTCGGCTCCTCCTTATTTCCGGTTCCAGAGGCGTTCTCTCTATGGCTCTGCTTATTGGATACCACAGTTCTTATATAGTTCTGTGGCTACAACCTTCGAAGATACAACGGTATCACTTGCGTGCATATGTCCTTATTCCCGTAGCTAGCACATTCTTGCCCGTTACTAGCCTGCTGGCCGTCTTGGATCTCACAAGCAAAGCCAGGCTGTACCTCGCGCTCTATGTGTCTGTGCGTGAAAAGTCCATAGGTATAGTTATTTGGTAGGTACACAAGTGGCCACGGGAGTGCGCAACAAGGGATTTTCTTGTTGCTAAATCGACTCTTTCATTCCGGATACTGAACTGATGCTTGATATGTAATGGACATGTACAGTGTAGTTAATAGACACAACTGCAATTTTAAAATGGAAACATATTTTTATGCGTGAGAAATGAACGTTTATAGTGAGAGCGTGAGAAATTACCAAATTGCGTGAGTCTCACGGTCATTGCATGAGAGTTGGCAGCCCTGGTTGCAGGAATGTCCCCGAATGTCCCATGAATGTTATGAGCACAACGTCATATCATAGCCGGATAGGGATGTTGCTTGAATGTCCCCGAAAAATTCTAATTAAATGTCATATTGTAACCAAACAGTGACCTTTCTAGGACTTTAATAACATCCTAGTAATGTTTTTAGGACATCCCTAGGGAATGTCACATCATAACTTTGAGAGGACTAAAATGGTACGTCCCTAGGACGTCCACTGTTTGCTGGGTGGTTGAACGACTGCTGTTCTGTAGCTACACAGACAGATAACGTTACACACAAATATGGCCAACTTCTGGATGAGAGACTGTGAGGACCTGCTAATTGATTTGTGGTCAAACAAAATCTGTCTTTATGATTGTTCAAGTAAAGCTTATTCAGGTCGCAATATGAAGGCAAAAGCTATCTTCACTCTCAGTCCCCATCCCTGTTTGTGCTCCGTGTTTTCACCATTTCCTCACGTTTCTTGTCTTGTTTTTACATTTCCCTGTCTGTCTTTCTTGTTGTGCAGGCTGGGTGTGGTTTCCCTGCTTGTTTCGCCTAATTCACCCTCGCTATTGCTCTGCCTATCACATTCCTTTCCCCGTTTGCATTCCTCACGCCTTTGTCTCCGCTCAATCACTCTTGCATACATTCTCACGCTGCAATCACTCATTAGCTCATTGACTTCACTATATATTCTCCTGTTGTTCTTTGTCTGGTGCCAGTTTGTTAAGTCTTGTTCGTTGTAACTCTGGTCTTGTCTAGTTTTGGAATCTAAGTCATAGTCTTGCTTTGTCTTGCTGAACTAATGCTTCACAGTCTTGTTTTGTCTTGCTGAAATTAACACTTTATCTGATATCCGAAAGACGGCATCCCCTACAGCACAGTTTCCCCATCACTGCGGCATTGGGGTTTATTTGACCAGAGGGAAGACTGCCCCCTACTGACCCACCAACACCACTTCCAGCAGCAACTTAGTTTTCCCCAGAGGTCTCCCATCCAAGTACTAACCAAGCCCACAACCTGCTTAGCTTCAGCCATTCAGCAGGCGCAGATTGCATAGTGGTATGGCTGCTGGTAAAACATGTTCTGATAGTTTTACACCTTTTACATAATTTTCTTGTACGTATGCTGGTTTCTATTTTACCTTTAATACAATGGGAAAAGATGGATTTGCTTTGCTATTGTCTGTCAAAGTGCATTCAGTTTAGATGTGTAGGTTTGTAGGGGTGAGGAAGCTGTAATCTGTGAATATTGCCAAATTCAATTATTGTTTTTCTTTCAATGTATTGTTTTGAGATATTGAAAATGCAGAATGCTCTGTGAGAAAGTAAATTTGCATAAAAGTGGAATCGCCAGTATAGTTAAGTATCAATAAGGCGTTTTTTAGTGTGACTCCCACTCGTTAAATTGGAAGAAACTATTGGAATTTTGGATTTTGCATCATATTTTAATAATTGGTGATGAGTGTGAATTTAGGCTGTTAAAACCAAGCGTCAAAAATAGCATTGCAGTTTGTTTTCCTAGACCACTGTTTTTAAAAATAAATTTTTTAGGAATGCCCTTTTGGACCATTCTGTTTTGAACTCTGAAGCGTGAGTCTACCCAAATGCAAGCATATACATTTTCAGAATTACAGCATGTGAAGCTTGTCCAGAATTTGTTCCCAGGAAAGTGTGCATTTTTTAAATCCTCACTCAGATCCCATATCATTTAAAATGCTAGAAGTTTAGGGTTCAGATGGCAAGTGAAGTTAACTCAAATCCTGTTACTATCAATATCATGTTTCAACATGTAGATTTCAAGTAGTGGCTTTTCTAAAGAGCTCCAGAAAGTGTAGACAAAGTTGTGATGTTAATTTGATCTCTGACTTGCCATTGTTTCAGAATCAATAATACTGGAGGCTGATGAATTCATAAATTAATGACTGAATTGTTACTGATGGCAAACAGTGGAATATTTAATCTTTGCAGTGTCACCCAGAACTTGCACCTTCTGCTACAGTAACCATGGTAAGCATTACCTAAAGACACCAGTGTTTGACCTATGAATTATTTTGTTTCAATTTGTCCCTGTAGAAAGGAAATGTGGAGTATTTGTTTTGGAGAAACTTTCAATAGTGATTACAATCAGCCTTCTCTGTTCAGGCTGTCACCTGACTTAAAAACACCTAGACATAGCAACAGCATTCATATTTATCAACTTAATTTTGTATTGAACATTAGTGATGCAATGGCATTATTCTTTTCAGAGAGACGTTAGTTATTTCTTACCTATTCCAGATGTATATTCTCACGACGAGCAATGATTTAGAATTAATTTTTTTGCATGGGTCAATGACATGACTTGATTCTTTTGTGTCCGAATTCATTACTTTCCTAAAAACAATAATAAAAAAAAACATGTTATATATCAAATTGCACTACAATATCTCCTTTATGATAAACCCTTCTCATTTTATTGAAATTCAATTTATTTTTCGAATTTTGGTGTTCTAAAGTCCCAAAATGTCAGGTGGTGCGACCGTCCAAACATACATGCAGAGAACAAAACTGCAATAAAAAGGATAATTTTCTCAATAAAATTCCTAATCAAATAGTTTGGCATGATTTTATGTTAGATCGCTTATAAATGACGGAAAGTAGTTTAACAGTCCTATTTCAAAACTATTCTATTACTTAAAAAACCTTTGTCCGAGAAATTGACTTCTCCAAATGTCATTTTATGTACTGTGCCTGTAAGAAAATGATGCAACAGGGTGTGACATCACACAGAAGACCCCACAGGACCCCTGTCATGCAGTAACATGGTTAATAACTCCCACAAATATTACATAATTTGACGTTTTTGAGTAATGGTGAGGTTGGTTCAACTTACCATGTCAGGTGGTATGACCCCTGGCAAACTATGAAAATGAGTTTTTCTTCAGAAAATGTGTATTTGATTGAAAACATATATGTACAACCTTGAGTTCAAGGACAAAAATGTACGTATATAGGTGACCAAGTTAATTCCTGTTAGATTTTAATTGAGTTTGAAAAGTCAGGTGGTGCGACCAATATGTCAGGTGGCGCAACTAGAATTACACCTAAACCAATTGAAAAAAATGATGTTAATTAATGTGTTTGAAGATATTAAATACATTTTCTTAAATATATACATCTTTCTGTATGATATTAAGTTGTTTGAAGGTGAAAAAGTCCTACTCTTAAAGAATATAGGACTATATAACCAAAATTGCTACTCAAAGTTGCATATTGTACCCTTTAAGTTATTATTTTTTCATTCATTTTTGTAGATGCCATTATCAAGCAAAGAAAAAACATGGCATACAGATAGTTAAAAAAATTATACAGATGCATTTCATTATTGAAATGTGTTCCTTGAGACTTCATGTTTCAGTTTTACTTTTAAAGCATTGATCAAATGTTGTCTTGTTGACATTACCATTGTGGCAGTATTGTTTTAAATGTTGAATGTGCAGTATTGTTTTGAATGCTGACCTGAATGAAATGTAGTCATCATTATTGAAATGTGTTCCTTGAGACTTGATGTTTCAGTTATATTTTTTAAGCATTGATCAAATGTTATCTTATTGACATTACCATTGTTGCTGGCCTGAATTAAATGTAATTGTATGATTAAGTTCCAGTATAAAATGCTCAGGTTTCAAATAAAAGCCAAATGAAACCAGAGTAAAATGCATTTACATATCCTTCTTTTTATTTAGTGAATTTCAATCGTTATTGAGCACAATGTCAGGTGGCGCGACTGGTCATGGTCAGGTGGTGCGACCAAGTAGCAGATTCCCGTGCTCCGGAGCAGTACTAAAGCAGATCCATTCACTGCCAAACTAAAATAATTATGCAGCACATTCATTCATTAAACATGTCATTTAAATACGTAAGTTGTCCTGACAGAATTCATGTTCTTGCTTTTAGTCAAGGCTCTGTTTACTCATGCAGTATTAATTAATGTTTTTTACTGATCTTATCTGAAATTCTGTTAATAGTTCCATGCTGAGTATTAAATCATTTATCGCTATCGTAAATATATATTTTAGATATTTTAGCAAATACTTTCATACTGGTGGTTTATAATATTCCAATCTTTGAAAAATGTTAACATTAATTGTTTGATACAGTAACTACGTTTTTTTTTCTTTGCGTCAAGTTAATTTTGGTCCATTCATTTGCATGTATTTGATATATGGACATAAAGGGTTCCAAAGTAAAGTGTTCAAAGTGAATCTGTTGGGGGAAAGTACAAATGTTAACTTAATTTGGAAATGTGGACAGGGTGAGCATACATCAAGAGAGAAAATTGTTAATGGTTTTCAAAGTAAATTTTTGTTAATAACAATTGTTCAGCATTATTTCTCTTGTTGTTCAAAAATAAACATTTATTGCTGACAAATTTGGGCCTTCAATGCAATTGTCCAACTGAAACATGCTTTCTTTTTAAAGTGCATGCAACTTGTATAATATACATGTATTGTGGAAAATTAAGATGTGTGCAATCTAAAGTAATTAAATGTGACACGGACAATGCAAAGACCTGAGGAAACTGGTGGAAGATTAAGTGGTGCTGAAGCCACCCAGGAGTGAAAAATGTGCTTTCTTCACAAACTGTGGGATCAGTAGTTGGGTCCTGCACAACAATAGTTATGTTGCCAGCCACTTAGATTAGGTTTCGATAAGATTGATCCCAGTTTTTATGTACACTTAAGAAACTTAATATACACTGCCCGGCCAAAAAAAAAGTCGCCATTGCACCCGTCATGCATAGTGCCCACTGTACAAGCCTCTGGAGGCAGTGTTATGATCTGGGGTTGCTTCAGTTGGTCAGGTCTAGGCTCAGCAACATTATGCAGCAATAAAATGAAGTCAGCGAAGTACCTGAATGTACTGAATGACCAGGTTATCCCATCAATGGGCATATGCCAGGATGACAATGCCAAGATTCATCGGGCTCAAATTGTGAAAGAGTGGTTCAGGGAGCATGATGAATCATTTTCACACATGAATTAGCCACCAGATTCCTGACCTTAACCCCATTGAAAGTCTTTGGGATGTGCTGGAGAACACTTTACGGAGTGGTTCGACTCTCCTGTCGTCAATACAAGATCTCAACCAAAAACTTATGCTACTCTGGATGGAAATAAATGTGACATTGCATAAGGTTGTCGAAACAATGCCACAACAAATGCGCGCCGTAATCAAAGCTAAAGGCGGTCCAACTAAATGTTAGAGTGTGCGACTTTTTTTTTGGCCGGGCAGTGTAGTAATTCTGCTATATACCATTTAGATTACTTTCAATTAATTGTTGTTATTCACTTAAGAATTTTTTTGCTCAAAAATAATCAAAATACATTGTAATGATAGTCTGAGATCAGCTCTCATCAAAGAATATAATTTGTCTAAAAATTCTGTTAAGCAAAATCTCATAGTAGCTTACTCATTTACAAGTTATGTGTTCTCAAGGAGGGGACAGTTTTTAAATGGTTATGTTATAGTACTATTACATAGTATGACAGTTATAATTTACATTTATCAGAGCTATCTGGTGGTTCGGCTTATTGGAGACTCACTATCTAAAGGACATAATGTATATTGCTTATTAATGTTTCAGCCACATTGAGGTTTGTGTGTATTGCTTTACACCGAAGATACCTATAATTCTTTGCAAATCAAAATTAAGTTGGAGTGACAAATGGCCTGTTTCCATTATCCTGCCGAGATGTATTTTGACTGCATTTCCAACCAATAAGTTGCTTTTTTCCTGGTCTAGAGAGTATCATGAATGCATATCTCACATAACGGATATATTACAGCAATGCAAGTGCATTTCAGGAGTAGATGCAGATGTATCTGCCTGCCAAATGGCATGATGGCAGTAAGCAAGTATACTGGAGACTACAATTTGTATTTTCACCTGCACTGTTTTAGTGAAAATATTGGTAACAGATGGTAACCTCACTGAAACCAGCAACACCCCTCAGAAAAAAAACTAAATTATAAAACCAGGGTACCATTGTAGAGAACATGCCTCTATATTCCTACATGTGGAGTATTACTCATGCAAGGTGTTTACTTATACATTTAGCAGTAATGGTGATAGACAATTAAAACATGTTCGTCTTACCAGTCTTCACCCGGGCACCATAAATGTAGAGAATATCCTCAACGGGGCGCCCATAAATGTAAGAAATATTTATAAATCCTCACACCAGGGCACCATAAATGTAAGGAGTATGCCTCTGTATATATACTCTTACATGGGATGCCCCATGTAAAATCTGTCTCATTTGATTATTGAGGATTATAATTACTACTACTTCAATTTACCATCAAAGCACTAATAACTAATAATTCATAAGGGTTGAAGGTATTACGTTCTAATGATTAGGTTTGACTCAGTTCTCGTGTTCATATGACATCAAAACAGACACCAGGTTTAACAAAAATAGATTTATTAACCCTATTTACTTTGGCCCTTTTGAGGCAATGTCCTCCTGGTTTCTACTAGTTTTATTTAAATGTCAATATCTAAAAAAATATTCCCTGCAAAATCCATGGTTTTAAGTTTGAACTGAAGAAGAAGCTGTATCATTCAGAAATTTGCTACAGAATACATTTATTTCAGAATAGTCACATACAGTATATATATAATAACCATAACATACGTTGCCTAATGTATTTAAATACGTTTAAAAAAGAATGTACGAAAGCGCGTGTGTATTCACACAAGTACAGCAACTTATTTCAGCCCTCAGTGCGAGGGGTGGTCACTGCGGAAATGTCGACTGTACGGGACTTTGGCGAAATATAACAAGATAAACTCTTCAGGGTTCATGAGAAAACAGCTGTAGCTGAATATACTGGTAAGTACTTGGTTTCTTAAACATATTTATACGAGAGATTTTGGAGCAAAAAATGAGGTGTCTTCTAAACCGAAAGTGGATCAGGTACTGTATATAGTACAGTAAGCAAGGGAAAATGGCGAATACTCATTTGTACAACGTTTTTAAAAAATATTATTGTTTCTATACGTCAACATGATTTTCTTAGCGTGTATAAACGGTGCATTTGATGCATTTTACAGTCTGTGGCTGTAGCCAGA
Organism: Synaphobranchus kaupii; assembly: GCA_029718625.1. Classification (NCBI taxonomy): domain Eukaryota; kingdom Metazoa; phylum Chordata; class Actinopteri; order Anguilliformes; family Synaphobranchidae; genus Synaphobranchus; species Synaphobranchus kaupii. Next base: position 55,855,740 of record CM056377.1, read on the forward strand.
GGAAGGTCGTAAGTGCTGTGGGCTACTAATACCACCCTCCTAATTTATTGCACGGCAGTGTAACTGGAGAAGCTGCGGTTTTCGCAAGAGGCTACCCTTTAAAAAAATACTGCGTCAAAATTTTCGGGGTTTTCTTAAAGCTGTATATTTTCAGATGAACATGAATACTGTAACTGAGTCGCATGCGTCTCAAATACTAGGGGTGAAGTCTATAGGGTTAAACAAGGAAAAACATGAATATTACATTCTACTAAATAGACATATTGTGTTGTGTGCATATTGTAGCATTTGTGTGTGTGTGTGTGTGTGTGTGTGTGTGTCGGTGTGTAGGCCTATGCCACGTGTGCGTTCAGGGAACAAAGGAATCACATGGAGTAAGCCAACTGTGTCGCAGCACGATGGTGGTTATTATTATCTCAAATCTAACTTTACTATAAATAAGTTAACGCACTTCGTCGTCTGGTTATCGCATGTGTCTTTGTCCGTGGCTGGAACACACCTCTGTCAGAGTTGCGTTAATTTAGTTCTATGGTGAGATGCCGTAGACAAGCTAACCCGTTCCTTGCGTCTCTTTCCACGGCCCACCTTTGTAGCTGTGTAGCTAGCAAATGGGGGGGGGGGGAGACACAAATGGAGTACTGCTTTTATGCAGCTGTGCTGCTGCACGATGGACGAAGAGATGGAAGAGTGAAATGGGGAGACTGGAATTCCTTCAGTCTTATCTGTTTTAGTTTTATGACTCTCAGTGTCTCGTATTTCCAAGAGACATGATTGGGTGTGGCCATGTTTTAAATGTCTTTTGGGTTTCCTGTGGAATGAATGGAAATATAGTCCATTGTCCCTACATCCCCCCTTTTGGTCTGGGAATGCGGCTTAAGCCCTTGGGTTTAAAAGTGGAAATCTGGAAAGTGCCAGGGGGTTTAGTTAGAACATCCTGCTTAGATGGTTCTACCCTCTCATTCTTGGGCACAATCCTTAAAGTGTCCCAGCCTGTTTGAGCCTCATTACGTAGTTCAAGAGCTGAACACTGGCCTCTTGAAAACAACAAAACATGGGTTTGTACGTATGGGTGCAGGTTGTGCACAAACAGGGATCTGAAGGCTTGGTCTTCGTCTAAGCCTGGCCCATTTCTACCTTGGAAGAATGCATTTTTTGAGACGTTGGTAGTAAATGCAGGGTGGTTCTGTGCGACCATGTTTGATGTCCACAGCTTTAATCATGGCTGCTGCCTGATCAAGCTGGGGCATGTATTCTGCTACTAATGTTTCACGGAGCTTAGGGTAGCTAGAAAGAACAGTGGATGGAAGTTCTTCCATGAATATATGCATCTCTCTGGTAGAGGTTTTCCAGATGAGTTGAACTTCTCTCGATCGGTTGCTCTGGGCAGATCAGAGAGGCAGTTGTCAATTTCTCTCAGGTAACACTGAATGTTGTATTCAGTGCTCTTAGGGTTAAACTGTTCAATATCCCTCGCCATGGATTCTAGCTGTTCAAAGCAAAGTTCATGCGAGGGTTCCCGAGTCTGCCTGTTTGGGGAAGGCGAGACTGATGTCACATTTGAATGTGAGCATGTTTCATACTGAGCTCGACATCCTCTGTTTGGTTGTGAGGACGGAGCAGTAAGGCAATCATCATTTTCTACATGGTTAGAAGCTGAATTGTCGCTATCTGGGCAATACACAGCATTGTTATATGTTCTGACAAACCTGAATGAAGACTGGGCATCGCTTGTGGTGTAAGGGGGAACTTACGGTTCCAGTGAAAGCTGAATGAATGAGCTCTGGGAGATTTCTCTTGTCTCTGTAAGTTGAGGTCAAAGTAGGTGGCAAGGGAGAACTTCTCTCCTACAATCAGTGAGGTTCAGCTGATTCAGGAAACCTACGTAGCCAGGTGCTAAGCCTTCGGCTGAAATGGAAAGGTAGGCTTCAGTAGATATGGGTTCCATATCTAATGCACTGAAAGCTAAAGGCTGAATATTAATAACTTGAGGGGAAACTCAAAGTTAGCTATTACACAAGGGCCTTGAGCGCCTAAAGGTGCAGTGAAAACTGATTATACACCAAAGTGTGCAAATCACAATCCAACATACAAGTTGTGATGAAGGATAAGAAAATTTCTAGGAATGTTTTCTAGCTATAGTACAAGGTAGCTACAGCACCACAGAGACTTATGTTACACTAGCATTAATGCACTGTAACGACAGCAAACTTACAGAACATAAGGTTTATGTTCTAGTTTTCCAGCGAACAATTTGCAATTGTGATGAGAATCACAAATATCAGAATCTGAAATTGTTTGAGTTACAATTACTAATACATTTCCGATTTAATAGTCAAATGAAATTAATCAAATTAATTTAAATTACTGTGATGAAGTAATCAGTTATTAATACAGCATGGTTAATAATACTATTATTGATAATAGGTATTATCCCAGAATGTAAAGGCAATTTACAGACCACAGCGCCAAATGCAGGTGCAATAACACAACCGTACACGAGGGGGCAGTGTATTGGGAGAAAGCTGGGCAGGCAGACTTTCAGATATGCTGTGAGGGGGACATCTGGTGGTCGTTCGGGGAATTGCACTTCATGTTTATCTAGCTGAGAATGGAGATCGTATACTCTGAAATGGGTTTTGATATCATAACACGGATTTTGAGTCAAATACCAATCATCCTCGCATGGCACCAATTATGTACGGAACACGTATAAATTGGTAGCAGTGGCGATGATTCCTAAATCATTCCTCGTACGGGGCTCCAAAATATGTAAGGAACATGTACGAATCTGATAGCAGTGAGCAAGATGATTAGTAATATGATTTATGAATAATCAGCGTCCTCACACGGGGAACCAAAATATGTAGGGAACATGCCACTATATTCCTACATGTGGAGTATTACTCACGCAAGCTGTTTACATATATATTTAGCAGTAATGGTGATAGACAATTAAAACATGTTCGTCTTACCAGTCTTCACCCGGGCACCATAAATGTAGAGAATATCCTCGACGGGGCGCCCATAAATGTAAGAAATATTTATAAATCCTCACACCAGGGCACCATAAGTGTGCCTCTGTATATATATAAACTCTTACATGGGATGCCCAAAATATAGGCAATAACTATGGAATAATGAGGTTTACCTTTATTATTCTTAAGTTAGGTTAAAATTAAATCAGTCTCATTTGATTGTTATGGATTATAATTACTACTACTTCAATTTACCATCAAAGCACTAATAACTAATAATTCATAAGGGTTGAAGGTATTACGTTCTAATGATTAGGTTTGACTCAGCTCTCGTGTTCATACGTGTCGCAGCATGATGGTGGTTATTGATCTCAAATCTGACGTTACTATAAATAAGTTCACGCACTTTCACAAAATAGCGTATTTATCTACAGTAAGTTGAATTGAGACCATATCACGCGAATGTTAGTACGTGTTAAAGAAAAGAGGAGCAAACCATGAGGCCTGCTTTGGTTAGTTAACAGTACTACCACATCAGCAATGAAACGGTAGGCCAGCCAGCTAGCTTGCTAACCAGCACAACAAGTTTACACAGCTATTATCGCACAAAGGTGAGATAAAATCAAATTATCGATAAACAATTCAGACTAAAATCCTAAGCTATGCCTGGGATGTTTGATCAGCCTTACTGAAGTCCGCAGTGAGTTGATTACAGCTGGCTTATCCGTGAGGGATGGCCAGGGCGTCTCCTTTGGTCTTTGTCCGATGTCGTCTGGTTATCGCCTGCATCTTTGTCCGTGGCTGGAACACACCTCTGTCAGAGTTGCGTTAATTCAGTTCTATGGTTAGATGCCGTAGGCAAGCTAACCCGTTCCTTGCATCTCTTTCCGCGCCCAACCTTTGTAGCTGTGTAGCTAGCAAAAAGGGGGGGAAGACAAAAATGGAGTACTGCTTTTATGCAGCTGTGCTGCTGCACGATGGAGGAAGAGATGGAAGAGTGAAATGGGGAGACTGGAATTCCTTCAGTCTTATCTGTTTTAGTTTTATGACCCTCAGTGTCTCGTATTTCCAAGAGACATGATTGGCTGTGGCCGTGTTTTAAATGTCTTTTGGGTTTCCTCTGAAATGAATGGAAATCTAGTCCATTGTCCCTACACTATACATATTCAGGGTTTTTCTTGGGTCAAAAAGAGAAGATGGTGCCTAAGTGCGGGCGGCCTAGCTTCGTAATCACGGCTATCAAAACACCTATACCCCTTCTATTTCAATTTTATGCTTAGATACCAGTTTTTGGCATGTATTAATATAACACTGTCCGAGTTTATGCATTCTTTAGACTTTTCAATTTTATTAATTTGTCCATGGTTAAGAGGACCAGAGCAGGTGCATGGGTTTGTCAGTACGGTGTTATAAGTTGTTTTTTTTTCTGGAGTGGTGGCTCATAAGGCGGGGCTGGGGGTAGCAGTGGGTGGGGGGTCTGGGGGTACTCCCTCAGAAATGTTTTTAATTTAAAAGAGCTCATTTCATGCATTTCTGTGACTTTTGAACGGGAACATAAGTGTTTCCCATACCATTAAATAATAGCAGCACACCACTGCACCAATAAACCGGCCATTGCTACTGTATTATGTACCTGACGATAAAATACAGTATCTGTATGTGTACTCTCATTTGATACCAATGACTATGAAAGCCTACCCAGCTCAATCTCCAAAGGTCTAACATGAATATAAATTTGCCCATTAGTTAAACATTTCACTCTGCTTCTGCTTTTTTATACTGAAAAAAACAAACAATCAGCATAAACATTTTTTATTTGGGGGTTAGGGTTACACCACTGGCCTCTCAAATGTTATTTCTTTTTGTTGCACATGCATGTTATATCACTGCATTGTATTTTTCTTTCTTTTGTAAAGAAAGATTCTTTCTGTACTGTAGGCTTGGCTATAATTGTATAAATTAGCCTACACCTACACCCATACTGTCGAGACAAAAGAATGGCTGCTTTCTCCAGAAATATTTTATATATGGCTTGCCGCAGTTTTCAGTTTAACCGATGCATAAGATGCAGAAGCCTGCATCGGTATAGTTATCCACACACCGTCTATACAGGTATTTTGCAATTACAATTTTTTTAATAAAACAAAAGCAAAAATGAATAAGCATACATTTGCAGAGCTTCAACGTTGACGTTATTAAATGAACATAAGCACATTATATAGCTTACGTGTCCTTATCACTGATCAATGACAGTGTTAAGAGTTGGTGTTGGGAACACTCTGCTGAACCTGTGCTGAACGTTGCGGTATAGGTCTTCAGATGTGTGATAGTCTGATCTGTCGGAGAGCTGGGCTGCGTTCGGATCCGAATTGTATCCTTTCTTCTTGTCATTCCCTTCCCTTCCTTCAAGGGGGGAATCCCCAAAATGCCAGGATGAAATATGGCAGCCAAGTGTGATTCGGATCCAATTTAAGAAAGGGGAGGGAGTAATTATATTCCCTCCCTCCCTTATTTATCCTCCCTTCCACCAAGGGTATAAAATGCAAGCTTCCAGCAAGAAGGGAATCCCACAATGCAATGCTCCACATGGAAAAGGTGGGCGGTCACATTTCAACTCTATGGTGTTGCACTTCCGAAATGTTGCAAGAGCGGTTTGGTTCCGTTTTTGTTTGTTTCTTGTCAATCTTCCCTTGCAGAGCACCTTTTAAGTTTGCTTGCTGCATGTAGCAAATTGCATCACAAGATAGCTCCCTCCAGGGAAGACAGCAAGGGAAGGGAGTGTGTTAAATCCTGTCTATATGATTTGCTAGGAAGACCACTAAATACCAGGGAAATAATCCAAGTCCCCAATTTTCCATAATGAAATTCTGAAATGATATGACTCTAAGTCATGAAACTCGGCCAATTCTCTTCTTTTCCCGTTGCTGCTGTACTGTTGGTTGTCTTTTTTCTGTTTTATGGACATTACTTCATATGGAAGCTTCAAAGTGGCCGTGTAACAACATCCTGTCCATCCTTTTGGTAAAAACGAGTAAGCCCTATCCCTGCATACCCACCAGTAGTCTCTGAATGTCCCTCAGGTGATGTTTACGTATGTTGTCCTGTTTTTAACTCCATTCACTTCAATGGTCTCGTCTTGCCAGTTGTTAACGTTAGGGTGTAGTTCTTATTCCTGTTCCCTCCTTTTATTATTCCAAAGCTCATCATGTAGGTTGTACAATCTGATATCCCTAGAAAGAAGGACACATAGCTGCTAGTACTATTAGAGCAGAAACACTCTCCTGTTTTACTATTCTTCACTTCCAACGAACTAGGGGCTTCTGCAACTGTTTCTACCTTGGTTGAGAGATCTACATATGCCAGCTTCCGTAAGAATTATTTTTAGCGATAGGAGTCTTGCGACATAGTCATAGTTTGAATCTGGGAACTTGACTTTCATGTTATAATGGTGTAGCAGATACATGGCGTCTGACATGCATCCTGGTTTTAATGGCTGGGGATCAACTTCCGCTACCGCCGGCTAAGTTACTGGTGCGGGCACTCAAACCATGCAGGGACATTTACTTCCAGTTGCCATTCGGACTGAGTGTGTTAATTGCTGGTACCACATGTTCCTTCTTGCCCATGGGTCTGAGATGTTTAGGGAATCTGCATTGAAATTGAAGGCTCTCCACTCCGTAGCTCTTCTCTCTCTTAGTCTGATAATGGTAATTAACATCTTTTCATCAATTGCTGTCGTATTTTGTCTTTCCCTCACAGTTCCCCCATTACCCCAGTAATCACCCACACAAAAGTCATCAGGACAAAGCAGAATCCGCATACTCGTTCAACTGTTTCCCTTTCTTTTCCTCTTTTTCCTTGGGCTCTTTCTTGGCTTCCGGTTCCGGAGCTCTTCTGTAATGGTTTAGGTGCACCCATGGTCCTATTTCTTTAAGCTTTACCGCTGTTGGAGTGGCTAATATTACCTAATAGGTTCCTGTTTGTCTGAGTTGCTTCCACTTTCTTTTAAACTTCTTCAAATAGACCCACTCCCCTGGATTCACCAATAGCTCTGGGTCTTCGACTGCTGGCCCCTGTGCCTCTTTCGCCTGAGAATAGACAGACCTCACAGCCTGGGTTAGTCTTTTCAGGTACAGTACTTATGGAGTTCTTCTTCTAGTGCTTCCAGGCCTATTTCCCTATTTTCCGGTCTTATTGTGGGGATTGGCATTACTCTTCCTGTTACCATCTCATGGGGTGTCAAATGGGTAAATCTATTCAGACTATTTCTCATGGCCATGAGTGCTAATGGTAGACCTTGTACCCAATTCATCCCTGTTTGCCTACATATTTTCTGTAATTTTGTTTTTAGTGTTCCATTGCATCTCTCTACTATACCCGCTGCCTGGGGATGGTACACACTTGAAAAGTTCTGCTGTATACCTGTCATTTTAAAATGTGAACCATTGTCGCTGCTCAGGGTCTGACAGACCCCGAATCTGGGGGAAATTTCTCTTTCCAAGGCTTTAGCTACAGTTTTAGAATCTGCATACGCAGTGGAGAATGCTTCTACCCATCTTGAAAATCTATCAATGATTACTAGACAATATCTTTTGCCTTCCGCACGATCTATCATATCTACGTAGTCCATTACCAAATGGGTAAATGGACCCATCGGTGGTGGCATAGAGCCTGGTGTAGTCAGTATCCCTTTCTTTATGTTTACTTCCTGACAAATTTAGCATCTTGATATCATGCTAGTAACAGGTTAGTTTTGAGATAAACCAATGTTTCTGTATTTCTCTCATCATCTCCCCCCTTGCAGAGTGGTCACACCATGGGCCGCTCTGCAAATGACCTCTATTAGTGCGCTTGGTGCGATTGCTTTCCCTGTACATAATTGCTGCCATATTCCTGTAGACTTATCTAACCCACATCCTCTATTTTCCCATCCCACCTGACACTGTAGAAGCCTCTCGTAGTCCTCTTTCTACTGCATCTAGTCTCGTACTGTAATAGGCAATGGGTTTATGTCTTTCTTGCTGTTTTTGGGTCAGCACTGCTGTGGCAAACCCCCCTTTTTCTGCACAGAACAGGTGGAAATGTTTGTTGTAGTCTGGGAGTCCCAGAGTTGGAGCTGTTTGTAATGCTTGCTTAAGTCCAGTGAAAGCTGATTATGTCCCTGGGAATCACTCAATTTGGTGTCTTCCTGCTTTATTTAGGCACAAATCTCTTAGTGGCCGTGCCATTTCCGCATAGTCACAAATCCACTGCCTGCAGTACCCCGTCATTCCTAGGAATCTCTGCATTTCTTTCACCGTTCTCGGTCTGGGCACCTTCGTGATTGCTTCAATTTGTTCTGCAGAAATATGACCCAGGTACTGCACTTGTTCTTTACAAAACTGTAACTTTGACTTGGATACTTTGTGGCCTTTTAGTGCCAGTTCTTGTAACAGCCTCTTACTGTCCTCTTTGCATGCAGTCATACTTGGGCTGCATTGGAGAAGGTCGTCCACGTACTGGATGAGAGTGCTTCCCCCCTTTGGCACAAAATCCGCTAGGTCATTTCTGACCATTCGATTGAACAGGCTAGGGGATTCTACATATCCCTGAGGCAGTCTTCGATAAGTGTACTGTTGTCCCCTGTATGTGAATGCAAACAAATACTGGGACTCGGGGTGCACTGGGATTCTGAACATAGGTCTATAACTGTGTAGTGGGTTGTATCACTTGGGATGTTAGTTAATATGGTTGAGGGATCGGGTACAATTGGGTAGTCTGCAATTACTTAGTCATTGAGTGGTCTGAGGTCTTGTACCATCCTCCATTTTCCTACCGTTTTCTTAACTGGTAAAATTAGTGTGTTGCATGGGCTGGTTGTAGGGTATATCACCCCAGCTTTCAGAAGGTCTTGTATAGTGGTGCTAATTCCTTCCTCTGCATCCTTGTTCAGGGGGTATTGGCGGACCCGGGGTCCCATCATGCCTGGTTTCAGTTGTATCTTCACCTGTCCAGCTGAATGCATGAGGTTGATATCGTGCCCCCCTTCTGCCCAGAGTTCTTTTGGGACATCCTGTAGGTACCCTTCTTGTTCTTCTGTGAGCGTCATTATTGCTTCCACTTCCAGTGTGTTTCTCCATGTGTACTGGAGTCTTTAGGTCCAATGATAAGAACCAATCTGTGGGGCAGACACTATTCAACAATCCGGGTATGTTAGTAGGGAGATACTGCTGCTGCATCATTCTTTTTAGCATCGGTCCAATGTCTTTTGGTTCAAATCCTTGGGAGACAACAGCTCACCTAACGTTACATGGGGAGTTGCTGTGTCCCCCATCATGTACCATTGCTCTGTTGGTAAGTTCTTCTCCCCCAGAGCTATCATAGCCCGACCCCTTCTTTTCTGATGCCTCTTGCATGTATCACTCCCTGTTTTCCGTCTATCTCCTTGAAGTCTTGCACATAATCTTCATCTTCTCCCGTCGGTTCGAAGAATAAGGTCATGTGGAGCCGATCCCTCATTTCTGTCTTACAGATACTTTCTTTCAGTACCGGGCATGTTCTTGTCCATAGCTTCCAATATTCATTCAAATTATTTTCTTGTGGTAACTGTCCCCAGTAGACTACTGGGCCACCCTGTTCCTTGTTTAACATGTCCATCACATATTGTCCAGATGATCCAGGAAAAGTGCAAATCAGCCCTTGAGGCGTGCATGAAATGGTGGCATTCAATTTGCACAGCAGATCCCTTTCTAGCAAGTTTACGGGTACGTTAGGGGTATATAGGAGTCTTGCCGCAATTTTTTGCTCTCCCACTATCAGTTTTTGCTCTTTAGTGAATGGAACAGTTTGTGTTATCCCTGAAAATCCTTTTGCTTTAATATGATGTGTTGTCAGTGGCAAGTGTGCTCCATCCAGACCAATACAGAAGTGGGTCGCTCCAGTATCTATTAAAAAGTTGCATGTTTTCCCTCTTATGAGAATATCAATTTGTGGTTCATTTGTGGCACCGCTGGATGTTATAGATAGCGTTTCCCTTGCCTCACACTCTCCCTCTTCTCCTAGGGGTGTGAGATTCTCAGGGCATCCCTATTGATTCTGGTGGGGACTCATCCCCCATTGTTGTTGTGGCTGCCATCCCTCCTGCTGCTGCCCATACGTGTTTTACTGTGGGGTCATTGCTATTTGGTTCTCGGGTCCTTGATGTGATAGCATTATCTGTGGCCACCCCCCAGGGTTTGCTCCTTAGTTCATGTGGCCTCTTGATTGGAATCCTCCCTTTCCTCTGCCTCTTCTCTGACCTGTCCAACAGTTTCTGGCCCAGTGTCCCATCCTCCTGCATTTCCAGCAGTCTCCTTTCTGCTGCCACTGGCCCTGGTTTGTCCATGGGGACACTGGCCCTTGGGAATTTGGTCCTGCCCATTCGATGGATGGGCCCTGTCCTCCTTGGACTTAGTGTGAGGGTGGGGGTGCTTGTATCTGCTGGGTTATCACTGCTGCTTGAGTTCCCTGTTCTTCTTTCTCCTTTTCAGCTATCTGGAGAAGTAACAGCTTCTTCTTTAGAGATTTATTCTGCCCTTCTGAGTTCTTCACATTTTCCCTGTGCAGCCTCACATGGTGGACAAGATGGGCTCTTTGTTTATCCCAATTCTCCTGGGGAAGCCCCACAACCTTTTTTTAGGGCCTTTTTCACTGGATTGGGCAATGCTTTACACAATATGTGAAAGAACATTGTCAATGTTCCTGGCGATGCATCAAATTGCTCTCCCATATTTGTGTTCCATGCCTCCTGCATTCTGTTGATGAAATCATGGATGTCCTCTCCTTTTAGTTCTCCCCTCCTTCTGTTATTTCTGCAAGGTTTGCTTTATGTGGAAACAACTCCCTCAAAGCGGCCCACACACCTAGTCTGTGTCTATTGAATGATTCCCCGTCCATCTTGTGGGTGTCCATAACTCCTTTCAGGCCTGCCAGCTCCATTATTTCCGTGACCTGGTGCCCCCACATCTTACTAGTAGCTGCTTAACATCTCCCATGGACAGGGGCAGGTGAGTCGTCCTCATCTCTACCTTCGCTATCCATGGCCCTGCTCCCTCTGTTATTCTTGGTAAATCCTTGACCATGTTCTCCAGGTCCATTAATGATCATGGGGTGTACTTGGTGAGTGGCTGTTGGGGCAAGTCTCCCTGGTTGGTGTAGGACTTGCAATGGGGCCAGGAAGGTTTTTTCATCCTCTTCGTCTCCTTCTTCCCCTGGGGTCTATCGATCAGGTGCTCTTCTTTTTCTGCCGCACCTTCTGAGGAATCTCCCGGCACTGTTCTGAATATCACTACTGATATCGTCGACCTGCCTTAATTCTTGAAATTGTTGCTGCGAGTACCCTCCTTCACGCAGGAATGCTTGTTCTGCTTTTTTTCCACCTCCCTTCGGGTTTGTTTCAGCATTTCCTTTGTCACTTTCTCCTTCCTTGTTGTACTGTCATCTGAGTCTTCACTATCAGAGGAGCTTGATTCATCTCTGGGAAGGGCAGTTGAACTTAGTTTCACTTTCCCTTTGATGTCATATTCTCCTCTCCTTGGGTCTCTTCCAGCTCTTCTTGATTCTCCTTTCAGTTTTGTTTCTTCTTCCCACATCTCAACACCTCCCTCTGCTTCTTCCATTGCCTGTTGATATCCGGTGGCACATCCTAGCTTGCTGCTCCCTTCAGATTCACGTGCCTCCGGTGACTTAACTGTCTCTTTCTTGCAACTTGTCATTCCCTGATTCTCTGGGCTGCCATGAGGTGTGTGGAGGCGTGGGCATGGTGTGCTATTTGCGGGATTTACCTCGTTACCTCGGCCGTCACTCCGGGCTGTCTCTGGTTCTCCTTCCTCTGGGCATGCTACTGTAACTTTTGATCTTATTAATATGGTTTCCAAATTCCCTCGTAGTTCCAGGGTCCCTTTCACTTTCACCAACTCTGGCCTCATCCTCACAGTAGTCTCAGGCCCCTGGCTCAGATCCTCTTGTTCCCCAATGTTGTTCAATAGGGGATACAGGCCTGCAGCCTTAATGGCTCCATTCGCCGGCCGCCGGTCGTCTGGTGGTCGCTCTGATGACACTAGTTGGGGGTCCGCCTTCAGCTGGTGCTCCTCTCCACAGGCACTCTCTGTCTGAAAGACTCATTCTTCAATTGATTTAGATGTACTCTGAGTTCTCAACTTTCCCTTCCGGCCTAACTTGCCCTTACTCTCCTTTCTACGCGAAATTGTTTCCACTGATTGCAGGTATTGAAGCCCAAAAGTGCCTTCCTCGGGCCATACCAAGGGAACACCTCTTGTCCACTTTTCCCATTTTTTCATGGTATGCCCATAGTCTGTTTGAAATAACTCACTCATGCAGGAGAGAGGTGTCTTGGGCCTTGGGTTTAAAGGCTCACCCTTCCGGGTTTTCATATCCTTACTTATCCTTCCGCCCATATTTCTTTTTTTATAATTCAGGGGACCACTCTGTCCTTGGTAGCCACGCCTTTATCTTTAACCCTATTAGTTCCCACTTAGTGACTGTGACTCTCATAGCTCCTCCCCTTGAATGCCCCTGAACTGACTTCCCCTCAACCTCTTAAATTCTCAATTCCCTCAATGGGGTACACACCAGCCAAACGGCTCTGTCTGCGCACCTGTCTAAGCCTATTTCAAATGTTTCTCTTGTTTCTATAGCCCTGGGTAATACAGTCTCAACCTCTGAATGGCACCACATAACTTGCACTGCATAGAACTGGCTTTGTGTTAACTCGCTACTTTTCCACTGAATTTTTTCCCACAATGACTTCCAGAAAGAAACTTCCCGCCCATAATATTTCCACTTTTCTAGTGTACTGTCTATCTAAGTAAAACACTTGACTTTTGTTGGCATTTGTTCTAATTTAATTGATATATATATATATAGTACTATTTAACAAAAATTATAACAAGAATTATAGTAGCCTATTATTAACTAAAATTATTTACCAGACAATGTTACTTTTCCTCTTTTTTTTTTTTCTCACAACACTGCTTCCCTAACTGTCCCTTCTCTCGCATAATATAGCTGTGGCAGTATCTTTCAACTGCTTCACCCTATTACAATTTGTGGCAGACTATTTGAAGGGAAAGGCATCCCTTTACACACAACCTGTACGCGGCCCACAACACGGTTATTCTCGTTTCAGAGATTTTGGCTAGCTAACTTGGAGCCCTATTGCTCCCCCACAGTGTTGTGGACCTGCTCTCCCGAAATGAATAATTTGATATATATTTCAATAATCTGAGCAGACTTTCTCAACACTCCTGCTTATTTCACACTCACTTCATCACAATTTTTCTACCTATTCTTTCTCCACTCACCCACTGGAGCCCGTCACCCAGTTGAGGACCACACTTGGGCCCAACAGAGTATGGGTAATTCCTCTCTACAGACTTTTTATGAAAAAGGTGTCTGCTTACCTCTCACTATGGGTGACCGGTCTCTAACTTGAAGATAAAACACCGCACGCCGTTGGTTCCCTCCTGCGTCCTCCCCGAGATCTTGGACTCCTGGCTGGCTACATACACTACTGTTTGTTGAAATGACGCCACTGGCCTCACTCATGAAATGTGAGCAGAACGAAATTGCACGTATAAAAATGTTCGTATCTCAGATTTGTTCGTGGGCTACAGAAATGCGTAAAAGCGCCTGCATTATATCCCATGTACGAGGTTTTATACGGTAATCAGGGGGCGGGGCAACAATGTTGCTCCATTTAACTACATTATTGGGGCGATAGAAATATAAACTAGCTAGAATGTAGCAAAGCAGTGTTTAATTTCAGGTTGCACCCGCTGCCTGTTGCAATTATGTAGACTGCGTAGTAGGCTGTATCGAGTGGAAATGTGGGGCTTAGGTTCCGGATACAAAAACTCCATTCACTTTTTACATTGGCTGTGTCCGAATGGTCTGTGTCCTGTGTAATAGCATAGGACTACTGTATACTGCTTAGGCTACTGCATACTGTTTAGTGACGTGCAGTATGCAAAAAATATCCTCCATAATGTTATCAGCGAAACTCGGAAATAAGTATACCATTTGGGGATTTTAAGCACACTAAATTTAGAGAACATTTCGCCTGCCTAACGTTCTCGTCCAGGCTACTACTATCATACTCAATAGTGGCCCATAGAAGGGCGTTGAATCGGACACAGCCATTGACAGTCTAATGTGAAACACCTTCAAGCACACTCGTCTTTATCTGAATCATGTTGGTTTGCGAGGCATTTCTGAGAATCGTAGCCTATGCTAAAATTAGTCTAATAAAGTGCAGGAAGCTTTAGGTCTAGGCCTACAGCATTTAGATGTTTTCTGAATTTGGCTATGGTAGAATTTAACAACAAACGAACAACACGAGGAGTGAGCTAGCCTACCTCTCCTTTAAAATAATGCATAATGGTAGTAGCTTAATAGGCTACCCTTTTTGTTTTCTCATATCCCCCATCAATTCGCACACTGTAGCCTAAGCTATATATAATTGTATAATTGCTTAGCTAACATCAGAATTCAAAATGTAGGCCTACAAGATACAAGCCTTTCTTTGTTCAATTAACCTAAACTACAAGTTTACAGAACAGTAACACTGCCATCGATGAGCAGCAAGCAATAATGGTAACGTGGATGTGTTCAGTCAGCAGCGCACATCTAGGCTATCTCAAAGCCACGAAACATCATAAAAGCACTAACCTTCCTACATCTCCATCTTCGCATTCATCACTAAAGTGGCCTCCTTGTGCCTTTTCCCTTTTTTTATTATTTTGAAACTGCAAAAAATTTAAATAAAAAGTAATCTTGCTTTAAAATTTGAAGAAATGTCTCATGTTTAACTTTATACCATTTAGATGTCTCGACGCAAATTGTCAGGTACATTGTATACTGTACATGCAAATACTTGTACTCGAAAAACTTGTACCCTCCTCCCTCTAAAAAATATTTCTAATTGGTTGCTGGTGTAGACTAAACATCAATACAAGTAGGTAGCCTGTGCTTTTTTGAACGAACAGTGTTTTGTCCTGGAAAATATATATTATATATTATGTCCTGTATAATAGTTATTTTTCGTTCTTACAATTGTACCACACTTCCATCCGTTGCTACATCTGTCCCGTACATGGCCTACTTCCGAATTATAACATCGAATATGTTTAATTTTGTTTAAATGCACTAACCGTTTGTGATCACCTAAAGCTCAACATGACGTATTGTAGCAGGCAAGTGTAAACTCTTTGTAGTGAAATTCCACAGCTTTTATCGCATCACCTTTGATTGAGTAAGAATTGAAAATTGTTAAAATTCTGCCGATTCTCCCCGGGAGACCGATAGAGTTGTCTATGCCTTTCACATGTGTGTTAATATTGGAACAAGAATCAAATTACACTTGGAATCGAATGCTTTCATTGGTGGTGGATAATATGCGCCAAGCTTCGGGTAGTGCAGTTAGATTGAATGTGTATTATGATCTCTGTTCAGATCAGAATTGTCATGTTAAGTATGATAGGCCTATTTTACAAATAAAAAATGAGACAAGAATTAAGTGTATTGTCTGCTTTTAGAACTATGTTGCAAGGCAGCGAACAACATACATAGCCTCCTCTCTATATGCCACATGAGAGAATGAACAAGAATATTTTTTATGTTAGAAATTTAAAACGGACAACAATCAACACCTCCATTCGCCTTTGCCTTGGAATGTCTTATTTGGCCCTACTGACACCTACTGGTCATAAGGTGTAATAACTCCACATTTATACCCCTTTCATATTGTACCCCTGATTTTGAACCGCTTCTGAAGTGGATCAAAAAAGTCAGTCACAAACCTTTTTATATTACCCCAGAAAGTGCGGATCAAGGCCGCCGGACCCTTTCATATTAGAACCGTATCCGCTTCTGATGCGGTCTAACTCTCAATATAAAAAGATTTGAGACGGGTAGATAATACCGATACAAAATAGAACGGTTTCAAGTTAGTACGGACTAGTAGGTGGTTCAGAAGCGCTTCAGAAGCGGATACAGCTGTCATGGTAACCGATTGTCTCATGTTAAACACAGGAGAAAACGTAAGCGCGGGCTCGAGGACAAGAGGTCAATAATTTGCGCGCGTGATTCATGTTACACTAGCTAACCTGGCTCAAGTGGTTTACTGTGTGCATATGTGTATTGTTTCGTTTAAAGTGGAGATTTCCGAATAAAGTTATGGAAGTGGAACCTATGCTTATATTCGCGGTGATTGTGGTTCAGTTAGGTCTTCGTAGGCGATTGCTTCAAGATCTGCATCACTCTTTCCGAAGGGATTTAAGAAGAAAACAAGTCATTTTCGAGCTTTTGCGACGACTGAGTCGCCGCCGGTTTCGAGCCCGACAGAGGTCCATCCTGTATGCCCATCTCGGTGCTGTACTTGCAAACGGCTGCTTGAATGATCGAAGAATTTGGCGTCGGAATGGACGACATGGGGAGATCTTCTGGCAACAGACTGTCTTGAACTTCACAGAGGAAGAGTGGAAAAGGCATTTCCGTTTGTCTACAGCCACATTTGAATTTATTGCACAGCAACTGCATCCAGCTCTTCAAAAGCAAACCACTACCTTTCAGCGCCCGATAGACTACAGGAGACGACTAGCAGTTGTCCTCTGGTGGCTAGCTACTGCATCTGAATACCGTACCGTGGCGACATTGTTTGGCATTGGTATTTCCACCCTCTGTGTTCTAGCAAGAGAAGTATGTTCAGCAATCAAGGACATTTTACTGCCTCGCTTTATCAGTCTTCCAGCTGGTCATCGTCTTGATGAAACAATAGCTGGATCATATTACAGGCTGTGGTGGACCATGATTACTGGTAAATAACGCTCAATGATTGCAATTCTTTGATCAATGTCATGATTTAAGTTAGACCATTGGCACTGTGTAAGCCAAGTTCCTAAATACATTTAGATCTATTTATTCATTTATGAAAAGGAATAAAGTATGGGGTTACCAGACTTCACTGTATTCATGTAGTCTGATGGTTCACTTTTGATATTTCAGAACTGCTTTAAACTCACACAATTTTCAAGACATCAAAATTAATTTCATACTTTTCACTACTGCGATATTGAAAAGATGAGAAAATTTGATGTATGATTCGAGAAAATGCTATCTGAAGTTTTGGTGTCAAATTCGTTGCACAACAAAATCAAAATAAAGATGTTGCCAAACTTTGTTCATGCATTTTTGCACCACCAAATCTTGAAAATGGACATCTATAAGCACACTAAATGCACACCAAGACAAAATTCTGGTACATACTCGAGCAAAATTTTTGAAATCATATTTTGACAAAATTCTAAGATATGAAGCTGTTTTTAAAAGCCTCTTCAATACCATCCAAAAATCTCAGTCTGATTTTTGTGCAATATTATAAGAATATCCAAGTAAATCTAATGAAAATCATTAGGGTACTTGGAAGTTCTCTTTCAAATGGTTTGAATAGAGTTTTGATAACTCGGACTGCAAGATAATGCTAGTGTACAAAGTTTGGTAATGTGCAAAAGTATAGTATTGCAGCCATAATAGTACTCAGAATGTGTCTTAGAATTTGTCTTAAAAGCCCCAATTATCATCCCTATTTGGCTTCTGCAATACATAATGTATTTGAAAATTGATTTCTTATTCCACTTCATCAATTCTGACCAAAACATAGCAACAGTAGCATTCAGAACATGTGGAAATTAGCATCAGGAGAGTAGTCGAGTGACAATGACACCATTTTTATTTTTTAATTTCATGTGAAGGTAAATATTTACATATACAGTGGGGAGAACAAGTATTTGATACACTGCTGATTTTGCAGGTTTTCCCACTTACAAAGCATGTAGAGGTCTGTAATTTTTATCATAGGTACACTTCAACTGTGAGAGACGGAATCTAAAACAAAAATCCAGAAAATCACATTGTATGATTTTTAAGTAATTAATTTGCATTTTATTGCATGAAATAAGTATTTGATACATCAGAAAAATAGAACTTAATATTTGGTAAAGAAACCTTTGTTTGAAATTACAGAGATCAGACGTTTCCTGTAGTTCTTGACCAGGTTTGCACACACTGCAGCAGGGATTTTGGCCCACTCCTCCATACAGATCTTCTCCAGATCCTTCAGGTTTCGGGGCTGTCGCTGGGCAACACGGACTTTCAGCTCCCTCCAAAGATTTTCTATTGGGTTCAGGTCTGGAGACTGGCTAGGCCACTCCAGGACCTTGAGATGCTTCTTACGGAGCCACTCCTTAGTTGCCCTGGCTGTGTGTTTCAGGTCGTTATCATGCTGGAAGACCCAGCCACGACCCATCTTCAATGCTCTTATTGAGGGAAGGAGGTTGTTGGCCAAGATCTCGCGATACATGGCCCCATCCATCCTCCCCTCAATACGGTGCATTCGTCCTGTCCCCTTTGCAGAAAAGCATCCCCAAAGAATGATGTTTCCACCTCCATGCTTCACGGTTGGGATGGTGTTCTTGGGGTTGTACTCATCCTTCTTCTTCCTCCAAACACGGCGAGTGGAGTTTAAACCAAAAAGCTCTATTTTGGTCTCATCAGACCACATGACCTTCTCCCATTCCTCCTCTGGATCATCCAGATGGTCATTGGCAAACCTCAGACGGGCCTGGACATGCGCTGGCTTGAGCAGGGGGACCTTGCGTGCGCTGCAGGATTTTACTAATGTGTTACTAATGGTTTTCTTTGAGACTGTGGTCCCAGCTCTCTTCAGGTCATTGACCAGGTCCTGCCGTGTAGTTCTGGGCTGATCCCTCACCTTTCTGATGATCATTGATGCCCCACGAGGTGAGATCTTGCATGGAGGCCCAGACCGAGGGAGAACTTCTTCCATTTTCTAATAATTGCGCCAACAGTTGTTGCCTTCTCACCAAGCTGCTTGCCTATTGTCCTGTAGCCCATCCCAGCCTTGTGCAGGTCTACCATTTTGTCCCTGATGTCCTTAGACAGCTCTTTGGTCTTGCCCATTGTGAAGAGGTTGGAGTCTGATTGATTGAGTGTGTGGAGAGGTGTCTTTTATACAGGTAACGAGTTCAAACAGGTGCAGTTAATACAGGTAATGAGTGGAGAATAGGAGGGCTTCTTAAAGAAGAACTAACAGGTCTGTGAGAGCCGGAATTCTTGCTGGTTGGTAGGTGATCAAATACTTATTTCATGCAATAAAATGCAAATTAATTACTTAAAAATCATACAATGTGATTTTCTGGATTTTTGTTTTAGATTCCGTCTCTCACAGTTGAAGTGTACCTATGATAAAAATTACAGACCTCTACATGCTTTGTAAGTGGGAAAACCTGCAAAATTGGCAGTGTATCAAATACTTGTTCTCCCCACTGTATATGGGTTGTTGCCTTCCATTTGTTTATCAATATTCATGTACACATATTTTCAATGATTACATCCTATACTTTGATTAATGAATTTGGCTATTGCCAATTTCATTTACAGAAAAGCAGAATCATCAGTGGAGTCGAAGTACCAGTGTTCCTCATAGGGGATCCAGCATACCCTCTCCAGAAGTGGTTGATGAAAGGATTTCCTCACCATCCTGGCATAACGCAAGAGCAGCAACGGTTTAACCATCGCCTTAGCTCAGCCAGGATGGTGGTTGAAAATGCATTTGGTCGCTTGAAGGGACGGTGGAGAAGGCTCCTCAAGCGAAATGATATGAGCACTTCCTTTGCTTCTGATGTAGCTGCTGCTTGCTGTGTTCTGCACAATGTTTGTGAAGTCTTCCGGGACGAGTATAACCCTGAGTGGGATGCTCAGCGAGATATGGAAGAGGCAGCACTTGGCCTCCAGCAACCCAGACTGAACCAGGAACAGCGAATCGGTCTACGTGATACTGCTGCTTCTGATATTAGAAATGCAGTCATGAATTCGCTTTGATATTTTTTCTTCCATGGAACTTTCAAAGAACATTTAGTAAAACATTATATTAACATGTAGCTGCCCCCTTCTTATCAGCTGAGTGCAGACATTGTTTATTGTATACGCAAACTGTGCGAACAAGGAGATATAGGTTTCATAGGCACAACATGGGACAGGAATGCCTCTGCTATCAATTGGTGTATAAACTGCAACCATTCTCCTGCACACTTCATAATTTAACTGCGCTCTTATTTGTATCATGAGATAAGCTCATATATTTAGCATTTCATGCTTAATGAAAAATGACAATCCCAAAAATAATGTTATGTTTTTATGAAAACATTTATTTTCTTTGTTAAAAAAAATATTGAATACATACTTACACATAACTGCAAACATATTGCAAATCTGTATTTGGTTTCCAAGCATATGAAAAGTGTTCTCATGTATGCATAAATTATCTTATCTAAAATAAAGTGTGAAGGCAAGATATAATAATGAAAGTAGTCACACACATTGTTATGACCCGAGTTCTCAGTAAAGCAACAGTGATAGCTGTATGAGTTGTCAACCTCGTGTAAATGCTTTGTGAGTACTGGCAAAAAAAAACAGATGGCCAAACATGGCAATTACCTTTCATTTAAGTAATCATGACAGCATCATACGTGTATTACAACTTATGAACTGCAAGACAGTTACGGTTGACTTGAGAAGACTCATTCTGCATGTTATATTGATGAATTTCTTCTGATGCATTTGTGTTCATTCAAATTATGACATGGCAATATGCAACATTGTAAACATATATCCAGACATTCAATTCTTAATGGCACTCTAATATTCAACATTAACTGTAAAAAAAATATCTGAGTTCATACATGTCAACATATTCTGCAGCTGCTTTTAATAGCAGTATTATTTATTTACTGTGTGAAAGAAGACAAACCTAGAAATGTTTGTACTATAAACATAGTTCAAGAATATCAATCTAAACATGCAGAAACTGTTAATCAGTTGCGCACACTAAATAGACCTTGAACAAAATGTTCTTGAATGCCTTGACACAAGTAAACAGAAATCAATGCTTAATATTTGCACCTTTTTCTTACAACTGAGTAAACTGCTGGTCTTCAGCATCTTCTTGAATGCAATTAGGTGGGGTTCCAGCAAAAGGCGGTGCCAGCATGGAAGGCGGTCGCTGTCCCAATTGATCTTAATAATAATAATAATAATACCTTGCATTTATATAGCGCCTTTCTCAATACTCAAAGCGCTTACAGTGATAAAGGGGAAAACTCGCCTCTACCACCACCAATGTGTAGCACCCACCTGAGTGTTGCAGCGGCAGCCATTTTGCGCCAGAATGCTCACCACACATCAGCTGAGGTGGAGAGAGAGAGAATGATTATTAGCTAATTAAACTGGGGGATGATTAGGTGGCAGATTGAAAGAGCCAGGTTGGAAATTTAGCCAGGACACCGGGGAAACCCCTACTCTTTGCGATAACTGTCATGGGATCTTTAATGACCACAGTGAGTCAGGACCTCGGTTTAACGTCTCATCCGAAAGACGGATGAGGATGGGATGGTATGAAGATGAAGCTTGTGTGTGGGGAGCACGTGAAGGCATAGGCTGATGTGGGGTGAAGACTGGTTGCAATTGAAAGGCAGGCTGAATGGGATGTCGGTTCTGTTGATTTGACAGATGAGGAACTCGTTCAGGATGAGGTGTGTCTGGATTGATGCCATAACCAGGTTGACCAGGGTGCTGAGGTTGTTGATGCATGCTACTTTGGGCCATCATCTGAAACAGACCATCAAGCAGCCTTGTTGTCTGTTGGTTTATCTCCCTCACAACATTCAGCTGTCTATCCTCCAGTCTCTCCTCCCACTGATGCTGCTCAGCGATCCTTCTATCTTCAGATGCTTGGTAGCTGGCATCTGCTGCATCCATCCTATCCATCAGCGATGTTGATATCAAGTCCATTGACTGCTCCAACTTTGTCTTTTTTTTCTTTTTCTTAGCCTCACCTGAAATTATAAACCACAGCAAGAACATAGAACTTACAAAAAATTTAATATTTTCATATTTTCTAAATAGGTAAAATGCCCATGTTAGAATCTCTCTAATATTCTTAAAATATAAAAAGCACAATAACTTTGTGACCGTCTGCAATAACTAAAACAGACCCACAAAATGACTGACAATAGACCGTTTTCATAATGTATTCAAATATTATGATTTTTATGTGTTATGTCTATGGATTGGGACCTACTTCGAGACTTTGCCATAAAGGCATAATGTTAGCAAGTAGTCATGAAGAAATAATGACAAAATGACAACCTACCATATTGCCTGCAACTTGGCCTAGCAGCAGCTTCAGGTGTGTCTTGGGTTAGTTGTTGATCTTGTGTGTTCCTGACAGCCTGAAATGTAGGTAAAATTGGCCCTTGCTCTGTGTTTGAATCCTCATGTACTAGGAGGTCTAGAGGATCGTCATCAGGCATATTTTGGTCAGTCTCAGAATAAGCTTCCTCTGAGTTTATTTCGACATTTGAATTAGCAAACGCCACTGTGTCACAGTCAGGTACAGACACAACTGACCGAGGTGTAGATGGTGATCGTGTTATTGTCTTGTCCAAATCACTTTCAACATCCAGACTGTTGCTACCAGCACTGCTACCACTGGCCCCTGCCGCAGCCGTAGGTCTGGTGCCGCAAACAGCGGAGCTGGATACTAGATTAACGGGATCCGTACTGGCGCGATGGCCCCATGTACTGAAACATAAATCATAGTAATGGAATTCCTTCCTTTTAGTCAGGGGGCCAATTCAGAAAAGTGCTTCCGTTAAGACTTTTGTGCACATGTTTGGGTACAAGCTGACAACCAATTTTTTTTGTTAGTAGGGGCCCATAGAAGAAGTTCTAGGGTGGTTGTCAAGTTGGAAAATAAAAATACTGACTTTTAGCAGCACTTTTAAGCCTATTTTCAGGTTTCCTGCTCAACATGACATGCCCACCATAAATGTTGAATATCTCCACAACCACGAGGGAACATATACACAAACTTGGTATCAAATGAAAGGTAATACCTGTGGAGTGGCTTCAGAAGTGTCAGAATCTAAATATATGTTACTCTGCCAGATAAAATAGAGCTAGAACATGTGATATTCAATCTCCGCCTAAAAAAAACTGTTTTTAAAGTGAATATAAGCTTGGAAACATGAGATGGTAGCCCAAATCCTCTATGAATCAGTATTCCAATGTATGATCAGTAGTTGTGCAAAGTTACAAGCTAGTAGTGTGAGACAGTGCAACACTGCACAGATTTTAGTACTATAAGGTCCAGGCATAAATCTCGAATTCTAGATGGTGACCTTTGATGCTATTTGACTTTTTCATGCACCAGAATGTAAAACAAATTATATTTCACTGACATATCACTCAGGTGTAGATCATAAGTATAAATTTCACCCAAATTCAACTGCTGTCTCACTTATTAGGGTTAGTGTTAGTAACTACTGGTAGTCGTATGATAAAAGATACATTTGAAGCAACCTATTTATTTATTTATTGACAAAAACATGGTTAATAATAACAACAATCCTTTATTGGTCACTTGGTAATTTCAACACTCCAAACAAAATGTTTTCAGTGGTTGCTGGTCGACTTTCTTCTCTGCATTTGACCCATACTGTACAAGCTGTCGTCCTCCAGGGACAGCAGGAGCAATCGGCAGCCATCAGGAGGCACCTGGGGACCAAGTCCAAGTGCTCAGTCCGAGTCCTGGTCAGGGACAAGACAGAAGCGTTTACCATTTTGAGTATACATTTACTTACACAGTGCAAAACATGCACCACACCAAAGGAGATAACATGCCTAATAATAATACAAGACTGAAAATATGAGCATTTAGAACAATGTCATGCTAAATAGGAGCTGTACCTGAGTATTCTTGCACCAAGCTGCACAGGCACACCCACATGCCCCACTGCAATATATTCCACTTCTTCGACATCGACAGTGCCTTGTACTGCACTGACTTCCACTTTCCTTGCATCCACAGGTGCTCAGATCCAAGCATCTGGCCTGTACAGGTTCCTTGGTTAAAAGCTGAGGGACCAGCATACCATCCATCATGTGCCAACCACAATTGATTGGTGAGGGCAACTGTGGATGGGTCACTAGTGACTGTTTCCAAACCTTTGTTTGATAGTGGGCCCTCATGATGTGCAGAGACAAGGCATCCCTTGTTGGTGGTAAAGCATCAACATTGGCTTTCACTTTCCGAAATAGGGTACAGCGAACTACATGGATCGAGTTGCTGGTTGAGTTTGGGTCATACAGTTTGCACACAAACTCTTCTGCCGAGGATAGAGTAGCTGGACTTGGTACTTCATCTTCACCAAAGTTGTGAAGAAGATGAGGGCACTGCTGGAACACTTTCCATGCAGTCCTTTTTCCTATTCCAGTGAACTGGCTGGTAGTGTCACATCCAGTGATAGCATGAAATGCCAACAGACCATTAAGCATCTCATTTGGCATTTTTATATCATGAACTTTGATGTAGCGTGGTTTTTTGACTGTTCCTGCTTTCATCCAAATTTCTTGGCTCAGTTGTTGTGCAAACACAAGAAGTAACACCAGCACATCTGTGTCTCGGCACTGAATGATGAGCCTCTGATACCCTTTTGATGTTGCATCAGCTGCATGTAGCAATATGCGGGTATCCGCTTCTTCATGTGTAGCCTGTAGGTGAGAAACATCCATCCCAGCTGCTGATGCCACTTTTTCAGGATCATCAAATCCTCCACTAATAACAACTTCCTGGCCATAGTGGTGCACGTGCTTCTCAAGCTCATTTGATAAGAACTGTGTCAGGTTGGCCTTGTTTCATCCATTTCAATGAAGCTATTCCAGTTAGCAGGTATCTTTACATCCCTACTCACAACTGTTCGAACCTTTCGCAGAGTAGTGCTGCGTTTTGCTCTTGTTCCACTCTTTATGGAGTTCTGTTGGTACTGATCAAACACTAGATCCACTCTGGTGATGTTCCCATGTAGATAACTTGTCACTCTCTGTGTGAACAC
Source organism: Synaphobranchus kaupii (assembly GCA_029718625.1). Classification (NCBI taxonomy): domain Eukaryota; kingdom Metazoa; phylum Chordata; class Actinopteri; order Anguilliformes; family Synaphobranchidae; genus Synaphobranchus; species Synaphobranchus kaupii. Next base: position 55,880,722 of record CM056377.1, read on the forward strand.
ATCAGCATAATCCCCAAAGGTTGATGCATTTAGAGGTTTTCCTATGGCTCTCACTAAGGCCATTCCATCAATGATAGTGCATGTTCTCAAAACAGATGGACTGAGATCTGTCTCCTTTGCACCAGCTTGTAGTATGGTGGCTAAGTCAGCTTTGTTGGTAGGTCTGAGCACTGAATCTGTTGTGGCAAGTGACAGGGGTACTGCACACAGTTCCTTTTGGAGAAGCTCATCCATGTTGACCTCTCTGCCACTCTCCATGGATACAATGTTGTTTTGGTATTAGCTGGTTTTATCAATAATTAAAGGGCCCGTTTCATGCTTTTTTCTGGGTTCTATTTCAAGTCTTGATACCCCTAACATGATATATTTGTGATTTAAAGTTTAAAAAATTGAATGAATTTGACAGCATTGTGAACAAAATCCGATTTTTACCAAGTTTAAGGATGCAATGATAAAATGACCAAAAAACTATTTTCAAAGATGACAACCAGGCTAGAACACATGTAAAGGGGTTAAATATTAATACTGGATAGGTTGTCAGCTTGTACCCAGAGGTTTCATCTTAAGTTGCAATATCAGTTTTGGCCCCCTGACTATTTTCTGTCCACTTGTACGATTGCTGTCCCTCACCTTGTGAAATTTACTTTTCATAGCCTTCAGTTTCGCATTCACCTGTTTTTTCGATCGGAAATATCCGCAAGCCTCTCCGAAATAAGTTGATACACTTGGGTGTCACGGCAATTCCCCAGCAATTGCTTGGAAATTTCCTCTTCTGCCCGTATGCTGAGTAGCATATGCTGCTCTGCCGGACACCAGGTATGTCCTCTTTCCTCAGATTTAGCCATCACAATGCCACGACTATTGTAATTTTACAAACTCTAATAATAATTTTGCGATTTCAATGCTGCAAACTGATACAATACTACAATACTACCACTACAATGATGATGTTTACTGTAATTTCGCGCTTTTCACCAGTGAACCCTGACCGAAGATTAACTTCCTGTTCGTGACGTCATTGGGTTTAGTCCGCTTCAAATGTCAGGACTTTTCATATTGAGCTGTATCCGCTTCTGAAGCACTTCTGAAGCACCTACTACTCCGTACTAACTTGAAACCGTTCTATTTTGTATCGGTATTATCTACCCATCTCAAATCTTTTTATATTGAGAGTTAGACCGCTTCAGAAGCGCTTCAGAAGCGGATACGGCTCTAATATGAAAGGGGTATAAGACTGTTAATTGATATCTTTTTAGTCTTAACAATTTGACTATCGTCTTCCATGTTAGTATGCATGAATGTATTAGCAGTTAAACAACACTAAATGCTGTTTAATAAGCAAGAATAATTTTAATTAGCTCGTTTCAATCCTTTCATTTTCATTGCATGTAGCTTGTCTCTAGGCTATTATCTGTTCAGATGCTGAACTAATATTTGGGATGTTCTTTTGGTTGTTATTTTACCTGTAGGCTAACGTTTTCAGGGTAGACTGCTAGCTATCCTCCACAACGTCTGCACAGTAAGAAGAGAGACAGAAATGCAACACACACTGTGCACCATTGCCTTGCTTTTGAAGTCAATCACCAGAATGAACATGTTAATAGGCTATTGACACCCCTGATAGTATTTGCTTTCTCTTTTGGTTCAGCCTAGTTTATAATGTATTATTATCATTAGTTTATTTTGTGATAATGACAATAGGATAATGGCTTTTCTGCTAAATTTATTCTTATTCTCATCTTATTCTCTTATTCCACACTTTTCTCACTAGGACCCCTGCACATCCTATATTCTTCCGTGGTGGACAGGGTGCATCAGCCTAGTTTCACTGAGGCCTACTAGGCTTTCTGCTACACCAACATTTATGTCTACGCCTATTTTTTTCAAACGAATGTACTTACAGTATTTGTGTGTAAAATACCTTACCTGCTAATTCCCAGTTATTTACTCACCAATATTTGTGTACTCTGGTTTTGTGTACTCCGTGTCATATATTCCAATTAGCCTACTATATGTTTGAAGATATTTTTTTCTTAATTTATAACACGAGAACCGCCAAGGCCTACGCCAATTGGCGTTGTGATTTTAAAATTTAGAATGATTTAATCCGTGTTTATGGCATGTTTCTGTCCTGCCCTGACTTTTCCTTAATTATACTGCAAATGCCTACGCTGTTATAATTCTAAAATAAAACAGAGTTTTTCTTGATTTATTTATTTTATTTACCTCAAAGACCCCATATAACTGACACGTTCAACGTCATTTGGCGTTGGTACCCAAGTGTGAATCGCTACTTCTCTCCTCCGGGAGCGTATTGACTGCATTTGCATAATGACCGCATTAGCGTCCTGAGACAGTGATCATGTGTGAAGGAATTTTCTGTTTTACAATGTGTGTGTATTAACATAGAGACAATCACATGATTATCATTAAGCATTTATTATAGTTTTGATTATTAGTAGATCAATTATATTGAGTTAAGTAATTAAACAATGTATTCTCTGTGAACACTGAGTAGGCTTTAAGCAGGCCTGCTGTGTTTTCACTCCCTCTGTGCCTCTCCTTCACAATCTGCAGAGACAGGCAGTCTGTGAGATGGATGTTTTCGTTACTTGGTTTGAAGGTTAGAGGTTATCGAAAGACTAAACACCAAGAAATGGATACCCTCGTCTCTGTATGTTTAGAAACCGCCCCTTGTGGCAAATCAGTAAAGCAATAATAGATTGTGTATAAATGTCCTCTGTATTCTGTTTTCAAGTTAGAGAGATTCTGGTAAGACTCTCTCTCATTCTGAGTTTATCTCCAAATAAACTGAAATTATTTTTCTTATTCTATTACATGGTTTTGTTGTGGTTCTGTTTGGACAGACTTGCTCACTGTGGGTTGAAAGGGAAAAATCCATGACACGTAACGTTATATAAACTGTTATTTTATATACCCATAATAAAAAATATTTAAATTAATTAAAACGTGTTTTATTTTCCTAGAGGAAATAGGCTACTTTCGACTCTTAACAGTTTTATAGTTTTAGCCCATATATACGCTTGCCTACTGTTTACAGTTCAAACAACAGTGGCAGCACGATTTTGAAAACAATTTTTGATCATTGTTTATGCTATCATTCCGTCCTGCCATGACTTTGAGATGCTGACAGAAACCTCTGAAAATGTGTGTAGACTGTTGATGTATTTGCAGAATAAAGTTTGAAGTTTGAATTGATTACAATCAGTTGTTTTATTTATCAAGAGGGAAATAATTTTAGGCATTCGCGGCAATATGGTTTCAGCCTATGCGGTTTACAACTCCGAATAACATCGGGTGTAGCTAGTAGTAGTTACATTCCGCGTAAGAATTCATTATTTATTTTCAAAAGGGAGCCATGTAATTTATTAAAAGAGCCACTCATCTAGGTATTATTCTGATAAGGTAGCCTGCCTACCTGATTGTGTTTATTGCAAAGTCTATTGCTGCAAACTTGTTGGGCGGTTGGGCGCTGGGCTTCGGCCATTATCGCTTTGTGCACTATATAACGTCATGTGGCGCTGTAATGGCGACATGTAGTCCAGCTGTCTCTCGTGTTAGTGTTTGTTAATTTGAACATATTTTGTTGTGTCTGGCTTTTGTCTTTTGTTTTTTCATGCGCTGGGTGTCTGTTGTGGGACGGGGAAGCGGGCTGGAGATTGTTCAGGGCACTCTGTAGCTGAGGAGTAGCTGCTTTATTTAAACACAGCCTTAACACATGGCTGAGCAGAACCTGCAGCCTAAAAGGTCTGAATTATATTGACAATTTTAATATATTCTGGGGGCGCAGATAATTTTTTAGGCCTGATGGGGCCCACTTAAGCAGGACCGGAGTGAAAGCACTAAAGGACAACCTTCTCTTTGCTCTTCGCCACCCATCTGCTGATTCAACACTACAGGTGCAGCCACAGCCTCCCCCACCTGTCCCCAACCATGATGAAGGATCATCAAATACCTAACCACAAGTGGAGACACAGAATACAGGTGGCACAGAGCAACCACAATCCCCATCACTGGAGGACATGACTCAGGCTGAGTTTCTGACACTGGATGAGATTTATGAACAGTCACCAGCAGAGTCTCCACAGTCACCCCTCTCAGGGGGTTATGATGACCTGCAACATCTACCAAGGACATTACAGTCACCAGCAGAGTCTCTGCAGTCACCCCTTTCATCTTCCTCCTTCTCTCTCTCAACTTCATTCCTCTCACATATGGATTTCTCAGAGAAAATGGAGAAACTGGTGTGTGCTGGGACTAAACTCTCACTCTCCATCTCAGCCAGCCCACAACTTTTACCCAAAAAGCGCAGGGCATCCCTTCCCCCCTGTCCCCCTCCCCCTCCTCAGCCGAAAAGATCTCTTAGGCCACTTCAACACCGTCAGCAGCAGCCTTGTCCTTCCTCTCCTCTGACAGCACAAAGCACAGAATGTTCAGTGAGTACTACTGATAGCAGCAGCAGGAAAAGCAGTGATAGCAGCAGCAGAAGGGAGCAGTACTACTGTTCTCAACGAGACAGCACCAGTAAATTTTGTTTTATGGATACATGCTGATCTGGTAAGAAAGGAGGAGGAGTAGCTGCTTTATTTAAAAATACATTCCAGTGCAAAAAGGTTACACTTGGTAATTTTATTTCTTTTGAATACCTCTGTTTCATATTGAAGAGTACTCCCAAAATTGTATTTTTAACCTACGCACACTCGAGGCCACTCTTTGGATCTGGTTATTTCTAAAGGTCTCGACATTTCTTCTGTTTTGGTTAAAGACTTGGCCCTCTCTGATCATTATTGTGTCTTCTTTGACTTAATGATCACTCCGGAGGTACAGATAAGCTCTGTTTCTGTTAAGAAAAGGTACATAAACGAGAGCACTAGTGCTCAGTTTATGGAGGCTATAGCTATGTCACCAACCATGAGTGCAGGGACAGTTGATGTTCTCCTGGACAATTTCAACTTGAAATCTCGAATGTCATGGATCTTGTTGCACCGGTAAAAGTCAAGAAAACTCTGAGTAAAGAGAAAGCACCATGGAGAAACACCATGATGGTAAAAGCCCTGAAAAAAAGAATGCAGGAAAGCTGAACATAAGTGGAGAAAAACTAAACTTCAAATCCACTATGACCTTTATAAACAAAGCCTTTGTAGTTTTAACTATGAGTTATGCAGGGCTAGACAGCTACATTTCTCTATGTTGATTAACAGGAACATCAATAATACCCGCACTCTATTTGTCATGGTTGACAAGCTTACAAACCCCGCAAAACAGTTAGCACCAGAACTCCTTTCAACAGAGAAATGTAATGAATTTGCTTGCTTTTTTAGTGAAAAAATCAAAACTATTAGACGGACCATCAACACCGCACAGTCAAACAATGAAACTATATCATCTCTACTACCACCTAGAAATAACCTTATTACTATGTCACAATTTAATACAATTGACCAAAAAACTCTAGAGGAAACAGTTTGGCATCTTAAATCATCCACATGCTGTATTGACACACTGCCTTCTGACTTTTTTTAAACTATTTTTAATTGCGTAACAACTGATTTGCAGCAAATAGTTAATAGCTCACTGCTATCAGGCACTTTCCCAAAGTCACTAAAAACAGCTGCCAGCTGCCATTAAGCCCCTATTAAAAAAGAGAACACGGGATGCCTCTATGTTAAACAATTATAGACCTGTCTCAAATCTTCCTTTTATAGCTAATATCATTGAGAAGGTTGTTTACAATCAAATCAGCAATTTTTTTTACTCAAATGGTCACTTTGATAAATTTCAATCAGGCTTCCGACCTCACCACAGTACTGAAACGGCTCTTATAAAAGTGTTAAATGATATTCGGCTAAATAATGATTCAGGTAAAATATCAGTTTTGGTTTTGCTGGATCTCAGTGTAGATCATAGAATACTGTTGGATAGGTTGGAAAATTGGGTAGGATTTTCCGGGGCAGTTCTTAATTGGTTCAGGTCTTATTTAGAAGACCGGAGTTACTTTGTCACCATCGGCAGTTATGAATCTGATAGGTTGGCTATGACATGCGGAATCCCCCAGGGATCAGTTCTTGGACCTATTCTGTTCAATCTATATATGCTACCTTTGGGCCAAATTCTACAAAACAACAACATTGATTACCATAGTTACGCAGATGATACACAGATATATCTGGCTTTCTCACCAGATGACTACGGCCCAATAGACTCATTGTGTCAATGTTTAGAGCAAATAAATAATTGGATGAGCCAGCATTTTATACAATTAAATAAGGATAAAACAGAGATTATTGTATTTGGCAACAAAAAGAAGAGAATTAGTATTAGTAAACACCTTGATTCTCGAGCCCTAAAAACCAAAGACCAAGTTCGGAATCTTGGCATTCTAATAGACTCAGATCTCCCCTTCACCAGCCATATCAAAGCAATTACCAAAACAGCATTCTACCATCTCAAAAATATAGCCGGAGTCAAAGGCATGGTGTCCCAAAAAGACCAAGAGAAGCTCATCCATGCTTTTATTTCCAGTCGGGTGGACTACTGTAATGGTCTTTTAACTGGACTTCCCAAAAAGACCATTAAACAGCTGCAGCTCATTCAGAATGCTGCTGCTAGAGTTTTATCCAGTACCAAGAGAACAGAGCACATTACTCCAGTTCTAAAATCTTTACATCGGCTTCCAGTTAGTTACAGAATAGATTTTAAAGTGCTGCTACTAGTTTATAAATCACTGCATGGTTTAGGCCCCAAATATATTTCTGATATGTTTAAAGAATATAAACCAAGTAGGGCTCTTAGGTCCATGGACTCAGCTCAGCTAGTAGAGCCTAGAGTCCAAACTAAACATGGTGAAGCAGCATTTAGCTGTTATGCTGCTTGTAACTGGAACAAATTGCCAGAAGATCTTAGATGTGCCCCAAATGAAGCAAATTTTAAATCCAGCTTAAAAACATTTCTCTTTTCATGTGCCTATGGCTGAGCTCTATAATTTGCACTTTATTCTTACTGTACTTTAATTCTGGAAGTAGACCTTTAGCTTTATTCAATTTCATGCACTTTGTACTTTTAAAATATTTTTAAAATGTTTGCATTTTGTATTTTTAAAATAGGCGGGGTTCGTGTCCCCAGCATAAAAAGGGTTGAGTCCCCATAAAATCTTGATGTCATTCTTTTAATAATTTCTCTCATTTTACTTATTTTCTAATTATACAATTTTCTTTTAATCATGTTTTTATTCTATTTTATGTACTTACTTTTATGCCTTTATTTTCTCCTTTGGATGTTATTTTTGTTTTTATCTATGTAAAGCACATTGTATTGTACGAAATGTGCTATATAAATAAACTTGACTGATTGATTGATTAAGGCATCAACTGTGTCTGACAACTGAGTATGTTGACAATTTTCATGGGTTGCATATACGTTCTGCCCAGTATCAAATAAGAGCATACGGGTCATTCCGTGTCAAATCGGACAGAATCCAGGAAAGTGGTTGCAGCACCGTCTCAGATTTTGTTAAAAATTTGTCTATATAATGTTTGGGTCCCAAAACTAAGGCCTGTAAAATATTTTTGTTCAATTCCAATGTTTTTATATTTTTTTGGCCCTTGATATTTTTTTCATTTTTACACTCTCAAAAAAGCCTTATCTGGGAAGCCATGTTTGGACATTAATATCTTGAAATGTATTATTCCTAGCCTCACCAAACTTTGTAGGATGGAAGAAAAACATGTTCTCAGCATGGCTGAACCATTAAAAGCCTGTACTGCATGCCATTCTCATTTTTATAAGGCCCTAGATTTGGAAAAAAGTACAAAATTCCTAAACCGGAGTGACATTGAGGGTATTATAAACCGATTTTTTTGCACCCATATGTTATCAATTATAATTTTTTTCTTCAAATACAATCTTTTATTAATTTTGTGCCAATATTTGAGGTGTCTACCACTAATGGACATGAAGATATTAAGAATAAAACAAGGCGTGGTAGCATTTTATTGGTCATTTTCATAGGACGAAAATGTTATGTGGGGTAGCTAGTAGGAACATGAAAATGTACAGGTATGTGCCAATATCCTTCCATGTTCCCTTCATAGATAAATACACATAGTTAAAGGCATTGTTTTACCTCTAGGAAAAAAACGTCCATAATGAAGAAGCAGGGTCTTCCCTTATTATCTCTACTCATGTGTGTCCCACCCTCTGAAATATTGATTGGAGTAAATAAATACGTTTTCTGTAGGCTCATTTTACACTAGGTCATTAATGCAAGCTATATTCTTTACTATCAAGGCCTCATTATAGAAAAAGGCATTAACTCTGATAGATGCTATATTCAATGGAGTGGTTAAATTTTATATCCCATATTTTAAAAAGAATAAAAAATTCAAATTCAAACTTTATTGAAAATGTGCAATGTAGCAAATTATGTACTAGAAATTACAACTATTATCCTTTAACCATATAACTTGAACAACAGGACTGAATTAGGTACATGCTTGGTGTTTTCGTGGAATCTCTATGTTCCATTATTCACTGATTGGTGAATATAAGGGCATATACTGATGATTTCACTGTGTGGACATGTTTCAACATGCGTATCAGTACAATTTACATATATAGCTGTCTAACATGCACACTGTAAAATTACATGTATAAACACATCCAACCTTTTATGTGGAACCACATTGAGATACTCCCACTGGAGCTTGAGAGGGCCATTTAGGATACCACTTATTCCTCCTTATACCAGAGGTTTTATCAAAATATTTCAATCTCAAATTCCCTCTATTCCAATGAACATACTGAAAACATGTTTATCCCATAGACTGTATAAAAATATGGACCACTGTGACGTCACCCATTGCCTTTCCAGGGCCTCGTAAAAACTGAATTGAGGCTCCGGATGTCTTTTTCGCCGCCCGTTTGTACAAACTGCGTCTGCTCCATGGAGCCGAAGAGGACTCAACCTGTCCCTCTGATTGGTCCTGAACAAATGTTAATACCCTGTCCAAACGACACAATATTTTTTAAAAATCAGCACATGCAGAGAGGCATTAGATGAAGGAAAGGCACCTATATGCAATTACATTTTTTTGTGGGAAAAATGTATTGATTGAGTATTTTGACCACATTGCTGCCATTGACTTACATGGTGAAAGACCTATACTGGAGCCAATCGCAGTGGTGCTAGTGAGCAACGGCACAATTGCTACTCCCAGCCCAACCAGGAAGTGAGCTTCAAAACGAAAGCCCAGTCTTGGCCCCTTGGTTTATCCTTTATTTATTACAATTCATATGACAGGAATTCAATAATCATGGAGATACTGAGGCAAAAAAAATGTAATCCTGAAATGGACATTTTTATGGCCATAGGTAAAATATCTCTCAAATCTGTGTCTATTTTTGTATGAAGGAAAAACGGAAGGACATTGGCACTTTGTACCCTTAATAACCATACATCAAGCAATTTCCATGTACATTTTTATGTTCCTACTAGCTACCCCACGTACCTATGAAAATGACCAAAATATGATACCACGCCTTGTTTTATTCATAATATCTTCATGTACAATGGTGGTAGAGACCTCAAATATGTGACGCGGTATGTCAAAAGCAGGCGGAATTGGGCAGAGCTACGAACGGAGGAAAAGCTGCAAAATGCCTTGGGGGTGAATTTTAGCGTTTTTGAGATTTTTGAACATTTATGATGCTACAAATATTAAAAATGTTCTGTAAAAGTTTCAAACTGAAATTTCATCGACAAAGTATTTTTTTAAGCACTTTTAGAGAGGCATGTCATTTCACAAAATGATGCCTTGTTCGAGATTTTGCTTGGAAATGACGCCAAATTTAGCGTAACTTCTAGCTCACTTGCTAACGTAAAATCGCATGATGATATTTTGCCAACATATTGGTTATTCAAACGGTATCTTTCTTGATTAAATAAACTATTAATTGATTATTAAAACAACAATAATCGTGAGCTTGTTTATGGATTACAACAGCCGCCCGATAATGGGCGCCCTTTCTTTGGCAGTCTCGTCTCATCTTAAAGACGTTAAAACGAAAAAAAAAAAACACGTTATTGGCTTAAAAGTTAACATCGTTTTTGTAAAGAAATAAATCCAATGCAATTGAGCCTATCTCTTTTAAGCCAATAAACGATAGTTGTCTCCCCTTTTTTGACATTACTGTCTCATCTAAAAGACGTTAAAACAAAAAACTACCGGTCACGTCTACATGTTTAATATTGGCTTAAAACTTAGTTTATCGTTTTGTGAAGAAATAAACCCAATATCGACATCTTTCGGACTGTCAGGTAAACTATCCAGTTAGCCAGCTATTTTGCCAACATATTGGTTATTCAAACGGTATCTTTCTTGATGAAATAAACTATTAATTGATTATTAAAACAACAATAATCGTGAGCTTGTTATGCACTAGCCTACAAGAGCCGCCCGATAAAGGGCGCCCCTTTTTTGACAGTACTTTCTAATCTAAAAGACATTAAAACAAAAAAACTACCGGTCACATCTACATGGTTATTGGCTTAAAAGTTAGCTTATCGTTTTGTGAACCTAATAAATATAATATGTTCAATGGTATGTGCCAGAATAATATCAGTATCGTATGTTGATCACAAAAATGTCTGGTTTCCGCCCGATAACAGGGTTCGGTACGCTAACATTGTTAACCAACTTGTTTTGTTTAAACTCAAACTTTAAAGGGCTATTTCTCAGTTTCGATGTTTCAGACGGTCCAATTTAAAATCTTAATAACTTCGCTTTGGAATATCCGATTTGAAAAAAGAAAGCGGAGTTGTAAAGTGCAAGGTCTATGTTTTACTAATATACACTACTCACAAAAAGTTAGGGATATTCGGCTTTCGGGTGAAATTTCAGGATGAACCTAAAATGCACTATAACCTTTACAGGTGAAATTAATTTGACTTTCTCTAAACTTTTGAATGCACATGTCCAACTATTCAATGTTTCAGTACTTTTTGCACAACTAGCTGTTCTCTAACAAGGAGCTGAACGGCAAAATTCACAACAGGTGTTTGATCCATGAATCGACCAATAAATTTCCTGGTTCAATTAGAATTGGTATTTAAACAGTCCTCTTCATCATGCTGTTCACATTTTGACATCATGAGACCAAGACGACACCTAACAATTGATCAACAGTACCTCGCCATTGCAAGGCTTCAAACAGGATGTTCTCAGAGGGAAGTGGCCACTGAGCTTAGAGTGTCACAGAGTGTCATCAGCAGGTTGCAACAGAGATACAGAGAGACTGGAAGAGTCACAGAAAGGCATAGAAGTGGACGTCCTTTGGCCACATCCCACACTGATGACCGCTTCATTGTGAACAGTGCCCTGCGGAACCGGATGATGAATGCCACTCAACTCCAGGCACATTTAAGGGAGGTGAGAGGCACCCAAGTGTCACGTTAGACCATTCGAAACCGTTTACATCAGCGTGGTCTGCGTGCTAGACGACCTGCAAGGGTACCTGACCACACCACCAGGCACAGGCGTCATCGTCTTGCATGGGCCAGGGAGCATTTACGCTGGACGAGGGACCAGTGGGCCTCAGTGCTGTTCTCTGATGAAAGTCGATTCACGTTGAGCAGAAATGATGGCCGCCAACGATGTTGGAGACGTCAAGGAGAGCGCTATGCATCAGCCACTGTTGTCACCAGACGACCCTTTGGTGGTGGCGGTGTTACAGTGTGGGCAGGTGTGTCTAGTCAATACAGAACTGCCCTACACTTTGTGAATGGTACAGTGACAAGCCCATACTACCTGAATAACATCATTAATCCAGTCATTGTGCCCCTGCATGAACAACACAGGCCTAATTTCATCTTCATGGACGACAATGCTCCAGCTCATCGAGGTCGCATCATTAGGGAAAGGCTGCTGGAGACTGGGGTACCTCAAATGGAGTGGCCTGCACTTTCTCCAGACCTGAATCCCATAGAAAACCTATGGGATCAGCTGACTCACCGTGTAGAGGCTCGTAACTCTGTACCCCAGAACCTCAATGACCTGAGGGCCGCCCTTCAAGAAGAGTGGGATGCCATGCCTCAGCAGACAATAAGTCGACTTGTGAACAGCATGAGACGTCGTTGTCAAGCTGTAATTGATGCTCAAGGGCACATGACAAGTTATTGAGACATTGACATTTTTGTTGTGGTATACCCACCACTGTTGTTGGCTTTTGTTTCAATAAATTGTTTGAGATGAGGAAATCACCATTGCATGCTTCTACTTAAATGCCCTACTTTCATGATACGTATAATATCACTGTAGCGTGAACTTACATTTTCCATAAATTTCACCCGAAAGCCAAATATCCCTAACTTTTTGTGAGTAGTGTACCAATAACTCAAAATTGACCTCTTGCCCAATTCCGCCTGGTTTTGACATACCGCATCACATATTGGCACAAAATTAATAAAGATTGTCTTTGCAGAAAAAATAATGATTGATATCATATTGGTGCAAAGATGTGGGTTTGTAGTACCCTCAATATCACTCTCGTTTAGGAATTTTGCACTTTTTTCCAAATCTAGGGCCTTATAAAAATAAAATGGCATGTAGTACAGGCTTTTAATGGTTTTTGCATACAGAAAACATGTTTGTCTTCCATCCTACAAAGTCTGGTGAGGCTATGAACAATATGGCTTCCCAGATAAGGCGTTTTTGAGGCTATAAAAATTAAATAATATCAAGGGCTGAAAAAATATGAAAACATAGGATTTGAACAGAAATATTTTACAGGCCTTGGTTTTGGGACCCATGCATGATATAGACATGGTTTGAACAAAATCTGAGACGGTGCTGCAAATGAAGCCCAAAATAGCCGAAACCAGGGCGCTGCCATTGTATTTTTTCAACACAAGCGCATTGGAGTAAGCGTGGAGTCCACGACTGCAGGAAAATCCACGACTGTCTTACATGGTCCTTAGACACGCCCACGTAAAAGCTCTCCCTGCCTTGTCATGGAGTGGTGGCTGGTAACGTAAAATTAGCTGTATGATACCGCTGATATCCCGGCCCAGCTCACCTGTTTTAATGTTTTTATTTTCAGGTGAGAAATGTTACACAAGCACTCATAAACATGTGAATATGATGGCAATAACCCAGCTAAAATGCAGAAATGTCATAAACATCTTTTCATAATTAAATCAGTAGTTAGAGTAGTGTTGGTAATGAGCATGTTTGCTAGTGAGTGAATCATGTTACGGTTTTAAGATTTTGTTTCATAATACAGTATGTAATTATTTGTAGTCAAAAGTAACGTTAGCTTTAATTGTAAGTGTATGATATTTGGGCCTCATTTATGTAACGGGACTAGTTCTCCACTACACAGTAAGTCTCCCACAAAAGTTAATTGCTGTACAACATGTAAGATGTAAAGAATAGTTACCCTATTTACCCTTATTTATGATTCATCATTTTGAAAGGTTCACATTAGATTTTTTATTGTCTTTAAATAAAAATAAAAAATGTAACTCTGTTATGCAAATCATTCAAAAAAACAAGTCGTCATTAAAACAATTTATTCAGTGTATCTCCATTGACATAATTCAGCAGTCTGTAGATCAGACAAGCTACATCTGGCTTAGGGAGAAGGAAGGAAGAAAGAAACGCCATGGGTTGGCATGGCTGGAGAGGACAAGATGTGAGGGGAAAGGGGAGAAGGAGGAAAGGGAAGATGAGGGACAGGGATGAGGAAGAGCAGGGGGAGTTGGGTGAATAATGGCATGGCTACAAATGTTATTTAAAAAAATTATTAAAAATCATCACATAAAGCTTGAAAACCTGACATATTTCATTAAAAAAACCCTGTTCCGTTAAAAGCTAAATCCAGGATTGGAAAAACTTCAGAATTAAACAGGGAAACCCCTTGAAGACCCCTGGTCTTTAACCCATTCAGGCAGACCCCCTAGTTGCCATGGCGCCGGTGCCAAGATTTTGCTCAAAAAGATTTTGTATTTGTTGTTAATTGGTTGTGTGGTCAGATTCATTTAATTTATTCATTCATTCATCCATTAATTTATTAACAAAAAGCAAAATACATACATACAGCTAATGTTAGCTTCCTCCATGAACTGGATTTTACGGACATAATCAAGGACTTCTCTGCCAGTAAAACAAGATGAAAGCACTTCTAAGAGTAAGACCATTGTTTTTGTTTTTTTTGTGACGCTCTTGCTTTATTTTATTAAGTGTGTATTGGTTAGGCCCAATTGGAAATAGTTGGCTGATAGCCCAGTTGTTGCCCTGGTGATAAATTCAGTTGAAATATCTATATTCTATATTTTTTTATCTATCTATCTTTTACCAATATGTAATGGTTAGACATGGCTTTTTGCATTGTCTGGTCGGGCCAGGCGAGTACTAAACAAATCCGAACCAAACCTAGAACCTAAAATACCACTAGGTGCTGCAATAACAATAACGTTGACCACAGTTAAGTGTACAGTTACAAGGCTAAGAGACACAGACCATTAGAATAGTTATTTTCTTATTTTTTACTCACTATATTTTGTCATAGATACCATCTTTTATCAACGTATCATGGTTAAAAACAAACACACTAAAAAAACTTCGAACAGAATTACGTTGCTTGTCATTTTCATGGATGGTTTTATATCTCCCAATACATGTTTGTCTAATGTTATTTGTTTGTAGTAAGGTTAGAGCGGCAGTGTGGTGTCAATGGTTTCATTGAAGAACAAACAACAAAAATAAAATAACAACAGGGGAAGGACGAGGGATAACAAAAACTCAGAAGGTACTCTGAAAAACTCTTATAACACAAACCAACGGTGAGAAACTCGCAAAGACAGACTGAGATAACAGGGTATATATACACAGAGGAAGACAGACAAAATGGGGAACAGGTGTGCAGAGGCGGGGAAGGGAAATGAAACGATAAGGGAAGCTGATAATACAATAACGAGGGAGAACGTAAGACACGGACTGGACCAGAACCAAATACATAGAGATAACATGACATGGACTCCAATAAGTGCATATAAGGAATAGGAAAGCGGAAACGAGAGTCAACTGTAGTTAATAGAGGAACCAAAGAAAGATAATTAGTGATAGAACAGGAGAGAGACAGCTGCAGCGAGGAAAGAAGATGAAGTTAGTAAGTTAGTAGATTAGTAGAAAACCCAAATTCTATGGCGTTAGTAGATTAATAGATTAGTATTATATACAAGTTAGTCATTAGTAGATTAGTAGACCCTAATTCTAAGATGTTAGTTGTTGTTAGTTAATTAGTATTATTTACAATGAAGTAATTAGTAATGAAGGAAGCGCATGACAGAGGAAATACAGAGAAAAACCAAAATCACCAAAGACTACCGAATAGTGAGACGAAGACAGGGGAGTGACGTCAAAGCAAACACGGAACAGTGCGACCAACAATAAATACATAATCAGGAAATAAATAAAAACCATAAGAACATAATACAACTAACAACCACAGTTCAGGATCCTGACAGTAAATGTCTGGTTGGTTCGAACTGGCAGTGAGTCTTTTCTGAATTGCTGTAGTCTACATAACTCCACTCTGTGTTTATCTGTGTGCAACACCCTTTATTATGTAGGCTCCTAGCTCCAATATGGAGCACGATAAAATAACCTCGCGCTGTGCTTAACGCCATTTTCTTTCATTCATTTGTTGACTCACTTCGTGGAGGCGGGGGCCGACAAGGACCCCAGTAGCCCAGGGGCCTAGTACCAAGTTAAAGCGCCCCTGGACATTGTGGACAATAGCATCTATGTGTGAGATCATAAATATATTTCTTCATCATCTAAAATTTGTACTCCATCATAGCAACAAGATAAAACCCAACAATATCGTATCGTATGCCAAAAAAGCAGTGAAAAGGCCTGCTCACTCAAATGCAAAATAAACATGTGAAATTCTTGTGTAATGATATCACATCATTCTACTATCAATATCTGCTACGATATACAATCCTACCATTAGTTTAAACACAGAGATGTTCCTTTGAAAATGCAGTGGTCATTTTTTGTCTTGGACAATCTGTTTGAGAAATACACACCAGTTTAGAACGTTATTACACAACCTGGAGCGTCTGCGTGAAACATCCCATATACTGTACCTGCAGCTCTGAAGTATTTCATGTCATTCCGGGTTTATTCACAACTGCTTTATCTAATAGATGACAGTATATCCTTCTCAACAGTGCAATTTGTTATTGGGTGCTTTGAACAGTAAATTACAGCCCAGCGTAACAGAATTTTTAATTTTATCAATGTAGTATGACGCAAATCGTCCTCAATATGAAAGTAGTACTGCTTGTAATATGCGGTTCTTCTCGCTGGCTACATATGTATGTTAGTTTTTCCACTCGATCACCGTCTTGTCCAGTAGGCTATGTTAGATAATATCTTCGCATTTTGAGTTCATTTCACACATTGTAGTGTAACGTTCATTGATGGCTCAGTCATGTTTTATGTTTGATGTACTGATTTTCATTAAAGCTAGAACATTTGGCTGCATTTTCCTGTTGGAGGAATATTATTTTATTATAATGTTATCGTACATAATATATCGTATAGGCTCATCTTCCTTCCAAATTTTCCTTGGAGTCATTATGAATGGGAATTTATTTATTTATTTATTTTAACTACAGAAAAATGTGATCCCAAGGCAAATGTATACATACTGAACAGGGGAAACTGATGTTTTGTTGAGGTACACAAGTGAATGATTAGGCTACATATTTAGGTGTGTGGAACAGTGTGATATCAATGTTTTCATCTTAAACCATCAGAAGGGGCAAATGTACAGTGCCCTCCTGGCACCCCTGGTAAAGATGAGTAAAAGGGTTATAAAAAATTCACCGTTTGGTGAATTAGCTTAACCCCTTGGCGCAGATGGCAAATTTCACCTATTTAGGGTGTGCTCTGTTTAAGGCTTCATAACTCCAGGTGTGAGCATCACATAAACTTGGTAAATGGCTTAAATGAAACAAGACAGGTGTACCATTTACAATACAAACTTAGATTTGTTTATTTTCATAATTTAAGTCAAAATAAAGTGCCACAAAAGAAACTTAAAAATAAGTTGTTTTTCTTTAGTTTGCAACAAAATACTGAGAGCTACATAAGTGAAATCGGTAATATATATACATTTCCTGGATCATAAACTCCATGTCCACAAGTTTTGCTAAATCTGAGGATGATATGCAGAACTACTAAAGGTCTATGATGCAAAATATAGCAGTGTACCCTGTTGTCCATTAGCGTCTCCAAATCTATCCAAATGGCAAAATTGTGCACTGCTCCAAATAAAAAAAATTAGGCTATATTTAACTACAAATCAACAGTTTTGGCTCATAAAACTCACTTTTGCATAACTTTCAAGTGGGTATTACTATATATATTTTTGTAATACTTTTATTGCCGGTTTATAGCTGATATTCATTCATTTTTTCAATTGCTACTTCCTTTACACAGCAATATACACTGCCCGGCCAAAAAAAAAGTCGCCATTGCACCCGTCATGCATAGTGCCCACTGTACAAGCCTCTGGAGGCAGTGTTATGATCTGGGGTTGCTTCAGTTGGTCAGGTCTAGGCTCAGCAACATTATGCAGCAATAAAATTAAGTCAGCTAAGTACCTGAATGTACTGAATGACCAGGTTATCCCATCAATGGGCATTTTCCAGGATGACAATGCCAAGATTCATCGGGCTCAAATTGTGAAAGAGTGGTTCAGGGAGCATGAGGAATCATTTTCACACATGAATTAGCCACCAGATTCCTGACCTTAACCCCATTTAAAGTCTTTGGGATGTGCTGGAGAACACTTTACGGAGTGGTTCGACTCTCCCGTCGTCAATACAAGATCTCAGCCAAAAATTCATGCAACTCTGGATGGAAATAAATGTTGTGACATTGCATAAGGTTGTCGAAACAATGCCACAACAAATACGCGCCGTAATCAAAGCTAAAGGCGGTCCAACGAAATATTAGTGTGCGACTTTTTTTTTGGCCGGGCAGTGTATATATATATTTTTTTAATGAAGTAAAGTACTCCAAAGAAAGACAGGGAAAAATATATATATCCTAATAAATTAATTAAAGAAAGGGGGAAACAAAACAAGAAATTAAACAAAATGTGGAAGAAATAGGAAGGAATATCCTCCATAAAACTTTAACCTAGCCTGTATACTATATATACTCACATAAAGTATATACCTATATACGTATACATATACATACACCTGTGCATACATTCATACACACATGCCAAAGGCATATATGAAAAAGGAGAGGGGGGGGATAAAAGAACAACCTCACATATATGCATAGATCCTTCTCTTATATATGTCGAACTGTCTTCACTTCTCCCTGTAAAAAAAAAAGGCAATATGTGCACAAAATGTCTTGTCAGTGGGATTTCCTTGTTTGAGTAATTTGTTATAATGACCATTTACTCCACCTTGTTTTATATTTTATATCCTGGTTTCTTATTTTAAAAGGCATCCTCTCCATTTCTGCTATATCATTTACTGTTTTCACCCATTTTTGTACTGATGGTAAATTGGGTTTTAACCAGCTCCTAGTTATTTGCTTCATGGCAGAGATTCTTAATATTCTGTACAGATATTTATCCACTTCTAAATTTAAATCTGGTGGAGTAATACCTAAAATAATAAATTCTGGCTCTATAATTCTTTTAATTTTAAAAATTTGACGTATAATGTTAATAATTGTATCCCAAAAAGTTCGCAATTTTGGACAGAAATAGAATATATGGGAGTAATTTGCGTTTATTTCACCACAGTTTCTCCAACATTTAGATGTCGTGGATTGACAATAATTTGCTTGGACTTTTGGTGTAATGAAGTGTCTTGAACATATTTTCCATGAATATATGTCATATATATTCATGTATATTCCATGAATATATGAAAATATGTATATTCCATGAATAAATGCTTCTTGCCAATCATCATTTGAGAGGTCGGTTCCAAGTTCAGAGTTCCATTTAAGTTTTGTGTTAGTCTCCTCCCGTTCCAAGTCATTTAGCAATATTTTATAGATTTTGGACAGGTCATTTTTCATTACATTATTTTGATTTTCAATGATAAACTTTGTTAGTGGGTGTACCTTAGGGTTTGCTTGTTTTATTTTAGTCTGAGATTGTGGTAGTCCAAATTTTAATGATAATGATTCAAATGAGTCTATTGTATCATTCCTGATCAGCTGAGAGTATGTTTTTAATCCTTTCAAAATATTTTAAAATATTGTACATTTTATTTGGTGTAAAGTCTGGATCCCATGACATTTCTCTAAGAAATAGTAAATCGTTTTTTAAGTTCTGAGTCCTACATATGTGTTTCCATGCGGTAAGTGTATTATTTACCCATTGATTTTGTCCTTTATTTTGCTTAGTGTCTTTTCCAATAAAGGGCAATGTTTTAATTGAAATATCCACACTTTTGTTGCCATTTTGTTGAGGAATTATCATTGATCCAGATCATTATATTTTTAATTTGTGTAGCATTAAAATAATTACGTAAATTTGGAAGTGCCAGACCACCATTTACTTTTGAAAAAGTTACATTTTTGAATTTGATCCTTTGCTTTTTATTATTCCAGATGAAATTTGATATCATTCCATTCCATTTCTTAAAACTAACTGAGGGTATGGGGAGTGGTAATGCCTGAAATAGAAAAAGGAATTGTGGCAGCACTTTCATTTTTATAGTATCCACTCTTGCAAATATAGATTCTGGTATTGTTCTTATCTATTTAAGTTCTGCCTAATTTTATTTTCTAGGGTATGATAATTACAGCGGTAATTATTTAAATTCTTGGGGATTGTAATACCTAAATACTTAATTTTATTTTGATCCCATTTAAGTTGTAATGTATTTTTGATGTTTCCTGTCAGTTGTTCTCCTAGGACCATCACTTCACACTTATTTTCATTCAGTTTGTACCCCGAGTATGTACTATATTCACTGATGGTTTCGAAGAGCACTGGTAAGGAGTCTTCTGGAGATCATAGATACACTATGACATCATCGGCATACAGTGATATTTTATGGGTTTGATGACCTATAGTAATTCCTTTTATATTTACTTGTTGTCTTACGGATTCAGCCAAAGGTTCCATACATACATTATCTATTTGCTATATTTTTCACAGTCTATTTGCTATAATTGCTGTTAATATTTTTTGGTCTGTATTTAGCAGTGAAATTGGTCTGTATGATGAGCAAGCAGTCTCATCCTTCCCCTCCTTATATATAACCGTTATCATAGATGAGTTCCAGGTTGGTGCCCAAGTATCTGTTTCTAGAGCCCAATTGAATGCTTTTTGTATTATGGGTATTATCTGATCCATAAATTCCTTATAAAATTCCTTAGTGTACCCATCATCTCCAGGAGTTTTTGCTTGTTTAAGTTTTTTTATTTGTTGTGTTATTTCTTCTGCAGTTATTGGTTTAATAGGAAAACTATTTTGTTCTTCTGAAATTTGTTTTAAATTAAGTTGTTTCAAGTAATTTTAATTTTTTTCTGTGTGTGTTTCCAGTTTCATTTTTATATAAACTCCTCAAAAAAAGTTCGGAAACGTTATTTCGGTCGATTATTCCTCCCCTTTAATAATACCAATTGGTATTGTATTTTATATCGCTGGAAAGCCTGATTAGTCACCTTTACAACGAGGTATAACTTGTAAGGATCATGCATTCGTGGAATGAGCAACACAGCTAACCGTGTGGGTAGCGGCCCAAAAAAATGTGCCAAAATCCCCTGCAATATTCTTCTGTTGGTATTCACTCTCGTTTTGAGCTTCAAGTGCTGGCAGGTGTATGCCAGTCACAGGTGTGTGACTGGCACCTGATTGGCACCTAATTGACAGCTAATATTCTAATGGAATATGCGATTTAATAACTATAGCTACTCCCCTTCTTGCTGATTTGTAGGAGCTAGCGAAAACCTGTGCATTGGCAATCTTTTCTAATTTCTTGTGTTCTTCGTTTGACAGGTGCGTTTCCTGGAGGAACAATATACTTCCTTTATCGTTTTTCAGTTTTTGAAGAGCTTTTTTCCTCTTGATAGGGTTATTCAATCCATTAACATTTAAAGAAATAATATTTATCTCGACCATGAAGCAAATAAATAGATAAAAATTTTGACAGAACATTTTGACATCTGATGCACATGTTAATGTCTAAGCTTGGTAAATTTGAAGACCCTATGGTTGATGACGAATAGGAGACCGAGGCCGATTGTGTAGGTAGGAAAAAAAAAGAAAAGGAGAATGATAGAACTGAGCCGACTTCCCACTTCTTGGTAGCTCTTGGTCGCTGTGATTGGGCCAGCTACCTGTCTTTTGTGTTGCTAATTAGGAGTTGGAACCTGTTTCACCTGTGTGTATTGTAGGGAATATTCATTTAATTAATACACGAGGCACCAAAAATATAGCGACCAGGTACGAGTCTGATAGCAGTGAGCAAGATGATCAGTAACATGATCTCTCAATCATCAGAGTCCGTACGCGGGGCACCAAAAATGTAGGGGACATACCTCTATTTATACACGGGGCGTCACTTATGTACTGCGATACGCCACTACCATCCTTATACAACTGGTGGCATGGTTTTGTATTATAAATCAGTCTCATAAAATTTATATATTATTCTCAAAAGAGAATATACTAACTAAAAATGGGTAACTCGGATTAATAATTAAATTAATTGCCAATAAAATTACACATTAATAATTGTCTTAGCAAAATCACAATATCATGTACTCAGTTGATACCGAATTAATATAAATGATCCAGCTAGAAGGTGAAGGCATTTTGGGGAATCCCTGCGATTAGCATTGGCTGATTCAGTTCAACACAAGAGCAACATTAATACAGGCAATCTTGGATAAATGTAATAGTTTATTGAACACAAAGTATCAAACAGAGGCACGATTCACTACTATAATGTACAACAAACTATGTGTGTGTGTGTGTGTGTGTGTGTGTGTGTGTGTGTCGCGTTGGGCGTGTGTGGAATTTCCATGTTCTCCTATGTGTGGGGGTTGCCACGGACACGTGTTCAATGAGAACAAAGAAACTAAGCTGGAGGGAGGTTTGAAACTAGCTTTTGCTGGAGCTAGCTAATAATGGCGGCGCATGAACCATACCACACACATAAGGGATAGCCGTAAGCTTAAATGCGTGTGCGTTGAGATCAGCGTGCAGTGTTAGGATTACGGCTGGTTAGTGTTTAAAGATAGATCGCATGCAAGATACGCTCTGTGCGTGGATGCATTAAACCTAACGCAGCGCGGTGGATGGCATAACACCATCCAAAGTAAAACGGTAACACAAAACTTTTACAGAACACATTAACCTTTCAATAGCAGTTACATACATCCAGTCACAAACATGTTTCTTTTGCTAACTAATATGCTATTGCCCATGTTACAGCCTTACTTGAATTAAAGTCCGTTAAATTGGTTCCTCCGTTGGATCGCACACTCACGATGAAAAGGGGAAATCCGGTCGCCCTTTTCCAGTGTTGGCGAGTTCGCAGGGGTTGTGGAAGATAGGGGAAACGTCCGCCTCATCTTGGGTCCCTGGAACAGCTTTCTTTCGTCGTTCTTACGGGATAATGGAACCGGTCGCATTATCTCTCCCTAACTATGCAGCGCCGTCCTACTGCAGACCGCTTGCCTCTTTGGGGACTCACTGGCGGTGCTCTGCTACATGATCAGTGGTTGCATGGTCCGCTTGCTGGTTCTTCTTGACCACCGGGTGCTCGCGTTGCCTCCTTGCGCCTCGTCTCCGGTCCTCCGTGGCCGATAGCCGGGGGTAGATGAGCCCGCCTCGCTCGGTTGGGTCGACGTCACGGACAGTCGATGCTTCCTGTAGAGCGAGGGCTCGGCCCCGGGCGTGCTCCAGGCCTCACGGGCCCAGAGACGAGACACGTTCAGCGGACAACTGGCCCGGTAGAAAACTGCGGGAAGAACTGGGAGAACTGGCTGTGTTGCCCCTACATATCAACTTTATTGCCAGTCGCGCATTCCGCTGTGCAGGATCACATTACAGTGCGGAAATCACAACTGGTACAACGTCCTACGTCACTTCCAACGTGGAGGAGGAGCCTCCTGTGGACTGTATGGACTTGTAGTTCTTATTGTCCCTACAGTATATTAAGCGTGTTTGCAGCTGATCACCTCAGAGTGCATCTTGTTGCGTTGAGGATCGTCTAGGCTACGCTCGGATTCAGATAAGCGTATCTTTTTTCATTGCTTTCAGCTGTTGTTAGTTAGTTGAACAGATTGGAGTCACTCGTTAGCTTAGCTTATTTTGAATTGTTTGCAGTTAGTCCGTAGCTTGCTCGCTGTGATTGGGCCAGCTACCTGTCTTTTGTGTTGCTAATTAGGAGTTGGAACCTGTTTCACCTGTGTATTAGCCCTGCAAGCAGCTGAGTGGAATTAAGTAACTGCATAAAGCTAAAACAGAGGCTGCCGTCGGCATAAGTTTATTTGACTTGTTTGTTCTGATCTTTGCTAGGACCCTATCTAACCTCTTTTCACCACCTACCATGTGTCTAACCCCCATTCCACTGTGCTCTATGCCTCGCCCCAGGAGGTCCAACCACCGCAGGCGCTGCCCGGCTAACCTGGTCTGCCCAACCCTGTCCTCTTATAAGGAACTTTCAGTGGTAGGTGGACTATGGAACTGCCGGTCAGCTGTCCAGAAAATCGACTTCATCACTGCCTATGCCAAGATGAAGTCCCTCCACTTCCTGGCTCTCACGGAGACCTGGATCACCCCAGATAACACGGCCACTCCAGCTGCTCTGATGGCTACTCCTTCTCGCACACCCCCAGGGCCTCTGGCCGAGGCGGGGGCACTGGTTTGCTTATCTCTCAGTCCTAAAAATTCTCCATGCCCTCTTTACACAGCCTAAATATCTCCTCCTTTGAGTTTCATGCAGTCACTGTAACTCACCCGTCTAAACTTAACATTGTTGTTCTCTACCGCCCTCCAGGTCCACTCAGCGCTTTCCTGGATGAACTGGACACACTCCTGAGCTCCTTCCCTGAGGATGGCACCCCTATAATTCTACTGGGTGACTTCAACCTCCAGCCAGAGAGCTCCCAGTCATCCAGTGTCGCCTCACTCCTCCAGTCCCTCGCCCTCACCCAGTCCCCATTGCCCGCCACCCACAAGGCTGGTAACCAACTAGACCTTGTATTCACCAAGAGCTGCGCCACGTCTGAACTCACGGTGACTCCGCTCCATGTATCGGACCACTTCTTTATTTCATTCTCTCTCTCTCCTACCCACTCTCCCACATCTCTAACATCTCTCCCGCTCTGCAAGGAACCTGGGGTGGTCAGCTGGACTTCAAAGAACACATCAGGGCAACGGCACGGACCTGCAGGTTCCTCCTGTACAACATCAGGAGAATTCGGCCGTACCTGACCACTTACTCCGCCCAGCTTCTTGTCCAGACCATGGTCACCTCACGTCTGGACTACTGCAACTCCCTTCGCGCAAGCCTACCAGCCTGCGCCATTCTGCCCCTACAACTGGTCCAGAATGCGGCTGCTCGGCTTGTGTTCAACCTCCCGAAGGTTTCGCACGTCACCCCCCTGCTGAGGTCACTCCACTGGCTGCCGGTCGTGGCCAGGATCAGGTTCAAAGTTCTGACCCTGGCCTACACTGCAGCCAAAAGGTCAGGCCCCTCCTACCTACAGGACTTAATCCAGCACTACGCCCCTGCTCGACCACTTCGCTCTGCTGCTGCAGGGCGACTTGCGCTTCCCTCCCTCCGTGTTAAAGGCTCTCGCTCGTCCAGACTGCGGAGCTTTTCCACCCTAGCTCCCCAGTGCTGGAACGAACTCCCCACTCTGCTGCGCTCAGCTGAAACACTGTCTGTTTTTCGTCGTGGTCTGAAAATGCACTTTTTCAGACTCCACCTCGACTAAAACTATACCTATATAGGGCCATTCTATAGTCTTCGCTTCCTGTTTTCTATTTAACTTGTGTTTTTGGTTATTCTATAGTTCAGAATGTATAGCTGACTGTGTGTACTTCTCATGTTTATTTGCTTTTTGCTTTGTAGTCGCGTCAATGACCTTCAATATGCACTTATTGTACGTCGCTTTGGATAAAAGCGTCTGCCAAATGATTGTAATGTAATGTAATGTAATGTAATTGCCTGCTTGTTATTCATTGAGGATTATTAAGCATTTAACCATTAAATAAGGAGCATTCCAGTCGTGTCCCCCTCCCCTTTAATACTCTCCTATAGATCTTTAATTCCGAGAGAGTGAAAGATTATGGGTACATAACCTACATCGCCCCCGTCCCCCTTCCCTAATTCCCTACTCCCCATCTTATATTTATTCAAGAATTAACAGACAGATAGCAAATTATTAGAAAAATGAATACATAATAATGAAAAGAAATAGAACAGCCTGTGTCAAAGTGTGCATTACCTTGTGCTTGTCAATTTTTAATCCGATTTAAAGCACCTAGCCTGGACACACAATCATAATCTAAGTCACATCCCAACAGGTAACACAGACACATAAAGGCCCACAGTACAGTACCCAACTCCCCCACAGCGCATAGTGCTGATGTATGTGCATACCGCTTTAAAACAAACACATGTACGTCCAGCATATAACACACTGTACTCATACTCCGCGCACAATTGGATGGGTAGAGAGAGAAAGAGGGAGTGAGCGAGAGAACACTGTTCAATTACCTAACCCTGCATCCCACCCACCCCACCCCAATTATTCAAATCTTAATAGACAGCAGCAAATAATAATAATGATAGAACAATAACCTACAGTCAAGCCGGAAAGTCTGCACACCTCTTTCACCTTCTCCACATTTTATTACGTTACAGACATATTCTACAATAGATTGAGACATTTGTGCTAATTTATTAAAAATCAAAATGTTAAATATATGTACACAAGTGTGCACACCCTTTGATATGACACCCAAAAGTGAGCTGAGGTGCATTTTGTTTCCACTGATACTGCTTGAGATGTTTCTACAACTTAATTGGAGTCCACCTGTGATGAATTCAATTAATTGGACATGATTGGGGATTGCCAACACCTGCCTATATAAGGTCGCACAGTTGACAGTGCATGTCAGAGCAAACTCCAAGCCATGGGGTCAAAGGAATTATCTGCAGACCTCAGAAACAGGATTGTGTCAAGGCATAAATCTGGAGAAGGGTACGGAAAAATCTCTGCAGCTTTACAGGTCCCAAAGAGCACAGTGGCCACCATCATTCATAAATGGAAGAAGTTTGGAACCACCAAGAATCTTCCTAGACCTGGCCGCCCGGCCAAACTGAGCAATCGGGGCTACATTTTTTAATACGTTTCTTTGTTTGGGGGTAAGGAGACTCGGCGTTTATGCTGCCGCCATTACTCACGTCACAGGAAGTCACAGGCACAGGCCTCTTCAATAGACAGTACAGACACAGGTATTACTATATTTTCATCAGTATAGGGGGGTAGATATCTATGGGTCCAAAACCCCTATGCAAAACATGTCATAAAATTAATAAAATTAGTTTTGTCCATTACAAAACATATACATTTGCTCCTTCTGATGTCTTAAGATAAAAAACATTGATATCACACAGTG
Source organism: Synaphobranchus kaupii (assembly GCA_029718625.1). Classification (NCBI taxonomy): domain Eukaryota; kingdom Metazoa; phylum Chordata; class Actinopteri; order Anguilliformes; family Synaphobranchidae; genus Synaphobranchus; species Synaphobranchus kaupii. The sequence continues at coordinate 55,907,443 of CM056377.1, forward strand.
TTACATACACCTAAATATGTTGCCTAATCATTCACTCTTGTACCTCAATAAAACATCACTTTTCCCTGTACTCTACAGTATGTATACTTTTGTCCTGCGATTGCATTTTTCTGTAGTTTCTTTAAATTTTTTTAATGTTCCAATTCATAATGACTCCAAGGAAATTTTTGACTTTAATCTACCACATATCAGCGCACAATAAATTATAATGAGCATTTGTCATGCCCTAAGAGACAAGTATATATGCCATAGCCTATATTATGTACGATAACATGAACATAAAATAGTATTCCACCATCTGCAAAATGCTGGGAAATGTTCTATCTTCAATGAACATCGGGAGCCTACATCAAAAATAAATTTAACAATTGCATTACAGTATGTGAAATGCATTCAAAATGCGAAAATAAGAATAGGGTGCAAGGGGGGAGTGTAAGGTTCGGAGAACCAAGCGCAACAACCAAGGGATCTAAAAGTGTATATCATAAGAAATACACCACAAAGCGGACAGCTCTGCAGTAGGAGGGAATATAAATGAAAACAATGGGAATGAAAACCTCCCGGCGTAAGCCAACACAAAACAACCCCAAAAGAGGGCAAACTCGGCAATAGCGAGTAATCAAACAACAAAAGAACCTCACGCTCTCACACAAGAAGTGTATAACTGGAGGTCAGAGAAAATCAAAAGAAAGCCCGTGTAAAAAGAGCAAAAGAAACTAAATATAAATAGAACCTGTTACCTACAGCTCTAGGTGCGAAAGAGCTGAACAAAAGGTAACAGGTAGAGGAGTATAAAGGAATTATGAGAGAAAAGGAAACAAAAAGACTAAATAAATCTTTACCCTAACTCTAACCGGACTACCTACGTTTCTTATTTGTAACAACCAGAAATGTAGAGACCGCAATCCTATACCTTACTGACTTCGATGTCAAATAGCAAAGACAATATCGAAGCACAGGAAAGCGGGAACCTTGAGCTTATATAGCCGACAGGGAACTCAAAACAGGTGAGAGAAATCACTGCCGAGCGACAGCAAAGCACCGGAATGGAAGACAGAAAATCCGATAGATTGCCCCGACGTCGCCAAAAGAAGAAACGACCGCAGAAACAACCGGAGGCTGCCAGAAACCATGACATAGGGCTATCAAACATATTGGAAAGACAGTGCTCGAGTGGAAACATGAATGTACATATGTAGCCAGCGAGACCAACGGCATTTTAGACGCAAAACTACTTACATATCGTGAAAGGGAAACTCCCCTCCCTATCGTCACGAACCGTCCACCAATAAAGTTAAAACACAGAGTTTGTGATTTCCACTAATAGTTTGGCTGCAGTAGCAACGAATGTCTCAGTTGAGCATCACCTTCTAAGCAAAGGAATTCATGTCACACTGAAAAAAATGAGAAAAATCCAACCTTTATTTGAAGTGAATTTATTATGAGAAATAAAAATCCCTCATCAAGAAATAATTAACAAAACCATGTGTGCCTCAATTATTGGCACCACTGCATTTATATATAGAATAAAGTAATCATTTTTAATATTTGGTCGCATATCCTCTGCATGCGGATTGGCGGCCTGTCCAGGGTGTATTCCTGCCTCTCGCCCAATGCATGCTGGGGTAGGCTCCAGCACCCCCCGCGACCCTGACCAGGAATAAGTGGGTTAGATAATGGATGGATGGATGGATGGATCCTTTGCATGCCATGACTTCCTGATGTCTGTGACCCAACAACATGAAAAGACTCGATTTCTGGTACTCTTACAAGCGATACGCCGGGAATTTAATCTAATATACATCTGGCTGTAGTTATTATAATAGGGAGGGAAAAATGCAACGTCAGAATGTAGACAGGAGTGTGTGCATGTGAGCTCGGCAATACATTTCTCACAGAAAACATAGTTTGTTGACTGTTTTAACTTCACTGCAGTAGTGATCAAACTTACAAGTAAGTGCTAGTGTGTTAGCCTTTATTGATCGCAATTCTATGAAGCAATATGACGTAGCTTGCGCAAGCCAATATAGCACTGACCCATAAAATGATTATAACGTTACTTGTTCAATCGAACGTTCAAAGTGATTATTAGGGGTGTAACGGTACACAAAAGTCAAGGTTTGGTACGTACCTCAGTTTTCAAGTCATGGTTCGCTATGTTTTCGGTTCAGCGGGAAAAAAAGAAATGCAAAACATAAAATTGCTTTTAATTTATTATGAAGTTATAAACTTGTTATCAGTGGCTAATTGGCCATAATTTTCTGAACAAAGAAAGGCACATATCTGTTAGGGGAACCGATCGGACCCGCACACAGACACCAGAATGTAGTAGGAATCAGGCTTTAGTCAGAGTCCACAGAAAAGGGGTTAGAGTCCAGCAAACGGTGCAATACGGGATAGGCAGAATCATAGTCAAGTCCAGGCAAGGGTCAGAGCCCAGCAAACAGAGCAATGCGGAGAAGGCAGGGCAAAGTCCCAGAACAGGCAGGGGTCAGAACTGGGAGATCAATCCGTGGGGCTAGAGAACAGGAGGGCGAAGGGCTGGAACGGGGCTTGGACAGAGATGGGTAGGTGGACTGGAGGACTGGAGCAGGACTGGACGAGGACAGGCAAGGCAGGCAGGAGAACAGGAGCAGGATGGGATGACAGGACTGGAAACAGAAACTCGGAACAGGCAAGGAGCTGGCAGGAAAAAACACTGGAAAGTAGTGAGACAAGCACAAGACGATCTGGCACAGAACAGAGAAACAGGAGAGCTTATATGCCAGACTGATGACGAGACAACGAGGAACAGGTGAGATGATACAACATGAGGAAACACATATCCGGTGTGGGAGGCGGAGACATGCAATCAGGGAAAAGGAAAACGTGAAACAGAATACGAATACAGAAAACACATAGAAACGGAGAAACCAGGAAATCATGACACAGAGGCACGGGACGTGACAATATCTTTCTTTCTTATAAGGCGTTTGTTACTGCTTTTGCCCGGTCTGAATTAGTGGAGGTAGCTTAAATGCCAAGGGGAGCTGGGTTTGCACTCCACTCTGTTTTTCCTTGCACCAGTTTGCCATACTGATGAGGCTGGGCTGTGCTAACCCTGCATTCGTTTATAGTCGGAGGTCGGAGGTCAGATGTGGGAAACGCATAGTTTCAGCATCATTACCGACATCACTGTGTTTGCGGTGCACAATTGGAGACTTGGGATCGTGCACAATCCCAGTTTTGGCTTTGATAACAAATATAGCTAAAACAGCTAACAACTACAACAATAACGTTTTAACTTTTAATTGTATATGTTTATAATTCTGTTTCGGTATGGTGGCCGATACAAACGCATTTCATGCTGAAAAACAAAAGCTGAAGCTAAAATTGTCTAAAAGTATTACTGTTCCCAATGTGGGTCGCGGTGTGAGCTGCTATGATGATGTGATATCAAGTTCTTCCTTGTCGGGGTTGTTGATTTCCCGATGCATGATTTCCAACATGGAACTCCTAGTTGGAAGGGCGTTTTATTACATTTTCCCTAGTCAGATATCGGGATTCCTAGTTGGAAATAATAAAAATGAATGCAGCATTAATTCAGTTGCTGTGCTCATGGGCTGAAATAAAAACATCTGGCTCTTTGCGAAAGTATGTCTTCGCGGGGGAACTCAGAGTTTTGAATTTAATTTCCGCACACAAAAAAAAGTTTTGCACGTGCGTGGTTAAAGCTAGACTATTCATTCGGCTCACAACGGGCACCGAACCGAAAGCCATGTACCGAACAGTTCAGTACGAATACATGTACACCCCTAGTGATTATGGTCAGCAGCACCGAAAATTTCTGTCACGCCTGTTGGAAATCAGGGGAGCCAAGTACAGTTAACCCCCCTGAAGTGGCTCACCTTGTAGTGGACCAATATGTGAGAACCTCATATAGCCCCTAATCCAGTCAAATTTCCTTCTTTGATATGCAGTACCTTTGTGTGACATCCAGGGTAGAAAAATTCTGAATTTAAGAATTGGCCACTATTCAATTCATGAGTTGGAATTGACTTGGCCACGCCCCACAAGATGTTGACCTGGAATTGAAATTGGAATGACAAGGAAGTGGAATTTAATTCATTGCAGTTCAAAGAAATTCTGCTCAGTCACACAGCAGAAGAATTTTATCTAACATATATTTTGCTGCAAAATATAAATAATCACATCATTTATTTCAAGAAATTTGTTCCCTTATATGTAGAATATTGTAATATTGTTTTTCATTTCAACCTTAGCACTCAAACGAATGACAAAAGGTCATGGTAAATTAAATTGTAATTTATTCAAATCCACAACTCTTTGTTCAACATTGTTACATTTAATTGTCAAAAGATCCTCAATCCGGGCGGTAAAGTAAAGCATTCTGGGAAATTAAGTGTTCTTCCACCATGTTCCTCAAAGTGAAAGTTAAATTAAATGATATGATGATTATTCTATAGATGGTAATTTAAAGATTCATTGTTGGGAGAAAAACATTTCTTGTTAATAAAATCGAATGTTTAGAAGCATACCATGTGTTGTTTGTATGATAACATGTTTAATGTACAAATCTTATTAAGATATAAAGCCTTACTGTTAAAAGCTACACCTAAAGTATGTTGTATGAATTTCTTTGAATTTAAATTCTACTTCCTTTAATTCAAATTTAATGAAATTGCAATTCTGCATCCTGTTTGCTACCTCAATTCAAATTCAAGAATTGAATTGGAATTTAAGAGGCATTCTCAATTCAATTCCGAATGGTGCACAACCCTGGTGACATCCTCTCACCCCCCCCCCCCCCCCCCCCCCGGCCTGTGATGCGTTCTCATTCAAGGTAATGGCCATTTGGTCCTTTTTCTTTGTGGGACAGAGTATAAGAGTTGACATTCTGCCTCAGTTGTTGGTTTCTTAACTGGCCACACAGGGGCGTTACATGTTGAGATGCATTCTCTTATCACACCTTGCTGCAAAACAGATTATATTGTTACTTGTAGCTGTCTAGGCTGACTTGGGATAGCGGTACTGTTTCTGTGGGGGAGGATCTATTCCTCTGACATAAACTTGCATGTTAGAAACTTATGCTTATGTGTCGCCCACACCCCTTTATGTTTGTTTATAATATCAGCTAGAGTTGCATCTGGTGTTTGTAGTAACTGAACTATATCATAAGGGATAGGGGTTTCAACTGTGTGAACAGAATGCGCACCAGCAATGATCACAAGTACCTTGGACCCCTGTGGGTCTGCTGGACCCTGCCAAAGAACATTGTTAGCGAAATCAATGACTAAGCGTGCTTTTGCTATTGCATCTGAACCCAGAATGCTCCCTTCATATGTTTTAACCACACCCAATGGTAAATCAAAAGATATGTTGCCAATATGTAATGTCTGTGGTGTTGAAATTTGAGATGGTAATACATTGCCTCCCACTCCCATTAATTGGACCGTTTTACCGCTCTGAGGAAAATTAGCTTGGTGAGTTAATGAGCAAGCTGCTCCTGTATCAATAAAAATTTGTCTTGATAGCCTCCAACCGAAACCATAACACAGGGGCGTCCTTTCCTGATCTATTTGCAAATTACTCACAGATGAAACAGGCTTCATGCCATCATTGTGGGGTTGGACTATGAAAGGAGTTCTCAGAGCCTTTCTGGGTGCTCTGATCTGTATGTGCCATAGCCTTAACCACAGACAATAGGTCAGTAAATGTAGGAGGAACTTCAGCCTGTGACTGTACTGTCTGAGGCTGCTGTTCACCCAGCTGTTTTGACCCTTTTCCTTCCTTCCCTCCTCCTTTTGACCAGCACTTTCGGTTGGAATGGCCAACACGCTTGCAATTGGCCCACAAACGGGGGCTCCTACACTCACTCTGAATGTGGAAAAATATACCAATTTTTGCCTGTTTTCACTAGTGACCAACATAGCTGTTTATCTCAAAAACTGTAAAGGCTACAAATATGGTTCATAGCTTTTATTAAAACAGAGAACTACACTATTATGACTAAGCAGTCAGACATACAGACATAATTGTATATATACAATTTTAGCTACTTAATTACAACAATCTATGTACAGAAATTGTGAAAAAACTAAAAAACAGGTACCTACATTCAACTTTCAGATTTTTTACCTGATGAGCTACAAGAGCTATGGAGGAAAAAACTCCTCTTTGGGATTCCTCAATATGCTGCCAATCTCTGTTAAAATAAGGTGTCAACATATCAAACCATTCAAATTCTACAGGGTTTTTTTCAGGTGAACCATTTCGGTTACCAAAGTTGGCACAAATTGTGCCAAATTGAGCAAAATGGCAAGGTTCCAGAAACGTCTCAATATGATTTATTTTTTAAGTTTTACAATAAAATTTGATAATTTGTCAATATTGGCAATACAAGTTCATTTCTAGATGTGTTTTTGGTGTGTTTCATATTACACAACTAACTAGCCTACCCGTGGTCCCAAAAAGCTATCCAAACCCATGTAGCAGCACAGTGAATCTTGTATTCCACCAGAGCCCCGTTAGCCAGAAATGAGTCCAGGTATATGCAAACAGGATATAAAATCAAATGTCCACCAGTTTCCTAGATACCCCTGCATAGTAATCAACAACAACAAACTCATCCTCATGTTATCTCTCCCTCATGTTACGTCATGCATAAATTGCTCATTCATTTACCTGCACAGCCTGCTGTACTGCATACAGAACAATTTACTCATATGGAACAAAACAAACCCTTCAGACGCCATTTCATTCAAAAGAAACTGGGAACAACTTGTCTCAGACACAAATAGATAGCTAGCTGCTATGTGTAATTTTGCTGGCTAGCTTGCCATTGTTACAATATAGTAATGTTAGCTATATTCATTTAATTCAGAGGGATTCATTTTCATATCAAGAGTCTTTTGATGTTGTTGGGTCACAGACAGTCATATGTATAAAATATGAATGTCTGTGACCCAACAACATCAAAACACTCTTGATATCTTATTTTCTGGTACTCTTACAAGTGATACTATAATGTTTCTGCATTTGAATGGATCTCTATGGGAATTGGGTGGGACTAGATTTAGCTGTAAATTACACTGGAATAGTATGGAAACACATGGTTGGCTAAATGGCTCTAAGTCATCAAGGGTCTGACGTATCAAACAAGCTTTAAATCATCACTCTGCTGCCAGAAATACAGTAGATATGGATGGATCACTTGAAGGGTTTCTTCTCCTGACTTATTTTTCCATAGAGTTCAATTGGAAAATTTGTCAGGAGAAACAACACTTAAAGTGATCCATCCAGCAGACTGATGGTTTGAGGCTTGTTTGATACCTCAGACCCTTGATGACTTACAGCCATTTTACCAATCATATATTCCATACTGTTCCAGCATAGTTTACAGCTAAATCTAGTCCCACCCCCAAATTCCCATAGAGATCCATTCAAATGCAGAGACATTATAGTATCGCTTGTAAGAGTACCAGAAAATAAGATATCAAGAGTCTTTTGATGTTGTTGGGTCACATTAGGAAGTCATGGCATGCAAAGCATATGCGACCAAATATAAAAAATTTAAAACAATTAAAAAAATGTGTCAACTTAGTGTATGTAAACTTCTGACCCACTGGAATTGTGATATAGTGAATTAAAAGTGAAATAGTCTGTCTCTAAACAATTGTTGGAAAAATTACTTGTGTCATGCACAAAGTAGATGTCCTAACTGACTTGCCAAAACTATAGTTTGCTAACATGAAATCTGTGGACTAGTTAAATTTAATGACTTCAACCTAAGTGTATGTAGGTAAACATTCGACTTCAACTGTATATATACACTGCCTGGCCAAAAAAAAAAGTCGCCGTTGCACCCGTCATGCATAGTGCCCACTGTACAAGCCTCTGGAGGCAGTGTTATGATCTGGGGTTGCTTCAATTGGTCAGGTCTAGGCTCAGCAACAAAAAAATAAAATAAAGTCAGCTGAGTACCTGAATGTACTGAATGACCAGGTTATCCCATCAATGGGCATATTCCAGGACGACAATGCCAAGATTCATCGAGCTCAAATTGTGAAAGAGTAGTTCAGGGAGCATGAGTAATCATTTTCACACATGAATTGGCCACCAGAGTCCTGACCTTAACCCCATTGACTTACCCATGATGTTGTTGATTGATTGACAGAGAATATAGGTCAGCACAAAGTAAAGGCTTTAACGGCAGTTTGACTTCTAAAATGATGGTATAAACACTCAAATTAACCCAGATAGACTGTCGTCATATTTTATTTGCTTTGGGTGCACTGTGGAGTGTTTAAGTGCGTTTGGTAGTGGATGCTACCGGTTACCATAGTGTTGCGCTAGCATTAGCAACGTGTGTACGTCCACAAGAAGGACAGCATGGAATGAGCTGAAAATGGTCTCCATCAATCAACAACATCATGGGTAAGTCGTAAATGAGACATTATGTCCAAAATTCCGAACTAACCCTTTAAGTTTAAAAGTTTTTCCATTAAATATACGTCCTGTAATGTTTCTTTCCAAGCCTTTAACTCTGGTTGGTATGGGGCCCTATCTTACACCCGGCACTAAGCGGCGCTAACCCAAAGGCAAGTGTCTTTGCTATCTTACACCTGGCGCATGGTTCATTATAACACCTTGTGTTCACGTTGCTTAAATACCATGTATTCTTGCGCCTATTACAAGTGAACTGGGCGTGTTGGTCTTAAGATGAAGAGTGGCCAGGATTATTTTTGGTGTATTGCTATCTTGAGCCAGCAGAAAGCGCTTGCGCTAAAACCACCACAAACTTGGGCTGTGTCCGAATCAGCACTCTTCCACATTGTTGAGTAGCCATGTTGAGTAGATAGGGCGAGAAAGTCGTAGAGTACACAAAAATTTTTATAGTTGCAGTATACTTTAAACACCTGGATGACACACTGACTTCCAGGGTTTCGCTGAGTACATTCGGGAGCACACTTTTCAAGAAGTACACAAACATTTTGGTCACATAAATATGACGTGAGGCTTCATTTTTTTTAAAAATGAGGCGCAGCTTCACTGACGTTTCCTTCAAATACAACAAAAACAAAAATGCTTTGCGACTTTTCATTTTTACCCGTGACTGCACTTTGAAAGTATCCCAATTTAGCTGTAAAACCACGGACAAGGTAACACTGGTGGGACGTCTTCTGACCTGCTTACAAAAAAGCTAAACAGTGCACATTAAACAGCACACTTCTGCCAGTGCACTGTTCACAGGAGACAGGGCGCAGTAGATAGGGCTCTGATTCGGACACAGCCCTGGTCTAAAGCAAGGGGCCAAGACTGGGCTTTTGTTTTGAAGCTCACTTCCTGGTTGGGCTGGGAGCGGCAATTGTGCCGTTGCTCACTAGTGCCACTGCGATTGGCTCCAGTATAGGTCTTTCACCATGTAAGTCAATGGCAGCAATGTGGTCAAAATACTCAGTCAATACATTTTTCCCACAGAAAAATGTAATTGCAATAGTTTCCATTCCTTCATCTATTTCCTTTGCATGTGCTGATTTTTTTAAATATTGTGTCGTTTGGACAAGGTATGAACATTTGTTCATACCTTGTAGAGGGACAGGTTGAGTCCTCTTCGGCTCCATGGAGCAGGCGCAGTTTGTACAAACGGGCGGCGAAAAAGACATCCAGAGCTTAAATTCGGTTTTTACAAGGCCGTGGAAAGGCAATGGCTGACCATATTTTTATACAGTCTATGGTCTAAAGTCATGTCGCAGTTGTTTACATGTTATTTTAACGGCGCATATAAGTGCGTCTACATAGGCGTGTGCACAACGCGCGTACACCCTCCTGTCTGTTACACACAGGGGCGCGCACAAGCATGACTAAAAATATCAAGCTTACAATGTGAAATATTATTATTGTGTAGGCTATATAAAAAAATGCATAATAAAAGGCCCACTCCATCAACATCCAGGCGATGTGCGATGGTACGTGTAAGGTTACATGTAGGCTATAGACTATTCGCAATTATCCTGGATCAATCTATGACTTAGCCTATATTTGCCAAAAAACCCAGCTGATTTCACCTGTTATTCCATGACTGAACAAAACGATTTTAAAGAGAACTAAGCGTCTAATTAGAAACAAAGACAAATTTGCAGCATGTTACACAATTCACAATTAATTTTAATGCCATTCTCTGCATGTGCGCTGCATGTTCTCTGTTTCCCCTGCTGTAAGTCGCACGTTTCAGTCTTCCTGGGAAAGTGGTTTGTTCTAAAGCATTACGCTACCAGTAAAACAGGTTGGTCACATTTCCATAAACAGGACATTATAAAACAAGGGAAAATTTGCGTGAACATATGGGTTGCCAACCCAACAGCTTTATTGTATTTAGTGTCATCATTAAGGCAAAATAACGGTATTTATGTTATTAATCAATATTACTATGCAGGTAGCCTAATGAACTTCGGATGAAGCTTGAACTTCGAGAACTCCATGAGAACAGCCTCATGGAATTGATGTTTCACACTTTCATTGCATAATCAAATGAAATTCGTTGAACAAGCAGGCTAATTTGGCGTTTTCTAAGGTGAGACTGAAGCCATTGATAGCTTATTCTCAGCTGTTGCAGGTCCTTTTAACTAAATTTAACTGCATATATTTTGTAAAATAACAGCCCTGTCGGGAATTAACGGGAACTCATAGGCTAATGGTTAGTCCGAATAATATTGATCATACTATTGATCCATTTAGCCTATTCTTTGATCGGACTAAAAACGCACGAGCATGTCTGTTTCGCCATCAAGCAATCCACCAAGGTGGAAAAGCAGGCTTTTAAAGGGAATGGGATATGACATTTTGATTGGTTTATTGCATGTCACGCCCAAGACACACCTATAATTAATGAAGAGACTAGGTTCAGCCCATTTGCACGTTGCGCAGTGCTTAGCGCCAAAAAAAACACGCCGTTAAAAATAGCAAAAGTGGACTTGGACACGCCCTAAATGGACTTTATGCAATGCGCTTAGACGAAGCGCCAAGATCGCCAAGATAGAGCCCATGATCTTTTTTCCAATGTTTAGTCATTTGTTTTAAAGCTGTAATTCTGAGAATTTTAAATAAATATTTCTCATCATCTGTTAACCAATCTGGGTATTTCCCCAGAAGGATATTTTCCTTTTTAAACTGACCTTTTTTATTGAAAATATTTTCTATAATTTCTATCACTTCATTCCAATAAGTGGCCCTGACCTGGTCCTCATTTGATGCTAGCAGGGCAATCCTTTTCCTAGAGCTCTGTTTGGGGGACGAACTGAGTTGAGTCTCATTCCATGCCGTTAAACAGTCTTGCATATCTCTGCCTATGTGCTGTCTGATTGGCTGGGCACTCAATTCCCTATTGAGTTGTAAGAATAAATGTTGGCAGGTAAGGGAGATGCGGTCTTTGTATATTTATTGATTACCAAACTCCAGAAAATTAGGTTGTCACCTGTCAGTAATGCTCTGGTTCCTCCACCTCTGTTTTGATTATACACACCTACAATGTTTTAAGAAAATCAAAGGGATGCTGCCCTTCCTTAGGTACAAACACAATAATTGTATTCATGTCAGCTATAACGCGATAACCCACAGCCCCGCTCATTAATCTTAACCTTTTGTCATGATTGGGGAAAACAACAGGGTCTCCATGACCCTGTACAAATTCTGATGGTATGGTAACCGATATAGGAAGCACAGATTGTAATAATTTACAACAGTCCTTGTGAGTTAGTGAGTGCATTCGCTGTAGTGCTTGCACCTTATCAACAACTGCAGTCAGGTCACAAACTCCGTCCCACGTGGGAAGTTGTTGTTGCAGTGTCGTCAACTCTGACAGTGTAAGATCGCGATCAACCTGCTGATCATCCTCATAGTCATATGTGATAGCCCCATTAACAGGATTATGTATTACACTTGTACAAATTCTGTGTGTAATTATTCTTGCAATTTTTATGTTTCTTTCCCCACTAATTTAGTTGCTTTTGGTGACCTAGCACTTCTCGAAACCACTCTGCGACAATTAGAACGAAGTGAATCAGCAATGTACTACATTCTGTCTCCACAGCATTCCTGCTCCTCATCTAAACTTCCATCATCACTTCCTTCATCATTCACGTCTAAGAAAGGAGCTGCCGTATTTGCCTGTCTGACTTCCCATCCATCATCATCAGAACTCTATTCTAACTCACTCTGCTCCTCTAATGTCCCTAATCTTGCCATTTCATCACGGTATTTGTGCATTTTTGCTTTGCCATTTTTTTCTTCAACAACCTAAACTTTTGTACAATGGTCCTATTCTTATTTTCACCAGCCACCTTCCATAACTCTTTATATGCTACCTGCGTGTCATGTAGCTGGTCCTGCGTTTTAACCAATTCTGCAGCTGTGGTACTCAGTTTCTCCCTTAACTGAGCAATTTCCTTTATAAATTCTAAGTGTGTTGTGACCACTTGTACCATATGCAACAGATGCCTCCAACTCCCTTGAATTTATCTCCAGTTTATTCTCTAAACTTTCAATGTCACATCGCAATTTAGGAATCACTACAACTTTATCTTTCAGGAACTTGTTTGGACCATAGCATCACACAGTTAACCTGTCTCCTTTTCTTATTTTTCTTCTTTTCATTGTGCTGTTCACAAGCAGTTTGAAGATATTCAACAACATCCACTTTCTCTGGTACATTATAAAACCCCTCTTTACAATGCTTGGCCAACCAGCTAGCGGCTCACGGTTTACAACCATTCACTGCCATTCTTAAACTCCTGTTACAATGGACAAACAAACTTTTGGTACTTGAAAATTGTCCAAGGTCTGTGTAACTTTATACAAGCCCCTACTTAGAGCACTGTACACATGTACAATCAATTCTAGCCACTTGTATATTTTAGAACATTACACAATTCCGTGCCTCCAAGTACATTTTTCCTTATTCAGGACTGCTCAAACCGTGTCCCAGTGGCCCACTACAAGGTGACTATCTTCAGGGGGGTTAACTGTACTTGACTGCCCAAAAACCGGTTTTCTCATGCCAACCACTGTTTTCTCCAAAGGATAAGCAATGGACATGTTGAGGCAATGTGTTTGCTTTGTTTTCATTTATGTCAACTGTTTATCTACTGATTTATCAAAAGAGTAAAAGCAGAACATGAGCATCAGTAATGATGTCCTTAATGTATGATACAAATTACACATATACTTTGAATTGTATCTTTAAAGATTCTTACCTATACAAACCAAAAGTGTCTCAAAAAAGAAGAGGAAAAGTACAATCAAAGCATATGCCTCCTGCAATGCTAAATCCTGTGAAATAAACTAAAGGAAAAGTGTAAAGTTGTATGTAAAATTGTAAAGCGTAGTTGACAAGGTTTAGCCAACATATTGCATGTTGTGCCCACAATTATCAACAGTTTTAGCAAAGAATTAAAAATTTGAGCTTTTCATGAGTAGATTTTTCTCCTGCCATCTGTCAATGTGTTACAATCAAGCATCCATCATCTATTCAACTCTTCAAGGTGAACTACTTGTGTACCGTGTGACTCAAAACTTGTATTGTGTTATACAGTCTTGTTGCAAAAAAAAAATGTTTTTTAATTTTGTGGTATAGTGATATATGAACAGAACACACATATTGTATTTTACATAGTTTATTATAACTTCAACCTACCACAAATATCTTGGTTAGTCTAAAATCAAATACTTATTCAATTTTATCTTTTATTTTTACAACCCAGAAAATACCGTGGTGATTTCACAATAACATCAAAGTAGTGCTTTTTACATTGATGTACTGTATTGCAATCAGTCCACTTGATGTTTTTTTCCACACAGGAAAATACTTTTTTGGTAGGAAAACTGGAGTGTAACAAACAATAAAGCATTTATAAACAATGATATTTTGACAGGAGGGTATTTCACAAAGCAGGATTACTGAGATAGCTAGTAAAAAGAGCTGTTCTGGCTTTTACTCAGTGCAGTTGTCGAGCTAACCCTGTCATCCTTCTTTGTGAATTACCACAGATTATTCTGACAGTTTTTGTTTTAAATAATCTTGAAATTTAGAGCATACTTGTAAAAAGACAGATTCGATTTCTGTTCTGTGAAACTTCCAGATGCCATACAGTACCAACATAAACAATTAGGCTTTGTACATACTAGCACTAAAACCAAATTCGAAAACCATTTTGGCTCCTTTAAACTGTAAAATCCACACTCAGGGTTTTCTAAAACGTTTTAATTTAAAACCACCTCGTTAGGCGTTGAGCTAGGATCAGAAACGTTTAGAAAAACAGGATCGGTTGCTGAAACCTACCCATAGAATCAGTTTGCTTGCATCATAAATAAATGACGTACAGTTCCATTGCTGATATGCGAGTTCCTTGGGAATTTCAATCATTTTCAAAGAGTTCATTTTACAGTTGAATATTTGTGTTTGTTATTATATTATTTTTTCTCTATTATGGCTCCTGATCGTGGTTCAACTTGGAAGGAGGAGGAGACGCGTTGCATCTCCGTAAACACTTGAGAAGTGGCAAATGATCCATGTTGTTTGTTTTTGTGAATGTCGATATGGTTACCAAGGAACGCAAAAAATCGAATCCACTGTCAAGGAAATTTGCTGCGTGGAGCGCATTTGAGTAATGTGTACTAACAGGGCAAGGTAGCGAAAACCTCTCAACTAAAACATTTCCAAAACGTTTCGAAACTAAAACCCTAGTGTGTACAAGGCCTTTGACAATTGTGTCCTGACCACTGTTTTAAGAACGGTCAAGTCATTGGAAAATTGTGCAGCTACTTTGGCACAGATACAACTTGTAATAGGTTGAGAAGTTGGAATTAGATCCTGATAGTTTCATATCCTTTTCGCCTTACCATGAGGGATTGGAGTTTTACAAAAGAAAATTTGGGACGGGAAAAGTTGCAGTAAAACAGGACATCAGTAGTCCTCAGCTATAAGAGAAGAAGAGAAGACAGTTATGGACAAATTAAACTGAAAAGAGGAAATAAGGGAGAGTATGCAATCTACCCTTGGTTAGGAGTAAAACGGACCGGCAGCATGCAGTTAGTGAAGTTGACACTTACTTTCAATTGTGAGAACACAGGTGCTGGCAGCAGTGCCTCGGCTATTCACAGCTTTGCACATGTATTCCCCCTCATCCTCTGGGAAGGTCTCTGGTAGGTATAGGCAGTAGGTCTCTCCTCTCTCAATGTACTGATAGTCCTCACAGTCTTGAAGCATTTCACCCTCAAACCACCAGGTCACCTCAGGCTTTGGTTCCCCGGTGATTTTAACAGTAAACCGAACTGGTTCAGCATCGACCACAGACTGGTTTTTGAGAGGCTTCTTAAACCACGGAGCCCCAGATCTTGCATGACCCTCTTCATCTTCGTAGGCTGTTGAGCCATTGATGATGCTTCCCTCTTCCTCTTCCTCCTCTTCCCTTTTCTGTAAAAACAATGCAGATCATAAGTCAATAAAAGAACTGAACAATACAACTCATGTTGTATGTATTCAAGGTGTGTCATGCTGCTGAGGGGACGTCCAATGGCTAAAATTGAAGAAATGGGGGACAAGGGACATTTACTTTTTCGAGAGCTGCATCAATCTCTTGCTGCTCAAACTGCATTCTCTGTAGTTTCTGTTCTTCGATCCGTTTCCTTTGCTCCTCTTCCCTGGCTTTTGCCATTTGTTCAAACCGTTTTCGCATGTCCACCTTCTGTTTGAATGGTGCATCCTCCACTCTGCCAGGTTCACTCCTGCTTTCCTCCTCATCCTCCTAAAAATTATTTCAGATGTTATCAATTCAGCTTATTGTATATGACCAAATGTAAAAACTGTATATATTAATAATTCTCCATGACAGGGCTTTGAACACTTGCTTGTTTTTTGGAACAAACTAAGGTTACCTTAATAAATAGCTCTATTGGATTGGAAGGTTTATCACAACCTATCCACAGAAATGGCCATAAATGCCTCCCCAGGATTGCCAATATGAACAGCAATGTATTTTTGCTCTGGGCATTGCATTGGGCAGATTAGCAAAAAGCATTATTGGCCAATAAGGCAACATCAAGCTAGTTGTGTCCGAAATACTGTATTGTATGTGCTATTGGTACAATGTTTCTATTCATGATTCTACAGTTCTAGCTCCTAGGCAGATGGAGAACTAGCAAGTTGTGTTTATGTTAACCTCCTTTATATATATGTCGACCTAAAGGGTTAAACTCCTAGGTCATATTCACATCTTGAAACTGTTGGGAAGGCTTATCTTACCTTCACTCTGTATGTGCTTTGTGACTGCCTTATTGTGTTCCAGAGATGTATTTCAATAAGGTCATTTCTACCATGACACCAATGGATTTGGCTTATGTAGCTAACAGTGTTGCTCACGTTTCAGTGAGCAGTACTGTTAGCTACATAAATCAAATCCATCGGTGCCATGATATAAATTACTTTGTGTTGCTGCATGTGCACTTGTGTGCAGACATTTCTTGAATATTGATGTGAAGATGAACGATTTGCCTTCCCACTCTAGTGCCAGGGTTAATCACCAGAGACTGTACCTGGTGGTACCCTGCTGGTTCCAACAGTGTCGTGTGTGGGATATCTAGTACTTAGATTATGGCTTTTGAGAGAGAGAAAGACAATGTAATTGTGTAGGGCAAGTTTGTTCATGGTCCATACAAAATAACATGTTGACTAAGTAAAACTCCACTCACTCACTCACTCACTCACTCACTCACTCACTCACTCACTCCACAAACATCAAAGGAAGTCCTGAGCTCATTATCTATGCAATCTAGGGTGTCGCTTCTCTGCGAGGAGTTTATTACCTCTGAGGAGACCCAGAGCAGAAAGCTGTTTAGGCCCCAGCGTGGCTTAGAACAGCTTAACTCATTCAGTGCTGCAGGCAACATAAGCTGACAAAAATGCGAATGGGCTAAAGTGCTGAGGGTGACTAACGTCGACCACAGCCATCTTTACACTGCTATACCGGTAAAGATTTGAGTCGGAAAGAATTTACATTGAAGTTCTTATCGCCTTTTACCCGGATTTGCGCTTTTTTACATGGCTCTAGATAGCAATATTACAAGTTATATTTAGCCTATGTTTTAAAATTCATCTAGAATAACAGACCACCTAAACCAGGGGAGGGCAATCTTATCCGAAATGGGCCGATGTGGGTACAGGTTTTTGCCCAGCACTAAGACACCTGACTTAACTAATTAACTAGTACAGATAATACCCAAGTTATGGGAAATGTAATAAGATGCTAAGAAGTTGTGTAAGTCGCTCTGGATAAGAGCGTCTGCTAAATGCATGTAATGTAATGTAATGTAATGGGTGCGCTTGATTTCCCCCTGGCAGCTAACGTGCCGACCTAGTATGAGGATCTCGCTGAGGCATTTAGCAAACAGCGAGCCACTACCTTGCCGCCGCATCGACCCTATGACTGCGCCATTAATCTACATCCTGGCACAGTACCTTCTCGGGGTTCTCTATACTCTTTATCGGCTCCTGAAATTGCCGCTATAAGAGAATACATCGAAGAAGCTCTGTCCAATGGCTTCACCAGATCCTCTACCTCACCGGCTGGTGCTGGTTTATTTTTTGTGGAGAAAAAAGACAGGGGCCTGAGGCCTTGTATTGATTATAGGGAATTAAATGACATCACTATTATCTGCTGCCACTCATGAATTCCGCATTCGAGCGCCTCCAGGGTGCATCTGTGTTTACTAAGCTCAACCTCCATAACGCTTACAATTTAGTGCGGATGCGTGAGGGAGATGAGTGGATCTTTTCACCTCCTTATTAGGGCTCGTTTATAGTCTATCGAGCCGGAGGACTTCTTTTCTTTTTCTCTAGTCTGCTGAACTTTAGTCCTCTTTTCTGGGTGGTTTTGTGTTGGCGTATTCGCCAGAACTTTTTTCCCTTTTTATTTATTTTTTCTCTGTTCCGTTCACAGACCTTTATTTCCTCCCCTTCTACTTGTGGTGATTCCACGTCTTGTGGATTACTTATAGATCCCCTCACAGTCGCATCTAGTCCTCCGAACCCACGCCGTCACAGGGTTATGCTGAGTATTTATCAGTGGGTGTGCTTCAGCTGCACCATAGCTAATCAAATGACCTCTTTTCAGTCCTTTTAAGAGCCGTGGGCATTGGACTCGTTTTTACAATGTCGGGCTATCCCACATCACGTGGTTTAGTGAAAAATGACAGCAGAACACATCCATTCGGTCGTGGTCGGGAGGCCTCCCGCTTGCAGAATGAGTCCACCCACTGTCAATTTCCGACTACTATGGAAGCCTTTAGGATTCTACATTGGAAGACGATAGGCTATCTATTTTGCTATTGAACTCTATGGAAAAACAAGTCAGGAGAAACAACCCTTCAAGTGATCTATCCATATCTACTGCATATCTGGCAGCAGAGTGATCGTTTGAGGCTCGTTTAATATCTCAGACCCTTGATGGCTTACTGCCATTTTGCC
Organism: Synaphobranchus kaupii; assembly: GCA_029718625.1. Classification (NCBI taxonomy): domain Eukaryota; kingdom Metazoa; phylum Chordata; class Actinopteri; order Anguilliformes; family Synaphobranchidae; genus Synaphobranchus; species Synaphobranchus kaupii. Next base: position 55,925,960 of record CM056377.1, read on the forward strand.
AATCATGGTTTCCATACTATTCTTGTGTAATTTACAGCTTAATCTAGTCCCACCCCCCAGTTCCCATAGAGATCCATTCAAATGCAGAGAGGTTATAGTATTGCTTGTAAGATAACCTGAGAATAAGATATCAAGAGTTTTCCAAACTTCCAAATTATTAGCTAATAATTGTACAATCATTTACACCTGTTTTGTGCACCAGATATCAATTTTAATCAATATATTTCATAGTAAAGGTAGGGGTTTACTTATTTTTTCCTCATGAGGAATTTGCATTTATGTTCATTTCAATTGCTTAAGTGATTCCAAAGTCTACTTTTTTAGCATCATTTGTTGAATTAGTTTACCTTAATCAATCAATAATGTTGAAATGAAAATAAAATAAACTTGTGTCCAGATGTGTCAAAAAAACTGACTACCATTTGAGGGTCTACTTACTTTTTCACATGACTGTATTAATGTATATGTATATGTACTAAACTAAATGGAATGGAATCTATAAGACCATTCACATTGCTGCTGGATCTGCTCTGTGTGTACCCCTATGGGGGGTTTTGCTGCTGCCCTCTCTGCCTTATCCATCCATGCATGCTTGCCTGGATTAGCGGGAGGGTTTTTTCAACAGATCCATACCGCTAAACCTAACTGTGTTGCTTTAATAATGTTAATAACGATTTTAACTTTAACGACAGTGGTCCTGACTGAACTGCTTGTATGTCCATTTTACATACTGTCCCAACTTTTTTGGAATTGGGGTTTCCACTTCTTGTAAATTATAAGTAGTCAGCCTATATTCATTAGTGAATGTATGATTTCAAGTCATTATTTGAATTGACTTTTTCATTTAATAAAATGATTCAATCTTAAGACCTGATTGAGACTTTGTTTTGACTTGTTAATTTGGCATTTTAATTGATGAAAATATAATGATAATTATTAAGATAAATTTAATCACATAAAATATATTTTGAATGTAGGTTAAGTGAGAGGTTCATTGACTGTTTTACACATTTTACTTAATCCTCACTTCCCCAACAGGTGTTTGGTGTAAATGGGTTACAGGAACCTCTTCAGTTCAACCCATTCTATGCTATAATTGTGTACCTTAAACTGCTACTGTCATGGTTTTGCTGTTGCCTTCTCGATTCTGCGGATACTCCCTGTCGGAGCCTCGAGAACACGCCGTCCCTCGAGAACACGCCGTTTTTTGTTTGGCTTACGCTAGGAGTTTTTTCCCATTTGTCTATTTTCTCTGTTCCGTTCGCAGACTCCCTGTCCCCGTATTGTTATTGGTTATCCTACATCTTGTGGGTAACTTTTTAATCCCCTCACGGTCGCGTCCTCCGCTCCTGACTCCATTACAGCTACTTGTTTGTAGAAGCAGATTGATTAAAAGTTAGGACCACCTGTTGGTGATCAAAATGAACATGGGTTAAACAAGTGTGTGAGGGATGCCATTTTCTAAATATGAAATAATATATTTTGTTTTTTGCTTCTTTTTAAAATCTCTGTGAGGCAAAGCAATTACCAGCTTTGTCACGCATTGTGAAATTCGGGATCTTTGCCAAAAGTTAAGAAATTTCTTAGGGATACAAGAACAGCTGGTTAACTGTGCTAAGTAAAACCTGGAAACACCCCGAATATGGAACACATGAACTAACAAAAACACTGTTCCAGGTTTTACTCAGGGCAGTTAGCAGGCTAATTCAGTTTGTCGGCTACGAGGAATAGGTGTGGAACACAGACACAACTCGTCTTGGACTAGTATTAGCCCTGGACACTGTTAACCATGTGTGGAAAGCCTATATAAATTGCAGAAGACATGCTCATACCTCCTGGAATCTTTCAGCTTCTCTTTCTTTGATTTCAAGGTCAACGGCCTGTCTCCGAGCCCTTTCCTCTTCAATCTTTTTCTTGATCTCCTCTTCTGTGAGTTGCTTGATCTTCTCAAATTTGGATTTCAAGTTCTTTGCTTGTATAGATCCAGTTCGCTTCAGCTTTATCAGTTCTTCATACTCTGTGCTCACCAACTCTGTACTTTCGTTTACTTCATCCTTTTAAGAAAAGACAGGAAATGGCTTTGTTTGTAATGTTTGACTCAAGGCATCAAAAAGATGTTATACCAATATTGTATGATTGTTTAACTTGTTTAACCTCTCTATTTCAGAGCCAAAAATTCTATGGTTGACCTGTTATGCCCTAGGGTGCTGACTATGAAAGGGTAAGGAAACAATATTAGTTGCTTTTGATGACAATTGCTTTGGGATTTGATGGAATATTGAGACATAAACACAAAATTTGACACGTTGACTGTAAAATGTGAAGTTTGGCTGCGTGTTTGCTATGGGGCTGACGTGAGCTGGTTAGCTCAGGCTATGCTATGCTTGGTATCACTGGAAAGAGTAGCTTCTCTAGTTTCATAGGACACCCAACATGACGGAGTGGAGCGAACGGTTTATGTGTACTGTTGTGTTCCATTTCGACTGTCCCTTATGTTTATATGGCTTTTATTTTGTAACTAAAATATAGAAATTATTGGCAAACAAAAATTTTACTTTTTACAGGTAGTTATTTATGGTACCATTCTACTGGACCCGGTACAGGGTCCGTCGGGCTCAAAAGGTTAAGGATGTAAGGGCGATTTTTTGCAGCAAAGTAACTCAAAAACTAGAGTGACTTTTAACCAATGGCACAAAGAGTTTAAGAGGAATACATTTCCTGTGGATATGGTTTGGTTTAATTATAGAAAAAATAGAAAGAACGTACACTTAAAAAAATGTTGGTAACTTAAAAAAAAAAAAAACATTTTAATTGGATTGATTTAAGTGTGTGATTTCCATAATTTTTTATTTGGTTAATTATAGGCAACCATATTGCCTGCTTTAATACCATTGCATCAAAGCCATATCAACCTGGCAGTTTTGTCATGTCTGATATACTTTTTAAGGCACCTCAAAAAAGCACCTAGGGCAAAGGTGTTGCAAAGATATCCTGCAAACCAGATGACTAGGCTGTGGCATGCATTAGTTGTTTAGTTTGTGTATTTTAGGATTATAATATAAGACAGCTATAAGCCAAAATATTGACCTACAGTGCCCTCCACTATTATTGGCACCCCTGGTAAAGATGAGTAAAAAGGGTAATAAAAAATTTACCGTTTGGTGAATTAGTGTAATGGTTTCTAGCAGCCTCTGTAGTTTCTGCGTTCGGTTTTCCTTTTGGCGTCGTCAGGACGCTCTATGGGATTTTTTCCGCCTCCGTTCCGGTGTTTGTAGCTTACCCGACAATTATTCCCTACGCCTGTTTTGCGTTTCCTGCCGGCTATATATAGCCCAGGACTTCCGCATTTCCGACACTGTCTTTGCTACGTTGACAAACTAAGTCGGTAAAGGTATAGGAATTTCGGTCGCTGCATTTCTGGTTTGTACGAATAGGAAACGCAGCAAGTCCGGTTAGAAGATTTAGGATTAGATTGTTTTTTTCTTTGCTTTCCAATCTTTCTTTATCCTTTTTTTTTTTTTCACCTGTTGCCAGTTGTGTTCAGCTCTTTTGCCGCAAGAGCTCTGGCTAACAGGTCTTTTCTATTCTTTTCCCTCACTCGTTTTATCGAGTTTTGTTTTGTTTCATCACCTCCTATTACACCTAATATTGTAGTGTGTGATGTTCTTTTGTGAGTTATTCTCGCTGTTTATCGAGATCGCCTCAGTTTTTGGAGGTTGCTTTGTTTTGCCTTGTGCTAGGGAAGTTTTGGCCCCGATCCTGTGCTTCTCGGTCCTGGTGCGGCTATTTCCGCGTTTTGTGGCGTATCTCTTTAGATGCGTTTTTAGAAATCCTTATCGGTCGCGTTTGGTTCTCCGAACCTTACACTCCCCCTTACAATTAGCTTAATTTCACATTTAAAAAAATTAGAAAAATCCAACCTTTAATTGAAGAATTTATTAAATAAAAAATCCCTCATCAAGAAATAATTATTTTTAACAAAACCATGTGTGCCACAATTATTGGCACCCCTGCATTTATATATAGAATGAAGTAATCATTTTTAATACAACCCCAATTCCAAAAAAAGTTGGGACAGTATGTAAAATGCGCAGAAAGCAGTGATTTGTAAATTCTCTTTTACATATATTTAATTGAAAACAGTACAAAGAAAAGATATTTAATGTTTTACCTTATCAACTTTATTGATTTTTGTAAATATACTCAATTTCTGATATTGATGCCTGCAACACGTTCCAAAAAAGTTGGGACAGGGCCAAAAAAAAGACTGGGAAGTTAAAAAAACACCTGTTCCACAGGTAAACAGGTGATGCTATCATGACTGGGTATAAAAGGATATCAAAAGACTCTTGATATTTTATTTTCAGCGATACTATGACCTCTCTGCATTGAATGGATCTCTATGGGAATTGGGGGGTGGGACTAGATTAAGCTGTAAATTACACAGGAATAGTATGGAATCCATGGTTGGCTGAGTGGCTGTAAGTAATCAAGGGTCTGAGGTATCAAACGAGCCTAAAACCATCACTCTGCTGCCAGATATGCAGTAGATATAGACGGATCACTTGGAGGGTTATTTCTCCTGGCTTATTTTTCCATAGAGTTCAATAGGAAAATGAGTCATAATTCCAGATGTCAATTTCACATGTTTTTTTTTTGACCTGGGGTGCATTTCCCAAAAGCATCTTAACTTAAGACGCTCTTAGAAACGCTCGTAGATTAATGATTACTCCAGACCAGTCGTAGATGGTTAAGTACGTTTTAGAAGCCCATAAATCACATACTTTATTAGATTTTTTGTGTTAGTGTTCATTTCATTTTACGGTTACCATAACCACTGATTGTGTTTTAAAAAAAAAAAAATTTATAGTGATGTTAGATGCAACAATATTTATGTTTATTTATTTATTTGTAATTTACTTAAACCTTACTTAAATAAATTTGAGACAAGTAAAATAAGTGGGGAAAAAGATTTTATTTCAAAAGAAACTTTGACGTGCCTAACCGGCCATGTATTGGGCATCACAATGGGGTTTGCTTCTTCCAATCTATCGCCCTCCTCCTCTTGTATCAGCAGCACCACAGACAGAAGTACAGAGATGTAAAATCCAGGGATTAGAAAGGAAAAGTCCTGCTATGTTTTTCTTCCACCCATGAACTCAGCCAGCTGATTTCACTAATTAGTTCTACCTCCTGGCTGAAGAATTGTAAATGAGCAAATCCAGGTGATTGGAACTAAATACTGGGGAGGACTTTCTACTTTCTTAACCTGGATTTTACACCTCTGGTTAAATAGCACTTAAGAGGTGACTGCGCGTTCACGCTTTAAGAACTGTTTTGGGAAACGCATGTTACAAATTAAAGAGCCATCGTAGAATCGCTTGTTGAAATCGCACTTAACCCTAAGATTGATCGTTATCGGGAAACGCACCTCTGTTTGGCCAGTTGTCCATTTTTAACGTGTGAGTGCCATAATTTCCTATTGGCTGCTCAGCACTTGGGTTAAAACATTTGTCAGCATAGGGGTGGACTACTATGCCTACAACTAGGCTACTGAACAAGCTAAGGATTCTCTTTTTATTCTTATTTAGGCCTATTTGTCCTTCTTTTTTTCTTTTGGCTAATTCCAAATTATAACAAATAATTACACAGTAAAGTCATATGTATCAGGTGAAGCATTAGGCCTACGGATAATATCACGTTATGTTATGTGATCATTTCCTTGTTAGAGCAGTGATCCTTGTTAGAGTTGTAGCCTAGCTAAACCACTAGGTGGCATAACAAATCCAATTTTCTGGATGCAGTGGTATTTGGAATGGATAAAACTATTAAGACAAACAGACAAAACCCAAATTAATTCATTCTTAAAACTAATGATCTAATCATGTTCTTCAAAATCGTCTAGGCTATTAACTCCGCTATGGTTTAGATGGCTATCTAACGTTAGCTAGCTTCGCGTCTGGTGGTGGTTCTTGCCTCTGCATATTGCTTTAAAATCATAGAGGCTAGCTATGGAAAACCAATATGAATGAATATCCTGCTCTGCGTTCAAGTAAGAAGCACGGCTTTTGACACACGGGATGGGAGGAAGCAGGGGCGCATCCATTTTTTATTATTTTGTTGCTGGGAAGGGTGGAATATAATCAGTTATGATGGGAATTTAAACCATGCTTCTATGTTAGTTAGCCTAGTCTAGAGTGGTGGCCAGATTTATTTCTCATCCAATACGATTATGATGCGCCACAATGTTATTGTTGCCATAAATTCTATAATGATGCAGTAAATTAATATTTAAGCAATAACTCATGACAGGCCGTGGTAGGCCTATAGGCTATTGTGATTATATCACAGCTAGGGGATGTTGTGCGTGTCGGACCGCCGTTTTTTTACATTTAGGCATAAAATGGTAGTCTATTGAGATACGTTAATTGTTCCTGTACAGTGTGTATGGGAGTCTTGTCATAATTTTGCAATAAATAGGCTACTGTGTTGATGGTGTGCAATTTGACTTTCATACCAGCATCCAAGGAGCACAAGTTATGGATGAGGTGAGTAGACTAATTGAGAAACCATAGGCCTACTTACTGCTGTTTCAATTTGCTATATAATAGTTATATATTAATTGTCTCGACGCAAACCGCAATGTCAGGTAAGCCACATTGTATACTGTACATGCAAATACGTTTACTTGAAACGTACAGGCTATTTTGCATACTTCCTTGTAGGAGACGAGTGGAGGGGAGTAGTGGAGGAAAGGAGGAGAGGAGTGAAGAATATTGGGACGCACCCTATTATAGCCTATGTAAAAAGGCCTTGCCATGCGCACTCTTCTCTGGCTGCGTCCCAATATTCTTCACTCCCCATCTCCTTTCCTCCGTCCAAAATATACAAAACTGTCTGTAGCCTACGTGTAAAAGTATGCCTAGTTGCATGTAGCCTACAGTATACACCTAACATTGCGGTTCGCTAAATTATAGGCCATAGGCTATGTAGCCTAGCTACCAACTTTTTAAATACTTTACATTTAAAATAGGCCGAAATTATACGCTACACAATTAGGCTACACATGAATCCAAATTTAATTTTGTATATAAATAAGGAAACATCATTAAATAGCCTATCTATAGTAGGCTACAGATTAACAACCAAAACCAATAAAATATTGATTGTTAATACATTACTTACTAAGCAGTCCATGGTAATCGGCAAGGTATGAAAACTAATTATGTCATTCATTCAATGAATAGAATATTTAAAAGTATCAACCCTCCCGCTGGTGAAACAATAGGCCTATTCACAGGGCGCTAACGCCTACGAGAAAGATTATACATTTCAGCCAATTGACCATTATCTTTAAACATATCCACAAGTGTCCACAAACATTGCTTTTATATAATTTTCGCTTTTAAAGCACTTTAACTTTCGTTTTTCATCATGAAATGCTTTTGTATCAGCCAACATACTGATACTGAATGATAAACATATACAATTAAAAGTTAAAACGTTATGGTTGTAGTATAGCTGTTTTAGCTATGTTTGCTAGCAAAGCCAAAACTTTCCTGCGAAGGGTGTCCATGGCGCCAAGTCCCCAGTTGTGCAGCTCGTACGCCACATTTACCACCTCCAAAATGCAACCTCCCACCATAAACTCATGCAGGGTTAGACAGCAAACATTTTACCGTAATTACTTGAAATTAGAATTTTGCGCATTCACCTTTCAACTTTTTACCCCAAAATTAGAATTTTGCGCATTTGCTTTTCACCACTCGCAATTTGCGCATGCAATTTTCAATAACGGGGGACCGGCAGTCACGGAGGCACTCAGCCAGTCAGTTACCTACTTTCAGGCTTTAGGCCCACCCGCTCTGTCCGGGCAAAAAAGCCATAATTGTATTCAAAGGAACTAAAAATACATGATCACATTGTATTTGTAACACCCTCATCTCCACCCCCCTCTGCTGTGGCCTGGCAGCGTTGGGCTTCGCCGGTCTACTAAGCACCGGCACATCTTCATCTCCACTTTCCTCTTTATCACCAACACCTGTTCCCCGTTACAAAGACTTATTATTCTCCCTTTATATTCCCTCAGTTTGCTACCTTTTCCCCAGGTAGCATTGCACTACTTCCCTCGCATTCGATTGATGTGTAGCCTCGACAAGCATTCCAGTGCTTAACTATTGTTTCTCTTTAACTGATTACGGATATATTTGGACATATCCAAGTGCTAGAGATTGATCCTGTTGCAAATAGCGACATTTCATTGCAATGCGTAGCATCATATAGGAAGAGTAGTGTATTTTGGCTAACTAGTGACACGGTGGTGAAACATAGGCTATTGGCTGTTGTACAGTATATGTGACGTGGCAGTACATGTGATGTCACACCAATTGGGTGCATCTGGCCACACCCTCCCACCTTACACTATAAATGTGTTTTTTACAACACACATTCTCTCTAAGAGATAGGTTGGTGCAGTGACCTCAGGTGCACCTGTTGAAAAGAAAGTTCTGCTTGCATGTACTAAATGATTTGCCCGTATGGAATATGGTTTTTCCACCTTTTCGAAGGCATACGGGTGTATAAGGTTATTATACAGGAAATCTAGTCTGGACCCATTTTTTTCTGATCTATTTCCACCATGGTTGGTATTGCAGTCTAATGGATCCATGCAAACAAGCCTTGAAATGCCCATAAAATGACCACCCTCATTTATGTAATTTCCATCAGTTCATTGCCGGGCATGTTGTGTTTCAGTTGACAACAATGCCGGAGTGGCTAATCGGGAGAATCGGGAAGAATCCCGGTGGGCCGCTGGTTTTTGGGCTGGTGGCAAGGATCGGTAAACACAATAATTGTATTTAGATCATATACTTGCTGCAGTGTGGGCCGCATGAGTTCTCACTCGGCCCTCTCTCTCACGCACGCACGAAAAACAACCACGGCCCACACCAAAAACTTGGATGCTGAGAGGGGGGATGAGAGCGGCCCCTCCCAAATTCCACAATTAGTTGAACTCAAATTTGTTTTAGATTATGATTGATCACCTGATGTAATTAGCTGAGTTTACGAGTTTGTGCCATACGAAGATGCTAAAATGGAGAATAAAATAAGAAAACAAGGAGCAGAAATGGCTAGGATAAAAAAAAGAAAGGCACTGGAAGAAGAAGCGGCCAAATGTGTCAAATAATTTCGAACACAAATGCAAACGCAGCTGATGATGAGGAAGGTAGCGTATAGTGTTAAGATGTCATAGGCGATGTAAAGCACAATATCATTGCCTGCAAACCACAATTAAAGTTTATTGTCAAGGAATTTTAAAGCATGACTGGCGTATTTACGAATAATTGCTTTGATAAATGCAAAATGGTTATGGGATCATCTAATTGAGCCATTTTGATAGTCTCTTAGCAGCCAGGATTTCTTTCTTTTTTTTTAGCGAGGGGCGAGTTAATTGTGTTGGAAATTATTATTCTTGTATATTATTATTAGGCCATGAAAGGTATTATAATAATAAGTAAATTATTAAGTAACACTGTTTTAGATGTAGCAAACTTAGCTAATATTAGCTAACATAGCCTACTTGCTGTATCTTGCTGTCGCTTCTTGTTGCTTTTGTTAGCTATTATTATTAACTTTCTATTTATTTGACGGGTTAGCTATCTAGCAAAAGTTTACAGCCAAATGAAGTTAATTTAACTTGATAACTTACTGGAGATTTAAATGTTACATTCAGAAAGCTAACGTTAGTTAATCGTTATGAATGGACGTTTTAGCCTATATCTTTCTTGGCATTGTCACGAACGTGAACATCTGCCAAGTTTAGCCTGTTATTTACTAAATTAGAAAAACGATGACTAAAACAGCAATTAAAGGCCTTATGATAACTGTGACTTCTTAACGTTCAAAAACAATAGTTAAAAGCAGTTTTTATTAATAGTCAGTGTTAACATTATTCCAGTGAGTCATATATTGTACGTGATTCAATAACGATTAATATTGAGGACACCTGAAAAATGTGGCTGTATTACTATATTAGAGCTGTACCACAGTGTTTGCAAAATCTAAAAAGTCCAGATAATTAGTTCTAACATCACCACAATACATACCTACTCTTGTATATATCTTATAATTGTTCTATATTAAAAAAAAAGAAATGTATAATAAAAAGTTAATCAAAAGAGCTAAAATGGTCTATTCTTCATTGTGGAACACCCCCCCCCCAAAGTGGGCTGCTCTGAGACATGAACTCCCGGGCTGAAAATGCGTCCTATGCCGGCCCTGGTTGACAGACTACTTCTCACACATTGTTCTTCTCACACCAGTAATGGACCATTGGCTGGCAGACTATCATGCATGCAGCCAACACTGACAACAAAGATGACGACCATCCGCACAAGTCTAGAGCACATACTATCAAAAATATTAGAGAAAGCTGTTGCTAAGCAACTTGGTGCATACCTTAGCTCAAACCATATCCATGAAATGTTCCAGTCAGGATTTAGACCCTACCATAGCACTGAAACGGCACTTGTTAAAGTTATTAACGATTTACTATTATCAGCCGACCAAAACTCTGTGTCTGTTCTTGTACTTCTTGACCTAAGTGCAGCTTTTGATACAATAGATCACAAAATTCTACTAAACAGACTCCAGGGCTGTGTTGGACTAAATGGTCAAGCTCTTGCATGGTTCAGATCTTATACAATAGGAAGCAGTTTGTTAAAATAAATGAAGTATCATCCAGTTACTCAGTAATGAAATATGGTATTCCACAAGGATCAGTGCTAGGCCCAGTACTCTTTTCATTATATATGCTACCCCTTGGTGATATTATTCGGGCACATGGGGTAGATTTTCACTGCTATGCGGACGATACGCAGATATACATTTCCATGAAACCCGGTGAGGCACTACCACTTTCTCGGTTAGAGGCTTGTATTGCAGATATTAAAGCCTGGATGCTTTCCAATTTCCTGCTCCTAAACTCAGAAAAGACCGAAATGCTGGTTTTAGGTCCAAAAAAACAAAGGGAGAAACTGGGTACATCTACTTTAAATTTCGATGGTTGTTTAATTGTTCCAAACTCAGCTGTGAAAGACCTAGGTGTTACTATAGACCCAGATCTAACCTTTAGCGCGCACATAAAAAACATATCTAGAGTAGCTTTCTTTCAGTTAAGAAACATAGCTAAAATAAGGCACTTCCTATCAATAGGGGACGCAGAGAAACTGATCCATGCTTTTGTTACGTCTAGGCTAGATTACTGTAATGCCCTGCTATCTGGCTGCCCTAAGTCCTTGCTAAATAATCTCCAGCTTGTACAGAATGCAGCCGCTCGCATTTTAACTAGAACTAAGAAATATGAGCATATTACCCCCAGTACTAGCATCGCTTCATTGGCTACCAATTAAGTTTAGGATAGACTTTAAGATTTTGCTTCTGACCTTTAAAGCCTTAAATGGACTTGCGCCAGTGTATATATGTAATCTGCTCTTACCATATAAGCCAAAAAGATCACTCCGTTCCCAAGACGCAGGCTACCTAGTAGTCCCAAGAATATCTAAAAACTTGACGGGTGGTAGAGCTTTCTCTTACAGAGCGCCACTACTGTGGAACACCCTACCAAAACTTATAAGGGAATCAGACACTGTCTCAATATTTAAGTCTAGATTAAAAAACGCACCTCTATGATCAGGCTTATAATGAGCTATAGTCTGGAGACAGGACCAGAGAAGCATTTAGCCATAGAGTAATGTGGGGTGGCATCCTTTCCTTACTGTCACCTGTCAACAGCTGTGACCCCATCTTCCTGGGCTGGCTCTTGATAGGTGGGTAGGACTGTTTTCCCTCTCATGACTGCATGGTTCCTCAAACTCTGTCTTCATAGCTATGCAGCCATAGATTACTCCTGGCGGGGGGCACCTGTCCAACCCTCCCACCCCTTCCCCACCCCCCCACTCCTCCAGTTGGTGCTCCTGCTGCTCTATTACACTTTCCCTAACTGTCTTCTCTCTCTCTTTTTTTCACATTCTGCCGGCGGGGCTTATGCCCCGCATCTCGAGAGTTGCTGTCCGGCTTCCTGTCCGTTGCCGCTTGCCCCTCCCTCCTTACCACCGCTGCCAGCTGCTCCCGCCGCCATCGGCGCCCGGTTCCCCACCATCACTGCCGCCACATCTGGACTGTCATCTAGCTGCTGCAAATTGTATTATCATGGACATTGGCTGTTTTGACCATGTTGGTCCTTAAGCCCTAGACCCTGAGCCGACCAGAGGAGGATGGGTTCCCCCATTGAGTCTGGTTCCTTCCAAGGTTTCTTCCTAGTTACACCAGGGAGTTTTTCCTTGCCACTGTTGCCTTTGGCTTGCTCTTGTGGGGAGTTTAGGCTGGGTTTTGCTGTTTTGCTGTCAAGTGCATTGTGACAACTTGTTGTGAAATGCGCTATATAAATAAAATATTGATACTCCTAGATGCTTTGGACTGAAGTACACAGCTGTACCTAGGGTTGGAGGGATACCAATTGCTCTCACTGGAGGGAAATACGGGAACTAGGAAAAAAGGGGCGTAACTAAAAACGACCCGTATAACCGGGCAAACATCACACAAGAGCAACAAATCTCGAGCTCGGAAAACACAACGAGCTAAAACACACTGAATACTCGACAGTATACAAAACAGTGAAAAAAACGAGATGCAAAAAGTGAACTGAGGGAAGGAGCTGCCCCATAGGTAACAAACAAAAGGACATAAAATAGAGCTAATCAAAGGGAGAATGCGAGAAGCAAAAAATAACTCCCTAGCTCTAAACGGAGCGAACTGCTTGCTGCAGGAATATAAGGGAAGCAGTTTCCGTGTCCTAACCTACCGGCAGTATGCCACACGCAAGACATGCGAACACTAATGGCCATATCTCACTAACCGGGTGAACGGCACACGAGAGCAACGAATCTCGAGCTCGGAAAACACAACGAGCTAACAAACACTGAATACCTTACAGCATAAAAAACAGTGAACGAGATGCTAACGTGGAGTGAGAGAAAAGACTGCCTCGGAGGTAACAAACGAAGGAATGTAAATTAGAGCTAAGCAAGGGGAGAACGCAACCAGCGAAAAAATAACTCCCTAACTATAAAACGGAGTGTACTGCTTGCTGCAGGAATTAAAGGGAAGCAGTCTCCGTGTCCTAACCTACCGGCAGTGTGCCAAACGCAAGACATGCAAAAAATAATGGCCCTACATCTCAATAAAGGGAAAGATAATGAGAAGGCGAAAGGAACAGAGATCTAATGTTCCAAGGCTACTTTCATAGTCACACGCACGTGTCAACAAAATCGCCCAGACTCCCTATGAGGAGAGCCGTACCAAAAGACAAACAGAACTACAGTTCTGAACAAAATCGCCCAGTCTCCATGCACGGAGACAGGTACCGAAGGACGAACAGAACAACTGTCTGAACCAAATCACCCAGTCTCCCTATAGGAAGACATGTGCCGAAGGACGAACAGAACAGCTGTTCCGGACATTTACCAGCTCAATGACTAACGCAAGCCTAGTAGAAAATACACGCCCTGCCTCTCAGTATAATGAAAAGCCCTGACTCACAACAAAGGGGAAACGTAGTCCACGAGAAGGAGATAAAACAGGGAACAAACATACCGAAGCTACTAACCGGCTCGCTGTCACACGCAAATGAGTAGAAGCACAAACGCCTGGTTTCTCAGTAAGAAAACCAAACAAGGCGAATGGAACAAAGAACTGCTGCCCTATACTTCTACGAGCTAAGTAACTAAGTAAAAGCGTGAACGCCCGGTCTCTCAATAAGGAGAGACCATAGAAAGGCGAATAGAGCAGAGAACTGCGGTCCCATACTTCTACGAGCTAAGTGACTAAAGAAGAGCCAGAAATAATAAACGCCCTGCCTCGATAACGAGAAGCGTAAGAACAGGCGAGTAGCATAATGGCACAAAAACACACACCCAACAGTGCAAATAACGCAAAATAATATTGAAGCCCCGAACGAAGGAAACGGAGGCTTACAGTATGTAGCTCTCAGGCAACCACGCACACGTGTGAACGCTGATGAGAACTCCGTGAAAGACACGAGGTGGAGCCAAAACTCCACTAAAAGAGCAGCGCCCACCACGCGTGGCGACAGAGGAAAATGACCGCAAGGGAAAAAGGGTCAAAAACCATGACACTGAGCTGAAAATTGAGGAGGCAGAAAACTTCCCCTTAAACTGATTATTAGTCTCAATCATTTTTCAATCAGTTTCCTTCATTAACAATAGGTTACATCAGCGTTTAATTCACAAATTACTCATTGCCATCAAATGTAGCCAGTTCCCCTCAATTAGGCTATTAGGCAAGTAATGGAATTCTTTTAACTTGCATCGCAAAATTGTACACATTTTAATCAACATTATAATTGTGGATACATGTGCTCTTCATTCTCCGCACTCTAATTCCAAAAATATTCATGGAAATTAAACAATCTTAAAGCTCAGCTTTTGTTAGATTATTTTTATTGCAGGTTGTGCTTTTTTCGTAAAGTGTACTTTTACGTTTAATCTCCCTTACATGATGTGAAGAATGAAGCTGTGTCTTCACCTGCAAATGGCTTATTCAGATCATTGGTACACTTGTTAATCAAGGAAAATGATTGAAAAAAAGATTAGAACCAATAATCAGTTTTAAGGGAAGTTCTTAAAAGTAAAACTGAGGAAGTTCTTCTGCCTCCTCAATTTTCAGCTCAGGAGCTGCCACTGATGCCATCATATACAAAACATAGCAAAATAGCACCAATTTTACAATATATGAAACATTTGAATTTCATTTCACTTCAAATTCAAATTCTGTTTCCTGTGGGCAAAGCCAATTCAAATTCATGAATTGAATGAGAATTTACAATGAAATTCACAATTCAATTCAGAATTTGGCCCAACCTTGGCATGGTTCTTGGGGTGACCAAAGCTCCATAAAGAAAGATGTGACAAAATTACTATCAATACCGATCAGCATGGTGAAAGAAAAGGGTAGAAAGTTATCCTTAAAAAGGTGGTGGGAGTGGGTTAAAAAATGTATTTGACCCCAAAATTGTACAGCTTCTGGGGCCCTATCTTACACCCGGCGCTAAGCGGCGCTAACCAAAACGCAAGTGTCTTTGTTATCTTACACCCGGTGCAGGGTTCATTATAACGCCTAGTGCTCACATGGTATTTAAACAATGTATTCTTGCACTGATTACAAGTGAACTGGGCGTGTTGGTCTTAAGATGAGGAGTGGCCAAGATAATTTTTGTCGTATTGCTATCTTGAGCCAGCAGAAAGCGCTTGTGCAAAAACCACCACAAACCTGGTCTAAAGTCATGTCGCATTTGTTTACATGATATTTTAACGGCGCATATAAGTGCATCTACATAGACGTGTTCACAACGCGTGTTCACCCTCCTTTCTGTTACACACAGGGGTGCGCACAAGCATGATTAAAATATCAAGATTACAATGTGAAATATTATTGTGTAGGCTATATCAAAAAAATGCACAATAATAAAAGGGTCCATAGGTCAAATACCACATACCTGTCCCTCAGCGAAAGGAAATGCCGCATTAAATTGCTTTCAGCCCACTCCATCAACATCCAGGCGATGCGCGATGGTACGTGTAAGGTTACATGTATAGACTATTTGCAATTATCCTGGATCAAGCTATGACTTCTGGGGGGACAATCTTCTGTTATGGGACAATGGCTATCCATTAAAAATGGCTTTCCATTTGCTGATAACATATCAAGCCTAATGCGTGAATTGTCAATGATGGAAAACTCGCGCACTGCAGTAGACGGACATTTGAGTTCTGTAAATGCGCTTCATGTCATTACAATACAGCTCTCTAGGCCTACAGCCTGTAAGTAAATAGAATGGTTTTGACTGAAAAAAGTTCAAAACCTTGTCCAGTGAATATTGCATTTATTGTTTTTCAAATAGCCGAGGCTACAGCGGACTCGCTGTGCATAAGGTTTTTTCAATAGCATACGGTTAAAAAACGGAGATAAATGTCACCATGTTAACTGAATTTGAATCGTATTCTTCGTCCTTCATATTTTTAAAATGACAGTGACAAGGTTTCCATACTCTCAGCTTATTAAAACCCCGCTGATTTCACCTGTTATTCCATAACTGAACAAAACTATTTTAAAGAGAACTAAGCGTCTAATAAGAAACTAAAAACATTTGCAGCACGTTACACAATGAATTCATAATTAATTTTAATGCCATTCTCTGCATGTGAGCTTTAACTTCATGCATAAGCAGATCTGTTTCCCCTACTGTAAATCACACTTTTCACGGCCTTCCTGGGAAAGTGGAATGTTTAAAAGCATTAGCCTACGCTACGAGTAAAACAGGTTGGTCACATTTCCATAAGCAGGACATTATAAAACAAGGGAAAATATGCGTGAACCTATGGGTTGCCAACCTGACAGCTTTATTCTATTTAGTCTTATTATTAATCAAAATTAGAATGCAGGTAGCCTAATGAACTTCGGATGAAGCTTGAAAATTAGTTCATTGCATAATCAAACAAAATTTGTTAAACAAGCAGGCTAATTTGGCGTTTTCTAAGGTGAGACGGAAGCCATTGGTAGCTTATTCTCAGCTGTTGCAGGTGCTTTTAATGAAATTTAACCACATATATTTTGTAAACAGCACTGTCAGGAATTACCGGGAACTCATAATGGTTAGTCCGAATAATATTGATCATAGGCTACTATTGATCCATATAGCCTATTCCTTGATTGCACTAAACACACACGAGCATGTCCGTTTCGCTATCATATAAGCAATCCGCCAAGGTGGAAAAGCAGGCTTTTAAAGGGAATGGGATATGACATTTTCATTGGTTTATTGCATGTCACGCCCAGGAAACACCTATAATTAATGAAGAGACTAGGTTCAGCCCATTTGCACGTTGCGCCGTGCTTAGCACCCAAAAAAACACGCCGTTAAAATAGAAAAACTGGACTTGGACATGCCCTATATGCACTTAATGCCATGTGCTTCGACGAAGCGCTAAGATCGCCAAGATAGAGCCCCAGATGTTTTTGACACACCCCCTGCTGTGCTTTCCAGCCCATGTTGTTGTAAACAGGTTTTCTATAGACCACAAAACTACCAAACCAGGCAGAGGTGAACATTATTCTGTTTACACACAACAAAATGAGAAATTCCACTTGTGTCCGGGCACATTTGTGTTACTGTCATCACCAGAATAGGACCCTAAAAGAGGCAGTTTTCCAGTGAATGCGGAAGACATGTTGTGTACCTCTGATGTATTTGAAAAGGGGGACATGAGATACTGACCTCCCCCATCTCCTGCTTCAACTGCTCGTACGTCTGCTTCTCCAACTCCATCTTCTGTCTGCGTTCTTCCTTTGTGCGTCTCCTTTCTGCTTCCTGCTTCTGCTTGAGGAGCTCCTCAAAGTTAATCTCCAGCTTCCTGGGGGATAGTGCCTCCTGAGACTCGCTCTTCACCAGTCCCTCCTCATCCTCTACCTGTCAGGGCAGGGGAGCAGCAAAATCTTTGTCAGTCTTACAATAGCAACTGCTCCTGCGTTCTGCTCTGCATTCCAAATAATTCCCCAGGCATATTGGTAGCAAAAGCACATGTAATTGTGACTGAGAAGCCACTCTATCAGAATACATTGCAAGTGTTAATTTACCTACAGACCACCTCCTCTATTACGCATCTTATGAATCTTTTTTTTAACAGCCTTGTGGTTTCTATTGCATTTCACATTCCTGCCTTCTCATGTATCCAGGAAAGTAATTTTTTCCATCAACAATACAGAATGCAGTACAAATAACTGTCTTTTGAAGTTAAAAATGTCTTACTTCTCCATCTCCATATGTGGTCATTGATTTATCCTGATCCAGTACTGGGTTCTTCAAGAAATCATTTGAAAGAATGGGACAGTGTTGCATCTTTACTATTTGAGCTTTTATCATACTTCATAGTATATTGAATTGAAATGAAAACAACTTTTTCCGTATTAATTGTCAAATAAATGTTTATTAAATTATTGATTCTCATGACCTGGTAATGTATGTGCATTTAGATGCCACATATCAGAGGCACATATGAGACTCTCAGTAAATAAGCAAAAGGCAAAAAAAAACACTCAAGGATGTACTGTACTGCTAGCAAACCATTCATTTACATTTCATATTTCAATGCAAGAAACAGCAGTGTATGAAACATTAATATTTGCAGTCAACTTTTTGCAAAACACAAATTACATTCATGATTGAAACCATACAGTAAACTACTAGCAACAACCCTTGAGAGCGTGACTAGGTAATGTGGCTCATTCTGAAAAAATCTTCAGATCATTCATCAAGTAAGCAGTGCTTTGTTTCATCCTGAACATCCTCTAGAATGCATTCTAATCACCTACCATGTTCTTGCGAGCTTCAGCAAAGACCCTCTTCTCGTCCTCCAGTCGGCGCTTGGCCTCCTCTTCAGCCCTCCTCTGCTCCTCCTCCCTCCGCTGCCGCTCCAGCTCCTCAAAACTTAGCCTCAGCTTTCCGGGCTTGGTGCCTTCCGCAGACAACATAGCAACCAAGATGTCATCGTCTTCGTCAAAGATCTGTGAAGATCAGCAAGCACTACATTTAAAAAAAAAAAAAAAAAAGTTCTAACCAGCCTTTTGAATCAGTTTTTTTTTTTTTTTTTGCTTCTGTAGAGCATCCCACTGACCATGCTCTTCCTGGCTTCTGCAAAGGCTTTCCTCTCCTCTTCCATACGTCTCTTGGCCTCTTCTTCTGCTCTCTTGCGCTCTTCGTCTACTCTCTGCCTCTCCAGCTCTTCAAAGCTCAGCTTTAGTTTCCCAGGACGGAACTCTTCCTTTGTGGCCTGAGCGCCTGGTTCATCCTCAGCCCCCTGAAACAGCCATGCAAGGTGTTTTTAGCACTGAGGTTAGGGTTATCAAAAGTTTGCAAATTCATGTCCAACCCAATCATTTGATTCAAATTGATTTTTAAATCATTTTTAGTTAGCATTTAAGCTAGGTCATTTGTTACAGCTAAACAATATTTGTGGAAACTGTTTTCACATACATGTCAACATGTGGATGACGTATTTTTACTTCTTATTTTGGTATATTGTAATGTTTAAATGCATTGGACATGTGTGCATCTATTGTAACCAGAATAGATGACCTTGAGTTTCAGTGGTATTCAATTTCAGATGTAGTCAAAACTTGAAGTTGTCTGATATACACGTTTTGGGAATGCCCAGCTATTTACAATTTCTGAAGACATGTAAAATACAGTATTATCTGAACCGACTGATGTGCAATGTATTCCAGATTAAACATACACTATTGTTAGCTTGCTAGCCACTATTCACGGTTAACCAGTGAACTAGTTCGATGGTAAGATCTATTTTTATAGCTCAATATATTTATCCTTATATTTATCTGCCACTTATCTGCCATTTCTTCTTTTGCAATTTATAGCGTGCTGTAACCCCATAGTTTAACATGGAGGAGTCCAGACTAAGGGCCGGATTCAGAGCTAATTTAAGCTTCGCGGCTGCTTTTCTCAAAATGTGGGTGGCACAGGGCATGATATTCTAATGACCTGTTTCTTGTATCTGCCACCTGGCCCTTATGGAAATGTAATGTACTGCAGTATATTTTAAATATATTGTGACGATAATTTTGATATATTTACAATATACTTTAATAACTGCATTTGACTTTTTAAATTGATTAAGTGAAAACTCTGAATCCGTGTATCTTGCAGACATGCCTCGTTTTCATGAAATCTCCACCGCACGCTCGTATGTAATGGAGAGACACTTAAAACAGCGGATAAGTCAAACGTCTGAATCACAAATTTTGGGAGTAAGTGCCATTTGCGCTTGATTATCTGAACTCTGAATTTGGCCCTAAATAATTAAATATCTAGCTTTATTCATTTCAAATAGATTGTTTTTTTTGTATAAATTTGCATGAATATAATAACAATAATTCATACAGTATAGCTAACTAGTTTTCAGTGGCTAGCCAGTCATTAGTTTTGCTTTCAAATGTGATTAGGTACACAAACTGGGTGTTCTGGAGTCTGACACAGACACAAATGGTAGCTCTTACAGTGCAGTCCGTAAGTATTTGGACAATTTTTGACAATTTTTGTTGTTTTGGCTCTGTACTCCAGCACAATGGAATTGAAATGGAACAGTGGAACATACTACGAGGTTAAAGTGCAGACTTTCAGCTTTCATTTGAGGACCAAAAAGCAATTGGACAAATTAACAGAAACTTAAATAAAGTCATCATATTTAATATTTGGTTGCATATCCTTTGGCATGCCGTGACTACCTGATACCAAAAACATCATGGGCTCTATCTTTGCGTTCTTAGCGCTTCGTCTAAGCACATGGCGCATGCAAATGGGCTGAACCTAGTCTCTTCATTAAATATAGGTGTGTCTTGGGCGTGACATGCAATAAACCAATCAAAATGTCATATCCCATTCCCTTTAAAAGCCTGCTTTTCCACCTTGGCGGATTGCTTATATGATGGCGAAACAGACATGCCCGTGCGTGTTTAGTGCGATCAAGGAACAGGCTATATGGATCAATAGTAGCCTATGATCAATATTATTCGGATTAACCATTATGAGTTCCCGGTAATTCCTGACAGTGCTGTTATTTTACAAAATATATGCGGTTACATTTTGTTAAAAGCACCTGCAAGAGTGCATCTTCCTTCCTGTGTAACGAGCAGTTTTAACCGTCCCGCGAAAGGTAGTGTCGTTTTTAAGCGTACTAGCCGCAGTTTGCGTGGCTTTAATTAGACCTTGTTGAACGTTGCTCATATTAATTGCATTGCTAGTTTGTGTTTGTTCCGCGATTGGCTGTTTGTTAGATTGTTAGATTGGCTAGGCTGTTAGTTTCGTGTTATTGTGCTTTTAAGTGGTAGTAATTTTTTATCCGTGCTTGCGAAGTGTTTCACACAGCTGTTAGCCAATTGCAATCAGCTGTGCGCATTTCAAAAGATATCTGGAAGAGTGACACTAGTGTCGCTCCCTCCCAGTTTATGTGTGTTCTCCCTATCCCTGTCTGCTCTCTTCCTTTCAGAACCCGCTTCCAACGACGTGGCCCTCCACAGCGACGCAACCCGTCCAACCTCCGCTACCCCTCGCTGACTCCCTGCGAGAACTTCACCATCACAGGGGGGCTCTGGAACTACCAGTGTGCCATACAGAAAGCAGACTTCATCTCCGGCTATGCCTCCTTCCTGTCCCTCCAGTTCCTCCCCCTCACCGAAACCTGGATCACACCGGACAACACGACAACTCCCGCTGCCCTCTCTTCCTTCACTTTCTCTCACATCCCCCCAGCTGTCTGGTCGCGGAGGTGGTACTGGTTTGCTACTCTCCTCCTCATGGTCATTCTCTGTTCTCCCCCTCTCTGATCTATCTATTACTAGTTTTGAATACCACTCTGTGTTAATCAACCACCCTATTAACCTGTACATTATAGTTGTTTATCGCCCTCCAGGTCCCCTGGGGTGCTTCCTCGATGAGCTTGACACCCTGCTCAGCTCCTTCCTCCTTCAACATCCATCTAGATACCTCCCAGTCTGCAGCCTTCCTACCACTTCTCCACTCCTTTGACCTCACCCTCCAACCCCCCCCCCCCCCCACCCACAAGGCTGGCAACCTCCTAGACCTGGTCTTCCAGAGGAACAGCCCCTGCTCTGATCTCACTGTTACCCCTCTGCATACCTCTGATCACCACTTCATTTCTTTCTCTCTTCCTCTTGTTCCACACCGCCCCCCCCACCCCCACTGTCTCTGTCCGCCGTAACCTCTGCTCCCTCTCGCCCTCCTCTCTTGCTCCCTGTGTCACTGCTTCCCTCCCCCCTCTCAAACCCTTCTCTCAACTCCCCATCGACTCTGCATCCGACACCCTGCTCACAGCTCTCTCCACATCACTTAACTCTCTCTGCCCTCTTGTCTCTAGGCCCACACGCCCATCTCCTCCCTGCCTGTGGATGTCCGATGCCCTGCGCACCTCCAGGTCCGGTCTTCGCGCAGCAGAGAGGATGTGGAGGAAATCCAGAGACGCATCAGACCTCTCCTCCTACCAGTCTCTCCTAGCGGCGTTCTCTACAGCAGTCACCGCTGCCAAGGTAACTTACTATCACACTAAAATTCACAAATACAGTTCTAACCCCCGTCAATTGTTCTCCATCTTCTCCTCCCTCCTCAGCAAACCCCCTCCTGCTCCTCAATCCTCGTTCACTGCAGACGACTTCGCAGATTTCTTCGATGAGAAGATCGCAGACATCCGCAGCTCCTTCAGCCCCTCTCTCTATGCCACCCCCCCCCCCCCGTTTCCCCACTCCCCCTCCCATCAAGGACACTGTTTTCCACTCTCCTCCTCTCTCTACCCCCTTCTGTGTCCCCCCCCCTGTTTCTCCACCTTTTCTCCCCTTTCTGATACCGATGTATCCCATCTCCTACTCTCCCATCGCCCCACTACCTGTGCCCTCGACCCTATCCCTTCATCTCTCCTCCAGGCAATCACCCCAGATATCCTCCCGTTCGTGACCTCTCTGGTGAACTCCTCCCTGACCTCTGGCTGCTTCCCCTCATCCTTCAAGAGAGCCCACATCACCCAGATCCTGAAAAAACCCATGCTGGACCCCTCCAACATCCAAAACTACAGACCGGTATCTCTTTTTTCTTTTCTTTCCAAAACTATTTAACGTGCTGTTTCTAACCAACTGTCTTCTTTCCTTACCCAGAACAACCTCGGGCAAACTCCCTCTCCTCTGTGCTAATAATCCTAGACCTCTCTGCCGCCTTCGACACCGTAGATCACTCCATCCTCCTGTCGTCCTTGTCTGCAGCGGGGAACGGCGGCTCGGCCCTGGCCTGAATTGAGTCCTACCTCTCGGAGCGCTCCTAAAGTATCGGCACCCCGTCCCCTTACCACAGGAGTCCCCCAGGGCTCAGTCCTTAGTCCCCTCCTTTTCTCCACCTAGACCAAATCCCTTGGCCCTGTTATCACTGCTCATGGTCTTTCTTACCACTGCTATGCTGACGATAACTCTTTCTCTCCTTCTCACCCTCTGACACTCAGGTGTCAGCCCGCATCTCCGCTTGCCTGAGAGACATCCAGAGCTGGATGGACAACCACCATCTCAAGCTCAATCCAGGCAAGACTGAGCTCATCTACTTTCCTGCTCTAACCTCTCCCCCTCTCAATCTCTCCATTTCCCTAGGGGACACTCCACTGACCCCAACGCCCTGTGCCAGGAACCTCGGAGTGGTGATGGACAACAGGCTGTCCCTCTCCGAGAACATCGCAGTGGTAACCCGGGCATGCAGGTTCTTCCTGTACAACATCAGCAGAATCCGTCCCTTCCTCACCACCCACTCAACCCAGCTCCTGGCCCAAGCGATGGTGCTGTCCCGCCTGGAATATTGCAACTCTCTCCTGGCTGGCCTGCCAGCATCGGCCATTAGACCCCTTCAGCTTATCCAGAACGCAGCAGCGCACCTGGTCTTCAACCTCCCCCGACACTCCTATGTCACCCCCCTGCTCATTGACCTCCACTGGCTACCTGTGATGGCTCGCATCAAATTCAAAACATTGGTGCTCGCCTTCCAGGCAGTCCGAGGATCAGCCCCTCCATACCTCCAAAAGCTCATCAGACCCTACACACCTGCCAGATCCCTGCGTTCCGCCTCCTCAGGACGACTGGTCCCCCCCCCCCCCCACTTCATACTAGCACCCAGTCTCGACGTCTGTCTGTCCTGGCCCCACGGTGGTGGAATGAGCTCCCCGTGGAGGTCAGAACAACAGAAAGTCTGACCGCCTTCAAGCGCAGATTGAAGACTCACCTCTTCAAGCTGCACCTCTCTCCACCCCTCCCTACCTCCTTGTGACCTCCCTTGATTGTGTTTTATGAATCCTTGTTTAAGTGGTTCAAGCTTCTAGTTTAATACTTGTAAGGTTACTTATTGGCTTACTGTTGTACATGCCAATCATCGATATAGTGTGGTTACGCCCCCCCCCCCCCCCCCCCCCAAAAAAAAAATCATACTGACTACGCCTGGTACTTGAACTCGTATTTACCTTTTTTGGGTCGTTTTAACGCACTTGTTCCTAGTTCGAAAATGCACTGATGTACGTCGCTCTGGATAAGAGCGTCTGCCAAATGACTATAATGTAATGTAATGTAATGCAACAGCTGAGAATAAGCCACCAATGGCTTCCGTCTCACCTTAGAAAAACGCCAAATTACCCTGCTTGTTTAACAAATTTCGTTTGATTATGCAATGAAGCAATTAACTCATGTTCAAGCTTCATCCGAAGTTCATTAGGCCTACCTGCATTCTAATTTTGATTAATAACATAAATAACGTTATTTTGCCTTAATGATGACACTAAATACAATAAAGCAGTCAGGTTGGCAACCCATAGGTTCAGCATATTTTCCCTTGTTTTATAATGTCCTGCTTATGGAAATGTGACCAACCTGTTTTACTGGTAGCGTAATGCTTTAATACGATCCACTTTCCCAGGAAGACCGTGAAAAGTGTGATTTACAGCAGGGTAAACAGACCTGCTCCTGTAAAGCGCACATGCAGATAATGGCATTAAAATTCATTGTAAATTAATTGTGCAACGTGCTGCAAATTTGTTTTCGTTTCTAATTAGACGCTTGGTTCTCTTTAAAACCTTTTGTTCCGTTATGGAATAACAGGTGAAATCAGCGGGGTTTTAATAAGCTGAGAGTATGGAAACCTTGTCACTGTAATTTAAAAAATATGAAGGACGAAGAATAGCTAAGGTTACAATTCAGTTAACATGGTGACATTTATCTCCGTTTTTTAACCATAGGCTATTGAAAAAACCTTATGCACAGCGAATCCGCTGTAGCCTAGGCTATTTTAAAAACAATAAATGCAATATTCACTGGACAAGGTTTTGAACTTTTTTCAGTCACAACCATTCTATTTACTTACAGGCTGTATTCCTAGATAAACAGAGCTGTATTGTAATGACATCTGAAGTGCATTTTCAGAACTCTATTGCAGTGCGCGGGTTTTCCATTGAATGACAATTCACGCATTAGGTGTAAATGACAATTCGCGCATTAGGCTTGATATAGGTGTTATCAGCTCCTTTTTAATAGATAGCCATTGTCCCGTACCATCGCACATCGCCTGGATGTTGATGGAGTGAGCTGAGGGACAGGTATGTGGTCTTTGACCTATGGATCCTTTTGTTATTATGCATTTTTTGATATAGCACAATAATAATATTTCACGTTGTAACTCTGCGAGTCATGCTTGTGCGCGCCCCTGTGTGTAACAGACAGGAGGGTGTACGCGCGTTGTGCACACGCCTATGTAGACGCACTTATATGCGCCGTTAAAATAACATGTAAACAACTGCGACATGACTTTAGACCAGGTTTGTGGTGGTTCTAGCACAAGCGCTTTCTGCTGGCTCAAGATAGCAATAGGCCAAAAATAATCATGGCCACTCCTCATCTTAAGACCAACACGCCCAGTTCACTTGCAACGGGCGCAAGAATACATGCTATTTAAATGACGTGAGCGCTAGGCGTTATAATGAGCCCAGCGCCGGGTGTAAGATAGCAAAGACACTTGCGTTTGGGTTAGCGCCGCTTAGCGCCGGGTGTAAGATAGGGCCCCATATCTTGATATCTTATTTTCAGGTACTCTTACAAGGGATGCTATAACCTATCTGCATTTGAATGGATATCTATGGGAATTGGGGGGTGGGACTAGATTAAGCTGTAAATTACATGGTAATAGTGTGGAACACATGGTTGGCTAAATGGCTGTAAGTCATCAAGGGTCGGAGGCGTCAAACGAGCCTGAAATCATCACCTGGATCACTTTAAGGGTTGTTTCTCCTGAATCATTTTACTATTGAACTCTATTAACTCAAATTAAAGCTGAAAGTCTGCACTTTAACCTCATAGTCACTGTTCCATTTCAAATCCAATGTGTTGGAGTACAGAGCCAAAACAACAAAAATTGTGTCACTGTCCAAATACTTATGTCTGCTGATGACAGACACAAATTCTTAGCTTCGCTCAGTTATGTCGGTTTTGTAAAATCTACAGATATCCTATTATTGTCATGAAATGCAAACTTAATGAAAACATGCGAGGTATGTGAGCTTGGTCTGCGAGGTGCTTGGCTACCATTTCTAGCTTTGCCTCCTCAAAGGCCTTCTTCTCTTCCTCCAAGCGCCGCCGGGCCTCCTCCTCTGTTTGTTTCCTCTGCATCTCCTGTCTCTCCTTCTCTAACTCCTCAAATGTTAGCTTCAGCTTGCCTGGGGACAGCTGCTCCTTCTCTTCGGGTTGGGCCTCCTCTTCCTGCATGGGGAACGACCAATATAATTTTGGTCCAGTGATTTGGACAGACAGGCCTATTAGGTACACAGTTAATAGTTATTAATGTTGTATAAACTATATTTTTAACAGGAACTGCCAGGCTGGGCATGCTACTTACCTGTATTACCCTAGATCGCCGTTTGGCGTCCCGGAAGGAGCGCCGATGCTCATCGTACCGCTTCTTCTTCTCCTCTTCAGTCCTCATCTTTTCCTCCTCTTCTCGGGCCCTTTCTATGTCCTCAAAGTTGATTTTAATCTTGCCTGGAGGTTTTGTTGGAACTACTTTCACAAGCAGGGAATCATCTCCTTCCTACATTTTGTTCAGTCAATCATAAAACAAAACCCATAATTGAAAGTGGAACCAAATAGAATAGAAAAAAATATAAAGGGAGTATCCAAACAAAGGTAAATACTAAATATAGTCTTGCGAGGCAATGATTTCATATTATGATCCCTCCATTGCCTAATTATAGTGCAATAATAGTGATAATAATAATGTTTATAAATAAATTGAGTAAGAAGAAGGCAAAAGACATGTCAACCAAATGGATGCAAAATATGTGTATAAACATTATAATCCCTGAAAAAAAAAAACATGTTCTAAGAATGTTGAATGTCATGTCTTTAATGGTTTTAGGAGTAGAATTTGAAAAAGAAAATGAAGGAAAAACATGCTTTATTTTGTATTTTTTGTGGAACTGCTACATCATCAATAAATAAAATCAATTTTAGTAATGGGATAAATGATTGTTGCTTGCACACAACAACTGTAAGAGGGAGTGTAAGGTTCAGAGAACCAAATGCGACCGATAAGGATTTCTAAAAGCGTATCTAAAGAGATACGCCACAAAACGCGGAAATAGCCGCACCAGGACTGAGAAACACAGGATCGGAAACAAAACTTCCTTAGCACAAGGCAAAACAAAGCAACCTCCAAAAACTGAGGCGATCTCGATAAACAACGAGAATAACTCACAAAAGAACCTCACACACTAAAATATTAGGTGTAATAGGTGATGAAACAAAACAAAACTCGAAAAAACGAGTGAGGGAAAAGACCTGTTAGCCAGAGCTCTTGTGGCAAAAGATGTGAACACAACTAGCAACAGGTGAAAAGAAAAAAGGATAAAGAAAGATTGGAAAGTAAAGAAAAAATCAATCTAATCCTAAATCTTCTAACCGGACTTGCTGCGTTTCCTATTTGTACGAACCAGAAATGCAGCGACCGAAATTCCTATACCTTTACCTATGTAGCAAAGACAATATCGAAGTGTCAGAAATGCGGAAGTCCTGGGCTATATATAGCCGGCAGGAAACGCAAAACGGGTGTATGGAATAATTGTCGGGTAAGCTACAAATAAATAAATATAAATATTGTTAACAGAAAAGGTGCTTAAGCAATGCATAAAAACAGCAAAACTTTTAATGGCTGAGTTTATGGATCAATGATATTTTCGGATTTGATTTTCTCAAAATAGACATTTTGTGACTTCAGTACTTTTAGCACCAGGGTCTTCAATTGTAGGTGTGGTTGCTTCACAGTGGTATCAATTTATGAAAATGGTATTGAAATATGGTAATACACTACTCACAAAAAGTTAGGGATATTCGGCTTTCGGGTGAAATTTCAGGATGAACCTAAAATGCACTATAACCTTTACAGGTGAAATTAATTTGACCTTCTCTAAACTTTTGAATGCACATGTCCAACTATTCAATGTTTCAGTACTTTTTGCACAACTTGCTGTTCTCTAACAAGGAGCTGAATGGCAAAATTCACAACAGGTGTTTGATCCATGAATCGACCAATACATTTCCTGGTTCAATTAGAATTGGTATTTAAACAGTCCTCTTCATCATGCTGTTCACATTTTGACATCATGAGACCAAGACGACACCTAACAATTGATCAACAGTACCTCGCCATTGCGAGGCTTCAAACAGGATGTTCTCAGAGGGAAGTGGCCACTGAGCTTAGAGTGTCACAGAGTGTCATCAGCAGGTTGCAACAGAGATACAGAGAGACTGGAAGAGTCACAGAAAGGCATAGAAGTGGACGTCCTTTGGCCACATCCCACACTGATGACCGCTTCATTGTGAACAGTGCCCTGCGGAACCGGATGATGAATGCCACTCAACTCCAGGCACATTTAAGGGAGGTGAGAGGCACCCAAGTGTCACGTCAGACCATTCGAAACCGTTTACATCAGCGTGGTCTGCGTGCTAGACGACCTGCAAGGGTACCTGACCACACCACCAGGCACAGGCGTCATCGTCTTGCATGGGCCAGGGAGCATTTACGCTGGACGAGGGACCAGTGGGCCTCAGTGCTGTTCTCTGATGAAAGTCGATTCACGTTGAGCAGAAATGATGGCCGCCAACGATGTTGGAGACGTCAAGGAGAGCGCTATGCATCAGCCACTGTTGTCACCAGACGACCCTTTGGTGGTGGCGGTGTTACAGTGTGGGCAGGTGTGTCTAGTCAATACAGAACTGCCCTACACTTTGTGAATGGTACAGTGACAAGCCCATACTACCTGAATAACATCATTAATCCAGTCATTGTGCCCCTGCATGAACAACACAGGCCTCATTTCATCTTCATGGACGACAATGCTCCAGCTCATCGAGGTCGCATCATTAGGGAAAGGCTGCTGGAGACTGGGGTACCTCAAATGGAGTGGCCTGCACTTTCTCCAGACCTGAATCCCATAGAAAACCTATGGGATCAGCTGACTCACCGTGTAGAGGCTCGTAACTCTGTACCCCAGAACCTCAATGACCTGAGGGCCGCCCTTCAAGAAGAGTGGGATGCCATGCCTCAGCAGACAATAAGTCGACTTGTGAACAGCATGAGACGTCGTTGTCAAGCTGTAATTGATGCTCAAGGGCACATGACAAGTTATTGAGACATTGACATTTTTGTTGTGGTATACCCACCACTGTTGTTGGCTTTTGTTTCAATAAATTGTTTGAGATGAGGAAATCACCATTGCATGCTTCTACTTAAATGCCCTACTTTCATGATACGTATAATATCACTGTAGCGTGAACTTACATTTTCCATAAATTTCACCCGAAAGCCAAATATCCCTAACTTTTTGTGAGTAGTGTATGTTATAGTGTGAGGTGGTAAATAAAAGGTGGAAATGGTATGAAGTGGTAATGTGGTATAAAGGGATCTAAAGAAGGTGAAAGTATTAAAATATGGTGATGTATTTTGTGGTAAGTAGTCTAAAGATAGGGAGGTCGAACGTTCTGTCTGCAATGTAATCACAATGGGCATTCCACACACAAACAAAAAACAAAATTGACGTCTGGGCTCATTTCAACATGTAATTTAACAAGGAAATCTACTAAACGAGAGTAGATGTGTCATGGTTTTTGACGATTTCTTCCCTTGTGGTCATTTCCCTAGGTAGCCACGCTAGGGCACTGCCCTTTTAGTGGATGTTTGCTGCGCCCGTCTTTTTTGCGGAGCTTCTCTCAGCATCCACACCTGTGCGTGGTTACCTCTGAGCTACTTAAGCTCCCGTTTCCTTCGTTCGGGGCTTCTGTATTGTTTTGTGTTTGGTATTATTTTTGCCTTTGTTTGCTTAGCCGGTATGGTTAGGTCTAGGCTCTCTAGGAGACCTCTTTGCTCCATTGGGTTTTATTGAATTAATGTGGGACTTGCCTTTGTGCATGTAGCTATTAGGACTCTTCATCCTTGGCTCTTTTCTGTCGCCGCTTCCTGGTTTTTCCTTTTCTTTCTTTGCCTAGACCTGTTGCCTTTTCTGTCTCTCGATCCTCTCTCTGCCTGCTTTCTTCCTTGAAAGCGAGAGGAGTCTTTGTTTGTGGTTATATTTATATAGTCATATTTCTTACTGAGAGGCAGGGCGTTTATCCACACTGAGAGGCAGGGCGTGTATTTTTTACAAGGCTTGCATTAGTCATTGAGCCGGCAAATGTCCAGAACAGCTGTTCAGACCGGGTGATTTTGTTCGGAACTGTAGTTCTAATCGCCTTCGGGTATGTCTCTCCTTACAGGGAGACCGGGCGATTTTGTTGACATGTTTTGCGTGTGACTGCGAGCCTATGAAAGTAGCCATGGAACGTTAGATCTCGGTTCCTTTCGTCTTCTCGTGCCTTCCCCCTTATTGAGATATAGGGCCATTATTTTTCGCATGTCTTGCGTTTGGCACACTGCCGGTAGAAGTTAGGACACGGAGACTGGTTCCCTTCTATTCCTGCAGCAAGCAGTACTCTCCGTTTAGAGCTAGGGAGTTATTTTTCGCTTGTCGCTTTCTCCTGTTGCTTAGCTCTAATTTATGTTCCTTTGTTTGTGTTACCTCCGAGGCAGCTCCTTCTCTCATTTCACGTTAGCATCTCATTGTTAGCTCATTGTGTTTACCGAGCTCGAGATTCGTTGCTCTCGTGTGACGTTCGCCCGATTTCTGTTACGTCCCCTTTTTCCTAGTTGCCTTATTATTTCTCTCCAGTCGAGAGTGGGAACTAGGTTATTTGAGTTGTCGTTTAAATTCCCTCAAATACGGGGTCTCTCCATCTCAGTGGCTCCTAGAGCTTTTTCAAATCCCTTCACTGCGTGTGGTCCCTTCGAACCTCACACGTCACACCCCCTTACAAGATGAAGCTATTAATTTGTTTCAGAAGTGTACTTACACTACAACAATGTTATTTTTTTACTTTAGAAGCCAGAAATTATTATGCTAATTTGACTGTTTACAAGAATTTGTGCCTATACTTAACGCTGTACCAAAATCAATGGGGTCATTATAAAACATCCAACCACATTGAAGTCGTTAATACACATTTTATTACAAGAAAAACTCACTGTGAAATGTTTTTGGTGTTAATCGATCGGTATGTATCGATACTTTCGTCTATTTAGGTGTCCTGAAAACGTTACATGTGCTGCGCGTCCTGCGGGGACCTAGAATTCTATAGCCACTTCAGAAGCAAAATGGCACCAAAAAAATAAGGCGCTCGCCACCTTAATCGAAATAACCCCAGAAGGGATTTTGTAATAGAGTACTCAAGTGAGTACGTCAGTCGTGGGCGGAGTCTGGTTTCGGAAGTAAATTCCCTATGGAAAATAGAATGGGCTTCGGAGACTATTGACTATTTCTTGAAATCTGATTCATAGAATGAGCGGAAACATTCCTGGATTAGCCTGTGTGGTACAAGGATATAGACCATATATCGCATATTCCAATTTTTATTTTTTAAAGTAATGCATTAATCATTGTAGTTCGACTTGTAGTCCACTTTAACGGACTGCATATCCAGTACTGCAAAGCACGGGTAGTTCTCGACCAATAAGATATCATCATCTCGTCTGTCTGCTCTGTGGCAGATGGGAGTAGGCTAGCTAGTGACAGACCGCTCAAGACAAGCTAACGTTAGCTTGCTAAGTAGAGAAGACCGCCCGACAAGGTCAGAAACTGCTACGGTTAACCACATAACGCAATTATAGCTTTTAGTCCTTCAAGCTAGCTAGCTAACGTTAGAAAAAGGTGTTTAAAAATGGAGCTGTGTGCTATTGCTGGCTAACGTTATATGAAAACGTCTGGCGATAAGGCTGCTCGTTCGCAGGGAATTATGGGACGTGTAGTTTTTAAACAGTGCCAGTGCTGGGATGTTCACAAAAAAAATACTAAAACGTAAAATATACTCGAAGCTGGTCCAGAAAAACAGCATAGTTTGCGAACGAGCGTTATATTGAACAATCCGGGAAATTGACGGTAAGACATAATCAGTAGAAATGGTTTAAAAGTAAGCTTTAGTTAATGTCTACGCTCTAAATGAATGGGGAATTTACTTCCGAAACCAGCGTGACGTAGTCACTTGAGTACTCTATGGTAAAATGAAATGTTATTCAAATTGTGGCCAACCCCTGTATTGACATCATGCCGTTTGTTCAAATCCGATTGGTCCAAGTTATGCTGGCAAAGAGGCGCTCTGAAATGTTTTCTGAAGTGGCTAGGTCAGTAAACTCCAGATGAAGAACAAGATTTTTACATGTAGATCTTCATCAATATCTCGTCTACAGTATGGTCTAAAGCATTTTAATATTGCGAATGGGTTTTTTAAAAAATTAACGTGAAAAGGGAACATGCACCTTATAGGTTCCGAGTCCTAAAACAGAAAATTCTGATAGCAGACAGCAACTTTAGCTGGCACTGGTTATGTTTTTCTCAGGGCAAGATCACCGGTAAACTCCAGATGAACAACGAGATTTTTACATGTAGATCTTCCTCAAAATCTCGTCTACAGTATGGTATAAAGCATTTTAATATTGCGAATGGGTGTTTTTTTAAATTAACGTGAAAAGGGAACATGCACCTTATAGATTCCGAGTCCAAAAACAGAATTCTGATAACCAGTGCCAGCTAAAGTTGCTGGCTGCCATGTTTTTCTCGGGGCGAGATCACCGGTAAACTCCAGATGAAGAACAAGATTTTTACACATAGATCTTCATCAATATCTCGTCTACAGTATGGTATAAAGCATTTTAATATTGTGAATGGGTGTTTTTTTAAATTAACGTGAAAAGGGAACATGCACCTTATAGATTCCGAGTCCAAAAACAGAGAATTCTGATAGCAGCCAGAAACTTTAGCTGGCACTGG
This sequence comes from Synaphobranchus kaupii, assembly GCA_029718625.1. Taxonomy (NCBI): domain Eukaryota; kingdom Metazoa; phylum Chordata; class Actinopteri; order Anguilliformes; family Synaphobranchidae; genus Synaphobranchus; species Synaphobranchus kaupii. Next base: position 55,959,040 of record CM056377.1, read on the forward strand.
TTATGTTTTTCTCAGGGCGAGATCACCGGTAAACTCCAGATGAACAACGAGATTTTTACATGTAGATCTTCATCAAAATCTCGTCTACAGTATGGTATAAAGCATTTTAATATTGCCAATGGGTGTTTTTTTAAATTAATGTGAAAAGGGATCATGCACCTTATAGATTCCGAGTCCAAAAACAGAGAATTCTGATAGCAGCCAGCAACTTTAGCTGGCACTGGTTATGTTTTTCTCAGAGCGAGATCACCGGTAAACTCCAGATGAACAACGAGATTTTTACATGTAGATCTTCATCAAAATCTCGTCTACAACGTGGTATACAGCTTTTTAGTCTTGCAAATAGGTGTTTTTTTTTTAATTAACGTGAAAAGGGAGCATCTTATTGATTCCGAGTCAAACGACTGCTAGAATGGCAGGTGGCATTGCTTGCGTTTGTGCATTAAACACTGGTGTAACTTTAATCTGCAAAATGGCATGATTTTTCATGTTAGATGACTACCTAGCTAACATTTGAATATTAAGTTAGGATCTTAACTTTATTTATTTATTTTTACCACAGTTCGCCATAGTTAGGTGCAAGCTAAAGCTTGCTAAGCTGGTCTTTGTGTCATGAGGGGCCAAAACAAGGGATTTTGGGTCACTACAGTAACGTATAATAATAATGCCTGACATTTATGTAGTGCCTTTCTTACACGCAAAGCGCTTTACAATGATGAGGAGGAACCTCGCCTCAACCACCACCAATATAGGCTAGCGGCTACAGCCATGGAAAAAAAATTGAGACCACCCAATATTTTTGAAGAAATATGGGGGTTACTCCCCCAATATTGATCGCTGAGCGAAGACATTGTTATTTTAATTATTTAGGTATGAGTATAAATTTGTTTAGTTTGAATTATTCAGTGTATAACAACACTGTGTATTGTGCTTTGACCAGTTGTCATTGTCTGCAAAGAAATGTTCAGAATTAACTAATTGTTTGAAATTAGTCACTAGTGGTCACTAGTTTATGAAAAAGAATATAAAAGGTTAGATTTTATAAAGACACATACCCATGAACTGTGAAACTGAAAAATTGATGTGGTCTCTTTATTTTTGCCATGCTGTATATGTTCTCACACTCAATAGCCTGTTGAATGTGGCTTTTCTGTAAATAATTTTATGTGCAGGTGGCATTGATGTGTGCTTGGCATTTGTCTGTGACTAATAAGTTGTATAGGACACAGGAATATTTTCCCATGGTTGGCCAAACTGTACAAATCAACAGCACCAGCCACATTAGCTGCTGTATAATTGGTGCTATAAAATAACAATAAACAGCTTCCACTCAAAATAACAGATAAAACCAGGCTAAAGAGGTTATGCTTTTTTGCAGAGAGGGATAGGTTATGAATAGAAAACTGTATGAAGCTGAGGTTAAGTTTACGGGCCTACAGTCTAAGTTAGCTAAGTGTACTGAGAGGCCCTATCAGCATCACCCCAAGAATTTACAAAAAAAAGGTGAAGTGCAGGGGGGATAAGTTAGGAGATAAAGTACAACAAGCGACGGAGGAGCTTAGACTTAGGAACATGAGTCTATATCAGGCAATAGTGCAGGCAGAGAGAAGGGTTCAGGACCTCTGAGAATTTAGAAAAGATAAACTTAGAGAAGGGACTCCCTCTGTAGTAATTACTACCAAAGGAAGGCAGGCCAGGTTTTAAACCAGCAAGTTGAATTGTGGAGTGGGGAACATTTGGCAGTGAAGGAGGAATTGGATAGGCTTGTACAGGGGCATGCTGGAATATCTAAATTTGAACACGGCAAATATTCTGATGATGTTAGGAGGTGTACATGGATTTGGTGACAACTAGGGGGGTAAGTGCAAATAAAGCCACAGAGGTGGCCAGAGTCATTTTAGAGAAGCTTTCTGGCACACAGCTAGAGAGGTTGCCAAATGCCACTTTTTGTAATTGCATTGTGTCTTGGAGGCACAACAGGTGGCACTGCAGCATGTGCATGATGCTTTTCTGACAGAAAACGACATCACACTATACTGATGCTACTTGTAAGTATAGATAAATACGGCACTGCATGTGTATATTTAAAAGATGGCACTAGGCTACATTTAGGTTTGAAAGGGCAGCCATCCAGCTCAGCCCTTCTAACACAGACAAATGATTCAGGATATAGTTAGCAGCAGTAGCGGAGGGTTGAATGCAGAGTTCTGTGAGAAAAACATTCTAGTTTCAGCCAGTTCAGAAAAGTTTAATGAAATACAACCTTTTGCCAGATATAGTAGAGGGGTTTACTGAGTGTAGTGATATATAGGATGCAAGCTTTCATGTCGTAAATTAGCTATTTTGTGACTTTCATCTTAGTCTGATACACCAAGCCAATAACAGTAGGTAAATGGGAAAATTAGGTGTTTGGCACTGACAGGTAGCAAGCGTGGTACCCAGACAACAAATAGTGAGATAGTGTATTTTAATGAGTTAACGTCAGCAAGGATAAGGAAATAACGTAACGTTATGTAATGCTTAATAAAAGACATGAACAGTTAGATGGAGAATATAGGCCTACAGAATAACTACCATATTCTAACTGAAATACACAATTAGCTAAAACGATTGCTTTGGTAAAAAATTAATTTAATTCACAGACATTTTACATGTTAACGTTATGTTGGCTCCACAAATAATTAGTTAACATGCTACATAAGTACATAAGTATCACTAAATGGGAGCTAGCAACACATCTCAACATCACAAGCAAACGTCAAAATAGGCAGGGGCCTTGTGTCCATTGTGCCCAGCGGAAGGCAATCAAAGAACTTGCCACTGTCGCTGAAAGGAGCAGTCACTGGCTGTGGCTGAAACGAAAGGAGACAGTGTGGGCTGCCAAATGACCACTTAGTCACCATGCGGCACACACCCAGGTCTGATCAGCCTGTGGTGGGCCTGCCTCGGCTGAGGGTGTCTTGTGATAAAAGGCCGAAACACCCAATGAGGCCGGGGTACACAACTGAAGATGTGTCGTACTGGTGGAAACATCTCTAAGTGGTCATCGCCAAACTCAACCCCAACCAAGAGGTCATCTCCAAACCCACGCAAGGCAAGTGTTGTGCTGAATCGTTAGGGATTGTAACACCTAGTCCTATTAAGCAATTTGATCATATTGTAGCATTTAGGACAATATACATGAAAAATAAGCTAGCTAAATATGTTTTCTGAAAAATCCCAAAAACAGGTTTGACCCAAGGGGCCAAGACTGGGCTTTCGTTTTGAAGCTCACTTCCTGGTGCCGTTGCTCACTAGCGCCACTGTGGTTGGCTCCAGTATAGGTCTTTCACCATGTAAGTCAATGGCAGCAATGTGGTCAAAATACTCAGACAATACATTTTTCCCACAAAAAAATGTAATTGCAATAGGTGCCTTTCCTTCATCTAATGCCTCTGCATGTGCTGATTTTTTAAAATATTGTGTCGTTTGGACAGAGTATTAACATTTGTTCAGGACCAATCAGAGGGACAGGTTGAGTCCTGGGATCACTGGCATAGGTAGGTTCTATATGGTTCTCAATGCCCTCACTCAGAGGGGCGGGACCAGAAGGGGGAGAGAACAATCATTGGTCTAAAACGGACCTATTTTTATACAGTCTATGCTTGGGACAGGGAGACACGCTGTATTTTTGAGTGGAAGTCGATGGAGAACATCCCTTAGTAGCCTACTGTGAACAAGCTGTTGTTTTGTGGATGCAGTTCGTAGCATAATAAATTGAGTGCCTTACCCACTCATCTTCAATATGTTTGTCATCACATATTGATTTTGGTTGGAGCGAGCTATGATGTGTCTACTACGAAAATAAATACTGTTTCGTAAGATGAGACAGAAGGGAATGTTGCAGCTACACTACAGGCCCAGTGTCTCGGAGCAAGCAGCCAAACTGTGGGTTAAGTTTCAGTTTTTTATTGATAACCTTATCAATTTAGATATTAATTTAGCTATTCCACCCCCTCCCGTATACAATCGCCGTACTCCCCCTGTCATGAACGTTACCATTGCTTAGCAATGCTGGGTTAGCTAGCTAGCAAGCTAACGATAGCTTATGGCCATTTTAATTTAACAGTTATTCGACTTCCTTAAAGTCATCCTTGCTGGCTGGCCATATAAGTTGGATAGCTACCGTGATTGCCTAGCTAACGTAACGTTAGCCAGCTGCTCTAGCTAGAACTCTAACCGGACATTTCTACACCTGGATAATTTTTTAGGTCCCAAAAATTACAAAAATGTGCAGGGAATAGACCCAAAGTGTTAGCGGTATGTTTGTACTGACTCAATACGGGGATGTTTAAAATAAAACCAATAATTTATCGGAAAAGAATACGGAGTCTGCGTTTGTAAATGTTTGCAATGTTTGTGATTAGGTTACAGAATGCAGATGAAAGTTAATGCCAGCTACGATGTAGCTAATGTAGCTACTGTGCTTTAGCTAGCGTGTGAACCCACTAACCTACAATCCCCACTTTATCTGGAACAGTTTTCAGAACGGGGTTTCATGCTGCGGCAAACCGTGACAGACTGCTCTGCCACAGTCAAGTTAATTAGCGGTTAGCCAAAAAGACGGTGGTGGTTTGCTCATTTAAGACTATGGGGTCAGCTTGCTACTTTTCTAGCAGCGCTAGCGACATTTACTATAATAAAAGTAGTGTAACAAAAAAACGTGATTAATTGACCGTCAATATAGTTGATGGCAATAGCGTTACCCTGTTCCTCCATGTGTGGTGGTGATGCATTGCATCTAGCTTGGCTACTGAGCTCAGCTGGTATGCTATCTAGCTAATCAAATTAGCTGATGTTAGCTGAATATAAATTGAAGATAACTGAATGAACGTTAATTATGTGACGAATACCGCACATTCAATGCGAATAAATGACACAGTAAAATCGAGGATGAAAATGAAATGTAATATTATAAAACATTAGCAACTTAAGGAAGTTTACCGCAAGTTTGCGTTTGGTCAGGTCATGGGCTTTATAGTTCTGTGGCTTCTCCACCCCAAACTGTCAATCATACTGTGCCCGGGCCATATTCGTTTGACCCTGCTCCAAGCCAAGGTCACTTTGGCTCCACGGAGCAGGCGCAGTTTGTACAAACGGGCGGCAAAAAAGACTTCCGAGCTTCAATTCAGTTTTTACGAGGCCGTGGAAAGGCAATGGGTGACGTCACAGTGGCTTTGTCCATATTTTTATACAGTCTATGGTTTGACCTCCCTACTAAAGAACTAGGAAGTGATACAAAGAAGTAATTAATTGCGAAGAAAGCACACAAAGGTAATGTCAAATCATCTGGGATAGTATTGTTAGGTCATAACAGTGTTGTAGAGGAAGGCATTGTGATGCCATAAGCAGTGTAATATGTTACAGCATCCACATTCTATTGCATCGTATTGCATTGCAAAACGTGCCCATTGACTCCCATTAATTTTTTTCGGTGATAAAAGGTCAATTATCTGAAATAGTGAATATGGTATAAAGGTAAAAAAAGTAATAGCGACCAAGAGGGTGTATAAAGGTATAATATGAGTTATGAATGGTGTTGATGGTGTGAATGGTGTAGGAGGAGATAGGTTCTCAAAAAGTGTCGGAATAATAAGTATGGAGAGTAAGAAATGGTGTGGTTTCACAACCACACCTAAAAATAAAGTGTAGCATAACAGCACAGATGGCTAATAAAGACATAGGTGAATGATAACTCTTCAAAATGAGTTATAATGTACCTAAATAATGATAGAGTACCACTTATACATTTATAGTGAATAAAAGTAAATATAGATACACTGAATATGGTGAAAATTGTGACTAGATTAGATCGTTGTGACTCCATCATCCGTGAGAACACCTTCAGAACTAACCTCAACGGTGGAGCCTTGTATATACAAAAAACTGTTTACAATAGCCAACTGCAAATAACTTTGGGAATTAGAAGTCATTTAATAGAAACTGAGAGAAATCAGAAAGCGACTGAGAAATGATTCCCTATAGCTGTCCCTGTACAACTAAATAGAAATCGGTATAAAGGGTAGGTAGTACAGTATGTCTTATTCTCATTTTCCTTCTATTGTTATCTCATGCCACTGCCTTAAATTCTATTTATTCATTCATTTATTTTTAAAGAGAGCTGATAGTCTGCCCTCCTTTCACATGTCTTGTCTTATTAGACAGGAAGGAAAACAGAAAGAGTAACCGATAGAGAAGGGATCACAGCACAGAAAGTGCCATTGCAGGGGACTGAGCCCCCAACTGCATGAGGTGATTTGATATATGGCTTGAGGATTGGCCACACTAAGGGCCGTGCCACACATCTCGCCCTTGAACATTTAGTCTTACTCTGGATTAATACCTCAGGGCAAGTGAAGATTAGCTGAAAAGGGAGTCACAATATAACACATTTTGACCGTAGAGAAAGATATGAATAATGCACTTGGTCATAAATATACCAACATACCGACATGTCGGTGCTCTTCTAATTATCTAAATGAGTTGATGCATGTTGGCAGTTAAGTTAAAGTAGCATATGTGCTCTGTGAGCTGTTCTCAGTGCTGTCTGTGGCAGTGCTATAATGTGCCATGTGCTACCAGGCAAGTTCCACTCTGCTCCACTGCAGGACCATTACCAGCTGTGAAGATTCCAACGGACACTTAATATAACTCATCTGGACCTGGGGCTGACGATTAAGTGAATAATAACTGATGTGTAGGAAGATATTCTTACCATGGGGGCAGCTAGGCTCAACCAAGGGCTGTCCGCCTGTGCCATACCCTGTCCAAGCGTAATTTGCCTGTGTGTGCTTTCGGTTTCGACTCACCTCCTTTGCCTTCTTAGCCAGTTCTCTCTGGATCTTGGCCTTCTCAAGAGTGTCCTGAGTGGCTCGCCTTTTCCTCTCCTCCTCCGTCCTCTTCCTCTCCTCCTCCTGCCGCTGTTTCTCCATCTCTGCGAACTTTCCCTTCACGCTGCCTGTCCACCCAGACGCACATTTCCCATCTCCTTTACTCTTGTCACCAGGCTGACGGTAATAATGCCCACACAGCTCATAATAAAGGTAATAATAAACACAGCTCACCCATCCCACCTGCTGCACCATTCCCTCTGCTTACCTGTTATCTTTGGGACATATGATTTTGCCGGCATGGCTGGCTTCACCTCTTCCTCATCACTTGAGGCGAGTAGTTCCTTTATCTGTGCAGGATCAGACAGAGAGCGGTGACCTTCTAGCTGGGATCATCTGCTTTGCATCGCGGCTCACTGAGCAGCCATGCTGGTACCAGCATGCCATGCAGACTAATCCCTCTGTGAGCAGCTGCATGTGGCCCGCAGGGGGCATGCTGATTAGGGCAAATCCATATAACACAGGGAGAGAAAACAACAAGCAGGTGGACAGAGAGGGAGCCAGAGACTTCAGGATAGTGCATGTGAAATGTGCCCATTGTGCAGAATAAGATATGTTCATATTCATTTCACTCACCTGCAAGAAGAATGGAATTTGGCCTTCTGATGATTTACCTTTCAGTCATTTCTGTAAAGTGATTTATCTTCTCATGGTGCGGTGGAAGTTAAAAGTACAATTGGGGTTTCTTACACTGCTGTCTTTCAATCAATATGCTGATTTCCATTCTGACCACAATTATAATCCCAGAATTTTAGCTGTTCATTTTTCTTAATTGAACTTTTCATGTTCTGAGGGATTATTTACCCCCTTAAACCACATTATCAGAAATAGCTATTCATGCCATGCAGAATAAATGCGCCATGTTCCATGTGACCTCTGCCATTGTGCTATATTGTAAACAATTTCATTATTTAACTGATCAACTTGGTGAAATTGTGGACACATGGCAACTGAAACTAACCATTTGGTAGATAATGAAGAATTCAAAGACAATGCAAATGATAACAAGCAAAACCTGCATTGTGTTGATAAGTTTATGGAAAAAACTATGAAAGAACTTCATACGTTCAACAACCTCATTAGGAGCCTATTGATCCACCTCAGTCTTTAATTTGATCAGTTAAATAATTTAGTTACCTCTTTTCATGAAATTGTTTACAATTATAGCACAATGTGAACATGGGACATTGGGATGGCAGGACATTCTTGGCAGGGCATACCCCATACCTATACAGCACCAAGAGTTTGCCACTTTTCAGGGTTTCCTACCAAAATGACCACAGACTCTCAGCCATTAAAAAGATTAACTTCTGCACATTCTGACCTCATGTAACCACACATAATTCAAGTACAACTTCACACATCCACATAATAAAGCCCCAAACTTATTTTAGCATTTTTTCTTCTTCCTCCTCTTCTTATTCTTCTTTTTCTTGCCAAATTCATCATCAAAAATGCTACATACCCTCAAAGAATAATTCTCCCCATTAGATAACCATCTCTTACACCAATAAAAACGTATGATACAAGTATTCTCACTGCTCCAAGTATCACAGGATACACAGACAAAAGTCCTGTATGGCACAGCCATTCGTATGGGCCAGCTGTGGCCTCGTGGGTAAAGTCATTGGGCCTCATTCATGAAGTGTTCCTAAATATGCACATACATTTGTGTACGAAACGAGGTTGTGCCTCATGGAACAACATATGACTTCAATTAATGTTTTTAACAGTTGATGAATAATTACACTCCAGAAGGGATATGGTTATACTTTGTTGGCAAGTTTACTTTAGAAAATGTTCAGATTTTAAAATGTTAAGTGCTGCTACAGATTTCTTTACAATTCACAAACAGACATTTATATCAAGAAACATCACGTACAATAGAGAAAGGGGGGATGAATAAATAAATGCAGATAAAAATTAGTAATATTTTTACCTAGAAAATAGCGTACATATAGCATTTTTACAAAAGTATCCAGACATGTTTGTGGGTCAGATGATGGCAAATAATTTTCTTAACATAATAATAGTTGATATTTGCGAACAGAATTTTGTGAACACAAGGATATCTATGCTCTGTAGGACCACACAGGTTTTAGAAATCCAAATATTCCAAATAAATAAATCAATAAATATATAATAATAATAATAATAATACATTTAATTAATTCTGTGCTTTTCATAGACCCAAAGCAGTGGATGCAGACAATTGTTCAAACATGTCCTATAGGGTAGTAATTTTTCTGTTTAATTTCTAAGTGCAACACATCTGAATCAGAGTATATCCACTATAAATTATTCTCATTTTACAGTTTGATGTGGAACATACAGTTTCATTGAGCACATTCTCTTGAGATGGTAAGATGAAGAAACACAGGGCCATGTTGCATTAAATAATTTAGGAAAGTTTGGATAGCATTGCTTTGGAATAGAGCTAGTTTATTTAGTGTGAGCTAAATGTGTGAGTTTTTTTTATGTCGGAGACGTTTTTGATCAGACTTATTTTTGGTAGCTAACTAATGATGAATAATGCATGAAGATAATGACATCGAGAGAGACATGCATACAGAATACATGCATTCCAAACAAACTCATGCAGACATTCGCGTAACTATAACGCCCTGTACTGACGAGAATGAGAACATTTCTCCTATTACTGATAGCCCACAATTACATTAAAAGAGTTTGTAGATGAGCTGTATTTAATGTCTAATGAAATACAATGAACAGCACCACCTGAACTTTGGATCATGAAGAAGCATGTAAATTAATTAACAAAGTCTACATGGAGACATGCATGCACAATAGGCTAGATACAAACACACTGTAGCTGAAAGAAATACATACAGCATAAATAGTAAAACATGGAAATACAGTTGTAAAATAGGTGTATTAGTATTCTATAGAAATGCATTTAATGTTAGGCTATTCAACACTGGCTTGTCGGATGCGTAACTCCAAGCTTCCATGTCTGGGCTAAGAGCTGCCGACTTCATAAGCACAGAATAATTCCTTCGCAGTTTTTTTTGCCCGGTAGTGTAGCCTAACGTTGCCTGCGGGAAATCTTTTGGTACCGGACCATGTAGCTAGGTTTAGTTCAGTTTTCTGTAGTGCAATGGATGTATAAGGCATGTTGATTCGCTTCGTAGCCTAGCTTCTACCTGCTTCCTGACTAGCAGCTGACTGACGTTTCTCTGGCAAAACTAACGTTGGCCAACAAGCTTAATTGGACAACGCATATTTCCCAGGAACTTGTCTGTTACACACAGGGCGCGCACAAGCATGACTAAAATATCTAGATGCGAAATGCGAAATATTATTCTTATTATTGTGTAGGCTATGTCAAAAATGCATAATAATAAAAGGTTCCATAGGTCCACATACCTTTCCCACTCCATCAACATCCAGGCGATGTGCGATGGTAGGCTACGGGACAATGGCTATCCGTTAAAAAGGAGCTGATAACACCTATATCAAGCCTAATGCGCGAATTGTCATTTACACCTAATGCGTGAATTGTCATTCAATGGAAAACCCGCGCACTGCAATAGACAGACATTTGAGTTTTGAAAATGTGCTTCAGATGTCATTACAATACAGGTCTGTTTATCTAGGAATACAGCCTGTAAGTAAATAGAATGGTTTGTGACTGAAAAAAGTTAAAAACCTTGTCCAGTGAATATTGCTTTTATTGTTTTTCAAATAGCCTAGGCTACAGCGGATTCGCTACGCATAAGGTTTTTTTCGATAGCCTATAGTTAAAAAACGGAGATACGTAAATGTCACCATGTTAACTGAATTGTAACCTTAGTTATTCTTCGTCCTTCATATTTTTTAAATTACAGTGACAAGGTGTCCATACCCTCAGCTTATTAAAACCCCATTGATTTCACCTGTTATTCCATAACTGAACAAAATATTTTAAAGAGAACTAAGCGTCTAATTAGAAACGAAAACAAATTTGCAGCACGTTACAATTAATTCACAATTAATTTATATACCATTATCTGCATGTGCGCTTTAGAGGAGCAGGTCTGTTTCCCCTGCTGTAAATCACACTTTTAACGGTCTTCCTGGGAAAGTGGATTGTTTTAAAGCATTACGCTACCAGTAAAACTGGTTGGTCACATTTCCATAAGCAGGACAAGAAGGGAAAATATGCATGAACCTATGGGTTGCCAACCTGACAGCTTTATTGTATTTGTTGTCAACATTAAGTCAAAATAACGTTATTTATTTTATTAATCAAAATTAGAATGCAGGTAATGAACTTCGGATGAAGCTTGAACATGAGTTCATTGCTTCATTGCATAATCAAACGAAATTCGTTAAACAAGCAGGCTAATTTGGCGTTTTCTAAGGTGAGACGGAAGCCATTGGTAGCTTATTCTCAGCTGTTGCAGGTGCCTTTAACTAAATTTAACCACATATATTTTGTAGAATAACAGCACTGTCGGGAATTACCGGGAACTCATAATGGTTTGTCCGAATAATATTTATCATAGGCTACTATTGATCCATATAGCCTATTCCTTGATCGCACTAAACACGCACGAGCATGTCTGTTTCGCCATCATATAAGCAATCCGCCAAGGTGGAAAAGCAGGCTTTTAAAGGGAATGGGATATGACATTTTGATTGGTTTATTGCATGTCACGCCCAAGACACACCTATAATTAATGAAGCGACTAGGTTCAGCCCACTTGCACGCTGCGCCGTGCTTAGTGCCCAAAAAACACACCGTTAAAATAGCAAAAGTGGACTTGGACACGCCCTAAATGGACTTTACGCCATGCGCTTAGACCAAGCGCCAAGATAGGGCCCATTGTGTTATGTGTGAAAAGGATAAACTGAACAGAGCTGAAGTGAAGAAATGAATGAATGAAGGCATAATAAATGAATGTTGGCCGAGGCGAGCGTGGAAGGTTCGGTTCGCACAGTGAGTCAGACATGACTGCAAGAGTGCAGCAGGCTCCACACAGACAAATTTTTTTGTTGGAATTTGTGTGAGATTAAAACATGTAGCCAATGGCAGTTATTTATAGATTTTTTTTTTTTTTTTTACATTAATGCAACAACGCGATAAACGTGTTAAAACTTTTTTCTTTGCTTGGCAAATTGCCATGGGATACCTGTTCCCATAACGTTAGCTATTAGCATAACTGCCATGGTGTCCAGTGACTGAATTGTTTAACTAACAGGCTACAAGTGAACAGTTAATATTGTAAACATGTCTTTGCCTTTACAATAAAAAAACATAATTGTATGAGAAAACCACAACATGTGCACACTGTTCCAAAATGAAATGACACTTTTTAGTACCAGGCAGGGATCGAACCCAGCATGGTAAGCATTGACGCTTACCACTATACAAAAGCCTGTTGGTACAGTCATGTGATACAGGCTATAGGCTATTTGTCAATGACATTTGTTTCCATACTGCATAACGTTACCTGAAGTGGTGTCGTCTGACTTTCACCATTTCGCTGTAGTACAAGTGAAACTTTGAACAGTTAGGCTAATATTGGAAACATCTTTAGCCTTTGCAATAAAAATATGTTTGTTAATGTGAAAATAAGTGTAATTAACGGAAGGTTTAACAGTTGTACATTGTTTTTGTCGAAAATAAACTTGCGCCCAGTTGGGCTCAAACCCCCAATCCTCTGTGTGAGAGACAACAACTCTAACCACTAGGCCACAGTAGCTTCATGGAAAGCACCACGCCATATAGCCGTTTTGTCTGTGATTCTGCAATGTATCCACATTAGTTTGAAGCGTTTTTATTGGTCGATAAGCTTGGGACAGCAGGTATGCGATGTTGTTATCCAATGGGGAGGATTATTCTTTGAGGGTACGGCAGGAATGGGGAAAAAATGGAAAGAAGAAGAAGAATGAGTAGAAGAAGCAGAAGGAGAAAAATGGCAAAATAACCCAAGTTTGGGGTTTTATTGTGTGGATGTGTGAAGTTGTATCTAAATGCTGTGTGGTTACATGAGGTCAGAACATATAGAATTTAATCCTAACCTAGGAATATCAGTTCCCTGTTTACTAGTTCCCTGTGTTTTCCTGTCTGTTTATTATAGTTTATAATAGTATTTAGAATAGAAGTGTAGTATTGCTGATTTACCCACAGCTTACTGTGAACTACAGTCAACGTTCATTACTAGGGATAGCTGCTACATTATGGGAAGGATGTGCTTTGTCTTGTCTGTTCTGTAGTGATCTTGATGATGTCTCTGTATGCACTTACTGTACGTTGCTTTGGATAAAAGCGTCTGCTAAATGAATGTAATGTAATGTAATGTTTGTAAGGGCTGAGAGTCTGTGGTCATTGTGGTTGCTTCTGTAGGAAACCCTGAAAAGTGCCAAACTCTCGGTGCTGTATAGGTATGGGGCATGCCCCGCCAAGCCGTTACTCGGCGGATGGCATACCTGCCATCCCAATAGTAAAGTAGCCTACATGGTAAAGTAAAAAGACATGGCAGGATATAACATGTAGGAAATGCAGAATATCCCATCACGCGAGCTGTTAAAGTGCATCGGACGAGCGCATGGCCTCTATCTGCCAAGCACTAGACTGCGGTCTTTCTCACTGTCAGGTTTGGGTTTGAAGTTTAGAGAACCAAAACGCGACAGATGAGGATTCAGAAAGCGTATCTAAAAATAGACACACCACAGAAGTGGAATTAAACCGCACCAGGGGAAAAATTCACCAAATGGAAAAGCGGGAGCAAAACCTCCCTAGCACAAGGCTAACATAAAACAACCTCAAACGGAGACGAATCTCGAAAAAACAGCGAGAAACAATAAAAGAAAGAACCTAATTAATATGCGTAGATAAGAGGTCGAGAAAACAGAAAAGGAACGAACAGAATCGCAAGCCTGTATCTACACATTAGATGATGCATATTACAGCTGCCTGGAAATAAATAAAATAATTATTTTATTAATTTTGTCATTTTGTTGGTGTTCTGTACGTGCGAGAGGTGGTTTGAATTCCCGATCCCCTCGTGATGGAAAGAGGTAGTTAGTCTGACACAGTAAATTTGACATAGCAACACCAATAAGCCAGCCCTCCTTTTTTTTGTTTTTGCACAATCCTAAAGATGCGTTCGTTTCTCTCCTAAGCAGCCATCTCAGCACAAGGTCAGCTATTGCAACGCTGGCTACAGACCTGTAAGGCAATTTAAAGCACATTTTGTTCATTGGTCAAATGTGTGTTTTAAATAGCATATTTAACATCATACAAGTTAGCATTTAAGTTTTATCAATTTAGAAAAATTGTACTGGGAGCATTCATTACGTTATGAGTCTAATTAAACAAGTTCATAGCCTACAATTGATTAATATGCATCATCTAATGTGTTTGCTTTTTACAATCGTAATTTATTATCTGCGTTTGCATTGTGTATTTCAGAGGCTACATTTTGTCATGTGAATTTAACAGAAAATAAATAATGTGTGTTCTCCCTATCCCTGTCTGCTCTCTTCCTTTTAGAACCCGCTTCCGACGACGTGGCCCTCCACGGCGACGCAACCTGTCCAACCTCCGCTACCCCTCGCTGACTCCTTGCGAGAACTTCACCATCACAGGGGGGCTCTGGAACTACCAGTGTGCCATACAGAAAGCAGACTTCATCTCCAGCTATGCCTCCTTCCTGTCCCTCCAGTTTCTCGCCCTCACCGAAACCTGGATCACACCGGACAACACGGCAACTCCCGCTGCCCTCTCCTCCTCCTTCTCCTTCTCTCACACCCCCCGGCCGTCTGGTCGTGGAGGTGGTACTGGTCTGCTACTCTCCCCCTCATGGTCATTCTCTGTTCTCCCCCTCTCTGATATATCTATTACTAGTTTTGAATACCACTCTGTGTTAATCAACCACCCTATTAACCTGTACATTATAGTTGTTTATCGCCCTCCAGGTCCCCTGGGGTGCTTCCTCGATGAGCTCGACACCCTGCTCAGCTCCTTCCCAGAGGACAGCACCCCGCTGATCCTCCTGGGAGACTTCAACATCCATCTAGATGCCTCCCAGTCTGCAGCCTTCCTACCACTTCTCCGCTCCTTTGACCTCACCCTCCAACCCTCCCCCCCAACCCACAAGGCTGGCAACCTCCTAGACCTGGTCTTCCAGAGGAACAGCCCCTGCTCTGATCTCACTGTTACCCCTCTCCATACCTCTGATCACCACTTCATTTCTTTCTCTCTTCCTCTTGTTCCACACCGCCCCCCCCCCCCCCCTTTGATGAGAAGATCGCAGACATCCGCAGTTCCTTCAGCCCCTCAGCCCCTCTCTCTATACCCCCCCCCCCTGTTCCCCCACTCCCCCTCCCCTCACGGACACTGTTTTCCACTCTCCTCCTCTCTCTACCACTTCTGTGCCCCCCCCCCTGCTTCTCCACCTTTTCTCCCCTGTCTGATACCAATGTATCCCACCTCCTACTCTCCCATCACCCCACTACCTGTGCCCTCGACCCTATCCCTTCATCTCTCCTCCAGGCAATCACCCCAGATATCCTCCCGTTCGTGACCTCTCTGGTGAACTCCTCCCTGACCTCTGGCTGCTTCCCCTCATCCTTCAAGAGAGCACACATCACCCCGATCCTGAAAAAACCCACGCTGGACCCCTCCAACATCCAAAACTACAGACCGGTATCTCTTCTTCCTTTTCTTTCCAAAACTATTGAACGTGCTGTTTCTAACCAACTGTCTTCTTTCCTTACCCAGAACAACCTACTAGACCCTCACCAGTCCGGCTTCAGATCTGGCCACTCAACGGAGACCGCACTCCTCTCCGTCAGCGAGATGCTTCACGCAGCTCGGACAGCCTCCCTCTCCTCTGTGCTAATACTCCTAGACCTCTCTGCTGCCTTTGACACCGTAGATCACTCCATCCTCCTGTCGTCCCTGTCTGCAGCGGGGATCGGTGGCTTGGCCCTGGCCTGGATTGAGTCCTACCTCTCGGAGCGCTCCTCCCAGGTTGCCTGGGCTGGTAAAGTATCGGCACCCCGGCCCCTTACCACAGGAGTCCCCCAGGGCTCAGTCCTTGGTCCCCTCCTTTTCTCCACCTACACCAAATCCCTTGGCCCTGTTATCACTGCTCATGGTCTTTCTTACCACTGCTATGCTGACGATACTCAACTCCTTCTCTCCTTCTCACCCTCTGACACTCAGGTGTCAGCCCGCATCTCCGCTTGCCTGAGAGACATCCAGAGCTGGATGGACAACTACCACCTCAAGCTCAATCCAGGCAAGACCGAGCTCATCTACATTCCTGCTCTAACCTCTCCCCCTCTCAATCCCTCCATTTCCCTAGGGGACACTCTATTGACCCCAACGCCCTGTGCCAGGAACCTCGGAGTGGTGATGGACAACAGGCTGTCCCTCTCCGAGAACATCGCAGTGGTAACCCGGGCGTGCAGGTTCTTCCTGTACAACATCAGGAGAATCCGTCCCTTCCTCACCACCCACTCAACCCAGCTCCTGGTCCAAGCGATGGTGCTGTCCCGCCTGGACTACTGCAACTCTCTCCTGGCTGGCCTGCCAGCATCGTCCATTAGACCCCTTCAGCTTATCCAGAACGCAGCAGCGCACCTGGTCTTCAACCTCCCCCGACACTCCCATGTCACCCCCCCTGCTCATTGACCTCCATTGGCTACCTGTGATAGCTCGCATCAAATTCAAAACATTGGTGCTCGCCTTCCAGGCAGTCCGAGGATCAGCCCCTCCATACCTCCAAAAGCTCATCAGACCCTACACACCTACCAGATCCCTGCGTTCAGCTTCCTCAGGACGACTGGTACCCCCCCCCCCCCCCCCCCCACTACATACTAGCACCCGGTCTCGACGTCTGTCTCTCCTGGCCCCACGGTGGTGGAATGAGCTCCCCGTGGAGGTCAGAACAACAGAAAGTCTGACCACCTTCAAGACTCACCTCTTCAAGCTGCACCTCTCTCCACCCCTCCCTACCTCCTTGTGACCTCCCTTGATTGTGTTTTTCTGAATCCTTGTTTAAGTGGTTCAAGCTGCTAGTTTAATACTTAAGGTTACTTATTGGCTTACTGTTGTACATGCCAATGATTGATATTGTGTGCCCCCCCCCCAAAAAAAATAAAATAAAATAAAATAAATCATACTGACCGCGCCTGGTGTTTGAAATCGTATTTACCTTTTAGGGTTGTTTTAACGCCCTTGTTTCAAGTTGGAAAATGCACTAATGTACGTCGCTCTGGATAAGAGCGTCTGCCAAATGACTAAAATGTAAATGTAAATATAAACTGATTTAATTACTAGTCTACCTGACGTGATTGCACTGTAGGCTCATTAACTAATGAACTTACAGTAGCTAGCTGACAGTGTACAGCATTTATGATCAGGCCACCGTCAAGTGAGCCAGCTTCATATTAGTTCAATAACTAGCCAGCTGATGTTACAGCGTTTATCACGGTATTGTCAAGTGAGCTAGGTTCATATTAGTTCAATAGCTAGCTAGTGTGGAAAAAATTCAGGTATGAAAATTAATCATCCAGAATGTGTCTGAATATTATTGGTATAGTCAGTATTTATATAATCCTGGTAGGCACTGTTCAGGGTGTAAGGGTAGGGGGATTGAGGGAGTGCCCCTCAGCTTCCACCCAGGTATTCTTACAGGCAAATGTATGACGGGGAATGATGAGGCCTAAAATAATATATGACCACTATATTTGTTTATACACAATATACTATATACTATATACTATATATATATATATATATATCATTACAAACCACTGTATGGCCTGCTTGTGAAACAGTTGTGTTAATATGAAGATGTAACAGTGCTAGTGTTCCTCTTGAACCAGAACAAACCTTCAAGGACACACGGGTAGACACACACACATGCCGGAAAATAGACCCATTCATACTTTTTCATTACTGGCCTTTTTGGTGGGGTCTGAGCAAGAACTCCCTCAGCATTCCAGAGAACTCAGCCTAGGTATTCTTGTCTGAAATGGGCAATAGATGGTTGTTTACAGTATGAGGCAGCGTCCGGGCAAACCAGCCCGGGTTTTTTTGCATGTCATTATTGAATCATATGCAATAAACCAAATTGCATCAGACACTGAAGATCCTGGTTGTTTTTCTTGAAGAAATACTCAACGATGTGGGAGAAATTCCCCAGTTCATCTGACCCTGACTGGGGTTAGATTTTTCCACACTAGCTAGCCTGTGTTTCATACCAATATGCTCACAAATTATTTAGTTAGCTTGCTAATTAGCTAGCTAACAAACCTTGTTACACAGGGTGCTTGCTCTGGCTTTCACAAAATACTAATTCCAGTATTATTTCAACATTAAGACATAGGCTACTAGGCTTGGGACGATGGTCGATGGAATCGACTATTGACAATGGTTGAACCCATCGGCGATGGCTGGATCTTTGTCGATGCCTGGATGATTTTTCTTAAAATAAAAATTTTGCCTCTCATTCTGTGTTTTTAATAAAATCGCCATAATTTACCTGGATTGAGCAAAATCACGCTGATAGCCTACCTTCTGTTAGACCACAGTGCAACTAACTATATAATTTCATTCAGGCCTAATTAAACAAATTATATTTCATATTCAATAGTGCTATTGATAAACTATTGTTCAGTCTCTAACGGAGTGTAGGCTTAGGCTACGGAGTGGTGAGCTGTAGCCATATATCCCTCAACAGCCTTTTTACTCTAACAGTACAACAAGCTTACCGGTGTCGGACTCGGGGCATGGAAACAAATATAGCCTAATATTGTACAATCTGACTGTAGACTAATGAAAGATGTTATCAGAGAAATAAATTAGATTGGATGAAAAGGTGGCCGCTATATTCCTATATTGGTACACGGAATGTCTTCGTCGCTCAAGCGAAACATTGAAACGATTTAGGAGTTGAGGCTATAATCTCAAATTGATTCAACAGGTTTATGTAGAATAGTAAATAATGTAATTTACAATGTAATATAGCCTAGCTTAACCATTTCATCAGTGAAAAAAGTCCCCTATAACGAAAATAAATCTCAGTCAAACGTAAGCCTATAGGTCTTGTTGTCCCTTTATTTCATAGGTTTAGGCTATAAATAGTTTCTGATTATCAATAAAAATAATTTGTTTCAGGGTAAATTATTATGTATTTTTGATTACATTAGGTTAGCTAAGAAGGTCTAACCTGATAGTGCTAAGTGAGAGAAGTTACGTGCAGATGGAAATAGACTGTGCGGGATGGCACGCGGCATAAAGGGGATCTTGTGAATCGCTCACTACAAGACAAAAATAATAATGAACGTGATGACTGCTAGTCTAGCTTCTTCACAAAATGAAATGAAATTAGTAAAATTAAACGAATTGCTATAAGACAGACGAGGGCGCAGAAAGGCTTAGGGAAATTATAGCTCCTGAGCGCTGACCGTGATGCTGACCGTCTCGTTGGACAGCGGCCAGGTCAGATAAATCGCCTCTACTAGCTAATATAGAATAGACGTCAAAATCTGTTGTATATTATTCTTTATTATATCTGGACAAAATAGTGAATACAATTCACAATGGTATACCATAATATGTAAGCAAAAGGCCCGCTGTTCAATAGCCCCACCCCCGCCCCCGTGCACCCCTCGATAGAATCGACCATCGGAGATGGCTAGAGGGCTCGATGGGACGATGCTGCCTTGCACACGATGGCACAAGCCTATAGGCTACACCCAGGCGCGCCGGAATCATTTCAAAAGTGCGGGGACCAAACAAAATTTTTCGGATTAATATTTTATATATATATGGGCTACACACAGTAGGCTACACAAAGATCTTTTACCTGAATATGCGGGTCTTCATGTTGATTTTTTCAGGCATTTGTGAGAATCATACCATATATTCAAATTAGCCCTTAAAGCCTAAGAACGCACAGGAATCAATTACCATGCACTTTATTTAGGTCTGCATAATTTAGATGTAGCATGTGGATTTGGCTATGGCAACATTTTACAACAAACAAGTTTGCAAGCAATATGAGGAGTGAATAAGCTTGTGCTACCTATTCTCCTTTAAAATAATTCATGAAGGAAGTGGCTTAATAGGCTACCCCAAAAAATCTGAAAAGCATTGACCATCTTTCTTCATCATCTTCATCTTCACATTCCCCCCCAAAATTATTTAGTCTCTAGGCTAACATTACTGGTAAATTATTAGGTAAATTATTAGCGCCCTGCTGTTGTGAAGATGTCATTCATAGACTATTCTAAATAAACTTTGGGTACATTTTGATTGCCTTTACTCAAACTCCAACAATTGTGGACGGTGGGGATGTAACATTAACCCGATCCACGTTGGCCCCCTAGTGGTAGACGTATCTGTCCCAGTATTCATGTTTGTCTGAAATTAGAAACTACAGAAAACCCCGTAAAGTTTGACGCAAGATTGTCGCTTGCGAAAACCTGCTTCTTCTGTTGCACTGCAGGACAATAAAATAGGAGGGTGCTATTTATAGCTCAAACCACTTATGACCCTTGTATTACCACATCTACAAACTGTAAAAAAATGCATAAAATGCACCATATATACACACTGAGAAAATCATATATATTTTTTAAGTCATTGTACAAATAAGCATTCAGCATTTCCCCTTGCTTACTGTAGGTTACTACAGTGAGCACCATAATTAATTCAACAGTGACACATTTTTTTATTATTTTGGTTCTGTACTCTAGCACTTTGAGTTTGAAATGATACAATGACAGGTTGAAGTGCAGACTGTCAGCTTTAATTTGAGCGTATTTTCATCTATATCGGATGAACCATTTAGAAATTATAGAACCTTTTGTACATAGTCCCCCTCATTTTCAGGCATCAAAAAATATTGGACAGTTTAACATAATGTAGAATAAAGTAATAATTTTTTATATTAAGTCACATATCCTTTGCATACAATGACTTCCTGATGTCTGTGACCCAACAATATAAAAAGACTCTTGATATCTTATTTTCTGGTACTACTACAAGCGATACTATAACCTCTCTGCATCTGAATGGATCTCTATGGGAATTGGGGGGTGGGACTAGATTTAGCTGTAAATTATGCTTGAACAGTATGGAGTACATGGTTAGCAAAGTGGCTGTAAGTCATCAAGTATCTGAGGTATCATGGATGGATATCATGGATAGATATGGATGGATCGTTTTAAGGGTTGTTTCTCCTGACAAATTTTCCTATTGAACTCTATGGAAAAATGAGTCAGGAGAAGAAACCCTTCAAGTTATCCATCCATATCTATTGCATATCAGGCAGCAGAGTGATGGTTTAAGGCTTCTTTGATACATCAGACCCTTGATGACTTAGAGCCATTGCACTGTATGTTTGGCCCATTAATGTAACCTACTGTATGTTTGTGGATCAGATGAAGCGAAATAAGTGAAACAGCAGTAATTATTTGAACATGTCAAATAATAACAAATGTTATTTGTGAACACAATTTTGTGAACAAAAGAATGTGTTGGCTCTGTAGGACCACAGAGGTTTGTATTCAAATACAATTATTCCAAATAAATAACTGATTAATAATAATAATTATAATACTTATGCACTGTATTCATGCTGTGCTTTTCATAGACCCAAACCCCTGAATGCAGACAATTGTTCAAATATATATATTTTTTACATTTCTAAGTGTAACATATCATAATGGCAGATTATTTCCACTATAAATGATTGGCATTTGACAACTTCATTAAGTTTGAATGACCACACTCTCTTGAGATGGTAAGATTAAAACACAAAGGGCCAAGTTACATTAAATAATTTAGGAAATACTGGGTAGCATTGCCTAGTTTTTGCAAGGTGTAATTACTTAGTGTTTTGTAGGCCAGGGGTTCTCAATCCTGGTCCTGGGGGACCCCTGTGTATGCTGGTTTTCGTTGCAACCGCAGTTGCAATCCCAGAATTTTAACAAGCTGTTAATTTTTCTTAATTAGGTGCTTTTCATGTTTGGAGGAATTATTCGCCCACTTAAGACACATTATGTCAGAAATAGCTATGCATGCCATGTAGAACAAACTCCCCATGTTCACATTGTGCTTATTGTGCTATATTGCAACAATTACATAAGAAAAGGTTACAAAATAATGTATTTTCACTCAAATGAAAGAGTGAAGTGAATCAATAGGCTCCTAATTAGGTTGTTGAACACATGTGTTTAACTCAATTTTTTCTTTAAGCTTAAGACAATGCAGGTTTGGCTCGTTATCATTTGCTTTGTGTTTGAATTCTTCATTATCTACGAAATGGTTAATTTTAGTGGCCATGTGTCCACACTTTCACCAATTAGGAGCCTATTGATTCAAATCAGTCTTTAAATGGATCTGTTAAATAATTTTCTTATCTTTTTTAAATAATATAGCACAATGTGAACATGGGGTGTTTATTCTACATGGCATCCATAGCTATTTCTGATATAATGTGGCTTAAGAGGGTGAATAATTCCTCCAAACATGACAAGCACCTAATTAAGAAAAATTAACAGCTTGTTAAAATTCTGGGATTGCAACTGCGGTTGCAACGAAAGCCAGCATACACAGGGGTCCCCCAGGACCAGGATTGAGAACCCCTGTTGTAGGCTATACGTAACTCTGCATTTTTGTACGATGAAAACATTTTTTGTTAAGATTTATTCTGCATGGCATGCAAAGCTATTTCTGACATAATGTGTTATATAAACATTTATATGTCTATGTTGTTGACATTCAGCTGCCTGTGTGGTCGTCTAAATAACCAAATCTGTAACATCCGCCGTTTCCCTCCAGTCCACCTCCCTTTCATTTCTTTCATTTTCCCATTCCTCATGTTATGTTTTTCTGTTCACCCTGTCTGTCTAGTTCCGTGTATGTTGCAGGCTGGGCGTGGTCCCCGTTTTGTTCATTGTTTTCTCCCCTCATTGACTAGCCTATCACTCTTCCTTGCACACATTCTGCACGCCCCTCAGTTATTCAGTCAGCCTTATCACCTGTTCCCTGCTCTACTTAAGTTCCCCATTTCCACACATTCATTGCCAGTTAGTTTTCTCAGCTCCGTCTTGAGATCTCTCCTGGCCTTTGTTTTGTCTGTTCGCTTGCTAACCTGTTTGTTTTCTGTTCCTCGCTCCAGCCCGCCTAGCCTGCCTCCTGTTTTGTCCTCTCCAGCCTCGTTTAGTTTGTCAATCCCGCTTCCCAGTCCCCTCACCTACAGTTTTCCTTGTTCGTTTATCTGTCTCTTTTCCCTGCCCTGTTAATAAATACACTCCTTGCGGAGTTTACTACGAGTTTGCCTCAGAGTCTTGCGTTTGGGTCCAATCCAGTGTTCAAACCGTAACACAAATCCACTGTTTACATTCCGCCAATTGACTTTTAGGTTTATGGAACGTAAAAAACGTGATTGAGCTGTATACAGAATCACTGTTACATGTGCCCCAGCCACACCTTTTAACTATCATGAAAAAAGATAAACGTTTCTGACAGTATAAGCTGCATCTTTGACAACAAACCATGCAAAGAGTTGCTTGGGGACGTTTATTCTAAATGGCATGCTGTCATGGTTTGGCAGCCTTCTCTTGTTTCTGCGGTCGTTCTCCCTCGGAGCGGCTTGAGGGCGCTCTTTCTTTAATTTTCCTTCGTCCGTTCCGGGCTTTTGCTGTTTCCGGCTCTTATTGAACCCACCTGTTCTGCTCTTCTGCTGGCTATTTAAGCTCCGCATCTTCCTGTCTTGGCGCTTCTATGTTGTATTACATTGCTATACAGAGCCGGTACGGTATAGGGCTTAGGCACTTAAGGAGACCACTTTGCCCCAAACTATTGTTTTGGAGTAACGCGGGACTTGCCTTCTGTGCATTTAGGTTCTTAGGAGTCTTCCTTTTCTATCTGCACTTTCTGTCCCTCGTTTTAGTTTTCCTTTTCTCGTTGTCTTGTCTTTACCGTTTTTCTGTTTACCCCTCTCCTGTCTGCTTTCTTCATTGAGAGCGAGAGGTTTTTTTCCCGTTTCTTCATCTTTGTCCTACTCAAGCCTTCAAGTCTTATTCACCCAATTATCTAGGTAATTTATTTTTCATTTCTTTTACCTCTCTTAGT
Source organism: Synaphobranchus kaupii (assembly GCA_029718625.1). Lineage (NCBI taxonomy): Eukaryota > Metazoa > Chordata > Actinopteri > Anguilliformes > Synaphobranchidae > Synaphobranchus > Synaphobranchus kaupii. The sequence continues at coordinate 55,983,076 of CM056377.1, forward strand.
GTTCTCTCTTATTGAGGGTGAGAGGTTGTTCTTTCTCTCATTTCTGCTCAGTTCTGAGCCTCCGCCCTATTTTGCTGGGTTGATTTTCGTTGGCGCTTCGCCAGGAGTTTTGTCCCTATTCCTTATTTTTTCCTCTTCTTTCGCGGAACTTTCCGCCTTTGTGGTTATTAGATTCCTTCTCTGTCGCATCTGGTCCTTCGAACCCGACTCTCCCCTCACACATACTTAGCTATTTCTGACAAAATGTGGCTTAAGAGGGTAAATAATCCATCTAAACATGAAAAGCACCTAATAAAGAAAAATTAACAGCTTGTTAAAATTCTGGGATTGCAATTGTGGTTGGTACAAAAACCAGCATACACAGGGGGGCCCAGGACCGAACTTGATAACCAAGTGTGTTAGCCTGTAGGACTGTGTCAGTACTGTGCTCATGCCATGCAAGACATGATTAACGGGGTTATCAAGGTCAACCTGCTCCTTCCGGCGATTCCATTCTTTCTCCTTTATATACTGCTCCCTCCTTTTCTTCTGTTCCTCTTCACTGCGCCTCTTACTACGATCCTCTCTCGCCCTCTGCATAGCCTCAAACTTATTTTTTGATTCCCCCTTTCCAACCTTGGGCACATAGCTCCTCATAATAGGTTTGGAACTGGAAAGGAGTTTCTTTTGGAGAAAAATCCACAGGTACAGACAAGAAAGGTGGGGGGAAAGGAAAGGGCAGAAAAAGTAAGCTCAGAGGAAAAATTCATAGTCACAATTTTTATTATCATTTTCTGTGATAAAATAGATTTTCCTTGGCTGACTGCTCAGCATCCCTAACCTGAGTTAGACATAATCCCAAAATGTGTATTATTTGTTTAAGAAACTACATTAAACATCACAATGGCAGAAGTGATGAAACATATGGCTACTGAAATTCAGAAGGGTTTATTTAAAGGGATAGTTCGGAATTTTGGACATAATGTCTCAATTACGACTTACCCATGATGTAGTTGATTGATGGAAACCATTTTCAGATAATTCCATGCTGTCCCTTCTTTTGGACATACACACATTGCTAATGCTAGCGCAACTCTAAGGTAACTAGTAGCATCCACTACCAAACGCACTTAAACACTCCACAGTGCACCCAAAGCAAATAAAATACGACGACAGTCTATCGGGGTTATTTTCAGTGATTACACCATCATTTTTCAAGTCAAACTATCGTTGAATCCTTTACTTTGTGCTCACCTAAATTCTCTGTGGAAGTACGGTGTTAGTTTAGTAGGTAACGTAAAGTAGCCTATAGCTCTGCCGGCCAAAAACAATATCGCGTGTGTGAAAGAATCAGACTCGTAGTATTGTTAGCTAACGTTCAGGTAAGATGGTATTTCGGTGTGTATTTCAAGGTTGTTCAAATCATGCAAAAAAAAAAATGGGCACCACAAAGTTTTCACCGATTTCCAGTGGAAGCTATGGCTTCTTGCTGCTCGCATGGATGTCACCAATTGAGACTCTAAAAAAGTTTGTAGTGACCATTTCACAGAGGATGACTATGTGAAAATCAAAAAAGGACGGGAGGGACACCCTCTACTGAAGGAGACTCCTGTGCCATCACCTGTTTTTCTTCATGCACCCAAAACAACTGACAACCAGGTAACTAATAAATGATTGCATGCGTGATCTATCTATTCAGCTAGCTAGTTGCCACGATTGGGAAGTCATGGAAGTGGTCAAACCTTTCCTGCAAATTGGTAGCCAGTGTGCTTGCTTGTAAATGCTGTGTTATTCTGTAGCATGTTTGTGTTTAGCTGACTTGTTGTCTACCAAATATGTAACTTCACGGCAAAACGGATTGTGTCTGCAACTGTGGAGTATAGCAGATAGCCTACAGGCAGATACCCTGGCTAATCTACAGCTAGCTCCACCGCCGTACTTCCACTGAGAATTTAGGTGAGCACAAAGTAAAGGATTCAACGATAGTTTGACTTGAAAAATGATGGTATAATCACTGAAAATAACCCTGATAGACTGTCGTCGTATTTTTTTTGCTTTGGGTGCACTGTGGAGTGTTTAAGTGCGTTTGGTAGTGGATGCTACTAGTTTCCTACGAGTTGCGCTAGCATTAGCAATGTGTATATGTCCAAAAGAAGGGACAGCAGGAATTATCTGAAAATGGTTTCCATCAATCAACTACATCATGGGTAAGTCGTAATTGAGACATTATGTCCAAAATTCCGAACTATCCCTTTAAACATGTAACAGTCCTCTCTACTGATGAAATCACTGTTCTGATAGACAGTTGGGGGCCACACCTCTTGTTTTTCTGCCACATCCGTCATGGCTGCTGTCACTTGACTGGGCCCTGATCCTGAACTCTGACTGTGCTGCTTCAGAAGATACCTAAAAAAAGACAAGAAAGGTTTACCAACAGTAGTCAGTTGTACATCTCTGTCTAATCAATTCATATTGAACCTGTCCAGCAATGCAGTTGAAATGATTCCTGAGAACTGCAAGGAGAGTGATAATGTAAGGTCTTCTTGCTGGAAAACAACATTACCAGCTAGTAACCAACATTACCAGCTAGAGCTAGGTTTGTGAAACATGGTAGTTGGTAGCAGGTGACTAGCTTGAGCTAGATTTGTGAAACATGGCAGCTGGTGAGAGCTGAAAGCTAGAGCTGGGTTTGTGAAACAGCTGTAAGCTGGATAAGCTGGTAGTTGGTAGCTGATGACCAGCTAAAATTGGAAGCTACACCTCTGTATTTATTTGGAAAATGCATTGGCTATGTTCGAAATGCCAGAACTAAGTAGTAGTTTTTCTTCAAACAGGCCTACAGGCACAGAACTAAAATGCACAAAATTTTTAATGTGTTGGCATTGATCTGTATCTACGAAGCCTAAGCTGTCTCCTTTTACATTTTGTACCACTCAATATCCTTAATAAATCCCCCTTTAATTAGGCAAACAAATGTTCTACATCTAATCAAAAACTTTACACTGTATGCTTGTAATCAACCTAGGCAAAGAATCAAAATCTATATTCTTCAAATTAGAGTTGAAATTAATGTGATCTTACCAAATTGAGCATATTCACTCTTGAGCTTTCCAACACATACAGACATGCCAGTAAACAAACTGGTTCACCATGAACCAAATTGAGTAAGCTGGTCCACCACAAGCCAGCTTGACCTAGCTGGTTCATCAGTTCGACAAAGCTTGTCTACCAGCTAAAGCCAGCTCAGCCAAGCTGGTACACCAACCCAGCCAAGCTCGACCAGGCTGGTACACCAGCTCAGCCCAGCCCAGCATGACCAGACTGGTGCACCTGCCCAGCCCAGCTCAACCAGGATAGTACACCAGTTCAGCCTACCTGGACCAGGCTGGTACACCAGCCCAGCCAAGCTCAACCAGGCTAGTACACCAGTTCAGCCCAGCTCAACCAGGCTAGTACACCAGTTCAGTCCAGCTCAACCAGGCTGGTACTCCAGCTCAGCCCAGCTCGACTAGGCTGGTACACTAGCTAAAACAAACTTGACCAGCTTAATTTCTAAGGTGGACTTAAGATGGTTTTAGCTGGAAATTACAGCAGGGCTTAGTGAGATCTTTTCTCCAAGAGTTTCTGTTGTGGGAGTTGTTTTTTTCCCAGTCATAATCAGACTGATGGCAATGCTACTGAAGCTTTAAAATAAACAAAAACTTCCAAACTAAATCCTGTGGGAGGTTTTGTTTTTCTGCCAAAGGAGTAGTCATTCTGTCTTGTGTTCTTTTTTCTTTTTAGAATGCCTCCATTTCAATTTTGAAGTACTCTGTGACAGGATATTCACCAAAGTACACTTTGGTGTCAATACACTGCAGTTTGTCTCTGAGTATGTTGAGTCATTACTATTGAATACGTGCACAATCATGAAATCTGTGAATGGTAAAATGTAAGATTAAAGAATATTGCCATTGAGCCAGCTATCTATGACATGACAAAGCACTTCAAACTAATTTTAGCATAGAGAGATCATTTGAACTACAAAAAAGCTACTCTGAGATTCTGATACCAGGGGAAAAGTCTCATATTTCAATGGGTTTACGGAACCTTTCTTTTGAATTAATATTTTAGGTGCCAATGGTCCCATTACAACTGTCTCTGCTTTGACCTCTGTTTGGCCTTTCACACCAAATGCATTCTGTTTTTTTTTCAGAAAAAAAGGTAATACGACCTGACATGATAAAGCAAAAACAATGCAATAAGTTTCCAAATGGAGCATGCACCGTATCATTTCAGTGTTCAAAGAAGGAGTCAATTTTCATGTGCCTCTGTGACATGGGCAGTGAGTGGAGTAACAGATTCCAGTGAAAATGTATTTGTGTGAAGACTCAATGGGCTCCCTGAAGTGTTCCCTGAAGACTCAATGGGCTCTATCTTACACTCGGTGCTAAGTGGTGGTAACTCAAATGCTAGTTTCAGACCGGCACAGTTGTCATTTTACTGTCCAGCATTCACGTTGTTTAAATAGCAAGTAAACTTGCACCCATCTGGGCGGGATGGTCTGAAGATGAGTTGTTGTCAGACTCATTTTTGGATATTTTGAGGCAGCAGAAAGCTTTTGCGCTAAAACCACCACTTACCTGGTTGTTTCAATGTTATTTTAGCGCCGCAATATTAAGTAATATAGTAATATGCATCTACATAGTAGGCTTGGGACGATGGTCGATGGAATCGACTATTGACAATGGTTGAACCAATCGGCGATGGCTATCTTTGTCGATGCCTGGACGATTTTTCTTTTTTTAAAAATTTTGCCTCTCATTCTGTTTTTAATACATTTTCTACTCTACCATGCATTTACAATGTAACGTGTTGTCTGCGTCTTTGAAATGTGATTGCCTATGCAGCGCAACGGCGTCATAATTTACCTGGATTGAGCAAAATCACGCTGATAGCCTACCTTCTGTTAGACCACAGTGCAACTAACTATATAATTTAATTCAGGCCTAATTAAACAAATTATATTTCGTATTCAATAGTGCTATTGATAAACTATTGTTCAGTCTCTAACGGAGTGTAGGCTTAGGCTACGGAGTGGTGAGCTGTAGCCATATATCCCTCAACAGCCTTTTTATTCTAACAGCACAACAAGCTTACCGGTGTCGGACTCGGGGCATATACCCCCGAACCCCCCAAACAAATATAGCCTAATATTGTACAATCTGACTGTAGACTAATGAAAGATGTTATCAGAGAAATAAACTAGATTGGATGAAAAGGTGGCCGCTATATTCCTATATTGGTACACGGAATGTCTTCGTCGCTCAAGCGAAACATTGAAACGATTTAGGAGTTGAGGCTATAATCTCAAATTGATTCAACAGGTTTATGTAGAATAGTAAATAATGTAATTTACAATGTAATATAGCCTAGCTTAACCATTTCATCAGTGAAAAAAGTCCCCTATAACGAAAAGAAATCTCAGTCAAACGTAAGCCTATAGGTCTTGTTGTCTCTTTATTTCATAGGTTTAGGCTATAAATAGTTTCTGATTATCAATAAAAATAATTCGTTTCAGGGTAAATTATTATGTATTTTTGATTACATTAGTTTAGCTAAAAAGTGAGAGAAGTTACGTGCAGATGGAGATAGACTGTGCGGGATGGCACTCGGCATAAAGGGGATCTTGTGAATCGCTCACTACAAGACAAAAATAATAATGAACGTGATGACTGCTAGTCTAGCTTCTTCACAAAATGAAGTGAAATTCGTAAAATTAAACGAATTGCTATAAGACAGACGAGGGCGCAGAAAGGCTTAGGGAAACTATAGCTCCTGAGCGCTGACTGTGATGCTGACCGTCTCATTGGACAGCGGCCAGGTCAGATAAATCGCCTCTACTAGCTAATATAGAATAGACGTGAAATCTGTTGTATATTATTCTTTATTATATCTGGACAAAATAGTGAATACAATTCGCAATGGTATGCCATAATAAGTAAGCAAAAGGCCCGCTGTTCAATAGCCCCGCCCCCGCGCACCCCTCGATAGAATCAACCATCGGCGATGGCTAGAGGGCTCGATGGGACGATGCTGCCTTGCACACGATGGCACAAGCCTACTACAGGCATGTGCACAATGCGCGTACATCCTCCTTTCCATTACACACACAGTGGCGCGCACAAACATGCATAAAAATATAAAAAAGATTACAATTTGAAATATTATTATTGTGTATGTCAAAAAATGCATAATAATAAAACGGTCCATTGGTCAAGGACCACATACAGTACCTGTCCCTCAGTGAAGGGGTATGCTGCCTTAAATTGCATTTATCCCACTAGGTTTTAACAAATTTCTATCATCTCCTGGCAAACGACCTGGAGACGAATGTCTGCTGTCCCCATATGCACTCCCCATTGCTGTGAAATTAACAATTAACGGTAATAGTATTATACAATTTTTTGTGAGTGGGGCTAGTTCCAGCATCTCCTAAATTAAATTGGAGGCATATCCCAATCTGCCGTAAATTCAGTTACGTACCTCAAGCCTCGTCCGACATGCCTATGACTAGCCTAGCCTACATTCAAGTACCCATCACACCTGTCAGCCAAGAACGGGAAAACAGGAGTTGACGGCGAACTGGATTTCCTGGGGTTCTGCACCAACAGAGAAGGTTCTTATGTATGTGAATTGTAAAGGAGTCCACTCCATAAACTTGCAGGTGATGTGCGATGCTACGTGTAAGGTTACACATGTATTCGCAAATGAACCTGGATCAAGCTATGACTCTATATTGGCCAATAGTTCCTGCAATCGTGCAGTCTTCCAGGGGGACAATCTTCTGAACCGCTTTTTAAAATGCAGAACACACGAAGAGACAGAGAAGCATTTGTATTTAGCTCCGTTATTTTCTAAAACTTTGGATTCTTTGAGAACTTAGCCTCATCATCATCAAAACCCAGGATCCAGAGATGGATTTGAAGTGCGGGAGAAACTATAATTTAAAAAAAAATTAGTTTGCATGGGACTATTTCTGCATTGTTTTTATTTTCATATTTTGAATAAATCTATTTTTTAATTATGGTTTGTTTTGTTCTTTTATATTTACGGATATACAGTGGTGTTCAAAAAAATAGCAGTACAACAAAAGTAACCTGATGAACCACTGTTATTAGTAGTAGTGATATTTCTGCATGGCAAATAATTTACTTGTAGATGTAGTAGTGTAATAGAAAAACAACAGACCCAACTGTCATGACACGCTACTTGTTCTGAGTAATTGACTCATTCATTGAAAGGGGCGTGTTCAAAATAATAGCAGTGTGGAGTTTAATTAGAGAATTCATTCATTCAGTGAAAAAAACAGGTCAAACAGGTATTCCACTGCATATCTGGCAGCAGTGATGGTTTGAGGCTCGTTTCATACCTCAGACCCTTGATGACTTACAGCCATTTAGCCAACCATGGGTTACATACTATTCCCGTGTAATTTACAGCTTAATCTAGTCCCACCCCCCAATTCCCATAGAGATCCATTAAAATGCAGAGGTTATAGTATCGCTTCTAAGAGTACCTGGAAATAAGATATCAGGAGTCTTTTGATATCCTTTTATATAGAGTCATGATGGCATCACCTGTTTACCACAGAAGTTGTTTGAGAGAATGGCAAGAATGTGCAAGGCCGTTATCAAGGCAAAGGGTGGCTACTTTGAAGAATCTAAAATATAAGACTAACCCTTTTTTGGTTTTTGCATACTTTAATTTGTGTTATCTCATAGTTTTGATGTCTTTACTATTCCAAAATGTGGAAAACAGTAAAAATAACGGAAAAAAACCTTCTATGAGTAGGTGTGTCCAAACTTTTGACTGGTACTGTATAGCCTAGCATTATAAGCAATATATCTCAAGACTGCACAGTTCGTCAAAATGTTGATATGGACCGTTGTATATGATCGTAAATAAACTGGGTCATTCCATGTCAAATCAACCAGTTTTCTGAAAAGTTCCTGTATGACCCTCTCAGATTTTGATGAAACTCCATCATAATAATGCATTGTGTGAAAAATGAACACACACAAAAAATTAGCCTCATACGACATGTCGTTTCCTGAAATTTGCTCAAAACCTCCGTCTTTCGCGCTCGCGAGTCGTTAAAACGTGCGAATGTGATTTTTTCCGACTTTGGAAGCTTATAACTTGGGATTAGTAACAGCTATAGAGCTGAAACTTGGTATCCTAACTTACTTTCTTCCGAATTGCAAGAAGATGACATCAGATTACTTGTACCCCTTTTCAAGTTATATGCACCCAAAGTAGCCACTTTGTTCAGTCGCACATGTTTTTGGTGATTTTCGAGGTCACCCTGTGCCCATACGAGTGGACATATACATCCCATATCACAGATCTATTATCTATAGGTGTATGTCTATGGTCACAAGCAAGTACAGGCTAATCAATTCATTTCTAAAGGAATGACATCCATCCAAAGTTGGGTCCGGGTGAAAAAACGTCAAAAACACAACCGTCTGTCTTGTCAATGGATCACCATGTGGACAGTCAAAACTTTTTCTGAAATTTACACCAGTTAAACAGATATATTAGATCTACTCATCAACCAAATTTCAGCTTTGGTACTGGATGACACCGCTTTTTTGTATGTTACGCCCAAGACAGGCCTATAATTAATGAAGAGACCAAGTTCAACCCATTTGAGCCTTCTGCCTTACTTTGCACTCAAATTATACACCGTCTAACTAGCAAAAGTTGAGTTGGACACACCCTAAATGCACTTGTGCCTTGCGTTTAGGCCATGCGCTAAGATCGTCAAGATAGAGCCCAATATGTCTAAGGAGATGCATCAATCCATAGCCAAACAAAGCTTCAGGTTACTGAAAATTGTTTGAAAATTTGGAAGTGTGCCATGTAAACAAGTATAACCCATGTGTTCTGCTGGTCTTGCTTAGTTCCTGCCAAGCCACTGACTGGACAAAGTGCTACATGTATGCGTGAATGGGTTCATTTGTTTCTTATGAGTCATTCACAGTGAGTAATCTCTGCTTAACTTAACTGGTAAGTGCCATCCAGTTTACGAGGGAGGCTTCTCCCCCCACCTAATGTGCCACTGGTCAGATCATAGAGTCTATTTGAGACACACATGTGTGTCCAGAGCATCTGCTCTTGGCTATTTTTGCTGCGAGATTTCTGAGTGAGAAGTGGCAGTGTCCACCATACTTTGGGAGAAAGGATCATGTCTGACTGTAGTATTCCCTATGTTGTTCTCTCAGAAATAAGGGCACACTTAATTTACTCAGAACAATTGGAAAGTATACGCAGATTCCAGTGAAATATTAGCTTGGCTCTTATACGTATTATGTGTAACAGTAGTAACTATGAAGTGAATAAGTGAAGTATCATGCACATAAAATGGTAAATATCATCATGGGGAACTCTGGAGTACACATTTCAACTAGATTTATTTTGCATAAGTATGGTGATATGTTATTTAAGCGGCACTTTAAAAATGCTATCTGTGGCTAAATTAAATACAGATTATTTGACAACAGCTCTGTAAATCACTATACCTGGAAAAAAAATGGAAGACATTTCACAAGTTCTCTTTTGGAAGGCTCATATTTTCAAGGCACATGATATTTTCAAGCATGTCCAAATATTAAGTCTGAATGGTTATCAGACAGGAATCCTAAGAGGCCTCAGAAGCCAACACTAAAACAATTACGATAGTAAAGTGAATACTTACATTTGCACGAATAGTCTGCACTACTGAACAGTGCTTTACCAAATGCTAAAGATAATAACAGTATGTCATTTCACATGTTCATCTTTCTATAGGCCATTCTCCGCAGCCCATGTTGCTTCATCGTGGATTGGTCTTAGTTCAGCAATATATTATATTAGTTATATATATTTTAGAAATTCGTAACCAGATAGCAAGCAATTGATGACACTGTATGTCAAAACAAATTGGATTCCCATGTTTGATAGCATTGCATTTAGATTGCAGAAAGAACACTTCTCTGCATAGAAAAATTGCAAATTGTAGCCTGCATTTGATGTGTCAGAAGTGTCACAAATGTCCCTGACAAGAAGTTCGGGGACATTCTGAAGCAACGGGCAAGCGACAGACGTCAACATAATAGGCTACAAGCCGTTATATATTTTTCTACCATTCTTATCTTCGTTTCCCAGTTAAAAGCGTACGGATTTTCTTTTTAATATCTTCCGTTATTTTATAATATAATATAGGCTAACTATATTAAATCACCCATATTGAAATATATGAACCTGCAATAACTTGATAAGAAGGTTAATATGGCAGAAAGGTAGTTAACTTTGCTAACACGTGAAATATTCTATTGATAATATGAAAACAGTCTTAAAATATTTATTGGTGAATCAGGCAACAAAGTCATGCGGGTCAGTTAGGCCTACCTCTTTCAATTGGATCTGTCCTCCGCCTCCCCCTCTCTCTCTCTCATAAGAATTGATCCCGTAATTGTGGATCAAACGTAATGAAACTGGATAAACTACAAATCAATAATTATTTAAGCGCAGAAACTCGTGTACTCCGTTCCCAGTGTGTGGACTCAATGCCATATGGGTGAAGTTACGTCTCGACTGGCAGTTTCCATAAAAGTCTCGTTTCTCACGCCATCTACTGCATTCCAGGCGCTCCAGCGCGAGCTTCAGCTGTTCAACCACACAGGCACGGATATTCGAGCCCCATGCTAGCCAATAATAAGTGTTTTTAAAAAAACATGGCAATACAAAGTGGATTTGGCATAATAAGATGGATAGGTTTTAATTCGTCATTAACTCAAGCATGATCATTTAGCCAATATAATACATATTAGGCTATTTCCTATATGTAGCAGTATTGTAATTAATACTGGTACCCCTCTTTTTTGCTTTTCGGACATCTATATGGAGGGCTTCTTAAATAAAGTGAAAGCATTTATTTAACTGTAATATGAGATATGCATCTTGCTGTGTGGCACACTGCAATGTACAATGGGATGTCCAACTCCAGTGCCCAATCAGGAATAAAGACGATGGAAATAATTCCCCCTATATCAGCTGGCTGCAGGCTTGGACTGGAGAAAGCAGTTCTGGACGACGCATGCGCACTTTAGACAAAAGCAGTTCTGGACGACGCAGTTTTAACTCGAATATGGCATCGAGAAAGATTGTAAATTATGGAGTAACGTTACAAAAATTATGAACATCATTATTATGGAGTGTAATGTTGTATTATAGCAAACTAGTAAATGTTTTTAAAACTATAAAATGCCTAAATTGTAATATATCACAATGGCGTATTGCTTAGTGTGTCGTAAAGCTATATTTTTAGCGATGATGATGGACTAGCTTGGGTTAGCTTGCAAGGTATGCCTACTGTAATGAATGCCAGCGACGTCAACGTAGTGCAGCCTAGGTGCTTAATTGTTAGATGAATGCCACCTGCGAGGCTGGGAGATCTAACAAAAGCCAAGATGGCACAGGGTCCTCTCTCTTCTCCCTGGCCAGTCCGTGGGCTAGCGGTACTTCAATTTTGAACGTAAAGGCCATTTTACATTTACATTACATTTTAGTCATTTGGCAGACGCTCTTATCCAGAGCGACGTACATTAGTTCATTTTCCAACTTGAAACAAGTGCGTTAAAACAACCCTAAAAGGTAAATACGATTTCGAACACCAGGCGCAGTCAGTAGGCTATGATTTATTTATTTATTTTTATTTTTTTTGGGAGGGGGGGGGGGGGGGGGCACACGATATAAATCATTGGCGTGTACAACAGTAAGCCAATAAGTAACCTTAAGTATATATTTAATATCTTATTCCTAGTCTTTGCGGGATGATATGATAGGTTGCAGTAGCGGGTCCACTGAAATGTTATTTTTGTCCTAATTACCTGATAAGGCATAGGATAGTACTGAACATGTCACATTAATGTTTACTATCACTAATTATGTTTTTATTTTATTTATTATTTGTTTTAGATCCATCATGCTACAGTCTGCAAAAGTTGCTGCAGCCTTTTTCACTGCCCGTTTTGCAGTCCGCATTTTTTTAAATTGGCCTTTTATTCCGAAGACAGTCATCCGGGAGGGCTGGGGGAGTGAGTGATGGAAGGATGGAAGGAGTGAGGGAATGAGTGAGTAAGGGAGGGAGGGAGAGAATGAGTGAGTGAGAGATGGAAGGAATGAGTGAGATGGAAGGAGTGAGTGAATGAGTGACTGTTTACTATTTTGTTCTAATAAATGTTCATTATTATGATTTGTGACTCATTATTTATTTATTTTTACTTGGAGGGGTTTTGGGTCTGTGAATGAGAGTAAGTTGGACATGGCTTGTATCAATTAAGAGCGCAGGTGGTAACGTTAGCTAACTAACTAGCGAACTTTAGCTAAATTAACACTACTCACTGTAGTCGGGTGCACGCACCCTTTATGATAAGACTGAATGGCTGTGTTGGTAACATTAATCGGAAATAAAATTAGTCCATCATCATCGGAACTTTAGCTAAATTAACACTGCTGACTGTAGTCGGGTGCACGTACGCACCCTTAGTTATGAATGGCTGTGTTGGTAACATTAATCATCAATTAAAGTATGAATTAGTCCATCATCCTACAAATATAACGTTACGAGCGCACACTAAGCAATACGCCATTGTGATATAGGCCTATTACAAATTAGGCATTTTATAGTTTTAAAAACATTTACTAGCTTGCTATATTACAACATTACACTCCATAATAATGATGTTCATAATTGTTGTAACGTTACTCCATAATTTACAGTCTTTCTCGATGCCATGTTCGAGTTAAAACTGCGTCGTCCAGAACTGCTTTGTCTAAAGTGCGCATGCGTCGTCCAGAACTGCTTCGTCTAGAACTGCTTCGTCCAGAACGGTTTCGTCCAGAACTGCTTTATCCGAGCCTGCAGCCAAAGGGTAACAAAGCACGCTGGTTTAGCTAGACCCCGCCCCCTTTTGAAATTAGAAAAATGCCAACCATGCCCCGGGAATTTTTTTCACTAGTAGCCTAGCCATACTCGCCAAAAGCTCATTTCTACTCTGGACAGCACTCACAGTGGCTGCTTTGTTCCACTCTCTCTCTCCCTCTCGCTACCTCTTTCACTCATACACACACAAACACGCTAGCTCCAGCTGCTGCCGAACCCCAAGTAGCCGAGGCAGAAGCAATGGTGGAGAATGAGAGGATGGGCAATGTTTTGGAGTGGTAGGCAGCGTCACGCATAGCCTCGTTTGGGCTTATAATGATGCGGCCAGCAAACAACAAATCACACGCTGTAAAAATAGTTACCCATGCCAATTAGGCTACTCATTTTACACAGGTTGTAGGCAATCACACTAACGTTACCTGCAAGATATCAATAATATTGGTTTCCATTTCAACGGGTGCACATGTGGCCACTGCACTGAACTCTCCAAGAGAGATTGTTGTAGGGATCGGTGGCGGCTCCTAAGCTGAAAATGGGGGGGCAGAAAACTTCCCTTTAAACTGATTATTGGTCTTAATAATTTTTCAATCAGTTTCCTTGATTAACAATAGACTACATCACTGTTTAATTCACCAATTTCTGAAAAAAGCACAACATGCAATAAAAAATAATCTAACAAAAGCTGAGCTTTAAGATCGTTTAATTTTTCCATGAATATTTTCAGAATTAAGAGTGCGGAGAACGAAGAGCACATGTATCCACAATTATAATGTTGATTAAAATGTGCACAATTAAAGGAGCTATATGTAACAAATTTACTGTACTAAATCATAAAATGACCATGATATGTCATCAGAGATTGAGGAAACATGCTAAGTCGAAATACTGGCTTCTCCGACAACAATGCTACAGCCAGTATGTTCTCCTTTGAAATTTCCATTCCGGGTCGGAACGGAATGGAAATTTGTATGTGTTTGTTTTGGCCTGTGTGATTCACTATTCTCCGTGTTGACTCCAAGTCCACTGCCCATTACGAACAATCAGATGTACTCCGGCACTCCGACAGTGGATTTACGAATGCCTAAGCTAAGTTCAACATCGTTTCCATTTAGCTAGCTAGCTAAAGATTTAAATATATATATATGTATATAGTTACTCGCTAAACATACCACTAACGTTAGCTTATATCTGTGTGACTGTAAACATAGCCAGCCATGCATCTAGCTAACATTGACAGAGTTATAAAAAATTCACATGAGCTGGTTTATAATTTGCAAACAAAAAATAAACAAATTGCAAACGTATACATTAGCTGATCAACTTCCAGTGTAGGACTCGTCGTTTGTCATTGTCAAAATAGAATAAGCTCGTCTCAAAATATAATGTTGCACTCGGCTCGTCTTGCGCTCGTGTTCGTTCAGTGTCTTGACTCTCTCCAATATTGTGAATTTGGATTGCAGTACCCATTTTAAACACTCGGTGTCAATGTTACATATAGCACCTTTAATTCCGAAAATATTCATGGAAATTAAACTATCTAATCTAACAAAAGCTGAGCTTTAAGATCGTTTAATTTCCATGAATATTTTCGGAATTAAGAGTGCGGAGAACGAAGAGCACATGTATCCAAAATTATAATGTTGATTAAAATGTGCACAATTTTGCGATGCAAGTTGAAATAATTATATTACTTGCCTAATAGCCTAATTGAGGAGAACTGGCTACATTTGATGGCATTGAGTAATTGGTGAATTAAACGCTGATGTAACCTATTGTTAATCAAGGAAACTGATTGAAAAATGATTGAGACCAATAATCAGTTTAAAGGGAAGTTTTCTGCCCCCCCAATTTTCAGCTCAGGAGCCGCCACTGGTAGGGATGTTGCAAAGTTAAATGTATAGCATGCATATCGACAGCCTCATAACAAAAGTGCCTAAGTCATATTTTGGACATTTTGAGATTTTCTGCCTAAATCACTTCATTTATCATTCGTCAACAGTGTAAAAATGCTCAAGTCACTGCAGGTCGCTGTGCACTTCCTGAACCACTTTATGCTATGTTCAATGATTTGCAGTCAATGAAGCACGTCTTCCCTCAACACTGTCACCATTATTTTGACAGCTTACCCCATGTGGAAGCATAAATCTGCCTAGGAAGTGTCAAATTTGATACTTTCTCTGTACCAGTAGATACTTGACATTTGCCTAAGTCATCAGTGGATTCTCGACTTTTGCCTAAGTCATGTATATAAATGCCTAAGTCCCACTCAGTTTTCAATATTTTTGCCTAAGTCATCATTAGCCATTATGTAATCATAATACAAAGTCACATGATCTGTATTTCATTTAGCAGCCATTGATATGTGTTTGTAAAAGAAAGAGTTAATAAATACTCATTGATGTAGAATTGCAGCAGTTTTTTGCCTTTCTCTCAAAACTACAAAAAATGACTTAAGCACTTTTGTTATGAGGCTGTCAATATAATACAACTCCTGGCTCAATAAACTATGCTTTATATATTTATTTTTAATAAAGTATATATATTTTTTTTTAAAATAAACTAGTTAGCTACTTGCTACGCTAGACTGAAAAAGCTAACTATGAAAAAAATACCAAAAATAGGTTACTATAACTTACTAGAATATTCCAAAAAAAAAAAAAGCTAAACTGTAAACTAGCTATATATATATCGCTTCCTCTCTGTCGACGCAGATCAACCATCTAACTATATACAAAATGGTGAGATCAACCGCTGAGATAAAAGTTTGGAGCGAGGGACGCCCTCGCTCCAAAACTTCAGGGCATAGCTGAACAGATTTCAATTTCATCACCGGGAGGAATACGTGAACTGGATGAAGTTTCTAGCCAATGACAGACTGGTCGTGCAGTTCCTAACGTTTTACCACTAGAGACACTTTTGAGCCAGATCCTTTGGGTTTCATTTGGACCAGGATCAATCAGTAACACTTAGAAAAAACAAAATGTATCAGTTATCATCTAAAATAAGTGGTGGTAGTGCTTTGTTACCCTTTAAGTCAGAATTCACAAAACTACAATAGTTTACCATGGCCATTCCATTGTATGCTTTTGTTGTTTGATAACAGGCAGAAGCAGATGTGTGGGTTTATATTACTCATCAAATGGGAAATGATTGGCCACCCCAGTTGCCACCCCTAAAATTTTTGCAAGTACCATTGGTTTATAAGTGGTGTTGCCAGACCTATTTTAGGGGGCTTTAGCCCCCAGAAAATGTACTGTACTCGCCCAAGATAAATATTAAGCCACTAGTTTTATTCATTACGTTTTTTCAGATTGATCTGACAAATTGTGCCATCGAGACTCCAGAACCATAATGCACATTGAGAAATCCGGAGCTAGGACCCTGGGGAAGCTGAGTATGGTGTGTCTGCAGGCTGGAGACTTCGGGTGAGCGTGGTTACTGTCACTCACTTTCCGGTCTGGCCAAGCAGAAGGCTGGAATTACGTGTCATTCAAATGTTCTACCTTCTAGAAACAGCTGTCAATTACTTTCTAACATGGCCAATTATTTTACACAGGAGGAGGGTTTAGTCGTGGATTGTGTCATCGCTCGTGTTTAGTATTGTTGCCGGTTTCTCTGATTGCTCCTCTTAAATTCCCTGGCAGCTGCAGAAAACTCTGTAGGGAGAGAAAGTTTGGAGTCATGAGATTAAAGTTTGTCGGCACTTTTAGACAATTAGTTGCAAACATTATTAACATTATTGGCTTGTCAAACAACAAACTTGTTAGTTTCGATCCACCCGCCGTTCACTTAGTTTAACTCAAAAAGTGACCATTTTTTTGTTATTTTGGTTCTGTACTCTAGCACTTTGTTTGAAAGGATACAATGACAATGAGGTTGAAGTGCAGACTGTCAGCTTTAATTTGAGGGTATTTTCATCCATATCAGATGACCCGTTATGATAAAGCTACAAAAGTGCAAGGTTTTTTATTCTAATGATCGGGAGAAGTGTAACTAGTGTAACTACAGTGATTTTAGTCTCTCTCTATTGGCTTTGGTAACTGAGAGAAATTCCCCCACAATGTTATTCCCTGCTCATTAAAGGCCCCACACAATGAAAATGTACCTCTTAAAGGTATACTATGTAGTTTCAGAACACCAGATGGCGATATAGAACACGTTGGAGAAAAGGGCTCCCTGAAAATTGCTTATCACGTGTTTTTCTCAGACACGCACGACGGCGCACGAGCATTGTGGTGACGTTTCAAACATATTTTATCTGACCGTGGACTCAATTCAATTCGCTTTATTGGCATGACAAGACATTGCATCTGTATTGTCAAAGCATACTGCTTTAAAACAGTCGAAGACATACGTCTAACTCTGAACAATACAAAACAGCAAAGACTAGAAACGAATGAACAGTAACCATACATGAAAACGTACGGGTTACGGATGTAACCCTGGTTCTATGAATACGGTCAACACGCCACGGTATGGGTCATCCTCGCCAAGAGGAGGAGCTGCTAGGAGACTGTTTAACAAATTAACCACCACTACGGGCGGAACCACGTCACGCCATAAATATGGCGCTTGTACGCCGCCCGACCTCTTTTGCCGACTTGAGGGCACTTGCCGTCCTGAGGGCTCAAGGTTCCCCGCCTGACCACGCAGCGTGGCGACCGTATTCATAGAACCAGGGTTACAATCGTAACCCGTACATTCTATTTCATATCGGTCAACACGCCACGGTATGGGTCACAGAGTACGAAATAACGTCAGGCGGGGGATGTAGTGGGGTAACCAGGACCGCAGGGTCATAGCATGAGTGCGGATCCCGTCAAATAAAATACACCACTGGCTGCTGTTCTACCAGAAGAGCAAGCTCAAGTGGGAAATGTGGAACATAACCACCGGGTGATAAAACCCTGAATCATCACTAATTTACATATGAGGTTGCTCCACTGCCCCGAGGACAGAGGAGGCAACCGATGCTGATGACACTACGTCCAGGTCATAAAACCTGGCGAAAGTGAGTGATGAGGCCCAGCCCACCGCTGCACAAATGTCAGCAAGTGGGGCACCACGTAGTAAGGCCCAGGAGGTAGCTACACCCCGAGTGGAGTGAGCTACCACGCCTGAGGGAGGGGGCACGTCAGAGCTGCTGTAAGCCGTGGAAATCGTCTTTACGATCCAGTGGGCCAAGCGCTGTTTAGACAGGGCAAGCCTCTGCGTAGCCCCTCCATAACCCACAAACAATTTATTGGTTCTCCTAACCGCACTTGTGCGGGAGATGTAAGACCGCAGGGCCCGGACAGGGCACAGTGAGTGCAGTCTGGCCTCTTCAGGGGTCTCATTGGGGGGAGGATGAAAAGCCTCCAACACGATTGGCCGAGAGACGTATGACCGCGAGAGGACCTTAGGCCGAAACGCGGGGTTGGGGTGCAGAGAGACCGATGTGCTACTGTCCCCCAACCGCATACAGGCTGGGTGTATCGACAGTGCGTGCAGCTCGCTCACATGCCTCGCGGAGGCGATAGCGAGCAGGAAGGCTGTCTTAAAAGAGAGGAGCTTTAGGCTGAGCCCATCCAGGGGCTTGAACGGCGGCTCAGTGAGGGCATTCAAGACCAGCTGCAGGTCCCATGAAGGGACTGCGTTAGATCTAGGCGGCCAAAGCCGCCTGGCTCCTCGGAGGAATTAGCTGGTGAGAGGGTGAGCTCCCACTGTCCGGCCCTCGATACGGTCATGGCAGTCCGAAATGGCCGCCAGATAACCCCTGAGCGTGGATTCTGCCAGACCTTCTTCAAAGAGGGACTGGAGAAACGCCAAAATGACTGATACGTCACACCGGGTCGGGCTAGACCCGTTCGTTTGGCACCAGCGGCTGAACCTGCCCCACTTCCCGGCGTACAGCGCCCTCGTGGAGGGGGCCTTAGACGCCTGAAGTGTCTCCAGCACTGCTGACTCTAGGCCCTGCGGGCACCTCTGCCCACGGGCCAAACATGCAGGTTGAAAAACTCCGGGTTCGGATGCCACAGCAGGCCCTGGGCCTGCGACAGCATATCCGCCCTGGTTGGGAGGCGCCAGGGGGTGCCCTGTAGCGACTCCCTTAGGTCCGCCATCCATCTCTGCTGGGGCCAGTTGGGGGCAATCAGCAGAACCTGTGCCCCTGAGTTCCAGATCCTTGCCAGAACTGTGGGCAGGAGAGGCAAGGGGGGAAAAGCATAGAGCAGGGCTGGAGGCCACTGGTGTGCCAGCGCGTCCACGCCCAATGTCCCCGCCGTGCCCACCATTGAGTACCACAGGGGGCAGTGAGCATTCTCCCTGGATGCGAAGAGGTCCACCTGTGCCTCCCCGAAGCGGGACCAAGTGGACTGCACGATATCTGGGTGCAGGTGCCATTCCCCTGGTCTCGGGCCACCCCTGGACAGTATATCGGCTGCCACATTGGCTGTGCCCGGCACGTGCACTGCCCTCAGGGACATGCCTTGAGCATGTGCCCATAGCAGGATCTGGTATGCTTTCGCATGCAGGGTTGGGGATCGAACCCCACCCTGGCGATTGATGTAGGAGACTACCGTGGAGTTGTCTGTCTGGACGAGAACATGTCTGCGCCAGACCACTGGGCGGAAATGGATCAATGCCCAAAGCACTGCCTCCATTTCTAGCAGGTTTATATGTTTCCCTGCCCATGAGGGGCTCCACGAACCCTGCACGGACTGGCTCCCTCTGACGGCTCCCCAGCCGGTCTTGGAGGCGTCCGTGGTGATTGTCACCCTTAAACCTACTGGCCCCAAGGGAACGCCCTCCTTGAGGCCAGGGGTGGTGAGCCACCAATCCACTGATTCCAGGCACTTCTGGGTAATAGGGAGGAGTCGCCACCTGTCTTCGTGCGGGCTCACTCCTTGTGCCGTTGCCCAATGCTGTAACGGGCGCATATGCAGCAGCCCAAGTGGCACAAGAGGCCATCAGGCCGAGCAGCCTCCGGCAATGTCTTACTGTCACCTGCCGCCCTGCGGAAAAATGGGACAGACTCTTCATCAAAACCTGTTGCCTCTCTGGGGTTAGAGAGGCCCGCATGGACCCCGAATTCAAAACCAGGCCCAGGAAAACCCTCTCTCTGGAGGGGGTGAGGTGGCTCTTTTCCCTGTTCAGGGTCAGGCCCAAGCTGGCCAAGTGGGCCAGTACCGACCTCGTATCCTCTCTCGCTCGCTCCACTGACGGAGCACAGATTAGCCAGTCGTCCAGGTAGTTCGCAATGCGAATACCTTGGCGACGGAGTGGGATCAGCGCGGCATCCATGCACTTCGTAAAAGTGCGTGGGGCCAGGGCTAGGCCAAAGGGGAGGACCGAGTACTCGTACCCTGTGCCCTTGAAGAAAAAGCGGAGGTACTTCCGGTGATCCCGGTGTATGGGGATATGGAAGTACGCATCCCTCAGATCCACAGAGGTTAACCAAACGCCATCTCTCACCTGAAGGAGGAGACTGGCGAGGCGGAGCATGCGGAAGGGCAGGTGCTTTAAAAAGCGGTTGAGCCCTCTCAGGTCTAGGATGGGGCAGAAGCCCCCATCCTTCTTGGGGGCCAGAAAATAGGTTGAATAAAACCCCCGTCCTGCTGCCACCGAGGGCAGGGGTGTTATTACTCCCTTCTCTAGCAACACCAGAATCTCGTTGGAGAGAGTTCGCGCAGCAGCCCCGTCTCTCACCCGAATAGGAATAACCCCGCAAAAGCGGGGGGGCCTGGTGTTGAATTGGAGCCTGTACCCCGACTCCAAAGTGCTGAGCACCCAAGGACATCGGGTACATAGGCGCCACTTTGCGAGATGAAGGCCCCTGAAAGGCCCTGTGCACCCCAGTGGGGGTGGGGCCTGAGGCTGGGGGAGCTCCATGAAAAAAACGGTTCCCGAACGCCCTGGAGCCCGTCCTACTGCCCCCAACATCTCTCTCGCCCTGCGTGACTGCTCCAAGGCAGCCTGAACATCTGCGCAAGAACTACTGGGGCGGTAAGGGCTGCTACCTGTTCCTGGTCCGCTAGACCGGACTGAGCCAGCCACACCTGGCGACATGCCAGGACGAGTGAGGACATGGAGTGCCCCAGGGCTTGGGCATGAGCACTAGCCCCGCGCATCATAATGTCCACCACACGCAGCATCTCTCTTGCTGAGTCACTGGGGGCAGCGGAGGACGTGTCCTGCAGCATACCCTCCAGGTACACCAGCAGTAGTGCGTTGGTGTTGGCCAGTCGGGCCACAAGGGCGGCAGACTGATAAGCCTTACACACCCGCTTGTCAGTAGCCCTGCATCGCTTATTGGGATGCTGTGAATCACTATCAGACCTATAGGTAGCGCCTGCGAGCAGCGAAAACATAGGCCCAATCTGTGGAGGGGCCGCCAACCCATAGGGCGCGGCACCCGCCATATTGGACAACTGGGTCCTGGGGAGCACATAGGCCCCAGGAGACTGCCAGGATGCCTGTAGTTCTGTCAGAAAATCGGGCAGAGCCTCTGCCCTCGGCCGCTGAACGCCGCGGCTGAAAAGTGAGGGAGCAGGAACCGCCACGGGGGGGAGGCGAGCATGCTCCGCCGCCCTGAGAATCACCGCCCGGTCGGAGGGATCCAAGGGCGGGAGCTCAGAAGCGCAGTTGCTTTCCTGGCCAGACACTGACCCCTCCTCAGTCCCTGACTGTTGGGGGTCTGTCTGACGGTACAGGCTATCCGACCCCGTCGTAGACAGCTCGTCGGGGTGACGGCAGGAAGGTCCAGGCAGCGGGCCCCAGGGGTCCCGGGGCCTGGGTGTCTGCTGCTGTGATGCTACCAGCCCCTGAAGGGTCTGCTGCATCACCTGCACCTGTAGCTGAAGCTGATGGAACTCCGGTTCCTGATGCTTACGCTTTCTAGTACGCTTCCTGGCCCCAGCCGCCTGAGCATGTGGCTCCATATCATGCTCCACAAACGCTGATTGCCCAGGTGGGACGTCCTCCCCAGACGTCCCACCATCTCCCGGATTTTGTACGCCTTCCGACATGCTTAGCCCGGAAGTGTGTCCAACACCAAGCCAAGGGCCCGAGTCAGTGGTACTGAAGGACCGCGAGGGGGTGTGGAAGCCTCAGGCAGCGTCTGCTCTCACGAGCAGAGAGGCCCCTTTCGGCTGTCTTTTTTCTTTTTTTCTTTTTTCTTGCTGGAATGGCAGCGCACTGCCCACAACCAACAGGAATGCAATATGTCTGACACCAAGCCAAGGGCCCTAATCAGTGGTACTGAAGGGCGCGAGGGGGTGTGGGAGCCTCAGGTAGCGTCTGCCCTGACGGACACAGGGGCTCCTTCTGGCCTTTTTTTTATTTAAAAAAAAAATCTTTTGTAGTTACTGTTATTGTTGCTGTGCAACTAACAAGTGAACCAACACAATGCCTAATATGGCTAGCATAAACAGAAAGATATTAGTACAACCAATAATAATGTCTGTATGAAAGAAAAACGACAGCCATCTGCCTTCCACTTATACCGACAAAGGAAAGAATTGAATCCTTACCGCGGCTGAAAGCAATCAGAAGGATATCGGCTTAACCTGATGTAATTCTGCAATGAAAAACCGGCAGTGACCGGCTACGACAAGGTAACAATTCTACCGAGTAACGTAGCAAACGAACAGCAACAAACCCCGGAAAAGCCCCGGAAACGTACTCCGAACAGGACGTAGCTCCGGGCGCTCGGGAGAGGCAAGAAAAAAAGATAACAATATCGCAAACTAAACAAACACAGTCGCAGTCTCAACCTCGAGGAGGCAAAAAGAGGTCGGGCGGCGTACAAGCGCCATATTTATGGCGTGACGTGGTTCCGCCCGTAGTGGTGGTTAATTTGATAAACAGTCTCCTAGCAGCTCCTCCTCTCGGCGAGGATGACCCATACCGTGGCGTGTTGACCGGTATGAAATAGAACAAGAACTTTTCTTTGATTATGGATTTAGAAATAACAATAATGTAAAATAATAACGTACAATTAAAAATAATAATAATTATCAATAGAAATGATAATAATGATGATGGGAACGACACATATGATCTTAGTGAATATAATAAATATAAAAAATTAAAATTGGTTTATAATGATGTCTGTCACTCACTGTCCCTAAGACGACGGCAGGCAGCTACCTATATATTGTGCTGCCAGGTCACAGCACGTCCTCTCCTCTCCTAAGAGGATGGGCAGTTTTTGGATGTCTTTTTTAATTGAGGGTATCTCTAATTTATTTTTGGAAAATATTTATTTCTGATTTGATTGTATTTTTCGCATTTTGTGATAAAATGCCGCTCTGTCTCAACTTTGTTTCTCCTTCTAGAGTCTGTTGACTCTATCACGGTCACTGATCAAGCTGTCCTCTTCCCCTGGCCCTGCCTCACCCACCACGAACACGATTGTCGCTTTGGATAAAAGCGTCTGCTAAATGACTGTAATGTAATGTTTATGTAATGACTGCCCCTCACCCTTACTCTGGGGCCACGACCACTGGATGTTGATGGCTACAGAATGAACCGAGCAGAATTACAAAATTATGATTTTTAATTATTTTATGAAAATGAGCAGTGGTCAAATTTACAGAGCAATAGCTAAGATTACTAACTTATATGCTTTGAGCATGTAACGTAATCTCCATTTACATGATCAAGTTTTGGTCAAACATGATACATAGACTATTGTCAACAATAAACAAACATCACGACAATAGATAGCCTTAGCTATCGATAGCTGCTACGTTATGGGAAGGATGTTCTTTTAAGCGATCAAGTGTGCTTTTCACTTTCTCCATTTTTAAAAACATATCTGGTGCATCCAGCTTAAACAAAAATGTTACAAATGTTTTTAAAATCCAATATTTTTTCTTAAAAATGCGTTGAAAAGTATTGTGACAACCAACCCCCCAACTTGTGACAACTAACCCCGCGACGGGGTTGGTTGTCACAAATGTCACAGTGCCTGTTTGTAGCTTGTAACATTTTCATGAATTAAGTTACGAATAAAAAGGGACACCCATTTTTACCCAAGATATAATGCTTTAAAATAATGTTGAAATGACTCTTGTATGATGTGCTGAAACTGAGAAATACACAGTAAGTAAAAAGTGTGACAAGCATCTCCGGTCTCCCCTATGGGCTGTCCTACATATTTAATGCTACACGATTTTATGACACAAATAAATATGCTAGCCCACAAAACTTGCTGTATTTATTGATAGGCTATTTGTTATTCAGCAAATCAATTGCTTGACTGATAATTCATGTAAACAGGTTGAGAGTTTCATCCGTTTAAAGGTAGGCTACGGTGACCAACATTTTACATGATCCGCGATCCCACGATACGCCACTGTGCAGCAGCATGGTTAACTTCCGAGTATAGATGGGGTGAAGTGCGTCTCAATTCAAATAACCCACTCCGCCCTCGCCCCCTCCCACTCGCTAAACGCAAATAACCCCTCCTGTTTAATTGGTATGTGCGTCACATCCTCCCAAGTGAAGTTTACAAGTGAAGTTCACGAGGGTGGAGCAAAAACTGGATTGGGACCAAGGGGCCAAGACTGGGCTTTCGTTTTGAAGCTCACTTCCTGGTTGGGCTGGGAGCGGCCATTGTGCCGTTGCTCACTAGCGCCACTGCGGTTGGCTCCAGTATAGGTCTTTCCCCATGTAAGTCAATGGCAGCAATGTGGTCAAAATACTCAGTCAATACATTTTTTACACAAAAAAATGTAATTGCAATAGGTGCCTTTCCTTCATCTAATGGTGCATGTGCTGATTTTTTTTAAATATTGTGTCGTTTGGACAGGGTATTAACATTTGTTCAGGACCAATCAGAGGGACAGGTTGAGTCCTGGGATCACTGGCATAGATTGGTTCTATATGGTTCTCACTGCCCTCACTCGGAGCGGCGGGACCTATTTTTATACAGTCTATGCTTGGGACAGGGAGACACGCTGTATTTTTGAGTGGAAGTCGATGGAGAACATTCCTTAGTAGCCTACCGTGAACAAGCTGTTGTTTTGTGGACGCAGTTCGTAGCATAATAAATTGAGTGCCTTACCCGCTCATCTTCAACATGTTTGTCATCACATATTAATTTTGGTTGGAGCGAGCTATGATGTGTCTACTACGGAAAAAAATACTGTTTCGTAAGATGAGACAGAAGGGGATGTTGCAGCTACACTACAGGCCCAGTGTCTCGAAGCAAGCAGCCAAACTGTGGGTTAAGTATCTCAAATCAATTGCTCCATACCTGTATAACCTTATCAATTTAGATATTAATTTAGCTATTCCAACCGCTATGCTACATAGCCTACGCAATAGACCCCTGTTATGTACTCCCCTGTCATGAACGTTACCATTGCTTAGCAATGCTGGGTTAGCTAGCTGGCAAGCTAACGATATCTCACGGTAAGTCGTTTTAACATTTAGCTAGCAAGCTAACGATAGCTTATGGCAAGCCATTTTAATTTAACAGTTATCATTGCTGTCAAGTAATCCTTGCTGGCTGGCCATATAAGTTCGCTAGCTACCGTGATTGCCTAGCTAACGTTAGCCAGCTGCTCTAGCTAGAAAACTAACCGGACATTTCTACACCTGGATCATTTTAGGTTCCAAAAATTACGAAAATGTGCGGGGATAGAGCCAAGGTGTTAGCGGTATGTTTGTACTGACTCAATATGGGGATGTTTAAAATAAAACCAATAATTTATCGGAAAAGAATATGGAGTCTGCGTTTGTAAATGTTTGCAATGTTTGTGATTAGGTTACAGGATGCAGATGAAAGCTAATGCCAGCTACGATGTAGCTACTGTGTTTTTAGCTAGCGTGTGAACGCACTAACCTTAATCCCCACTTTATCTGGAAGAGTTTTCAGAACGGAGTTTCATGCTGCGGCAAACCGTGACAGACTGCTCTGCCACAGTCGAGTTAATTAGCGGTTAGCAATGGTGGTGATGCATTGCGTCTAGCTTGGCTACCGAGCTCAGCTGGTATGCTATCTAGCTAATCAAATTAGCTGATGCTAGCTGAATATAAATTGAAGATAACTGAATGAACGTTAATTATGTGACGAATACCACACATTCAATGCGAATAAATGACACAGTAAAACCGAGGATGAAAATTAAATGTTATATTATAAAACATTAGCAACTTAAGGAAGTTTACCGCAAGTTTATTTTGCAAAATGGTGGGTTTGGTCAGGTCATGCGCTTTATATAGTTCTGTGGGCTTTATAGTTCCACTCCGAACTGTCAATCATACTGTGCCCGGGCCATATCCGGTTGACCCTGCTCCAAGCCAAGGTCACTTCGGCTCCACGGAGCAGGCGCAGTTTGTACAAACGGCCGGCGAAAAAGACTTCCAAGCTTCAATTCAGTTTTTACGAGGCCGTGGATAGGCAATGGGTGACGTCACAGTGGCTTTGTCCATATTTTTATACAGTCTATGATTGGGACGCAGCCACAGAACTACGTATATACGAACTAGAAAGGCAAATGCCTTCTCAAAACGGCACCGTTTCCACGGCCAAAAGTTTTTTCTCTGATTGGCCAACGTCACGTGAAGGTGGTCAATTTGTCCCTTTTGCAGAGAGTAATGGCTGCCGCTGCAAATCTAAAACCACGACCAGAGCCACCGCGGAGTGGGTTTTGTGAGAACAATAGATGTTATGTGAAAATCAAAACAATAAATACATTGAAAAAATATTGAATACGTCTATGCTATGATTACATTCACTTACTTAAATAATGATTGTTGTTTATTTACCGTCAGTGGTTTTGCAGTCGGTGATCCCAACCGCTTTTTCAAGCTTTCCGTGAACCAGCGGTCCTTGTCCGGCTAATAATCGCGGGAAGTGTTGCCTGAATGATGTCGAAGGCTAACGGAGAGACTTGTTAAAATCGCCTCACAGCCTAACGTTACTGCAAATTCATATAAATGAGCCGCGAATAGTTAACGTTACAAAAAATGTTTCATATCTATGTTGTTAGCTAACTACATTAACAAGCTGTTTGGTTAGCGTTAACTATAACGTTACTCGTTGTTATGTTGTTCGACAACCCAGTCTCACGCTTTTTCGTGATCATAGTCACAACAATTAATCTAGTGAATCGTCACCCGGAGCACGATTGTCAACAGTTAGTTTTCAATGCGATTGACTAGTAGGCTAAATGTGTCAAACACTGTTGTATGTTTTGCCCGAAATACTATGATTTGTACAGTTATTTGCCGTTATTTGCATAGTTTTGTTATGGAGTTGATAGTGCAAAGACTTTAATTGCAGTTGGCAAATAAAATATTAACAGGTAGCCTATTGACAGACAATAACAGATCAAAAACGTGGCAGGCTTTAAGTTTACAAAGCACTTATCCAAAATGTTCTCTTTTCTCGTCTGATTTTTCACATACTGATAGAACCCAGGCATGGTGCTGTCCAAACAATGCTATCACATATTTTATAACTCTAGAGAGGTATACCTTGCGAAAAATCACTACGAGCATTATTCCTCTCAGATGGTACTGACCAACCTGGCTCACGGATTACTAGGTGTAGGAATTATATATTATAATCTTTGAAAAAAATTATACCTAACACATACAAGAGAAAACCTCTGTATGTCTGGTGCACAGCAGCCAGCAGGTGGCACGCAATGTGTGCACACACACGCACGCACGCACGCATTAATTAGGTATAGGGCCGACTAAATGTGATTGTGTGCTCCAACGGGTATCAGAGTTCATCTGATTTATCAACTCATCACCCATGGTAAGGATAAGCCACAAATCACCTGTGGAGACTGCCACCTACAAGTTCATAACAGTGTCATCTTCAGAGATATATGTAGGAAACTTCATCCGTAAACAGAGGGATATTGAGGCTACAACATTATATAATCCTGACCATGTAGGACTATTCACGAGGTTTGGGGCAGGGGCTTAAGCGCTTCAAAAACAGCATGTTATCTAACCCTAACCCTCATATGACAACAATCCAGATGTAGTTGGTAGGTAAAATAAGGTCTACACTAACGCAAATCCAAACGTATGACTGTGATTAGGAAAAACATAAATACCATGAAGGATTTTTCCCACCAAATAAGCAAAAAATCAAAAGACTTGATTTTATCCAGGCTGGAGTCTCAAAGGGTCTCAGAAACTACACCTCAAAGAGGCTGTAGCCAGACAGTGGTGAAAATGTAACTTTGTCGTAGGACTAAACTAAAGACATTTTTGGAAAGGCCTTGACCTGGAGAGTAACATATGTAAATTATTTTGCCCTGACACCCCAGGGGACTCAGTAGCGCCCCCTAGACGGGCAAAACTGGCCAAACGTCAAATGCTTCTAATTCTGGAACCAATAGACATATTGGGTAGATATTTAACAGGGTGATTAACTAACTAGTCTTTCATAAATAATGTCAGAGCCAGCCTTCAAGCTCTGACAGAAGGGCCTGAATAAAACGTTTGATGCTTAATCATTTGATACTTTGATGATTGAATTAGATGATCAATTGGGATTTTAACTGATGCTATATTGAACATAAATTTTAAGCCCCAGGTCAATAGGATTAGTATTTTTTTAGTTATTGGTACTAATAGTTTAGAACTACAATTCCCCCAAAAACCCGAGAGCTCTACGTAATGGATGGCCTGTGAAAAGATGGCGCTGTCTGTAGTCCGTTCTGAGAAATGCTAGCACTATGGGAGCTGAGAAATTGACCCATGCATGGGTTTAAATTTCGTTCTGTGTAACATGATAAAAGTCGGACAATCGAAAGAAAGCCGCGTTAAGCCATTTTTTCTGACGTTACAGTTTATGGTTAATCCTAACTGCATTGGACATAACATTATTTATGCTAACCTTCCAATATCCAGTAGGCTATGATATCGGCTGAGACGTCCTGGCTTTACCCGAAAATATTTGTTCGGACGGGCGGACCCTTGTGCTCCGTTTATGCAGTCTTAAAGTGCAGTAGCTATAACATCTGGCTTTGATGCTCAACTTTTTTTTTTCGATTTATATTTTATTATTAAACAATGGTATACAGGCATGGCGCAATCGATTTGAGATACTTATCCCACAGTTTGGGTGCTAGCTCGGAGACGCTGGGCCTGTAGTGTCGTAAATTAATTCTAACTGCTGCAACATTCCCCACTGTCTCATCTCACAAAACAGTATTTTTTTCGTAGTAGACACATCATAGCTTGCTCCAAAATGAGTATGTGATGACAAACATGTTGAAGATGAGCGACAAGGCAGTCAATTTATTATGTCACGAACAGTGTCCACAAAACAGAAGCTTGTTCAGGGTGCTAAGGGATCTTCTCCATTGACTTCCATTCAAAAAATACAGTCCGAAACAGCCTTTGGTCTCACTGTCGGTCTCACTGAGGCGTTACGCATTTTAGACCAGTGATTGTTGTCTCCCCCTGGGGGAGGGTCTCTGGAAAAATGTGATCTGACTTCCGTTGGGTCTTTAAGGGTGATCACAAGTGAAAATTGAATCAATGCATTGGCTACATGAATATTTAGATGTAGTAGGCTACGGAATCTGGTTTTTCATTGCAATAAAACACAAATGGCTGGTTAAATGTAATCTATAGGCCAGGCCTAAATTAATTCCTTTGCCATAAGCTGTCAAAGTACTCTGGTTTGTGTGTTATCTATGCTCAGAGCCAAGTGTTTACAACTTGCTGATTATGACACACATATAAATCGCTGTTTGTAAGGAGGAACTCAATAGAAAGCATGATATATGGCATTGTATAGACCAACCTTTGACATATATGTGATACAAAGTCCATTACATACTCATCACTGCGTTTAAATCAAATTTGAATTGTATAATTAACAGAGTTTGAGAAACTTAACTACACTACTCTGAATGTCCGATCGTACTTCGCTGGCTCCAGCTCTTGCTAGCTAACGAAGTAGCTACCGGCCGCTCTGCTAGCGAAAATGGCTATCACTTTGTCTACTCTTTTAGCTTATTATGACAGTGAAACTAAGTGTATCACCAAGGGCGAGAATCACTATCAATCTGGCCATGCCGAAAGTGTCAGCTTTAGTGGTGGCCTTCACTTCAGCAGTGGTGGTGAGCAAGTGTGTAGCCCGGATGTTGTAGTCATTTTAGTTTTTTTTTTTTTTTTTTTTTAAACGCGCTTGTTGTTTATTTGTTAGACATAATTTAAAATTACCAATTTTATGAATTATTAAAAAATGTGACAACCCGTAAAGCTGCCTGAATATAGAAAAAAACATTTTCAGTCCATTGACGCACATTGTATTTTCTCCGAAAAGTGAAAAAAAAAAAAAAATGGCAGCCGTTCGTCACCAAAGTGGGTGGGATTACAGAGGTCTATATAAGCTAGCCTACACATCTGTCTAGCCAAAATAATGCAAAGTACCTAGCTAGCTATAGCTAACACAAATGCTGATGATATATTGACTTAACGCGTTCGCTAGCTAGATAATGTTCTCCAAAGTTAACGTTACATTGATATCACTTCAGCGGGCTGAGTGACTAACGCTCACGTTATTAGTTAGGTTATATATTTCTTTTTTTTGTTAAAAAAGGAACAAATTAATTATGTATTGCTGTCTAGGGGTACAATCTTATGTACCTATCGGTTACCACCAAAGTGACAAGCTTTTGTAACTTTTTAGGCACTTTTTGTATTATTTTTTTCGGAGAGAGTACCCTCCCCAGTGTGCAATAGCTGCTCCTCTGGTAGCTCTGGATTTTCAATATGCCTGTTTACCATTACAAAACCTTGAATATCTCCAATATAAAAACAAGCTAGAGTGATGAAACTCACTCTGTAAATGCTCAGATTTTCTTCTTGCATGTATGAGACCTGTATCATACTCCAAGGGAATTAACAAGTTTTTTTTAAATGAACTTTTCTATCAGATTAATTAACTAAAAAGAAAATACCTGTTAACCATTGCTGATGATATTTGGATTTCAACAATAAATAATAATACCACTGTTTTGTTTATAGAATGTTATGCATGGAATCAGAAAAATGGACTAACACAGTAGACATTTTCTTGCAATGGGATCTGTGTATTTTCTTGTCTGAATGACTGAAAAACATAAAATTTTTCATTGGTTTCAGTTTAAGGCATCCATACATTGTCAAGCTGTAAGTGGTTGTGTATTGTGAAAAGACAAATATAAGCATATGTTCTCAAAACAAAAATAAGGATAATATAATATGAGGGTTTCAATGAAAAGTTAAGTCAAATTAATTTAATTTTGAACATTCCATATATTTTATTAAAATATCAGAAACACTGACAAATGATGGTATTCTTTTGCAAAACCCTTTCTGTAACAAGAGAACATACGATGAGTCAATCTAAAAATAGATTGACTGTGTTTAACAATGAAGACAAAATAGCTTTTTTTTAAATCTTTTTTATTATTTATTTATTTATTTTCCTTTATTTTACCAGGTGAGTCCCATTGAGATATCCATCTCTTGAATATCCATTCAAGGGAGCCCTGCCCAAGAGAAGCAACAAGCAGTCAGATCCCAACATACAACATAAAACACCATTACACAAAGCAGCGGCAATAAAACTACAAATTATACGGTACATATTTCAGATAAAACACAAATTATACAATACACATTTCAGCTAAAACAATTACAAACCTCAGTTTTTGAAATCTCCAACTTCCTCTTAAAATCATCCAAAGTGATTAAGTCTGCCATTTTAGTTTCCTTCTGGAGCTGGTTCCAGGACCATCGGGCATAATAGCTAAAAGCCATCTTTCCAAATTCTATTGAGGGGCGAGGAACAGTAAAACAAAAGTTGTAAGAACTTGTGTTCCATTTAAAGACAATTTAAATAATTACGGAGTTTCCCTATAATGGTTTATAAATAAAAATAAGCCAATGAAACCATCAACGATAAACTAAAGATGGCAGGCCTGCTCTTTCATACAAGAGACAATGATGCATAATTGATTTGGCATTTGTGATTAAACGTAAGGCACCATGATACACTGTGTTTATAGCCTGTAGTGTGGAAGCAGAGGCATGCATGTAAAGAATAGCACCATAATCAATCATTGGAAGAAAGGTGGCTAGGACCAATTTCTTTCTAGCTGCAAAATTGAAGCATTTTCTGTTTCTAAAATAAAACCCCTGTTTAACCTTCAATTTCTGAACCAGGTTGTCAATGTGCACTTTAAAACTAAGCTTATCATCCAGCCAGATTCCCAGAGATTTGTAGGAAGACACCTGTTCAATATCCCTCCCATCTACTGTACATATCTTGGTTGTGACAATCTGGGAGGGTGATCTGGAGAAATACAAAAGCTTTGTTTTATCAGAATTTAAAACCAAATTTAGCTTATTAAGATCAGCCTGAATAGAGGTAAAAGATTCTTGGAGGTCTTGGACCACTGTGTTCAGTGAGGTAGCACAGGAGTACAGTATAGTATCATCTGCATACAGGTGGATTTGGAAGTTCCTCACAACTTAACCAATGTTATTAATATAAATAGTGAACAGGACAGGACCTAGAATAGAACCTTGTGGAACACCCCAGGAGATCAACTTAGAAGATGATTTTTGACCATATGCATAGATGCTCTGTGACCTGTCAGATGGAGGTTGTATAGTTTACAAACCATCCGACTGCTTTGAGACTCAGTCCAATATTAAGGAGCCTATTGCTTAAGATTGATTAACAGTGTCGAATGCTTTAGATAAGTCAATAAATAGTGCAGCAGTGTTTTTTTCTTATCAAGAGCTTGTACACTATCATTTAGCATCTCAGAGGCAGCAGTTATAGTGCCGTGGCCCTGATCGAAAACCTGACTCTGCTGGGCTCAGTATGCAATTAGCCTGCAAGAACTCTTTTAGCTGGTCATTAACTAAAGACTCCATAATCTTTGCAACCACCGACAGCTTTGAAATAGGACAGTAGTTGCCAAGATCAGTTGGGTCTCCACCTTTGAAAAGAGGCAGCACATAGGCTTCTTTCCATACCTTGGGAATCCTATTTGTAAAAAGAGAAAGATTCAAAATGTGGGCTAAAGGCTCAGCTATAAGTTCCGCTGAAAGCTTCAGTAAATAGGGGTCAAGACCATCTGGGCCTGAAGGTTTTTTGGTGTCTACAGTCTTAAGAGCCTTAAGGACTTCAGATGTTGACCCATATGAAAAGATTCTGTATAATTCTTATATGGGCAACATGTTAAATTTTCATGCCTTCCTTATATAATTTTGGCATAACAGCATTAGCGTTTCCTATGTTTTTCTATATTGTATTTAACATGTCCAGTGTGTTTTCATGTATGATTATGGCCACTTTTGTAAGGGATTTTCGTGTACATATATGAACATTGTATTTAGTCTTATATAAGCATTATATCGAAACTATATGTTACTATATGTTTGTTTTTACTATCAATCTTGCCTGGTTCATATACAGTAATTATGTGTTTTAAGGTAAATTCACATATTATTCTGAAGAGGGCCATATATGATTTTTCTACTCCGTCTACACTATTCTTATATTTTCTTCAGGTAAATTTTATATTGTTTGTGTCTGTTTTAAATATGAAACTTGAATGTGTGCTATGCAATTCTTGCATGGTTTCTACATTATCCTATATCTGAAGGAATTTTTTATACTGTATGAGTGTGTTTCATATATGAAAGATGAATGTTTGCTATGCCATTCTTGCATGTTTTAAGGTAAATGTTTTACATTTCTCCAAATCATAACTTGAAGGGTTTCTTCTTCTGACTTATTTTTCCATAAAGTTCAATAGGAAAATTTGTCAGGAGAAACAACCCTTAAAGTGATATTGTGATGTCCATATCTACTGCATATCTGGCAGCAGAGTGATGGTTTGAGGCTTGTTTGATACCTCAGACCATTGATGACTTACAGCCATTTTGCCAACCATGTATTCCATACAGTCCTGATCCGGAACCTTAATACTAGCAGCCCCAAATTTCAGACAATATTACCTGGCAAACCACCTTCAATATATAGTGAAATGGCTACTCCCCAATCAACAACAAAATCCATGGTTGGAAATTGAACAAACAGAATGCAACGAAATTTCAATAAAAAAACATAACTGCTTCAAGAACCCGGTAATCTCAACAACTCTGATAGCTTGGTGGAAAGTCAAACAAACATACCCCAATATGGCAGAATTCTAAATCCAAAAGAAATCTTTCATTTTCAATTCTTGGATACTACAAGGAATAACTCACCTGGAACACATATTTGAAAATAACTCACTGATACCATTCACAGCACTAAACCAAAAGTATAATATTGGTAGTGAGAATTTTCTACAATACCTTAAACTTAAAAACTCACTGAATCAAAAATCAATTTATCAGAAAACAGCCTCCAACCACCACCGCTAACGGAACAACTCATGGACATTGCCAAATCAAAGAACCCCAAGTCAACACTCTCTACCAACTGCAGAATGGGAAAAAGACCTATCCATAACTACTGATATCAATTTCTGGAGACAAATCTGCAACAATATCTTCACTATGACTAACAACCCTAAAACTCAACTCATCCAATACAAGAGTATTCACCGAGCACATATCACCCAACACAAAATGTACAGAATGGGTTTTATTGACACGGACACATGTTCACACTGCAGTCTCAACACCCCAGGCCACCTGGTTCTGCCCACCAATCCAACTATTCTGGAAAGGCATCATACGCAAACTATCCACCGTTCTGGGTCACAGCATTTCACTCTCCGCATCCCTATGCCTGCTTGGAGACTTGTCATCAATTGAACCGCCACCTAAACATCAACAACCCATTTTGATCGCCTTAACTATTGCCAAAAAAACAATACTCCTCAACTGGAAAAGCAGAGATAAAGTCAATATATCTCAATGGTTAAACTTGTTGACAGAACACATCTCAATGGAAAAAATAACAGCACTCTCTAAAAATCTAATAAAATCATTAAATGAAATCTGGATACCATACAGTGCTTCCCTACATCTCTGGCAGTGAGATAATTTCAGTAATTCCACTAACTCCACAATTTCACACCCAAATACAAGAACTTCCTCAAATGTTTCTGAATGCACTCAACCATACCAGAAAAAATAACAATAATAATAATAAATATAGCCGCGAGCGGCAATCAACGGGGTCCAAGCAGCATTGCGCAAATGTTCCCACAAATGCAGTCTCATGTGTTTGTCAGGCTGTAATGAATGACACAAAACACCTGACTGATGAATGTTGGAATGTAAAGATTTTGAATCTGTTTGATTGAGGCAAATTTTTTGGTCAAGAAGAGACATGTAATAACATATAAAGGTTATGACAGTAGTTCAAAGTGAATGAGAAATAGCCTTGTTGAAATACTCAAAGGTTTGATTAATTACTGTAGCGCCCCCTATTGACCGATTCTGACCAAATGTTAGACCCTAGTACAGGCTTACTAGTAGTACATGTCTACCAAGTTTCAAGTTGATTGGCCAGCAGTAAGTCTGTGTAATGAGTGCTAAAATCTGATTGGCTGATGGCGGCCATATTCTTTGAACTTTCATCAATGGCTTGTCTGTATCTTTGACCCCCACCATGCCACTGAAATTGCAAGTTATTTGGTCATGTGGTTCATGACTTATGGCCATTTTACATTTTACCCTGCAATAGCGCCACCTATGGACCAAACCAAACGATATTGTACACACAGCCTTTGAGTTATATAATGAAAACACTATTAAAGTTTTGTGCTGATCAGACATTGCGTTCAAAAGTTATTAGCATTTTTGTGATTAGCCACGCCCACATTGGTGTTTATTGGCTTGCTGCGGCCAGAGTTTTTGATGTAGAAACTTCGTTTATATAACTTTTTAAGATATTCGTTAGTAGATGGATCCTGCCAAGTTTCATGCAATTTCGTCAAACCGTCTAGGAGGAGATAGATTTTGAAGGTTTTTCACAAAATGTAAATTAGAAAAAAATACAATATGGCGGACTTTAATGGTCCTTATGGGAAATTTGTTTGGGAGGACCTAGGGAATCTTCTAAAAAAATAATTTTGAGGATAGGCCAAATGGATCAAAAGTTATAGCCCAAAAACTTAAATTTCTTCCTATAGCGCCACCATGTGGCGTATCTGGGTAAGTTTTATTATATGAGGTACTCTTGGGACTGGGTACGTATCTACCAAGTTTCAAGTTGATTGGCCCTCATTAAGTCTGTGTAATGAGTGCTAAAATTTGATTGGCTGATGGCGGCCATATTCTTTGAACTTTCTTCAATGGCTTGTCTGCATCTTTGAACACGACCGTGCGTACGAAAATGCAAGTTATTTGGTCATGTGGTTCATGAGTTATGGCCATTTCCACATTTTACTGCAATAGCGCCACCTATGGACCAAACCAAACGATATTGTACACACAGCCTTTGAGTTATATAATGAAAACACTAATAAAGTTTCGTGCTGATCAGACATTGCGTTCAAAAGTTATTAGCATTTTTGTGATTAGCCACGCCCACATTGGTTTTTATTGGCTTGCTGCAGCCAGAGTTTTTGATGTAGAAACTTCGTTTATATAACTTTTTAAGATATTCGTTAGTAGATGTTTCCTGCCAAGTTTCATGCAATTTTGTTAAACCGTCTAGGAGGAGATAGATTTTGAAGGTTTTTCACAAAATGTAAATTAGAAAAAAATCCAATATGGCGGACTTTAATGGTCCTTATGGGAAAGTTGTTTGGGAGGACCTAGGGAATCTTGTAAAACAAGAATTTTGAGTATTGGCCAAAGGGTTCAAAAGTTATAGCCCAAAAACCTGAAAACGTAAATTTATTCCTATAGCGCCACCATGTGGCGAATGTGGGTAAGTTTTATTATCTGAGGTACTCTTGGGACTGGGTACGTACCTACCGAATCTAGTTGCTCTAGTATGTACAGTTTTTGCTGGGCAAACACTTTTAGGGCAGAAAAATAATAATAATAATAATAATAATAAATATAGCCGCGAGCGGCAATCAACGGGGTCCAAGCAGCATTGCGCAAATTTTCCCACAAATGCAGTCTCGTGTGATTGTCAGGCTGTAATGAATGACAGAAAACACCTGACTGATGAATGTTGGAATGTAAAGATTCTGAATCTGTTTGATTGAGGCAAATTTTTTGGTCAAGAAGAGACATGTAATAACATATAAAGGTTATGACAGTAGTTCAAAGTGAATGAGAAATAGCCTTGTTGAAATACTCAAAGGTTTGATTAATTACTGTAGCGCCCCCTATTGACCGATTCTGACCAAATGTTAGACCCTAGTACAGGCTTACTAGTAGTACATGTCTACCAAGTTTCAAGTTGATTGGCCAGCAGTAAGTCTGTGTAATGAGTGCTAAAATCTGATTGGCTGATGGCGGCCATATTCTTTGAACTTTCATCAATGGCTTGTCTGTATCTTTGACCCCCACCATGCCACTGAAATTGCAAGTTATTTGGTCATGTGGTTCATGAGTTATGGCCATTTTACATTTTACCCTGCAATAGCGCCACCTATGGACCAAACCAAACGATATTGTACACACAGCCTTTGAGTTATATAATGAAAACACTATTAAAGTTTTGTGCTGATCAGACATTGCGTTCAAAAGTTATTAGCATTTTTGTGATTAGCCACGCCCACATTGGTTTTCATTGGCTTGCTGCGGCCAGAGTTTTTGATGTAGAAACTTCGTTTATATAACTTTTTAAGATATTCGTTAGTAGATGGATCCTGCCAAGTTTCATGCAATTTCGTCAAACCGTCTAGGAGGAGATAGATTTTGAAGGTTTTTCACTAAATGTAAATTAGAAAAAAATCCAATATGGCGGACTTTAATGGTCCTTATGGGAAATTTGTTTGGGAGGACCTAGGGAATCTTTTTAAAAAAGAATTTTGAGGATAGGCCAAATGGATCAAAAGTTATAGCCCAAAAACTTAAATTTATTCCTATAGCGCCACCATGTGGCGAATCTGGGTAAGTTTTATTATCTGAGGTACTCTTGGGACTGGGTACGTATCTACCAAGTTTCAAGTTGATTGGACCTCATTAAGTCTGTGTAATGTGTTCTAAACTTTGATTGGCTGATGGCGGCCATATTCTTTGAACTTTCTTCAATGGCTTGTCTGTATCTTTGAACAGGACCGTGCGTACGAAAATGCAAGTTATTTGGTCATGTGGTTCATGAGTTATGGCCATTTTCACATTTAACCTTGCAACAGCGCCACCTATTGACAAAACCAAACGATATTGTACATGCAGCCTTTGAGTTACATACTGAAAACAACACTAAAGTCTTGTGCTGATCAGACATTGCGTTCAAAAGTTATTAGCATTTTTGTGATAAGCCACGCCCACATTCGTTTTTATTGGCTTGCTGCGGCCAGAGTTTTTGATGTACAAACTTGGTTTATATAACTTTTTAAGATATTCGTTAGTAGATGGATCTTGCCAAGTTTCATGCAATTTCGTCAAACCGTCTAGGAGGAGATAGATTTTGAAGGTTTTTCACAAAATGTAAATTAGAAAAAAATCCAATATGGCGGACTTTAATGGTCCTTATGGGAAAGTTGTTTGGGAGGACCTAGGGAATCTTGTAAAAAAATAATTTTGAGGATAGGCCAAATGGATCAAAAGTTATAGCCCAAAAACTAAAATGTATTCCTATAGCGCCACCATGTGGCGAATCTGGGTAAGTTTTATTATCGGAGGTACTCTTAGGACTGGGTACGTATCTACCAAGTTTCAAGTTGATTGGACCTCATTAAGTCTGTGTAATGAGTGCTAAAATTTGATTGGCTGATGGCGGCCATATTCTTTGAACTTTCTTCAATGGCTTGTCTGCATCTTTGAACACGACCGTGCGTACGAAAATGCAAGTTATTTGGTCATGTGGTTCATGAGTTATGGCCATTTTCACATTTTCCTGCAATAGCGCCACCTATGGACCAAACCAAACGATATTGTACACACAGCCTTTGAGTTATATAATGAAAACACTAATAAAGTTTTGTGCAGATCAGACATTGCGTCCAAAAGTTATTAGCATTTTTGTGATTAGCCACGCCCACATTGGTTTTTATTGGCTTGCTGCGGCCAGAGTTTTTGATGTAGAAACTTCGTTTATATAACTTTTTAAGATATTCGTTAGTAGATCGATCATGCCAAGTTTCATGCAATTTCGTCAAACCTTCTAGGAGGAGATAGATTTTGAATGTTTTTCACAAAATGTAAATTAGAAAAAAATCCAATATGGCGGACTTTAATGGTCCTTATGGGAAAGTTGTTTGGGAGGACCTAGGGAATCTTGTAAAACAAGAATTTTGAGTATTGGCCAAAGGGTTCAAAAGTTATAGCCCAAAAACCTGAAAACGTAAATTTATTCCTATAGCGCCACCATGTGGCGAATCTGGGTAAGTTTTATTATGTGAGGTACTCTTGGGACTGGGTACGTACCTACCGAATCTAGTTGCTCTAGTATGTACAGTTTTTGCTGGGCAAACACTTTTAGGGCAGAAAAATAATAATAATAATAATAATAATAATAAATATAGCCGCGAGCGGCAATTAACGGGGTCCAAGCAGCATTGCGCAAATTTTCCCACAAGTGCAGTCTCATGTGTTTGTCAGGCTGAAATGAATGACACAAAACACCTGACTGATGAATGTTGGAATGTAAAGATTCTGAATCTGTTTGATTGAGGCAAATTTTTTTGTCAAGAAGAGACATGTA
The DNA here is from genome assembly GCA_029718625.1 of Synaphobranchus kaupii. Classification (NCBI taxonomy): domain Eukaryota; kingdom Metazoa; phylum Chordata; class Actinopteri; order Anguilliformes; family Synaphobranchidae; genus Synaphobranchus; species Synaphobranchus kaupii. The sequence goes on from CM056377.1 coordinate 56,022,783, forward strand.
ATAACATATAAAGGTTATGACAGTAGTTCAAAGTGAATGAGAAATAGCCTTGTTGAAATACTCAAAGGTTTGATTAATTACTGTAGCGCCCCCTATTGACCGATTCTGACCAAATGTTAGACCCTAGTACAGGCTTACCAGTAGTACATGTCTACCAAGTTTCAAGTTGATTGGCCAGCAGTAAGTCTGTGTAATGAGTGCTAAAATCTGATTGGCTGATGGCGGCGATATTCTTTAAACTTTCATCAATGGCTTGTCTGTATTTTTGACCCCCACCATGCCACTGAAATTGCAAGTTATTTGGTCATGTGGTTCATGAGTTATGGCCATTTTCACATTTTACCCTGCAATAGCGCCACCTATGGACCAAACCAAACGATGTTGTACACACAGCCTTTGAGTTATATAATGAAAACACTATTAAAGTTTAGTGCTGATCAGAGATTGCGTTCAAAAGTTATTAGCATTTCTGTGATTAGCCACGCCCACATTGGTTTTTATTGGCTTGCTGCGGCCAGAGTTTTTGATCTACAAACTTGGTTTATATAACTTTTTAAGATATTCGTTAGTAGATGGATCATGCCAAGTTTCATGCAATTTCGTCAAACCGTCTAGGAGGAGATAGATTTTGAAGGTTTTTCACAAAATGTAAATTAGAAAAAAATCCAATATGGCGGACTTTAATGGTCCTTATGGGAAATTTGTTTGGGAGGACCTAGGGAATCTTGTAAAAAAAGAATTTTGAGGATAGGCCAAATGGATCAAAAGTTATAGCCCAAAAACTAAAATGTATTCCTATAGCGCCACCATGTGGCGAATCTGGGTAAGTTTTATTATCTGAGGTACTCTTGGGACTGGGTACGTACCTACCGAATCTAGTTGCTCTAGTATGTACAGTTTTTGCTGGGCAAACACTTTTAGGGCAGAAAAATAATAATAATAATAATAATAATAATAATCGGAACAATTTCAATAGGGTTCCACAGCACTTCGTGCTTGGACCCCTAAATATAGCCGCGAGCGGCAATCAACGGGGTCCAAGCAGCATTGCGCAGATTTTCCCACAAATGCAGTCTCGTGTGATTGTCAGGCAGTAATGAATGACAGAAAACACCTGACTGATGAATGTTGGAATGTAAAGATTCTGAATCTGTTTGATTGAGGCAAATTTTTTGGTCAAGAAGAGACATGTAATAACATATAAAGGTTATGACAGTAGTTCAAAGTGAATGAGAAATAGCCTTGTTGAAATACTCAAAGGTTTGATTAATTATTGTAGCGCCCCCTATTGACAGATTCTGACCAAATGTTAGACCCTAGTACAGGCTTACTAGTAGTATATGTCTACCAAGTTTCAAGTTGATTGGCCAGCAGTAAGTCTGTGTAATGAGTGCTAAAATCTGATTGGCTGATGGCGGCCATATTCTTTGAACTTTCATCAATGGCTTGTCTGTATCTTTGACCCCCACCATGCCACTGAAATTGCAAGTTATTTGGTCATGTGGTTCATGAGTTATGGCCATTTTACATTTTACCCTGCAATAGCGCCACCTATGGACCAAACCAAACGATATTGTACACACAGCCTTTGAGTTATATAATGAAAACACTATTAAAGTTTTGTGCTGATCAGACATTGCGTTCAAAAGTTATTAGCATTTTTGTGATTAGCCACGCCCACATTGGTTTTTATTGGCTTGCTGCGGCCAGAGTTTTTGATGTAGAAACTTCATTTATATAACTTTTTAAGATATTCGTTAGTAGATGGATCCTGCCGAGTTTCATGCAATTTCGTCAAACCGTCTAGGAGGAGATAGATTTTGAAGGTTTTTCACAAAATGTAAATTAGAAAAAAATCCAATATGGCGGACTTTAATGGTCCTTATGGGAAATTTGTTTGGGAGGACCTAGGGAATCTTGTAAAAAAAGAATTTTGAGGATAGGCCAAATGAATCAAAAGTTATAGCCCAAAAACTTAAATTTATTCCTATAGCGCCACCATGTGGCGAATCTGGGTAAGTTTTATTATATGAGGTACTCTTTGGACTGGGTACGTATCTACCAAGTTTGAAGTTGATTGGCCCTCATTAAGTCTGTGTAATGAGTGCTAAAATTTGATTGGCTGATGGCGGCCATATTCTTTGAACTTTCATCTTTGATTCTTTGAGCTTGTCTCTATCTTTGACCACGACCGTGCATACGAAATTGCAAGTTATTTGGTCATGTGGTTCATGAGTTACTGCCATTTTCACATTTTACCCTACAATAGCGCCACCTATGGACCAAACCAAACGATATTGTACAAACAGCCTTTGAGTTATATAATGAAAAGATTACTAAAGTTTTGTGCTGATCAGTCATTGTGTTCAAAAGTTACTAGCATTTTTGTGATTAGCCACGCCCACATTGGTGTTTATTGGCTTGCTGCGGCCAGAGTTTCTGATGTACAAACTTGGTTTATATAACTTTTTAAGATATTCGTTAGTAGATGGATCCTGCCAAGTTTCATGCAATTTCGTCAAACCGTCTAGGAGGAGATAGATTTTGAAGGTTTATCACAAAATGTAAATTAGAAAAAAATCCAATATGGCGGACTTTAATGGTCCTTATGGGAAATTTGTTTGGGAGTACCTAGGGAATCTTCTCAAAAAAGAATTTTGAGGATAAGCCAAATGGATCAAAAGTTATAGCCCAAAAACTAAAATGTATTCCTATAGCGCCACCATGTGGCGAATCTGGGTAAGTTTTATTAACTGAGGTACTCTTTGGACTGGGTACGTACCTACCGAATCTGGTTGCTCTAGTATGTACAGTTTTTGCTGGGCAAACACTTTTAGGGCAGAAAAATAATAATAATAATAATAAATATAGCCGCGAGCGGCAATCAACGGGGTCCAAGCAGCATTGCGCAGATTTTCCCACAAATGCAGTCTCGTGTGATTGTCAGGCTGTAATGAATGACAGAAAACACCTGACTGATGAATGTTGGAATGTAAAGATTCTGAATCTGTTTGATTGAGGCAAATTTTTTGGTCAAGAAGAGACATGTAATAACATATAAAGGTTATGACAGTAGTTCAAAGTGAATGAGAAATAGCCTTGTTGAAATACTCAAAGGTTTGATTAATTACTGTAGCGCCCCCTATTGACCGATTCTGACCAAATGTTAGACCCTAGTACAGGCTTACTAGTAGTACATGTCTACCAAGTTTCAAGTTGATTGGCCAGCAGTAAGTCTGTGTAATGAGTGCTAAAATCTGATTGGCTGGTGGTGGCCATATTCTTTGAACTTTCATCAATGGCTTGTCTGTATCTTTGACCCCCACCATGCCACTGAAATTGCAAGTTATTTGGTCATGTGGTTCATGAGTTATGGCCATTTTACATTTTACCCTGCAATAGCGCCACCTATGGACCAAACCAAACGATATTGTACACACAGCCTTTGAGTTATATAATGAAAACACTATTAAAGTTTTGTGCTGATCAGACATTGCGTTCAAAAGTTATTAGCATTTTTGTGATTAGCCACGCCCACATTGGTATTTATTGGCTTGCTGCGGCCAGAGTTTTTGATGTAGAAACTTCGTTTATATAACTTTTTAATATATTCGTTAGTAGATGGATCCTGCCAAGTTTCATGCAATTTCATCAAACCGTCTAGGAGGAGATAGATTTTGAAGGTTTTTCACAAAATGTAAATTAGAAAAAAATCCAATATGGCGGACTTTAATGGTCCTTATGGGAAATTTGTTTGGGAGGACCTAGGTAATCTTGTAAAAAAAGAATTTTGAGGATAGGCCAAATGGATCAAATGTTATAGCCCAAAAACTTAAATTTATTCCTATAGCGCCACCATGTGGCGAATCTGGGTAAGTTTTATTATATGAGGTAATCTTGGGACTGGGTACGTATCTAGCAAGTTTCAAGTTGATTGGCCCTCATTAAGTCTGTGTAATGAGTGCTAAAATTTGATTGGCTGATGGCGGCCATATTCTTTGAACTTTCATCTTTGATTCTTTGAGCTTGTCTCTATCTTTGATCACGACCGTGCATACGAAATTGCAAGTTATTTGGTCATGTGGTTCATGAGTTATTGCCATTTTCACATTTTACCCTGCAATAGCGCCACCTATGTACCAAACCAAACGATGTTGTACACACAGCCTTTGAGTTATATATTGAAAACACTATTAAAGTTTAGTGCTGATCAGACATTGCGTTCAAAAGTTATTAGCATTTCTGTGATTAGCCACGCCCACATTGGTATTTATTGGCTTGCTGCGGCCAGAGTTTTTGACGTACAAACTTGGTTTATATAACTTTTTAAGATATTCGTTAGTAGATGGATCTTGCCAAGTTTCATGCAATTTTGTCAAACCGTCTAGGAGGAGATAGATTTTGAAGGTTTTTCACAAAATGTAAATTAGAAAAAAATCCAATATGGCGGACTTTAATGGTCCTTATGGGAAAGTTGTTTGGGAGGACCTAGGGAATCTTGTAAAACAATAATTTTGAGGATAGGCCAAATGGATCAAAAGTTATAGCCCAAAAACTAAAATGTATTCCTATAGCGCCACCATGTGGCGAATCTGGGTAAGTTTTATTATCTGAGGTACTCTTGGGACTGGGTACGTACCTACCGAATCTGGTTGCTCTAGTCTGTACAGTTTTTGCTGGGCAAACACTTTTAGGGCAGAAAAATAATAATAATAATAATAATAATAATAATCGGAACAATTTCAATAGGGTTCCACAGCACTTCGTGCTTGGACCCCTAAATATAGCCGCGAGCGGCAATCAACGGGGTCCAAGCAGCATTGCGCAGATTTTCCCACAAATGCAGTCTCGTGTGATTGTCAGGCTGTAATGAATGACAGAAAACACCTGACTGACGAATGTTGGAATGTAAAGATTCTGAATCTGTTTGATTGAGGCAAATTTTTTGGTCAAGAAGAGACATGTAATAACATATAAAGGTTATGACAGTAGTTCAAAGTGAATGAGAAATAGCCTTGTTGAAATACTCAAAGGTTTGATTAATTACTGTAGCGCCCCCTATTGACCGATTCTGACCAAATGTTACACCCTAGTACAGGCTTACTAGTAGTACATGTCTACCAAGTTTCAAGTTGATTGGCCAGCAGTAAGTCTGTGTAATGAGTGCTAAAATCTGATTGGCTGATGGCGGCCATATTCTTTGAATTTTCATCAATGGCTTGTCTGTATCTTTGACCCCCACCATGCCACTGAAATTGCAAGTTATTTGGTCATGTGGTTCATGAGTTATGGCCATTTTACATTTTACCCTGCAATAGCGCCACCTATGGACCAAACCAAACGATATTGTACACACAGCCTTTGAGTTATATAATGAAAACACTATTAAAGTTTTGTGCTGATCAGACATTGCGTTCAAAAGTTATTAGCATTTTTGTGATTAGCCACGCCCACATTGGTTTTATTGGCTTGCTGCGGCCAGAGTTTTTGATGTAGAAACTTCGTTTATATAACTTTTTAAGATATTCGTTAGTAGATGGATCCTGCCAAGTTTCATGCAATTTCGTCAAACCGTCTAGGAGGAGATAGATTTTGAAGGTTTTTCACAAAATGTAAATTAGAAAAAAATCCAATATGGCGGACATTAATGGTCCTTATGGGAAATTTGTTTGGGAGGACCTAGGGAATCTTGTAAAAAAAGAATTTTGAGGATAGGCCAAATGGATCAAAAGTTATAGCCCAAAAACTTAAATTTATTCCTATAGCGCCACCATGTGGCGAATCTGGGTAAGTTTTATTATATGAGGTACTCTTGGGACTGGGTACGTATCTACCAAGTTTCAAGTTGATTGGCCCTCATTAAGTCTGTGTAATGAGTGCTAAAATTTGATTGGCTGATGGCGGCCATATTCTTTGAACTTTCATCTTTGATTCTTTGGCTTGTCTCTATCTTTGACCACGACCGTGCATACGAAATTGCAAGTTATTTGGTCATGTGGTTCATGAGTTATGGCCATTTTCACATTTTACCCTGCAATAGCGCCATCTATGGACCAAACCAAACGATATTGTACATACAGCCTTTGAGTTATATAATGAAAAGACTAATAAAGTTTTGTGCTGATCAGACATTGCGTTCAAAAGTTATTAGCATTTTTGTGATTAGCCACGCCCACATTGGTTTTAATTGGCTTGCTGCGGCCAGAGTTTTTGATGTACAAACTTGGTTTATATAACTTTTTAAGATATTCGTTAGTAGATGGATCATGCCAAGTTTCATGCAATTTCGTCAAACCGTCTAGGAGGAGATAGATTTTGAAGGTTTATCACAAAATGTAAATTAGAAAAAAATCCAATATGGCGGACTTTAATGGTCCTTATGGGAAATTTGTTTGGGAGTACCTAGGAATCTTCTCAAAAAAGAATTTTGAGGATAGGCCAAATGGATCAAAAGTTATAGCCCAAAAACTAAAATGTATTCCTATAGCGCCACCATGTGGCGAATCTGGGTAAGTTTTATTATCTGAGGTACTCTTGGGACTGGGTACGTACCTACCGAATCTGGTTGCTCTAGTATGTACAGTTTTTGCTGGGCAAACACTTTTAGGGCAGAAAAATAATAATAATAATAATAATAATAATCGGAACAATTTCAATAGGGTTCCACAGCACTTCGTGCTTGGACCCCTAATAATAATAATCGGAACAATTTCAATAGGGTTCCACAGCACTTCGTGCTTGGACCCCTAAATATAGCCGCGAGCGGCAATCAACGGGGTCCAAGCAGCATTGCGCAGATTTTCCCACAAATGCAGTCTCGTGTGATTGTCAGGCTGTAATGAATGACAGAAAACACCTGACTGATGAATGTTGGAATGTGAAGATTCTGAATCTGTTTGTGAGGCAAATTTTTTGGTCAAGAAGAGACATGTAATAACATATAAAGGTTATGACAGTAGTTCAAAGTGAATGAGAAATAGCCTTGTTGAAATACTCAAAGGTTTGATTAATTACTGTAGCGCCCCCTATTGACCGATTCTGACCAAATGTTAGACCCTAGTACAGGCTTACTAGTAGTACATGTCTACCAAGTTTCAAGTTGATTGGCCAGCAGTAAGTCTGTGTAATGAGTGCTAAAATCTGATTGGCTGATGGCGGCCATATTCTTTGAACTTTCATCAATGGCTTGTCTGTATCTTTGACCCCCACCATGCCACTGAAATTGCAAGTTATTTGGTCATGTGGTTCATGAGTTATGGCCATTTACATTTTACCCTGCAATAGCGCCACCTATGGACCAAACCAAACGATATTGTACACACAGCCTTTTAGTTATATAATGAAAACACTATTAAAGTTTTGTGCTGATCAGACATTGCGTTCAAACGTTATTAGCATTTTTGTGATTAGCCACGCCCACATTGGTTTTTATTGGCTTGCTGCGGCCAGAGTTTTTGATGTAGAAACTTCGTTTATATAACTTTTTAAGATATTCGTTAGTAGATGGATCCTGCAAAGTTTCATGCAATTTCGTCAAACCGTCTAGGAGGAGATAGATTTTGAAGGTTTTTCACAAAATGTAAATTAGAAAAAAATCCAATATGGCGGACTTTAATGGTCCTTATGGGAAATTTGTTTGGGAGGACCTAGGGAATCTTGTAAAAAAAGAATTTTGAGGATAGGCCAAATGGATCAAAAGTTATAGCCCAAAAACTTAAATTTATTCCTATAGCGCCACCATGTGGCGAATCTGGGTAAGTTTTATTATCTGAGGTACTCTTGGGACTGGGTACGTATCTACCAAGTTTCAAGTTGATTGGCCCTCAATAAGTCTGTGTAATGAGTGCTAAAATTTGATTGGCTGATGGCGGCCATATTCTTTGAACTTTCTTCAATGGCTTGTCTCCATCTTTGAACACGACTGTGCATATGAAAATGCAAGTTATTTGGTCATGTGGTTCATGAGTTATGGCCATTTTCACATTTACCTGCAATAGCGCCACCTATGGACCAAACCAAACGATATTGTACACACAGCCTTTGAGTTATGTAATGAAAACACTAATAAAGTTTCGTGCTGATCAGACATTGCGTTCAAAAGTTATTAGCATTTTTGTGATTAGCCACGCCCACATTGGTTTTTATTGGCTTGCTGCGGCCAGAGTTTTTGATGTAGAAACTTGGTTTATATAACTTTTTAAGATATTCGTTAGTAGATGGTTCCTGCCAAGTTTCATGCAATTTTGTCAAACCGTCTAGGAGGAGATAGATTTTGAAGGTTTTTCACAAAATGTAAATTAGAAAAAATCCAATATGGCGGACTTTAATGGTCCTTATAGGAAAGTTGTTTGGGAGGACCTAGGGAATCTTGTAAAAAAAGAATTTTGAGGATAGGCCAAATGGATAAAAAGTTATAGCCCAAAAACTTAAATTTATTCCTATAGCGCCACCATGTGGCGAATCTGGGTAAGTTTTATTATCTGGGGTACTCTTGGGACTGGGTATGTATCTACCAAGTTTCAAGTTGATTGGACCTCATTAAGTCTGTGTAATGTGTGCTAAACTTTGATTGGCTGATGGCGGCCATATTCTTTGAACTTTCTTCAATGGCTTGTCTGTATCTTTGAACACGACCATGCGTACGAAAATGCAAGTTATTTGGTCATGTGGTTCATGAGTTATGGCCATTTTCACATTTTACCCTGCAATAGCGCCACCTATGGACCAAACCAAACGATGTTGTACACACAGCCTTTGAGTTATATAATGAAAACACTATTAAAGTTTAGTGCTGATCAGAGATTGCGTTCAAAAGTTAATCAGAGATTGCGTTCAAAAGTTATTAGCATTTCTGTGATTAGCCACGCCCACATTGGTTTTTATTGGCTTGCTGCGGCCAGAGTTTTTGATCTACAAACTTGGTTTATATAACTTTTTAAGATATTCGTTAGTAGATGGATCATGCCAAGTTTCATGCAATTTCGTCAAACCGTCTAGGAGGAGATAGATTTTGAAGGTTTTTCACAAAATGTAAAATTAGAAAAAAATCCAATATGGCGGACTTTAATGGTCCTTATGGGAAATTTGTTTGGGAGGACCTAGGGAATCTTGTAAAAAAAGAATTTTGAGGATAGGCCAAATGGATCAAAAGTTATAGCCCAAAAACTAAAATGGTATTCCTATAGCGCCACCATGTGGCGAATCTGGGTAAGTTTTATTATCTGAGGTACTCTTGGGACTGGGTACGTACCTACCGAATCTAGTTGCTCTAGTATGTACAGTTTTTGCTGGGCAAACACTTTTAGGGCAGAAAAATAATAATAATAAATATAGCCCGCGAGCGGCAATCAACGGGGTCCAAGCAGCATTGCGCAGATTTTCCCACAAAATGCAGTCTCGTGTGATTGTCAGGCTGTAATGAATGACAGAAAACACCCTGACTGATGAATGTTGGAATGTAAAGATTCTGAATCTGTTTGATTGAGGGCAAATTTTTTGGTCAAGAAGAGACATGTAATAACATATAAAGGTTATTACAGTAGTTCAAAGTGAATGAGAAATAGCCTTGTTGAAATACTCAAAGGTTTGATTAATTACTGTAGCGCCCCCTATTGACCGATTCTGACCAAATGTTAGGACCCTAGTACAGGCTTACTAGTAGTACAATGTCTACCAAGTTTCAAGTTGATTGGCCAGCAGTAAGTCTGTGTAATGAGTGCTAAAATCTGATTGGGCTGATGGCGGCCATATTCTTTGAACTTTCATCAATGGCTTGTCTGTATCTTTGACCCCCACCATGCCACTGAAATTGCAAGTTATTTGGTCATGTGGTTCATGAGTTATGGCCATTTTACATTTTACCCCTGCAATAGCGCCACCTATGGACCAAACCAAACGATATTGTACACACAGCCTTTGAGTTATATAATGAAAACCCTCTTAAAGTTTTGTGCTGATCAGACATTGCGTTCAAAAGTTATTAGCATTTTTGTGATTAGCCACGCCCACATTGGTTTTTATTGGCTTGCTGCGGCCAGAGTTTTTGATGTAGAAACTTCGTTTTATATAACTTTTTAAGATATTCGTTAGTAGATGGATCCTGCCAAGGTTTCATGCAATTTAGTCAAACCGTCTAGGAGGAGATAGATTTTGAAGGTTTTTCACAAAATGTAAATTAGAAAAAAATCCAATATGGCGGACTTTAATGGTCCTTATGGGAAATTTGTTTGGGAGGACCTAGGGAATCTTGTAAAAAAAGAATTTTGAGGATAAGGCCAAATGGAATCAAAAGTTATAGCCCAAAAACTTAAATTTATTCCTATACGCGCCACCATGTGGCGAATCTGGGTAAGTTTTTATTATATGAGGTACTCTTGGGACTGGGTACGTATCTACCAAGTTTCAAGTTGATTGGCCCTCATTAAGTCTGTGTAATGAGTGCTAAAATTTGATTGGCTGATGGCGGCCATATTCTTTGAACTTTCATCTTTGGTTCTTTGAGTTTGTCTCTATCTTTGACCACGACCGTGCATACGAAATTGCAAGTTATTTGGTCATGTGGTTCATGAGTTATTGCCATTTTCACATTTTACGCTACAATAGCGCCACCTATGGACCAAACCAAACGATGTTGTACACACAGCCTTTGAGTTATATAATGAAAACAATATTAAAGTTTAGTGCTGATCAGACATTGCGTTCAAAAGTTATTAGCATTTCTGTGATTAGCCACGCCCACATTGGTTTTTATTGGCTTGCTGCGGCCAGAGTTTTTGACGTACAAACTTGGTTTATATAACTTTTTAAGATATTCGTTAGTAGATGGATCTTGCCAAGTTTCATGCAATTTTGTCAAACCGTCTAGGAGGAGATAGATTTTTGAAGGTTTTTCACAAAATGTAAATTAGAAAAAAATCCAATATGGCGGACTTTAATGGTCCTTATGGGAAATTTGTTTGGGAGGGACCTAGGGAATCTTTGAAAAAAAGAATTTTGAGGATAGGCCAAATGGATCAAAAAGTTAGAGCTCCAAAAACTTAAATTTATTCCTATAGCGCCACCATGTGGCGAATCTAGGTAAGTTTTTATTATCTGAGGTACTCTTGGGGACTGGGTACGTACCTACTGAATCTGGTTGCTCTAGTATGTACAGTTTTTGCTGGGCAAACACTTTTAGGGCAGAAAAATTAATAATAATAATAATAATAATAATAATCGGAACAATTTCAATAGGGTTCCAGCACTTCAGTGCTTGGACCCCTAATAATAAATATAGCCGCGAGCGGCAATCAACGGGTCCAAGCAGCATTGCGCAGATTTTCCCACAAAAGCAGTCTCGTGTGATTGTCAGGCTGTAATGAATGACAGAAAACACCTGACTGATGAATGTTGGAATGTAAAGATTCTGAATCTGTTTGATTGAGGCAAATTTTTTGGTCAAGAAGAGACATGTAATAACATATAAAGGTTATGACAGTAGTTCAAAGTGAATGAGAAAATAGCCTTGTTGAAATACTCAAAGGTTTGATTAATTACTGTAGCGCCCCCTATTGACCGATTCTGACCAAATGTTAGACCCTAGTACAGGCTTACTAGTAGTACATGTCTACCAAGTTTCAAGTTGATTGGCCAGCAGTAAGTCTGTGTAATGAGTGCTAAAATCTGATTGGCTGGTGGTGGCCATATTCTTTGAACTTTCATCAATGGCTTGTCTGTATCTTTGACCCCCCACCATGCCACTGAAATTGCAAGTTATTTGGTCATGTGGTTCATGAGTTATGGCCATTTTACATTTTACCCTGCAATAGCGCCACCTATGGACCAAACCAAAACGATATTGTACACACAGCCTTTGAGTTATATAATGAAAACACTATTAAAGTTTTGTGCTGATCAGACATTGCGTTCAAAAGTTATTAGCATTTTTGTGATTAGCCACGCCCACATTTGGTATTTATTGGCTTGCTGCGGCCAGAGTTTTTGATGTAGAAACTTCGTTTATATAACTTTTTAATATATTCGTTAGTAGATGGATCCTGCCAAGTTTCATGCAATTTCATCAAACCGTCTAGGAGGAGATAGATTTTGAAGGTTTTTTCACAAAATGTAAATTAGAAAAAAATCCAATATGGCGGACTTTAATGGTCCTTATGGGAAATTTGTTTGGGAGGACCTAGGTAATCTTGTAAAAAAAGAATTTTGAGGATAGGCCAAATGGATCAAATGTTATAGCCCAAAAAACTTAAATTTATTCCTATAGCGCCACCATGTGGCGAATCTGGGTAAGTTTTATTATATGAGGTAATCTTGGGACTGGGTACGTATCTAGCAAGTTTCAAGTTGATTGGCCCTCATTAAGTCTGTGTAATGAGTGCTAAAATTTGATTGGCTGATGGCGGCCATATTCTTTGAAACTTTCATCTTTGATTCTTTGAGCTTGTCTCTATCTTTGATCACGACCGTGCATACGAAATTGCAAGTTATTTGGTCATGTGGTTCATGAGTTATTGCCATTTTCACATTTTACCCTGCAATAGCGCCACCTATGTACCAACCAAACGATGTTGTACACACAGCCTTTGAGTTATATATTGAAAACACTATTAAAGTTTAGTGCTGATCAGACATTGCGTTCAAAAGTTATTAGCATTTCTGTGATTAGCCACGCCCACATTGGTATTTATTGGCTTGCTGCGGCCAGAGTTTTTGACGTACAAACTTGGTTTATATAACTTTTAAGATATTCGTTAGTAGATGGATCTTGCCAAGTTTCATGCAATTTTGTCAAACCGTCTAGGAGGAGATAGATTTTGAAGGTTTTTCACAAAATGTAAATTAGAAAAAAATCCAATATGGCGGACTTTAATGGTCCTTATGGGAAAGTTGTTTGGGAGGACCTAGGGAATCTTGTAAAACAATAATTTGAGGATAGGCCAAATGGATCAAAAAGTTATAGCCCAAAAACTAAAATGTATTCCTATAGCGCCACCATGTGGCGAATCTGGGTAAGTTTTATTATCTGAGGTACTCTTGGGACTGGGTACGTACCTACCGAATCTGGTTGCTCTAGTCTGTACAGTTTTTGCTGGGCAAACACTTTTAGGGCAGAAAAAAAATAATAAATAATAATAATAATAATAATCGGAACAATTTCAATAGGGTTCCACAGCACTTCGTGCTTGGACCCCTAATAATAAATATAGCCGCGAGCGGCAATCAACGGGGTCCAAGCAGCATTGTGCAAATGTTCCCAGAAGTGCAGTCTCATGTGTTTGTCAGGCTGTAATGAATGACACAAAACACCTGACTTGATGAATGTTGGGAATGTAAAGATTCTGAATCTGTTTGATTGAGGCAGATTTTTTGGTCAAGAAGAGACATGTAATAAGATATAAAGGTTATGACAGTAGTTCAAAGTGAATGAGAAATAGCCTTGTTGAAATACTCAAAGGTTTGATTAATTACTGTAGCGCCCTCTATTGACCGATTCTCACCAAATGTTATTCTCGAGTACATGATAAGTAGTAGTACATGTCTACCAAGTTTCAAGTTGATTGGCCAGTAGTAAGTCTGTGTAATGAGTGCTAAAATATGATTGGCTGAGTGGCGGCCATATACTTTGAACTTTCATCAATGGCTTGTCTGTATATTTGACCCCCACCATGCTACTGAAATTGCAAGTTATTTGATCATGTGGTTCATGAGTTAATGGCCATTTTCACATTTTACCCTGCAATAGCGCCACCTATGGACCAAAACCAAACGATATTGTACACACAGCCTTTGAGTTATATAATGAAAACAATAATAAAGTTTTGTGCTGATCAGACATTGCGTTCAAAAGTTATTAGCATTTTTGTGGTTAGCCACGCCCACATTGGTGTTTATTGGCTTGCTGCGGCCAGAGTTTTTGATGTAGAAACTTCGTTTATATAACTTTTTAAGATATTCGTTCGTAGATGGATCATGCCAAGTTTCATGCAATTTTGTCAAACCGTCTAGGAGGAGATAGATTTTGAAGGTTTTTCACAAAATGTAAATTAGAAAAAAATCCAATATGGCGGACTTTAATGGTCCTTATGGGAAATTTGTTTGGGAGGACCTAGGGAATCTTCTAAAAAAAGAATTTTGAGGATAGGCCAAATGGATCAAAAGTTATAGCCCAAAAACTTAAATTTCTTCCTATAGCGCCACCATGTGGCGTATCTGGGGTAAGTTTTTATTATCTGAGGTACTCTTAGGACTGGGTACGTATCTACCAAGTTTCAAGTTGATTGGACCTCATTAAGTCTATGTAATGAGTGCTAAAATTTGATTGGCTGACGGCGGCCATATTCTTTGAACTTTCTTCAATGGCTTGTCTGCATCTTTGAACACGAGCCGTGCGTAGGAAAATGCAAGTTTATTTGGTCATGTGGTTCATGAGTTATGGCCATTTTCACATTTTACTGCAATAGCGCCACCTATGGACCAAACCAAACGATATTGTACACACAGCCTTTCAGTTATATAATGAAAACACTACTAACGTTTCGTGCTGATCAGACATTGCGTTCAAAAGTTATTAGCATTTTTGTGATTAGCCACGCCCACATTGGTTTTTATTGGCTTGCTGCGGCCAGAGTTTTTTGATGTAGAAACTTCTTTTATATAACTTTTTAAGATATTCGTTAGTAGATGGTTCCTGCCAAGTTTCAATGCAATTTTGTCAAAACCGTCTAGGAGGAGATAGATTTTGAAGGTTTTTCCACAAAATGGTAAATTAGAAAAAATCCAATATGGCGGACTTTAATGGTCCTTTTAGGAAAGTTGTTTGGGAGGACCTAGGGAATCTTGTAAAAAAAGAATTTTGAGGATAGGCCAATGGATAAAAAGTTATAGCCCAAAAACTTAAATTTATTCCTATAGCGCCACCATGTGGCGAATCTGGGTAAGTTTTATTATCTGGGGTACTCTTGGGACTGGGTATGTATCTACCAAGTTTCAAGTTGATTGGACCTCATTAAGTCTGTGTAATGTGTGCTAAACTTTGATTGGCTGATGGCGGCCATATTCTTTGAACTTTCTTCAATGGCTTGTCTGTATCTTTGAACACGACCATGCGTACGAAAATGCAAGTTATTTGGTCATGTGGTTCATGAGTTATGGCCATTTTCACATTTTACCCTGCAATAGCGCCACCTATGGACCAAACCAAACGATGTTGTACACACAGCCTTTGAGTTATATAATGAAAACACTATTAAAGTTTAGTGCTGATCAGAGATTGCGTTCAAAAGTTATTAGCATTTCTGTGATTAGCCACGCCCACATTGGTTTTTATTGGCTTGCTGCGGCCAGAGTTTTTGATCTACAAACTTGGTTTATATAACTTTTTAAGATATTCGTTAGTAGATGGATCATGCCAAGTTTCATGCAATTTCGTCAAACCGTCTAGGAGGAGATAGATTTTGAAGGTTTTTCACAAAATGTAAATTAGAAAAAAATCCAATATGGCGGACTTTAATGGTCCTTATGGGAAATTTGTTTGGGAGGACCTAGGGAATCTTGTAAAAAAATAATTTTGAGGATAGGCCAAATGGATCAAAAGTTATAGCCCAAAAACTAAAATGTATTCCTATAGCGCCACCATGTGGCGAATCTGGGTAAGTTTTATTATCTGAGGTACTCTTGGGACTGGGTACGTACCTACCGAATCTAGTTGCTCTAGTATGTACAGTTTTTGCTGGGCAAACACTTTTAGGGCAGAAAAATAATAATAATAATAATAAATATAGCCGCGAGCGGCAATCAACGGGGTCCAAGCAGCATTGCGCAGATTTTCCCAACAAATGCAGTCTCATGTGATTGTCAGGCTGTAATGAATGACACAAAACACCTGACTGATGAATGTTGGAATGTAAAGATTCTGAATCTGTTTGATTGAGGCAAATTTTTTGGTCAAGAAGAGACATGTAATAACATATAAAGATTATGACAGTAGTTCAAAGTGAATGAGAAATAGCCTTGTTCAAATACTCAAAGGTTTGATTAATTACTGTAGCGCCCCCTATTGACCGATTCTCACCAAATGTTATTCTCTAGTACATGATTAGTAGTAGTACATGTCTACCAAGTTTAAAGTTGATTGGCCAGCAGTAAGTCTGTGCAATGAGTGTTAAAATCTGATTGGCTGATGGCGGCCATATTCTTTGAACTTTCTTCAATGGCTTGTCTGTATCTTTGACCCCCACCATGCCACTGAAATTGCAAGTTATTTGGTCATGTGGTTCATGAGTTATGGCCATTTTCACATTTTACCCTGCAATAGCGCCACCTATGGACCAAACCAAACGATATTGTACACACAGCCTTTGAGTTATATAATGAAAACACTAATAAAGTTTTGTGCTGATCAGACATTGGGTTCAAAAGTTATTAGCATTTTTGTGATTAGCCACGCCCACATTGGTTTTTATTGGCTTGCTGCGGCCAGAGTTTGTGATGTACAAACTTGGTTTATATAACTTTTTAAGATATTCGTTAGTAGATGGTTCCTGCCAAGTTTCATACAATTTTTTCAAACCGTCTAGGAGGAGATAGATTTTGAAGGTTTTTCACAAAATGTAAATTAGAAAAAAATCCAATATGGCGGACTTTCATGGTCCTTATGGGAAATTTATTTGGGAGGACCTAGGGAATCTTGTAAAAAAAGAATTTTGAGGATAGGCCAAATGGATCAAAAGTTATAGCCCAAAAACTTAAATTTATTCCTATAGCGCCACCATGTGGCGAATCTGGGTAAGTTTTATTATATGAGGTACTCTTGGGACTGGGTACGTATCTACCAAGTTTCAATTTGATTGGACCTGATTAAGTCTGTGTAATGAGTTCTAAAATTTGATTGGCTGATGGCGGCCATATTCTTTGAACTTTCTTCAATGGCTTGTCTGCATCTTTGAACACGACCGTGCATACGAAAATGCAAGTTATTTGGTCATGTGGTTCATGAGTTATGGCCATTTTCACATTTTATCCTGCAATAGCGCCACCTATGGACCAAACCAAACGATATTGTACACACAGCCTTTGAGTTATATAATGAAACCACCAATAAAGTTTTGTGCTGATCAGACATTGCGTTCAAAAGTTATTAGCATTTTTGTGATTAGCCACGCCCACATTGGTATTTATTGGCTTGCTGCGGTCAGAGTTTTTGATGTAGAAACTTCGTTTATATAACTTTTTAAGATATTCGTTAGTAGATGGTTCCTGCCAAGTTTCATGCAATTTCGTCAAACCTTCTAGGAGGAGATAGATTTTGAAGGTTTTTCACAAAATGCAAATTAGAAAAAAATCCAATATGGCGGACTCTAATGGTCCTTATGGGAAAGTTGTTTGGGAGGACCTAGGGAATCTTGTAAAACAATAATTTTGAGGATAGGCCAAATGGATCAAAAGTTATAGCCCAAAAACTAAAATGTATTTCTATAGCGCCACCATGTGGCGAATCTGTGTAAGTTTTATTATCTGAGGTACTCTTGGGACTGGGTACGTACCTACCGAATCTAGTTGCTCTAGTATGTACAGTTTTTGCTGGGCAAACACTTTTAGGGCAGAAAAATAATAATAATAATAATCGGAACAATTTCAATAGGGTTCCACAGCACTTCGTGCTTGGACCCCTAAATATAGCCGCGAGCGGCAATCAACGGGGTCCAAGCAGCATTGCGCAGATTTTCCCACAAATGCAGTCTCATGTGATTGTCAGGCTGTAATGAATGACACAAAACACCTGACTGATGAATGTTGGAATGTAAAGATTCTGAATCTGTTTGATTGAGGCAAATTTTTTGGTCAAGAAGAGACATGTAATAACATATAAAGGTTATGACAGTAGTTCAAAGTGAATGAGAAATAGCCTTGTTGAAATACTCAAAGGTTTGATTAATTACTGTAGCGCCCCCTATTGACCGATTCTCACCAAATGTTATTCTCTAGTACATGATTAGTAGTAGTACATGTCTACCAAGTTTCAAGTTGATTGGCCAGCAGTAAGTCTGTGTAATGAGTGCTAAAATCTGATTGGCTGATGGCGGCCATATTCTTTGAACTTTCATCAATGGCTTGTCTGTATCTTTGACCCCCACCATGCCACTGAAATTGCAAGTTATTTGGTCATGTGGTTCATGAGTTATGGCCATTTTCACATTTTACCCTGCAATAGCGCCACCTATGGACCAAATCAAACGATATTGTACACACAGCCTTTGAGTTATATAATGAAAACAGTAGTAAAGTTTTGTGCTGATCAGATATTGCGTTCAAAAGTTATTAGCATTTTTGTGATTAGCCACGCCCGCATTGGTTTATTGGCTTGCTGCGGCCAGAGTTTTTGATGTAGAAACTTGGTTTATATAACTTTTTAAGATATTCGTTAGTAGATGGTTCCTGCCAAGTTTCATGCAATTTCGTCAAACCGTCTAGGAGGAGATAGATTTTGAAGGTTTTTCACAAAATGTAAATTAGAAAAAAATCCAATATGGCGGACTTTAATGGTCCTTATGGGAAATTTGTTTGGGAGGACCTAGGGAATCTTGTAAAAAAATAATTTTGAGGTTAGGCCAAATGGATCAAAAGTTATAGCCCAAAAACTTAAATTTATTCCTATAGCGCCACCATGTGGCGAATCTGGGTAAGTTTTATTATCTGAGGTAATCTTGGGACTGGGTATGTATCTACCAAGTTTCAAGTTGATTGGACCTCATTAAGTCTGTGTAATGTGTGCTAAACTTTGATTGGCTGATGGCGGCCATATTCTTTGAACTTTCTTCAATGGCTTGTCTGTATCTCTGAACACGACCGTGCCTACGAAAATGCAAGTTATTTGGTCATGTGGTTCATGAGTTATGGCCATTTTCACATTTTACCCTGCAATAGCGCCACCTATGTACCAAACCAAACGATGTTGTACAAGCAGCCTTTGAGTTATATAATGAAAACAGTATTAAAGTTTAGTGCTGATCAGAGATTGCGTTCAAAAGTTATTAGCATTTCTGTGATTAGCCACGCCCACATTGGTTTTTATTGGCTTGCTGCGGCCAGAGTTTTTGATGTACAAACTTGGTTTATATAACTTTTTAACATATTCGTTAGTAGATGGATCTTGCCAAGTTTCATGCAATTTCGTCAAACCGTCTAGGAGGAGATAGATTTTGAAGGTTTTTCACAAAATGTAAATTAGAAAAAAATCCAATATGGCGGACTTTAATGGTCCTTATGGGAAATTTGTTTGGGTGGACCTAGGGAATCTTGTAAAAAAATAATTTTGAGGATAGGCCAAATGGATCAAAAGTTATAGCCCAAAAACTAAAATGTATTCCTATAGCGCCACCATGTGGCGAATCTGGGTAAGTTTTATTATCTGAGGTACTCTTGGGACTGGGTACGTACCTACCGAATCTAGTTGCTCTAGTATGTACAGTTTTTGCTGGGCAAACACTTTTAGGGCAGAAAAATAATAATAATAATAATAATAATAATAATCGGAACAATTACAATAGGGTTCCATGGCACTTCGTGCATGGACCCCTAATAATAATAATCGGAACAATTTCAATAGGGTTCCACAGCACTTCGTGCTTGGACCCCTAATAATCGGAACAATTTCAATAGGGTTCCACAGCACTTCGTGCTTGGACCCCTAAATATAGCCGCGAGCGGCAATCAACGGGGTCCAAGCAGCATTGCGCAGATTTTCCCAACAAATGCAGTCTCATGTGATTGTCAGGCTGTAATGAATGACACAAAACACCTGACTGATGAATGTTGGAATGTAAAGATTCTGAATCTGTTTGATTGAGGCAAATTTTTTGGTCAAGAAGAGACATGTAATAACATATAAAGGCTATGACAGTAGTTCAAAGTGAATGAGAAATAGCCTTGTTCAAATACTCAAAGGTTTGATTAATTACTGTAGCGCCCCCTATTGACCGATTCTCACCAAATGTTATCCTCTAGTACATGATTAGTAGTAGTACATGTCTGCCAAGTTTCAAGTTGATTGGCCAGCAGTAAGTCTGTGTAATGAGTGCTAAAATCTGATTGGCTGATGGCGGCCATATTCTTTGAACTTTCATCAATGGCTTGTCTGTATCTTTGACCCCCACCATGCCACTGAAATTGCAAGTTATTTGGTCATGTGGTTCATGAGTTATGGCCATTTTACATTTTACCCTGCAATAGCGCCACCTATGGACCAAATCAAACGATATTGTACACACAGCCTTTGAGTTATATAATGAAAACACTATTAAAGTTATGTGCTGATCAGACATTGCGTTCAAAAGTTATTAGCATTTTTGTGATTAGCCACGCCCACATTGGTTTTATTGGCTTGCTGCGGCCAGAGTTTTTGATGTAGAAACTTCGTTTATATAACTTTTTAAGATATTCGTTAGTAGATGGATCGTGCCAAGTTTCATGCAATTTCGTCAAACCGTCTAGGAGGAGATAGATTTTGAAGGTTTTTCACAAAATGTAAATTAGAAAAAAATCCAATATGGCGGACTTTAATGGTCCTTATGGGAAATTTGTTTGGGAGGACCTAGGGAATCTTGTAAAAAAAGAATTTTGAGGATAGGCCAAATGGATCAAAAGTTATAGCCCAAAAACTTAAATTTATTCCTATAGCGCCACCATGTGGCGAATCTGGGTAAGTTTTATTATATGAGGTACTCTTGGGACTGGGTACGTATCTACCAAGTTTCAAGTTGATTGGACCTCAATAAGTCTGTGTAATGTGTTCTAAACTTTGATTGGCTGATGGCGGCCATATTCTTTGAATTTTCATTAATGGCTTGTCTGTATCTTTGACCACGACCGTGCATACGAAATTGCAAGTTATTTGGTCATGTGGTTTATGAGTTATGGCCATTTTCACATTTTACCCTGCAATAGCGCCACCTATGGACCAAACCAAACGATATTGTACGCACAGCCTTTGAGTTATATACTGAAACCACTATTAAAGTTTTGTGCTGATCAGACATTGTCTTCAAAAGTTATTAGCATTTTTGTGATTAGCCACGCCCACATTGGTGTTTATTGGCTTGCTGCGGCCAGAGTTTTTGATGTAGAAACTTCGTTTATATAACTTTTTAAGATATTCGTTAGTAGATGGATCATGCCAAGTTTCATGCAATTCCTTCAAACCGTCTAGGAGGAGATAGATTTTGAAGGTTTTTCACAAAATGTAAATTAGAAAAAAATCCAATATGGCGGACTTTAATGCTCCAAGAGGCAAATTTGTTTGGGAGGACCTAGGGAATCTTGAAAAAAAAGAATTTTGAAGATATTTCAAAGGGTTCAAAAGTTATAGCCCAAAATAGGTCAAAATTTTCACTTTCTTCCTATAGCGCCACCATCTGGCGAATCTGCGTAAGTTTTATTATCTGAGGTACTCTTGGGACTGGGTACGTACCTACCGAATCTAGTTGCTGTAGTATGTACAGTTTTTGCTGGGCAAACACTTTTAGGGCAGAAAAAGAATAATAATAATAATAATAATAATAATCGGAACAATTACAATAGGGTTCCAGCACTTCGTGCTTGGACCCCTAATAAAAAACGGAACAATTACAATAGGGTTCCATTGCACTTCGTGCATGGACCCCTAATAATAATAAATATAGCCGCGAGCGGCAATCAACGGGGTCCAAGCAGCATTGCGCAGATTTTCCCACAAATGCAGTCTCATGTGATTGTCAGGCTGTAATGAATGACACAAAACACCTGACTGATGAATGTTGGAATATAAAGATTCTGAATCTGTTTGATTGAGGCAAATTTTTTGGTCAAGAAGAGACATGTAATAACATATAAAGGTTATGACAGTAGTTCAAAGTGAATGAGAAATAGCCTTGTTGAAATACTCAAAGGTTTGATTAATTACTGTAGCGCCCCCCTATTGACCGATTCTCACCAAATGTTATTCTCTAGTACATGATTAGTAGTAGTACATGTCTACCAAGTTGCAAGTTGATTGGCCAGCAGTAAGTCTGTGTAATGAGTGCTAAAATCTGATTGGCTGATGGCGGCCATATTCTTTGAACTTTCATCAATGGCTTGTCTGTATCTTTGACCCCCACCATGCCACTGAAATTGCAAGTTATTTGGTCATGTGGTTCATGAGTTATGGCCATTTTACATTTTACCCTGCAATAGCGCCACCTATGGACCAAACCAAACGATATTGTACACACAGCCTTTGAGTTATATAATGAAAACAATATTAAAGTTTTGTGCTGATGAGACATTGCGTTCAAAAGTTATTAGCATTTTTGTGATTAGCCACGCCCACATTGGTTTTTATTGGCTTGCTGCGGCCAGAGTTTTTGATGTAGAAACTTCGTTTATATAACTTTTTAAGATATTCGTTAGTAGATGGATCCTGCCAAGTTTCATGCAATTTCGTCAAACCGTCTAGGAGGAGATAGATTTTGAAGGTTTTTCACAAAATGTAAATTAGAAAAAAATCCAATATGGCGGACTTTAATGGTCCTTATGGGAAATTTGTTTGGGAGGACCTAGGGAATCTTGTAAAAAAAGAATTTTGAGGATAGGCCAAATGGATCAAAAGTTATAGCCCAAAAACTTAAATTTATTCCTATAGCGCCACCATGTGGCGAATCTGGGTAAGTTTTATTATTTGAGGTACTCTTGGGACTGGGTACGTAGCTACCAAGTTTCAATTTGATTGGACCTGATTAAGTCTGTGTAATGAGTGCTAAAATTTGATTGGCTGATGGCGGCCATATTCTTTGAACTTTCATCTTTGATTCTTTGAGCTTGTCTCTATCTTTGACCACGACCGTGCATACGAAATTGCAAGTTATTTGGTCATGTGGTTCATGAGTTATTGCCATTTTCACATTTTACCCTGCAATAGCGCCACCTATGGACCAAACCAAACGATATTGTACACACAGCCTTTGCGTTATATACTGAAACCACCAATAAAGTTTCGTGCTGATCAGACATTGTGTTCAAAAGTTATTAGCATTTTTGTGATTAGCCACGCCCACATTGGTGTTTATTGGCTTGCTGCGGCCAGAGTTTTTGATGTAGAAACTTCGTTTATATAACTTTTTAAGATATTCGTTAGTAGATGGTTCCTGCCAAGTTTCATGCAATTTCGTCAAACCGTCTAGGAGGAGATAGATTTTGAAGGTTTTTCACAAAATGTACATTAGAAAAAAATCCAATATGGCGGACTTTAATGGTCCTTATGGGAAATTTGTTTGGGAGGACCTAGGGAATCTTGTAAAAAAAGAATTTTGAGGATAGGCCAAATGGATCAAAAGTTATAGCCCAAAAATTAAAATGTATTCCTATAGCGCCACCATGTGGCGAATCTGGGTAAGTTTTATTATCTGAGGTACTCTTGGGACTGGGTACGTACCTACCGAATCTAGTTGCTCTAGTATGTACAGTTTTTGCTGGGCAAACACTTTTAGGGCAGAAAAAGAATAATAATAATAATCGGAACAATTACAATAGGGTTCCAGCACTTCGTGCTTGGACCCCTAAATATAGCCGCGAGCGGCAATCAACGGGGTCCAAGCAGCATTGCGCAGATTTTCCCAACAAATGCAGTCTCGTGTGATTGTCAGGCTGTAATGAATGACACAAAACACCTGACTGATGAATGTTGGAATGTAAAGATTCTGAATCTGTTTGATTGAGGCAAATTTTTTGGTCAAGAAGAGACATGTAATAACATATAAAGGTTATGACAGTAGTTCAAAGTGAATGAGAAATAGCCTTGTTGAAATACTCAAAGGTTTGATTAATTACTGTAGCGCCCCCTATTGACCGATTCTCACCAAATGTTATTCTCTAGTACATGATTAGTAGTAGTACATGTCTACCAAGTTTCAAGTTGATTGGCCAGCAGTAAGTCTGTGTAATGAGTGCTAAAATATGATTGGCTGATGGCGGCCATATACTTTGAACTTTCATCAATGGCTTGTCTGTATATTTGACCCCCACCATGCTACTGAAATTGCAAGTTATTTGATCATGTGGTTCATGAGTTAATGGCCATTTTCACATTTTACCCTGCAATAGCGCCACCTATGGACCAAACCAAACAATATTGTACACACAGCCTTTGAGTTATATAATGAAAACACTATTAAAGTTTTGTGCTGATCAGACATTGCGTTCAAAAGTTATTAGCATTTTTGTGATTAGCCACGCCCACATTGGTTTTTATTGGCTTGCTGCGGCCAGAGTTTTTGATGTAGAAACTTCGTTTATATAACTTTTTAAGATATTCGTTAGTAGATGGTTCCTGCCAAGTTTCATGCAATTTTGTTAAACCGTCTAGGAGGAGATAGATTTTGAAGGTTTTTCACAAAATGTAAATTAGAAAAAAATCCAATATGGCGGACTTTAATGGTCCTTATGGGAAAGTTGTTTGGGAGCACCTAGGGAATCTTGTAAAACAAGAATTTTGAGTATTGGCCAAAGGGTTCAAAAGTTATAGCCCAAAAACTGAAAAACGTAAATGTATTCCTATAGCGCCACCATGTGGCGAATCTGGGTAAGTTTTATTATCTGAGGTACTCTTGGGACTGGGTACGTACCTACCGAATCTAGTTGCTCTAGTATGTACAGTTTTTGCTGGGCAAACACTTTTAGGGCAGAAAAAGAATAATAATAATAAATATAGCCGCGAGCGGCAATCAACGGGGTCCAAGCAGCATTGCGCAGATTTTCCCAACAAATGCAGTCTCATGTGATTGTCAGGCTGTAATGAATGACACAAAACACCTGACTGATGAATGTTGGAATGTAAAGATTCTGAATCTGTTTGATTGAGGCAAATTTTTTGGTCAAGAAGAGACATGTAATAACATATAAAGGCTATGACAGTAGTTCAAAGTGAATGAGAAATAGCCTTGTTCAAATACTCAAAGGTTTGATTAATTACTGTAGCGCCCCCTATTGACCGATTCTCACCAAATGTTATCCTCTAGTACATGATTAGTAGTAGTACATGTCTGCCAAGTTTCAAGTTGATTGGCCAGCAGTAAGTCTGTGTAATGAGTGCTAAAATCTGATTGGCTGATGGCGGCCATATTCTTTGAACTTTCATCAATGGCTTGTCTGTATCTTTGACCCCCACCATGCCACTGAAATTGCAAGTTATTTGGTCATGTGGTTCATGAGTTATGGCCATTTTACATTTTACCCTGCAATAGCGCCACCTATGGACCAAATCAAACGATATTGTACACACAGCCTTTGAGTTATATAATGAAAACACTATTAAAGTTATGTGCTGATCAGACATTGCGTTCAAAAGTTATTAGCATTTTTGTGATTAGCCACGCCCACATTGGTTTTATTGGCTTGCTGCGGCCAGAGTTTTTGATGTAGAAACTTCGTTTATATAACTTTTTAAGATATTCGTTAGTAGATGGATCGTGCCAAGTTTCATGCAATTTCGTCAAACCGTCTAGGAGGAGATAGATTTTGAAGGTTTTTCACAAAATGTAAATTAGAAAAAAATCCAATATGGCGGACTTTAATGGTCCTTATGGGAAATTTGTTTGGGAGGACCTAGGGAATCTTGTAAAAAAAGAATTTTGAGGATAGGCCAAATGGATCAAAAGTTATAGCCCAAAAACTAAAATGTATTCCTATAGCGCCACCATGTGGCGAATCTGGGTAACTTTTATTATATGAGGTACTCTTGGGACTGGGTACGTATCTACCAAGTTTCAAGTTGATTGGACCTCAATAAGTCTGTGTAATGTGTTCTAAACTTTGATTGGCTGATGGCGGCCATATTCTTTGAATTTTCATTAATGGCTTGTCTGTATCTTTGACCACGACCGTGCATACGAAATTGCAAGTTATTTGGTCATGTGGTTTATGAGTTATGGCCATTTTCACATTTTACCCTGCAATAGCGCCACCTATGGACCAAACCAAACGATATTGTACGCACAGCCTTTGAGTTATATACTGAAACCACTATTAAAGTTTTGTGCTGATCAGACATTGTCTTCAAAAGTTATTAGCATTTTTGTGATTAGCCACGCCCACATTGGTGTTTATTGGCTTGCTGCGGCCAGAGTTTTTGATGTAGAAACTTCGTTTATATAACTTTTTAAGATATTCGTTAGTAGATGGATCATGCCAAGTTTCATGCAATTCCTTCAAACCGTCTAGGAGGAGATAGATTTTGAAGGTTTTTCACAAAATGTTAATTAGAAAAAAATCCAATATGGCGGACTTTAATGCTCCAAGAGGCAAATTTGTTTGGGAGGACCTAGGGAATCTTGAAAAAAAAGAATTTTGAAGATATTCCAAAGGGTTCAAAAGTTATAGCCCAAAATAGGTCAAAATTTTCACTTTCTTCCTATAGCGCCACCATCTGGCGAATCTGCGTAAGTTTTATTATCTGAGGTACTCTTGGGACTGGGTACGTACCTACCGAATCTAGTTGCTGTAGTATGTACAGTTTTTGCTGGGCAAACACTTTTAGGGCAGAAAAAGAATAATAAATATAGCCGCGAGCGGCAATCAACGGGGTCCAAGCAGCATTGCGCAGATTTTCCCACAAATGCAGTCTCGTGTGATTGTCAGGCTCTAATGAAGGACACAAAACACCTGACTGATGAATGTTGGAATGTAAAGATTCTGAATCTGTTTGATTGAGGCAAATTTTTTGGTCAAGAAGAGACATGTAATAACATATAAAGGTTATGACAGTAGTTCAAAGTGAATGAGAAATAGCCTTGTTGAAATACTCAAAGGTTTGATTAATTACTGTAGCGCCCCCTATTGACCGATTCTCAGCAAATGTTACTCTCTAGTACATGATAAGTAGTAGTACGTCTACCAAGTTTCAAGTTGATTGGCTAGTAGTAAGTCTGTGTAATGAGTGCTAAAATATGATTGGCTGATGGCGGCCATATTCTTTGAACTTTCATCAATGGCTTGTCTGTATCTTTGACCTCACCATGCCACTGAAAT
Organism: Synaphobranchus kaupii; assembly: GCA_029718625.1. Taxonomy (NCBI): domain Eukaryota; kingdom Metazoa; phylum Chordata; class Actinopteri; order Anguilliformes; family Synaphobranchidae; genus Synaphobranchus; species Synaphobranchus kaupii. The sequence goes on from CM056377.1 coordinate 56,049,813, forward strand.
TGCAAGTTATTTGGTCATGTGGTTCATGAATTATGGCCATTTTCACATTTTACCCTGCAATAGCGCCACCTATGGACCAAACCAAACGATATTGTACACACAGCCTTTGAGTTATATACTGAAAACAGTAATAAAATTTTGTGCTGATCAGATATTGCGTTCAAAAGTTATTAGCATTTTTGTGATTAGCCACGCCCACATTGGTATTTATTGGCTTGCTGCGGCCAGAGTTTTTGATGTAGAAACTTGGTTTATATAACTTTTTAAGATATTCGTTAGTAGATGGTTCCTGCCAAGTTTCATGCAATTTCGTCAAACTTTCAAGGAGGAGATAGATTTTGAAGGTTTTTCACAAAATGTAAATTAGAAAAAAATCCAATATGGCGGACTTTAATAGTCCTTATGGGAAATTTGTTTGGGAGGACCTAGGGAATCTTGTAAAAAAAGAATTTTGAGGATAGGCCAAATGGATCAAAAGTTATAGCCCAAAAACTTAAATTTATTCCTATAGCGCCACCATGTGGCGAATCTGGCTAAGTTTTATTATCTGAGGTACTCTTGGGACTGGGTACATATCTACCAAGTTTCAAGTTGATTGGACCTCATTAAGTCTGTGTAATGAGTGCTAAAATTTGATTGGCTGATGGCGGCGATATTCTTTGAACTTTCTTCAATGGCTTGTCTTTATCTTTGAACACGACCATGCGTACGAAAATGCAAGTTATTTGGTCATGTGGTTCATGAGTTATGGCCATTTCACATTTTACCTGCAATAGCGCCACCTATGGACCAAAGCAAAAGATATTGTACACACAGCCTTTGAGTTATATAATGAAACCAATAATAAAGTTTCGTGCTGATCAGACATTGCGTTCAAAAGTTATTAGCATTTTTGTGATTAGCCACGCCCACATTGGTTTTTATTGGCTTGCTCCGGCCAGAGTTTTTGATGTAGAAACTTCGTTTATATAACTTTTTAAGATATTCGTTAGTAGATGGTTCCTGCCAAGTTTCATGCAATTTTGTTAAACCGTCTAGGAGGAGATAGATTTTGAAGGTTTTTCACAAAATGTAAATTAGAAAAAAATCCAATATGGCGGACTTTAATGGTCCTTATGGGAAAGTTGTTTGGGAGCACCTAGGGAATCTTGTAAAACAAGAATTTTGAGTATTGGCCAAAGGGTTCAAAAGTTATAGGCCAAAAACCTGAAAACGTAAATTTATTCCTATAGCGCCACCATGTGGCGAATCTGGGTAAGTTTTATTATCTGAGGTACTCTTGGGACTGGGTACGTACCTACCGAATCTAGTTGCTCTAGTATGTACAGTTTTTGCTGGGCAAACACTTTTAGGGCAGAAAAATAATAATAATAATAATAATAATAATAAATATAGCCGCGAGCGGCAATCAACGGGGTCCAAGCAGCATTGCGCAGATTTTCCCACAAATGCAGTCTCATGTGATTGTCAGGCTCTAATGAAGGACACAAAACACCTGACTGATGAATGTTGGAATGTAAAGATTCTGAATCTGTTTGATTGAGGCAAATTTTTTGGTCAAGAAGAGACATGTAATAACATATAAAGGTTATGACAGTAGTTCAAAGTGAATGAGAAATAGCCTTGTTGAAATACTCAAAGGTTTGATTAATTACTGTAGCGCCCCCTATTGACCGATTCTCAGCAAATGTTACTCTCTAGTACATGATAAGTAGTAGTACGTCTACCAAGTTTCAAGTTGATTGGCTAGTAGTAAGTCTGTGTAATGAGTGCTAAAATATGATTGGCTGATGGCGGCCATATTCTTTGAACTTTCATCAATGGCTTGTCTGTATCTTTGACCTCACCATGCCACTGAAATTGCAAGTTATTTGGTCATGTGGTTCATGAATTATGGCCATTTTCACATTTTACCCTGCAATAGCGCCACCTATGGACCAAACCAAACGATATTGTACACACAGCCTTTGAGTTATATACTGAAAACAGTAATAAAATTTTGTGCTGATCAGATATTGCGTTCAAAAGTTATTAGCATTTTTGTGATTAGCCACGCCCACATTGGTATTTATTGGCTTGCTGCGGCCAGAGTTTTTGATGTAGAAACTTGGTTTATATAACTTTTTAAGATATTCGTTAGTAGATGGTTCCTGCCAAGTTTCATGCAATTTCGTCAAACTTTCAAGGAGGAGATAGATTTTGAAGGTTTTTCACAAAATGTAAATTAGAAAAAAATCCAATATGGCGGACTTTAATAGTCCTTATGGGAAATTTGTTTGGGAGGACCTAGGGAATCTTGTAAAAAAAGAATTTTGAGGATAGGCCAAATGGATCAAAAGTTATAGCCCAAAAACTTAAATTTATTCCTATAGCGCCACCATGTGGCGAATCTGGCTAAGTTTTATTATCTGAGGTACTCTTGGGACTGGGTACATATCTACCAAGTTTCAAGTTGATTGGACCTCATTAAGTCTGTGTAATGAGTGCTAAAATTTGATTGGCTGATGGCGGCGATATTCTTTGAACTTTCTTCAATGGCTTGTCTTTATCTTTGAACACGACCATGCGTACGAAAATGCAAGTTATTTGGTCATGTGGTTCATGAGTTATGGCCATTTCACATTTTACCTGCAATAGCGCCACCTATGGACCAAAGCAAAAGATATTGTACACACAGCCTTTGAGTTATATAATGAAACCAATAATAAAGTTTCGTGCTGATCAGACATTGCGTTCAAAAGTTATTAGCATTTTTGTGATTAGCCACGCCCACATTGGTTTTTATTGGCTTGCTCCGGCCAGAGTTTTTGATGTAGAAACTTCGTTTATATAACTTTTTAAGATATTCGTTAGTAGATGGTTCCTGCCAAGTTTCATGCAATTTTGTTAAACCGTCTAGGAGGAGATAGATTTTGAAGGTTTTTCACAAAATGTAAATTAGAAAAAAATCCAATATGGCGGACTTTAATGGTCCTTATGGGAAAGTTGTTTGGGAGCACCTAGGGAATCTTGTAAAACAAGAATTTTGAGTATTGGCCAAAGGGTTCAAAAGTTATAGGCCAAAAACCTGAAAACGTAAATTTATTCCTATAGCGCCACCATGTGGCGAATGTGGGTAAGTTTTATTATCTGAGGTACTCTTGGGACTGGGTACGTACCTACCGAATCTAGTTGCTCTAGTATGTACAGTTTTTGCTGGGCAAACACTTTTAGGGCAGAAAAATAATAATAATAATAATAATAATAATAAATATAGCCGCGAGCGGCAATCAACGGGGTCCAAGCAGCATTGCGCAGATTTTCCCACAAATGCAGTCTCGTGTGATTGTCAGGCAGTAATGAATGACAGAAAACACCTGACTGATGAATGTTGGAATGTAAAGATTCTGAATCTGTTTGATTGAGGCAAATTTTTTGGTCAAGAAGAGACATGTAATAACATATAAAGGTTATGACAGTAGTTCAAAGTGAATGAGAAATAGCCTTGTTGAAATACTCAAAGGTTTGATTAATTATTGTAGCGCCCCCTATTGACAGATTCTGACCAAATGTTAGACCCTAGTACAGGCTTACTAGTAGTATATGTCTACCAAGTTTCAAGTTGATTGGCCAGCAGTAAGTCTGTGTAATGAGTGCTAAAATCTGATTGGCTGATGGCGGCCATATTCTTTGAACTTTCATCAATGGCTTGTCTGTATCTTTGACCCCCACCATGCCACTGAAATTGCAAGTTATTTGGTCATGTGGTTCATGAGTTATGGCCATTTTACATTTTACCCTGCAATAGCGCCACCTATGGACCAAACCAAACGATATTGTACACACAGCCTTTGAGTTATATAATGAAAACACTATTAAAGTTTTGTGCTGATCAGACATTGCGTTCAAAAGTTATTAGCATTTTTGTGATTAGCCACGCCCACATTGGTTTTTATTGGCTTGCTGCGGCCAGAGTTTTTGATGTAGAAACTTCATTTATATAACTTTTTAAGATATTCGTTAGTAGATGGATCCTGCCGAGTTTCATGCAATTTCGTCAAACCGTCTAGGAGGAGATAGATTTTGAAGGTTTTTCACAAAATGTAAATTAGAAAAAAATCCAATATGGCGGACTTTAATGGTCCTTATGGGAAATTTGTTTGGGAGGACCTAGGGAATCTTGTAAAAAAAGAATTTTGAGGATAGGCCAAATGAATCAAAAGTTATAGCCCAAAAACTTAAATTTATTCCTATAGCGCCACCATGTGGCGAATCTGGGTAAGTTTTATTATATGAGGTACTCTTTGGACTGGGTACGTATCTACCAAGTTTGAAGTTGATTGGCCCTCATTAAGTCTGTGTAATGAGTGCTAAAATTTGATTGGCTGATGGCGGCCATATTCTTTGAACTTTCATCTTTGATTCTTTGAGCTTGTCTCTATCTTTGACCACGACCGTGCATACGAAATTGCAAGTTATTTGGTCATGTGGTTCATGAGTTACTGCCATTTTCACATTTTACCCTACAATAGCGCCACCTATGGACCAAACCAAACGATATTGTACAGACAGCCTTTGAGTTATATAATGAAAAGATTACTAAAGTTTTGTGCTGATCAGTCATTGTGTTCAAAAGTTACTAGCATTTTTGTGATTAGCCACGCCCACATTGGTGTTTATTGGCTTGCTGCGGCCAGAGTTTCTGATGTACAAACTTGGTTTATATAACTTTTTAAGATATTCGTTAGTAGATGGATCCTGCCAAGTTTCATGCAATTTCGTCAAACCGTCTAGGAGGAGATAGATTTTGAAGGTTTATCACAAAATGTAAATTAGAAAAAAATCCAATATGGCGGACTTTAATGGTCCTTATGGGAAATTTGTTTGGGAGTACCTAGGGAATCTTCTCAAAAAAGAATTTTGAGGATAAGCCAAATGGATCAAAAGTTATAGCCCAAAAACTAAAATGTATTCCTATAGCGCCACCATGTGGCGAATCTGGGTAAGTTTTATTAACTGAGGTACTCTTTGGACTGGGTACGTACCTACCGAATCTGGTTGCTCTAGTATGTACAGTTTTTGCTGGGCAAACACTTTTAGGGCAGAAAAATAATAATAATAATAATAATAATAATAATCGGAACAATTTCAATAGGGTTCCACAGCACTTCGTGCTTGGACCCCTAATAATAATAATAATAATCGGAACAATTACAATAGGGTTCCAGCACTTCGTGCTTGGACCCCTAATAAATATAGCCGCGAGCGGCAATCAACGGGGTCCAAGCAGCATTGCGCAAATCTTCCCACAAATGCAGTCTCATGTGATTGTCAGGCTGTAATGAATGACACAAAACACCTGACTGACGAATGTTGGAATGTAAAGATTCTGAATCTCCAAGAATTTTCGTTCATAGAGGCTGCATACAATATTTGATTCAATGTGGTCAAACTGCTGAGGAGGACATAGATTTTAAAGGTCTTTCACATTATTCAAAATGGCGGAAATCCAATATGTTGGACATCATGTTTGATTGTGGCAAATGTTTTGCTCAAGTAGAGGCGTGTAATAACATATAAAGGTTATGACAGTAGTTCAAACAGAATGAGAAATAGCCTTGTTGAAATACTCAGGTTTGATTAATTACTGTAGCGCCCCCTATTGACCGATTCTGAGCAAATGTTAGACCCTAGTACAGGCTTACTAGTAGTACATGTCTACCAAGTTTCAAGTTGATTGGCCCGCAGTAAGTCTGTGTAATGAGTGCTAAAATCTTATTGGCTGATGGCGGCCATATTCTTTGAACTTTCATCAATGGCTTGTCTGTATCTTTGACCCCGACCGTGCCACTGAAATTGCAAGTTATTTGGTCATGTGGTTCATGAGTTATGGCCATTTTCACATTTTACCTTGCAACAGCGCCACCTATTGAAAAAACCAAACGATATTGTACACACAGCCTTGGAGTTATATAATAAAACCACCAATTAAATTTTGTGCTGATCAGACACTGCGTTCAAAAGTTATTAGCATTTTTGTGATTAGCCACGCCCACATTGGTTTTTATTGGCTTGCTGCGGCCAGAGTTTTTGATGTAGAAACTTCGTTTATATAACTTTTTAAGATATTCGTTAGTAGATGGTTCCTGCCAAGTTTCATGCAATTTCGTCAAACCGTCTAGGAGGAGATAGATTTTGAAGGTTTTTCACAAAATGTAAATTAGAAAAAAATCCAATATGGCGGACTTTAATGGTCCTTATGGGAAACTTGTTTGGGAGGACGTAGGGAATCTTGTAAAAAAAGAATTTTGAGGATAGGCCAAATGGATCAAAAGTTATAGCCCAAAAACTTAAATTTATTCCTATAGCGCCACCATGTGGCGAATCTGGGTAAGTTTTATTATCTGAGGTACTCTTGGGACTGGGTACGTACCTACCGAATCTAGTTGCTCTAGTATGTACAGTTTTTGCTGGGCAAACACTTTTAGGGCAGAAAAAGAATAATAATAATCGGAACAGTTACAATAGGGTTCCAGCACTTCGTGCTTGGACCCCTAATAATAATAATCGGAACAATTACAATAGGGTTCCACAGCACTACGTGCTTGGACCCCTAATAATAATAATAATAATAATCGGAACAATTACAATAGGGTTCCAGCACTTCGTGCTTGGACCCCTAATAATAATCGGAACAATTACAATAGGGTTCCAGCACTTCGTGCTTGGACCCCTAATAAAGATTGTCAGTAGCAGTTCTTAGTTTATATAATATAATAATAATAATAATGCATGGCATTTATATAGCGCCTTTCTAGATACTCAAAGCGCTTTACAATGATGAGGGGGAAACTCGCCTCTACCACCACCAATGTGTAGCACCCACCTGGGTGATGCAACGGCAGCCATTTTGCGCCAGTATGCTCACCACACATCAGCTGAGGTGGAGAGGGAGAGAATTTTTTTTTTTAGCCAATTAAACTGGGGGATGATTAGGTGACAGATTGAATGAGCCTGGGTTGGGAGTTTAGCCAGGACACCGGGGAAACCCCTACTCTTTACGATAAGTGTCATGGGATCTTTAATGACCACAGTGAGTCAGGACCTCGGTTTAACGTCTCATCCGAAAGACGGCATCTCCTACAGCACAGTGTCCCCATCACTGCACTGGGGCATTGGGGTTTATTTGACCAGAGGGAAGACTGCCCCCTACTGGCCCACCAACACCACTTCCAGCAGCAACTTAGTTTTCCCCAGAGGTCTCCCATCCAAGTACTAACCAAGCCCACAACCTGCTTAGCTTCAGCCATTCAGCAGGCGCAGATTGCATAGTGGTATGGCTGCTGACTTAATAACATCAGACAAATCCCTGTCTTATGTATGTGTTTGTCCTTTATTAAATCCTGTATGTTTGTTATTGTGGTTCCTGTTTGTCTTATGGATCCGATCATTAGACATTTGTATTTGTATTAATGAATTAATTAAATTCATTAATTTATTTATTTTCTATATATTATTATATTATATATTATTACTATAATTATTTGATTTTAATTTCTCTCTCCTTTTCTCACTATTTGGTGATGGAGGTGGGGTAGACTGCTATTGTATCAATTTTGTATCAAAAATTGTATCAAGTGCTGTGGGGGAGGGTGGAGGGGGTTCATCATGTGTTACTGAAGGGTGGGTAGGGTTAGGGGGGAGTTGCGGGTTAGATTTCAAGGGGTCACATATGTAGACATGAGTATTAATAAAACTAATAAAGTTGACCTCCAAAGTGGGTGGGCTTAAACAACAACAAAAAAACTCACCCAAGGCCCAAGGCCCCCCCCACCAGGCCCACTATGGGATATCACAGGGGACACACTTAAAGACACACTTTCTGTCTTTAAGTGTAGGCAAAAAACGTACCTCTTTAGTCAGTCCTATAGTTAAGGATGTCGGGGGGGGGGGGGACAGACTGCTTCGGACCTGTCCCTCCTTTGGTTTATCCTCCCGACTTCACGCAACCGGAGTCCCAGATACATCACCCGCCCCCTTTGAACGGATGATTGAACTGATTATTGAATTGACTATTACCATTCAGTCCACCTTTAGTCTAAACCGGGCCGGCCAGCGAAAGATGGGCACCCCCTCTCTAGCCAGGTTCCTTCCGAGATTTCTTCCCACTGGGGAGCTTTTTCTCGCCACTGTTCAGTGTTTTTTCTCCCCTACCGGCGAGTTTTTTACCTCATTTTGCTGGTTGGGGGCTAAGACCTGTTTTTTTTGCTCAATTTTCCTTCTGTTTCCCTGTGCAGCGTCTTTGTGACAGTTCTCTGTAAAAAGCGTTATACAAATAAAATTTAATTGAATTGAATTGAAAAAGCATACTCCCTGGATGCAAAAGGTCCACCTGCGTCCTCTCTAAGAGGGACTAAATGGACTGCACACTGTCTGGGTGCAGGCGCCATTCCCCTGCTCTTGGGCCATCCCTGGACAGCCGATTGGCTGCCACATTGGGTGTGCCCGGCACATGCACTACCCTCTGGGACATGCCCTAGGCCTGTGCAAACAGCAGGAGTTGACATGCTTTGCATGTAGGGTTGGGGACCGGACCCCACCCTGTCGGTTTATGTAGGAGACCACAGTGGAATTGTTTGTCCGGACGAGAACCTGTCTGTGTCGGACCACTGGGAGGAAATGGGTCAATGCCTGACGCACTGCCTCCATTTCTGGCAGGTTGATGTGCTTTCCTACCCATGAGGGGCTCCACAACCCTTGTAGGGCCCGACCCTCTCCGACGGCTCCCAACCAGTCTTGGAGGCGTCCGTGGTGGTCGTCACCCTCGAACACACTGGGTAAATAGGGATGAGTCCATTACGCCCAATGCTGTAATGGGCACATATGCAGCAACCCAAGTGGCACCATCTGGGCAGCTGAAGCTATCATGCCGAGCAACCTCTGATCAATGCTTACTGTCACTGCAGCAAAGTGGGACAGACTCTGCATCAAAAACATGCTGCCTCTCTGGGTCAGAGAGGCCCGTGTGGACACTGAGTCCAAAACCAGGCCCAGAAAGACCCTCTCTCTGGAGGGGGTGAGGTAGCCCCCTTTTTCCATTCAGGGTCAGGCCGAAGCTGACTAAATGGGCCAGGAACGACCTTGCGTCCCATCTGGCTTGCTCCTCTGAAGGAGCACAGATAGCCAGTCGTTCAGGTAATTCACAATGCGAATCCCTTGGTGACGGTGTGGGATCAGTGTGGCTGTGGGATCAGCGTATCCAGCGCCAAGCCAAGAGCCCAAATCAGTAACACTGAAGAGCTGCCCGAGGGCGCTGAAACCTCAGGTAGCGTATGTCTACTGACACAGAGGCTACTTCCGGCTTGTCCCTTTTCCCTCCCTTAGTAACAACAAGGGGAAAAACAAATTCAATGGCTCAACACAGCTAAATACAATCAGAAGATATCGGCTTAAACCCGATCTAGTTCTGCAAGGAAAACCGGCAGTAAACTGCCTACAACAACTCTACCGAGTAACGTTAGCCTAACAAACCGCGATCAATTTTGTTGGGGGAGGGAAAGCCCAGAAAAGCATACTCCGTTCGGGATAGGCAAGAAAAGTCGTGATTTCACAGATTCCAAAGAGGTTGGGTGGCGTACAAGTGCCATATTTATGGCGTGACGTGGTTCCGCCCGTAGTGGTGGTTAATTTGCGATACAGTCTCCTAGCAGCTCCTCCTCTCGGTGAGGATGACCCATACCGTGGTGTGTTAACCGATATGAAATAGAACCGAGTGTGCTCCCAAGTGCAGGATTTCATAAAATAAATAAATTAGTTCCCATGGAACATTTTGAAATTCAAGTCAGCATGTTTATTTTTTGCTCTCCACTGAGTCTCCCCTAATGAGGCAGAGAAAGACAGTGAGTCTTTGTACTGTCAGGCATATTCGAATGAATCACTGCTTTGGTTATTCAAAACACACAAATCAACCATTGAGAACAATGATATGAGAATGCAGTCCAAACGAGCATAAACGCATTTGAATAAATTGAACAGAATCACAAAAAGTGTGAATTATTTGTGCTTAAACATAACCTGAGACTCAGCATCTGATAAGTTTCCATATTTCCTTTTGTGTGGCAGAAAGGTGGGGACAATTCCGTGAATCCTGAGGCTGACGTGAACCCTCCTGTTCAGACGCTAGGAGACTGGATGGCACAAGGGGGCAGGGGAAAGCCCAAAATAGCCCCACAGCTGTGAGCAGCCATCATCACCTCAGAGACAGTCTGAGTGTGGGGCTGATGGGAACAGTCCTAACAGACCCCCACCAGCTAACAAGTGTCACATTCTGTCAGTCTCCTGTCTGCAGGGAGAAATTATATTACATGATAATAGGAATTATCCCATAATGGATCATTTTGATTGATAGGCTGGAGGTTATTGTGATTTCAATGCAGTTCATCCTCGCATATTCCTTTGTAGAGCCCCTGATTTGCGGTAGATTGGGGCGGGGCTTGCCTAGTGCCTTATAAAATGAAGAAACAGTAATGCGCTCAATCCATCCCACTCCCACACTCTTGCCCCCCTAAACTGATACGCCTGCTCAGCCCCTGGGTCAATCCTGTACTGTGATTTCATAACCAGGTACCTCTTCGTACTGTATACTGTATTATATGTGTCCTATATTTATCATCTCACATTTTTAAAGAATGTCTCCCCCAACTGAACCATTTATCTTTACGGGGTTTGAAAACACAGAAGTAGTGTTGTGTACTTTCGTGTTTTTTTCACATTTCTCCTATATTTTTAGAATGTAATGTAACATACAGATTGCACAGTATTCATTTTTTAACACCAACAGTCCCCTTTGCTCGCGTCTGCAGTGCAAACACTGGAGAAAAAACTGCGACCCCTTTAGAACTGAATTTATAGTGTAAGAGTTCAGCTTCTAAAGTTCAGTTAATTGGTCTTTGGGCATGAGTAAACAATTGGATTATAATCAGCATCACATACAGAAATATATACTATTGTGCCACGCTTAATGTACGAATGTGCATTATAGCATAGGCGTCATAATGCACATCTGCTTCGTTCGCGTTCATATACATGCTAAAAGTGTCATTTTGAGACCGTTTTAGCTGCCCTATAGAAGTGAATGGAGAGCAACAAATACCCTATTCTGGATAATTATTCCAGGGGAGCACAGAGCAACTCACAAACATATTTCGCCACCATTTGGACTCATATCATGGCCAGGTAACTACACAACCCAAAGTTCTACCAAAGTTCAGTTGTGCTTTAAGACTAAAGAAAGATATGGACAAAGTGATGATGACGTCACCCATTCATGTTCTATGACTTGTGCACAGTGGCGAATGAAGCTTAAAATAGCTGAAACTAGGGCGCTGGCATTTTTTTCAACCAACACAAGCGCATTGGAGTGCAAGGGTGAAGTCCACGACTGCAGGAAAATCTGCCCGACTTTGTTATATGGTCATTAGACATGGCTCTACCTGCCTTCTAATGAAGGAGTTGTAGCAGGTAACATTGGGATGGCAAGCCGTAACTTGGCGGGGCATGCCCCATACCTATACAGCACAGAGAGTATGGCCCTTTTCAGGGTTTCCTACAGAAGTAACCACAATGACCACAGACTCTCAGCCCTTAAAAATATGAACTCCTTTGCGTAGAAGGTCCCGCCGGCGGGACCTTTTTGCTCAGCTGAGACATTTGTTGCTACTGCAGTCAAACTATTAGTGGAAATCACAAACTCTGTGTTTTAACTTTATTGGTAGACGGTTCGTGACGATTTCTGCTGAATACCGAGTTTCTAAGTGTCACTATTTCCCTGTAGCAAGTCCATTTAACAAGCAACCCCCCCCCCACCTAGTCTATACCTACCCATGCGTGACATAGTGGACAATAGCGTCTATGTTTGAGCTCATAAATATATTTATTCATCATATAAAATTAGAATAACGTCATAGCAACGAGATAAACCCAAAAATAGCCTGATCGTATTCCAGAAAAGCCATGAAAAGCCCTGCTCACTCAAATTCAAAATAAACTGAAAGTACTGTCTCATTCTACCATGTATTCTACTAGCAATATATGCTACTAAATATGAAATAAATATACAATCCTACCATTGGTTTTACACATCGAGATGTTCCTTTCAAAATTCAGTGGTCATTTATTGTCTGGTACAATCGGTTTGAGAAATACACAACACTTTATACCACTATTACACTATCTGAAACGTTGACGCGTAATACCCTCATGCCCTGTAAGCCTGTCTCATTCATTACAGTTCATTCTGGTTTAATTGTCAGCTTTTTTATCCAATAGAGTACATTATAACCTTAGCAACGGTATATGCCATGTCTTTTTCGATGCTTTTTACAATTTACTACAGCCCAGTGTAACGGCAGTTTTCATTTTAACGGTCTAGTATTACGCAAGCTCTATAGAATACGCTTTAGGTGGGGAGTTTCCCTTTTCCGATATGTAAGTATTTTTGAGTCTAAAATACCGTTGGTCTCGCTGGCTACATATGTACGTTCGTGTTTCCACTCGAGCACTGTCTTTCCAATATGTTTGATAGCCCTATTGTTATTTTCGCATTTTGAGTGCATTTCACATACTGTAGTGCAATCGTTAAATGTATTTTTGATGTAGGCTACCGATGTTCATTGAAGATAGAACATTTGGCAGCATTTTGCAGATGGTGGAATTCTATTTTATGTTCATGTTATCGTACATAATATAGGCTATAGCATATATCCTTGTCTCTTAGGGCATGACAAATGCTCGTTCTAATTTACTGTGTGCTGATATGTGGTAGATTAAGGTCAAAATGTCATTATGAATAGGAAAATTAAAAAAATACAGAAAAATGCAATCCCAGGACAAAAGTATACATACTGTCGAGTACAGGGACAAGTGATGTTTTATTGAGGTACAAGAGTGAATGATTAGGCAACATATTTAGGTGTATGTAACACTGTGATATCAATGTTTTTTATCTTTAGCCATCAGAAGGAGCAAATGTATATGCTTTGTAATGGACAAAACTAATTTATTAATTTTATGACATGTTTTGCATATGGGTTTTGGACCCATAGATATCTACCCCCCTATTCTGATGAAAATATAGTCATTCCCACTTGAAAATTATGCAAAAGTGAGTTTTATGAGCCAAAACTGTTGATTTGTAGTTAAATATATCTTTTTATTTATTTATTTAGAGCAGTGCACAATTTAGCCATTTGGATAGATTTGGAGACACTAATGGACAACAGGGTACAGTGCTATATTTTGCATCATAGACCTTTAGTAGTTCTGCATATCATCCTCAGATTTTGCTAAACTTGTGGACATGGAGTTTATGATCCAGGAAATGTATATATATTACCGATTTCACTTATGTAGCTCTCAGCAAAATAAAAATAAAAACAATTTTTAAAAAAAGATTTTCCAAAGTTTCTTTGCATTTGTGGCACTTTGTTTTGACTTCAATTATGAAAATAAACAAATCTAAGTTTTGTATTGTAAATGGTATACCTGTCTTGTTTCATTTAAGCCATTTACCAAGTTTATGTGATGCTCACACCTGGAGTTATAAAGCCTTAAACAGAGCACCCCCTAAATAGGTGAAATTTGCCATAACTTCTGTACATTCTGACCTCATGTAACCACACAGCATTCACATACACAACTTCACACATCCACACAATAAAGCCGTTCTTCTTCTTCAATTTATTCTTATTTTTCCTGCCTTCCTGCCTACCTCTGTACCCTCAAAGAATAATTCTCCCCATTGGACAACCGCCCTTAATCTGCCTATCAGAAGCTCTGTTTAAAATTGCCTCGTCGCATTTACGTACATGTTCCAGAGGCTGTCTACCTACTACATGAACTCTGAAAATGTCTGTAGCTTAGTGGTTACAGTGCTGCTCTAGCATGTAGCAGATTGTCAGTTCGATTCTCACCTGATGCTAAAATTTATTTTCGGTACACAATTTCTGGTACCGCAAGACAAAAGTCTTATTTGGTCTCTGTTAAATTGCTTTGGCCTAGCAGTCAAGATCTTGCTTTTCCATGCGTAAGGTCAGTGATCCCCCGCCAGGTACCAAAGTGTAATTTCATTTTCCACTAAAACAGTGTGCACATGTATAGTTTTTCTCATACAAGAATGTCATTTTCACATTAAAGAACATAGCTTTCTTGCAAATGCTAATAAAATAAACAGTATTAACTGTTCACTATTTCACTTAAAAAGACAGTCCCACCAGGAGATTCTTTGCGATTGTTGCGGCCTAAAATGCTTGATTTCACCGCAGCTTTTCTTAAAAGTTGCGATGTTTTGTGTGTGTTTGTTGCGATGTTGTGGTAATTAGTAAAAGTTGCGAATAAAAATTGCAATTTCAAATATATATACACTACTCACAAAAAGTTAGGGATATTTGGCTTTCGGGTGAAATTTATGGAAAATGTAAGTTCACGCTACAGTGATATTATACGTATCATGAAAGTAGGGCATTTAAGTAGAAGCATGCAATGGTGATTTCCTCATCTCAAACAATTTATTGAAACAAAAGCCAACAACAGTGGTGGGTATACCACAACAAAAATGTCAATGTCTCAATAACTTGTCATGTGCCCTTGAGCATCAATTACAGCTTGACAACGACGTCTCATGCTGTTCACAAGTCGACTTATTGTCTGCTGAGGCATGGCATCCCACTCTTCTTGAAGGGCGGCCCTCAGGTCATTGAGGTTCTGGGGTACAGAGTTACAAGCCTCTACACGGTGAGTCAGCTGATCCCATAGGTTTTCTATGGGATTCAGGTCTGGAGAAAGTGCAGGCCACTCCATTTGAGGTACCCCAGTCTCCAGCAGCCTTTCCCTAATGATGCGACCTCGATGAGCTGGAGCATTGTCGTCCATGAAGATGAAATTAGGCCTGTGTTGTTCATGCAGGGGCACAATGACTGGATTAATGATGTTATTCAAGTAGTATGGGCTTGTCACTGTACCATTCACAAAGTGTAGGGCAGTTCTGTATTGACTAGACACACCTGCCCACACTGTAACACCGCCACCACCAAAGGGTCGTCTGGTGACAACAGTGGCTGATGCATAGCGCTCTCCTTGACGTCTCCAACATCGTTGGCGGCCATCATTTCTGCTCAACGTGAATCGACTTTCATCAGAGAACAGCACTGAGGCCCACTGGTCCCTCGTCCAGCGTAAATGCTCCCTGGCCCATGCAAGACGATGACGCCTGTGCCTGGTGGTGTGGTCAGGTACCCTTGCAGGTCGTCTAGCACGCAGACCACGCTGATGTAAACGGTTTCGAATGGTCTGACGTGACACTTGGGTGCCTCTCACCTCCCTTAAATGTGCCTGGAGTTGAGTGGCATTCATCATCCGGTTCCGCAGGGCACTGTTCACAATGAAGCGGTCATCAGTGTGGGATGTGGCCAAAGGACGTCCACTTCTATGCCTTTCTGTGACTCTTCCAGTCTCTCTGTATCTCTGTTGCAACCTGCTGATGACACTCTGTGACACTCTAAGCTCAGTGGCCACTTCCCTCTGAGAACATCCTGTTTGAAGCCTCGCAATGGCGAGGTACTGTTGATCAATTGTTAGGTGTCGTCTTGGTCTCATGATGTCAAAATGTGAACAGCATGATGAAGAGGACTGTTTAAATACCAATTCTAATTGAACCAGGAAATTTATTGGTCGATTCATGGATCAAACACCTGTTGTGAATTTTGCCGTTCAGCTCCTTGTTAGAGAACAGCAAGTTGTGCAAAAAGTACTGAAACATTGAATAGTTGGACATGTGCATTCAAAAGTTTAGAGAAGGTCAAATTAATTTCACCTGTAAAGGTTATAGTGCATTTTAGGTTCATCCTGAAATTTCACCCGAAAGCCGAATATCCCTAACTTTTTGTGAGTAGTGTATATGTAATTCAATTTAAAAAATCAGATGTAATATAAGTTCAGTGAGAATGAAACAGTACTTTATAACACAACTGGAAATATTGTGGATCCTGTGTTCTGAGTAACCCATACAAAAAAGGCTCAATATAACAAAAATGTTTTGAGAAAACTTAACTAAACCTACATTGTCCGGTAGGCTTCCAAAAGATTTCCCGCAGGTAATGTTACACTACCGGAAAATGTTACACTACCAGAACAGCTTGTAGCCCCGACATGGAAGCTCGGAGTTACAAGCTCAGAGCGTTCCAGTTGTCACTTTGTACCAACCATTTGTAAGAACATGTCGCTAGCGCCTAACGCCTCATTCACATCATCTACTTGCAACAGAGACAAAGCTACAAGATTCCATTCAAAGTTTATGGATAACGGCGACAAACAGCGGGAGGGGTGGAGTCAGTACACAGCGACAAATAACTTGTATGTTTATCTCTATGAAATGTTGACTACCAGTCAACTTTGTCACAGTACCAACCAATCAGAAACGACGCCGCTCTAGACAGTTTAAAAAAGAGTTTGACGAGCTCCCGTTCTTTTCTGTATTTCTAAAAAGCAGCTCATCGTAGCGGTTTTAAACCACCCAATTTTATACAATAACAGTCTGTACGGCTATAGGGATGTTAGAAAACTTGAGGCTTTGAACAGAATTTCCGAGACCGTCAGCATGTCTAGTGACTGTATTGTACTTTGCAATCAAGTGTTTACAATCGGTAAGTTGTTGGTGTTGCACCAAAGGTGCTTACAACGCCCCTTTGTCGCTGCACGTGACCAAGTACAGTGGTTTTGTTGCTGTCGCAAGTAGATGGTGTGAATGAGGCGTCAAGATGCAGAGCTACGTTACTTTGTCACATAGAGGAAGAGACAAACGCAAACGGAAAGCCAGTGTTGAATAGCCTAATGTTACATGTATTTCTATATAATACTAATAGGCTTATCTTAAAAATGTATTTCAATGTTTAGGCTACTTATGCAAACTGTTTTGGCTGTAACCCCTGTAGATTTCCTATATTTCCTATATGTATGATCAAGTATAGGATGCGGGCACGCATAAACATTGAAACTACCACTAGATTAAATAGTTTTTCAAGCTGTTGTTAAGCATTTCCCATTAAAATACAGATTCATCCATTTTGAATCACGTCACTTTCCTCATACTCGGAAACCCGGAGCTGTGAAATGATACCCGAGTTTCCCACTTGTTATTCCGAGTTAACAGGCCGTTCCAGTGTATTTTCCCATGTCGGAAGGTTGTATTACGGGAATTCAAGGTAGCCTACCTGGAAAGCAGCAATAGGCAGGACAGTAGCCAAACGGAAAAAAACATTCATGTATGTGCAGCTACGTTATGGCCTTGCGCTTAGTGTGCCTGACATCGATGCAGGAGTTCCCAGGTTCACATAACTTTTTTTTGCAGCTACGCCAGTCATCTTCCCACATGTCACATTATAGCAGCTATTACTAGTGTAGCCTGCCCTTTAAAACACCATCTTACGTCTTCCTTTCAGCTAGATGTGTTCACATCTAGCCTATTGTGCATGCATGTATCTTATAGGTTAATTCATTTACTTCCTTCTTCATGATCCATAGCTCAGGTGGTGCTGTTCATTGTATTTTATTTAACATTAAATACATAGCTCAACAAACCTTTTTAATGTAATCGGTAATAGGAGAAATGTTCTCATTCTTGTCAGTAGAGGGCGTTATGGTTATGCGAATGTCTTCAGTTGGAGTCTGCATGTATGTCTCTCTCGATGTCATTATCTTCATGCATTATCATCATTAGTTAGCTACCACAAAGTAAAATCTCACCAAAAAAACATTTTCAACGTAAAAAATGGCAAGTTACTCACGCATAGCCTACAAAGTACTGTCTGGAAATCCTTAATTCCAATTAGCAAAAACTAGGCTTGCCTTTAAAAGTATTGATAACAAAATGTGGCCAAGTTACAACTAACAATATTGCCTATCGTAGCTCACACTAAATAAACTAGCTCTATTCTAAAGCAATGCTATCCAAACTTTCCTAAATTATTTAATGCAACTTGGCCTTGTGTTTTTTCATCTTACCATCTCAAGAGAATGTGGTCAATGAAACTGTGTATGTGCCACATCAAACCGCGAAAGGAGAATAATTTATAGTGGAAATTGTTATGGTTAGAACACTGGATTGGACCCAAATGCAAGACTCTGAGGCAAACTCGTGGAAAATTCTGCAAGGAGTGTATTTATTATATACAAATGCCCACCAGGGCAGCAGGCAGGCAGGACAGGCAGAATCGTAGTCAGGTCCAGGCAGGGGTCAAGATCCGGTGAACAGGATGGGAAAAAGCGAAGTCCAGGAACAGGCAGGGATTAGAATCGGGAATCCGTCAGAACAGGGGATCAAGAGGGCGAAGGGCAGGAGCAGGTCTGGAACAGGAACAGGCAGGACAGGAACAGGCAGCGAACAGACAGGGAACGGCAGGGAACAGGTATATAACGCTGGAAAGTGATGAGACACAAGCACAAGGCAGGGCACAAGACGATCTGGCACAGAAAAAGAAACAGGGCTGCTTAAATGCCAGATTAACAACGAGACAATGAGGAACAGGTGAGACTAGACAACATGAGGAAACACAACACAGGTGCGAGGAAGTGGAGACACAAAATGGAGGGAGAGATGGTTAAACATGGTTAAACATATTACAGATTGTAGGTTGCACGAAGCGGGAGGCGAGGGTGTGAGTGTGTGTGTGCTTGTGTCATTTGTGTGACCGCAGTGACGGTGCTTGTTGCGGACTGAGCCCACTGGCATTAACATTAGCCTTTGTGCAGCGTTGAGCACTGAGATTTGGCGTAACATTAGCACTTGCAGCAGAGCAAGCTACAATCAGCGTAGCTAGCCAGCCACTCGCTTTCGCCCTCCATATGAGAAAATTATTGACAGACTGCCTGGTGGAGTCGAGAGAAATATCAGTTTCCAACCCACTATCCGTTTCATTCATTAAACTTTCAGCTTACTGTACATATTAGCTTGCTAGCTCTCGGCTGCTGTGCTGTTAATGGGTGGAGATTAAACAACATCAAAAGTGGATTCACATGTAGGTACATATTCACAACAATCGTGCACTGTGGTAACTTAATTAAAATAAATATTTAGCCTATATCACGGATTCTGTGAATGCTTGTTTCCACCCAAATTGTTGATGAATCCACACGTACTTGTAACGTTAACGTAACATACGCTAATCTATTAATAGCATACAGGAGACCTTCCTGATCTAGAGTAATACGTTAGCAAAATATCTTTATAAACATTAAGTCACAGATTGGTTTTATAATGCTTCAATTTGGCATTTCTGTTAATCACTCCTGTTAGTGGCTATCTCAATTAATTAAATGGCAGATAGCTAGCTGTGCCGAATTAGTGTCTCCGTCTCTGTTTTTTTTTTCCCCCCCCGAATCCAAATATTAACGAGCAACTTCGGGTAGAAAAAAATATCTGTTCCAAGGTATTATTCGTCCTTTCCCAAATAGGGTATTCGGCTCCAGATTAACCCCTAGTTGTAATTTGACCACATTTTGATATCAATACTTTTAAAGGCAGGCCTAGTTTGTGCAAATTTGAATTAAGGATTTACAGGCTTTGTAGGATATGCGTGAGTAACTTGGCATTTTTTACGTTGAAAATGTTTTTTTGGTGAGATCTTCATATACTGTATATCTCAAAACTTGTTGATTCAATATTTATAAGGAACATGTAAACTCTGCCAATTTATAGTGACTTTGTCAGCCGCTGTACTTCGCCTCTCAGTGACTAAGCAATGCTTTCAGTAAGACGTCTGGTCCAAACATTGCCTAACATCTAAAAGAGATGCTGTTTCCTCTCCATATTGGCTTACAGCTACAGTTAATGTCATATATATCAGTTACCAGAGCCTGGCTATATTAAGATCTGTGACAAATGAAAAGTAGCCTTGTGCCAAGGCGTTCAATGGTGCAGCTTACTCATCAATGCAAATAACTTTGCTTTGATTAAACAATATGAAAATATCAGTTGTGATAGAAACACAATCAGGCAAGAAACTTTAAATCTCTACAATAACTTAATAAATGACCATTTCTGGAAAGCTGCTAAATTACATGAAGGTCACAAACAATCTCAATTCAATTAAATTTTATTTGTATAGCACTTTTCACAGAGAACTGTCACAAAGATGCTGTACAGAGAAACAGAAGGAAAATTGTGCAAACACTAGGCCCGAACCCCCAAAAAGCAAACGAGGTTTCTCCCCAGTGGGGAGAAAAACACTCCACCAGTGGTGAGAAGAAACTCCTCAATGGGATGAACCTGGCTAGTGAGGAGGAGCCCATCCTCCGCTGGCCAGCCCGGTTTAACTAAAGGTAAAATGGATGGTAATGTAATGAGGGATCTATCACAGCAATTAACTCATTCAATGCCAGAGTGTTCTGGAACACTAAGGGGTCGATTTACAAAAGGTTACAGGTTACAAAAACACATGTAAAACTGTTACCACCCGCAAAAAATGGTCCGAGGTGATCAACTAACTAGGTGTAAAGAGGATTGTTTCAAGTTTCAATTTTATTGTCATATACTCAATAACAATGCAACATCATTATCAGTAATGAAAGTCTTGGGACTCAGAGCCAACTCAAATTTACATACTAAAATAAGGGCATAAAAGGGAATATTAAGGGCATAATAAATAGACATAATAGAAATGGCATAAATAGAAAGGGCATAGTAAGTAATTAAATAAAACAGTATTTAGAAAACAGACTAAAACACACAATAAAACAGGTATGCAGAATACTAAAGTGTGTGTGTGTGTGTATGTATGATGGGATTGCGTGTGCTAAAATGGAAAGATACGTTGATTTAGCATTTTTTTTCATAAAATAGTGGGAGGTGGTCATGTAAATAGATTACGTTAGCAGGTGTAAAGTGATTTACCAAGCCCAATAGGAAGTTTGGGAAAGGCAATTGTGGGTGCATTTTAGTACAAATGGAAAGCAGGTATTAAAAGAAACAGAATCGATAAGATGATGGCTGTCATTGTAGCAAGACGCGTACAGGTGTTTGGAATATCTATAACTGAACTTTCTGAATGATTGTGTAACAATGGAGGCTAAGTAACTGGCCCATTCTAGCTAACGCTCAAAAGAAGAGAATTCATGGCTAGCCTACATAGACTACATCATGAACAGTAAGAATATTTTTTTAAATCATGAAGCAAATTGTGTTACAGAATACTAGAGTAACTAGTATTTGAATCAAACAAGCAATACAATGTCTATTATAACAAACAGTGAATAACAAGCAAATCAAAAGTTTATTAAAATAAAACCCATGATCAAATAGAAATGTGATTTTATGTGACACTTCCGGCGCGAGTAGTCTTAGTGCTAGTAAGCATAGTTATGATCATTTCAGTCCTGACAAACATCTGTAACTCCCAGCAGAAACGAAAAGACATCCAGTGAAACAGTTTGTAATAAACCGCCAGCTCGTTCAGTGTAACAGTAGCCTACCCTACACTAAAAAATACCATAAAAACGGCAACATTGTTGCCAGTCCTTTCACCGTTTTCTGACAGTATAACCATTCCAAACACGCAAAATCTCTCTTCTAAATATGGCTGTTTGCGGCTGGAGTAATTTACATAATGACTCTTAGTTGATCACCCGCAAAGTGTGAAATGTTAACGCATGCAAATATTTTGGCTGCGCCCGCAAAATAACACCCCCTAAGCCTCAGCAGTGCTTAGCCAATATGGCTGGTGGCATTCAAAGTTTTTTGATTGATCCTGGCAAATTCTAATAAAACACATTATTTTACCTATTGAAC
This sequence comes from Synaphobranchus kaupii, assembly GCA_029718625.1. Classification (NCBI taxonomy): domain Eukaryota; kingdom Metazoa; phylum Chordata; class Actinopteri; order Anguilliformes; family Synaphobranchidae; genus Synaphobranchus; species Synaphobranchus kaupii. Next base: position 56,071,627 of record CM056377.1, read on the forward strand.
AGAATTATTTGTTAATGAGGATAGATGGCACTAGATGACACACCTGCTGGTTCAGTTCACTATTAGAGCAACGTCAAACAATATTGATGGTAATATAAATAATTTATTTTCAATTTGGTTAACAGGACTCTTTGTGATGTGTAATAGTGAAAACAGTTTTCTGCCACAGCTCACACAACAGCTCTATGGTTCTGATTCTCCCCACCCCCATCCAAACATCTTTAACTATTGGATTGACTAACATTTTGAGCATACACTTCAAGACAAAAGGTGTGTCTGGATCCCGAACATGTTCCATAAGAGAGCTCTGTAAGAGAAGGCTCTGCCACCCATTGTAGTTTTGGATATACTTGGAATTTTCAAATAGCCAGCCACTTGTGAACAAACAAATCTTGAAGGGCAGTAAAGTAACTCACTCAGATCGGGTTTAAACCCCCCCCCCCCGAAATGTTTTCTGACAGTTCCAAACTGCTTATTCACGGATGTAAATTTAGTGCAGCACAGCTATATCTATGCTATAACTGCACGTTCACCTACTGCCATGCATTCACACAACATAAAACACACGTGCCACTCCTAAAGGGTTATAATCTGTTACACGTTGATGTTTATATTTTCTCAACCCCTCCCCCCGCCCCCCCCAAAAAAAAGAATTTCTGGCTATGCCACTGTCTCTAATGCAGCCATCAAGTTGTAAAAAGGCTTTAACCTACACTTTATTTAAATACTGGAGACCAATTGCAATTTAAGGGAAGAAGATGCTTTTTGAACAGCTTTTCTATTGCGAGTTTGCTTTTAGTCAAGTCAAGTCAAATTTATTTATATAGCACATTTCATATGACAGGCATAAAAACATACATGTTTACATAACAAATAAGAATATATAAGATAAAAAGGTATTACACATATAAAAACATAAGACAATATAAAAACATATAAGATACTTAGGTATTACAATAAAAGGGGAATAAGATAAGGTATTATTATTTTTTTTTAATTATTATAAATAATAATAATGATACTGATTCTAAAATAAGTTTTAAAATAAAAGTTTTACTCGTTTAACCACCCACTTTAAACCTAACTAAAAGCTTGTGAAAAAAGATAAGTTTTTAGTCTGCTTTTAAAAGAAGACACTGTTGTAGCAGACCTTAGTTCAAGTGGTATTGAGTTCCAGAGGCTAGGAGCATAGTAACTGAAGGCACCATGAGCTGATTTAGAATGTATTCTTGGTATAGTAAGGAGATCTTTACTTGATGATCTAAGGGATCTGTCAGGTGTGTATTCAGTGAGCATGTCAGCAATATAGGAAGGAGCTAAGCCATTCATAGATTTAAAAACAATAAGAAGTATCAATTCTCTGTTTAACTGGGAGCCAGTGAAGAGAAGATAAAACAGGAGTGATGTGTTCAGATCTTTGGTTTTAGTTAAGACTCTGGCTGAAGTATTCTGAATAAGCTGGAGTTTATATAGCACCTGCTTTGTCAGTCCAGCAAAAAGTGCATTACAATAGTCTAATCTACTGGAAACAAATGCATGAACCAGCTTTTCAGAGTCTGATTGAGACAGGAAGCATCTAACTTCAGTTATATCTCTAAGATGATAAAAAGCAGTCTTGGAGATATTAGATATGCACTTCTGGAAGTTAAGGTTAGCATCTAAAATCACACCCAAGTTTTTGGCATGCTCACATGGTTTTACTGACAGGGGAGTTAAGAGACTGAATCTGGTGTCTCAAAGCCTTGCAACCTATTTAAAGAATCTCTGTTTTGCCCTAATTTAGATGTAAAAAGTTTTTGGTCATCCAACATTTGATGGCAGCAATGCATTGGACGAGGTTATTAACTGGGCTAAGGTAGTTGTTGGCAGAAACAAATATGTATAACTGTGTTTCATCGGCATAGGAGTGATATGAAATGTTGTATTGCTGAATTATGGACCCAAGTGGGAGCATATACAAATTAAACAGCAGTGGACCAAGAATTGACCCCTGAGTGACTCCATATGGAATGCCAACTTCATCTGATTCTGAATTACCAATAGAAACAGAGAAAGATCTTCCAGTAAGATAAGAAGACAGCCCATTAAGAACTGTACCTCTAAGGCCTAAACAGTGTTCAAGGCGCTGAAGAAGAATTATATGGTCAACTGTATCGAAGGCTGCACTGAGATCAAGAAGTACCAGAATAGAAACTTTATGGTTGTCTGAGCTAATTTTAAGATCATTGACAACGCTGACTAAGGCAGTTTCTGTACTGTGGTTCACTCTAAAACCAGAATGGTAAACATCAAAAAATTGTTATGTGGCAAATACAAATGTAATTATTGGTATACAACCTTTTCAAAACATTTTCCCAGGAATGGAAGGTTTGAGATTGGTCTGTAGCTTTCAAAACAAGATTATTCTTTTTCAACAGTGGTGTTATGATAGCATGTTTGAGACGGGTGGGAAAGATTCCAGAAAATAGGGAGGCATTAACAATCTCAAGGACCTCATGTACCAAACAGCTGAAAACATTCTCGAACAACTTAGTAGGCATTAGGTCAAGAGCACATTAGGTAGGCATTAGGTCAAGAGCACATTTTGCAGAACTGAAAAAAGCACCACTTCTTGTAGTTCACTACGTTGAATAAGGGCAAGGTTGCACAGAGTGTTGGCAACATGGCACTGAGTGGAAGAAGAAGGGTCACACTTTGCACTTTGGGGTTATATTAAGGCCTTTAGAAATAACCAGGTCAAGAGTGTGACCCTTATTATGAGTGGGCCCGGCAGTGTGCTGTATGAATTCAAAGGTTGATAATATGTCAGTAAACTGATTAGCAGAACGATCTGTGGTGTTATCAATATGAATATTAAAATCACCAGAGATAAGGATTGAGTCATACTCAACAGTAATTTTAGATAAAAGCTCACCAAATTCAGATATAAAGCCTTTTTTAAGCCTTGGAGGGTGATAAACTCTGAGCACTAGACAGGGATATACAGATCAGATTTTACGTAATTGCAATGCTGTTTTCAATCTATGAAATAAAACTGATAATTTTTGCAAGGCTTGACTCAGTAGCCATACAAATAATCAACCATCTAGCCAACATAACTTTTCAGTGCATATGTTTTTTTATTTATCTTATTATAACACCAAACAAAACAATGTTTTTGTTTTAAGTGAGCCTCTTATCTAGGGTTGCCACATTTGATTTGTGAAAAACCGGGACATTTGACGCGCGACGCGGGGCGTTAAACCACATTTGCAAATATACTATGTTAACAGTTGTAGGACTCCCTATTGCCTCTCTTACCTCTATTTGTCCTGACGTAGATGCACTCTGTGGCAACCAGAGGGGGAATCAGGGAGATGTGCATATAATTTAGAGTGAGACACAAGACAGTTTCAAGCACTCCAGTGCTGCTTTTCCTTCATATTTAACTTAGATCTTGGCTGGACACAAAATACATGTGGCGGAGAACGGGTCTCCTTGGGTTGGCCTTATCCATTCAGAAAAGTTCTCTCTTTTTGCCCAGTCTGAGTTGTACGTTGTATATCGTTTTCTTTTTGCTGCTGGTTGCTTGTCTGATTTTGTTCTCTCGTCCGTCTCTCCCCCATTTTTATAAAACCGACAAAATAAATCAAAAATAAATCAGAAGTATTAGGCGATTACCTCTAGGCTAGTAGGCTAGCTAGCTGAACTTTCCCACGGTGGGGTCGTTGAAGTGAATGCACGCGCCAGACTGACAGCCCGTGCAGCAGTTGCTAGGTGATAAGGTAAACGTTCGTATTTCTGCTACCAATTAAAAAGAAGTATAGGCATATGGCCAATCGTCGCTGTGTTTTACTCATTTTTACCTGTTTACAGACACAGGATTGGATGTCTAAACGTAAAGAGGAAAAAACAGAATAGCAGTAGAAGAATCCGGTTTTATTTGGAACTCTGACATTCTAAATTATAAGAAGTACATTTTCACAAAAAACCGGGACAATTCGTGTCCCGGGAAAGAATAGTCATTTCCCGGGGCAGTCGCTCAAAAAAGAGAACAATCCCGGGAAAACCAGAACGTGTGGCAACCCTACTCTTATCACTTAACAGAAAAAGACAAAAAAAAAAAACTTACAGCACCAGCATTAAAGAACAATAAGTGCAATTCTTGTGCAAAAGTCAGAGTGCTTTTCACTTTTTCTGCTTTTAGGCAGATATGCCTGAAGCTTGCCTACACAATTTTTAAAGAGGATTTGTGATTTAATCATTTCTTAATTTTCGCCATGGCTATTTTTTTTGTCAACAAAATGGTTGACAAAATAATAACAATGACGATAATATCAGTCGCTGCGCAGAACCGATGTCTGACCGTTGTCGTCCGGTCTAGCCACCGCTTTTTCTAAAATAAAAAAAGCGGACAGTGTGTAGCTAGGCTACACGCCCTTAGCCTACATATAGCCTACATATATTTTCTTTTGGGTCATTAGTTGTCTGTTTACCAGTTAGCCTCTCTCACGGTTTCATACAGCTGCCGGGCTCACGCTGTCCCGGACACCAATAGCCAATTTAAGAGCAGCAGTTGTAGCCGAAACGGACCAGTGTACACGGACCACTGGTCCGTATCACTAGGGGCGCTAGAGAGCAACGGACCAGTGTACACGGACCACTCCAAGTGGTCCGCGGACCACACGGACCACTACCAGTAGAGGCGCTAGAGAGCAACGGACCAGTGTACACGGACCACTCCGAGTGGTCCGCGAGTGGTCCATGGATGGAACTACCGGTCCGTGGACCAGTAATACATTCTATATAGCGCTTTTCATTTTACAGAGAAAATCTCAAAGTGCTTTACAAAGGCAAATACTGCAAACAGAGAAACAGACAGCATCAAAGTGCGTAACAGACAGCAACACTGGCACGCAGATAGCTACAGAGCTACAGCAATAAATGCATAAACAAATAAAGTAAAGCAAAAATATGTATGATACATGTGAAATTGCCTAAATAAATAGGCTAATTTAACCTACAGATATATTCGTTTTACCGTCTGAAGTGAACAGTCGTTCGTCTCAAGTCATTTGCGGTCATAAGAAAAAATAAGGAAATATGTAGGCTAACGTTATCAATACATGTAACATAAATAAATATATGGATTGATCTGTTTTACCGTCTGAAGTGAACAGTCGTCCTTCTAAACGGACCAGTGTACACGGATCACTGCGAGTGGTCCGCGAACCAGTAATACATTCTATATAGTGCTTTTCATTTTACAGAGAAAATCTCAAAGTGATTTACAAAGGCAAATACTGCAAACAGAGAAACAGACAGCATTAAACTGCGTAACATACAGCAATTATTAACAGACAGCAACACTGGCACGCAGATAGCTACAGAGCTACAGCAATAAATGCATAAACAAATAAAGTAAAGCAAAAATATGTAGGCTATCGATACATGTGAAATTGCCTAAATAAATAGGCTAATTTAACCTACAGATGTATTCGTTTTACCGTCTGAAGTGAACAGTCGTTCGTCTCAAGTCATTTGCGGTCATAAGCAAAAATAAGGAAATATGTAGGCTAACGTTATCAATACATGTCACATAAATAAATATATGGATTGATCTGTTTTACCGTCTGAAGTGAACAGTCGTCCTTCTAAACGGACCAGTGTACACGGACCTCTCCAAGTGGTCCCCGAGTGGTCCATGGATAGAACTACCGGTCCGTGGACCAGTAATACATTTTATGTAGGGCTTTTCATTTTACAGAGAAAATCTCAAAGTGCTTTACAAAGGCAAATACTGCAAACAGAGAAATAGACAGAGCATCAAATTGCCTGTTAAAAAAGTAAAAAGTTAAAGTAAAATAAAATAATAATAAAGCCTACAGCAATTATTAACAGACAGCAGTTAGAAGGGCTTTCAGCTCGGCACATTCTGTGCGCGAGTGGTCCGCGTGTACAGACGTTTTAGTATCTAGCATCTTCCTATAGCAAATGACTAATGAATAGCCTACAGCAATAAATAGGCTACATAAACAAATAAAGTAAAACAAAAATAAGGAAATAGCCTATGTACACTGTAAAATCTAACATGTTGTTTCAACTTAAAAATATGAGTGAAAGGGCTGCCTTAAAATTCTAAGTTAAGTGAAAATAAATAATTTGTTATCTTGATTAAATATTCCTTGTTGTGTAAACATCTGCGTTAGTTTGGTTGATTTAGATTTCATAATTGATTTAACTCCTTCGGGTAGTTGTTTGAACTTGCAAATCTATTTCAGCTCACTTAAAATGGTCAGTTGTGTAAACCTTTTGTTTCAGTTAAGTTGACTTGGATTTGTTAATTGATTGAACTACTTAGGGTAGTCGTTTGAACTTGCAAATCTATTTCAACTTAATTAAAATGGTCAGTTGTGTAAACCTTTTGTTTCAGTTAAGTTGACTTGGATTTGTTAATTGATTGAACTGCTTAGGATAGTTATTTGAATTTGTATAGTTATTTGCTCCGGCAATCACCGTCTGTGGTGTCGTTGCAATAAATCCTTAATTCACGAGTAAAGTAGATGTTAAATGTAGAAGTAAAAACTCAGTTGTGTCGTGGACGATAGCCTCCAGGTTGCGTCGGAAAGGGGGATGGGAGGGACGCAGGACATTTTAAGGACCCGCAGCTATACCCATAATGCATTTCAAGTCACAAAAACGTGATGACGCAGGCGTTTTAATCCCGGCACTGTCTCCAAAATCAAGTTGACATGTATTACTAATTCAGTTGGACATGGATTTTCAATTTAGCATTTCTTTTGTAGTTGAGACGTTTTTAACTAGTAATTTGATGTTATTATAACAACCTCAGTAATCATTTGTCCTACTGACATAGGATAATATGTTAAAATAACAAACAGGCAAAATCACATTTTACAGTGTAGGCTATTATGACATGTGAAATTAATAAATAGGCTAATGTAACCTATGGATTGATCCGTTTACTGTCTGAAGTGAACATTCGTCCATCTGAAATCAATGCTATCGCCGGCTACTCTAAGAGCACTGGTGTGCTGCAAATAGGGCCATAAATAACCAATTATTTTAATGATCCAATGCGGTGGTTCAGACATTTAGACATTCAGACATTTAAATGATGTATTTTCGCGGTTAACGTTCAGACACGTAATATTGTGGCGAACCTGGTGTTACGTATCAGATACCGGGAGACTGATTTCACCAGTTCTACAGTGCCATTTATTAGCAACAGTAATAGAACCATGCAGTTTCGGATTACATATGGAAAAACGGGGGGGGGGGGGGGGTTATTCTCTCTACGACTTTGCATAACGGTATGTGTTCGGTTTGTATAACTTTTATTAACCACAACAAAATACATTAAACAGAACACAAATATCCCCGCATTCCTACAACAAACAGAACATTGACAAAATAATCGTAAATCCACTCGGTACGGCAAGGCATCATGGGAACCCCACTGAGAATGAACAGAATGCAGCGCTGTGCGCTACAATATTCTGTATAGCAGTTACTATGGGGCACTAGAGAGCAGACCAAGTGGTCCGTGGACAGACTACTGAATGATGTACAGTCCCAATGCGCGCTACTCTAGTGAATGATCACTGGTGGATGACAAGGCTAAATAGTTTCTAAATGTTTTATTACGACACAGGTTCCATCTTTTATTGTCTACATATTTCCTACTTGAAGCAAATACTGCCAAATTCGTAGGCTAATCAACAACAACGGATAGCAGTATAGCCTACAATGGATTTTTAAAATGGAAGTCTAGGTTAACCAATAAGTGTGTCCACGGACCACTCACGGACCACTATGTCTGCTCTCAGTAGTGCCCAATAATAACGGCGACACAGAATATTAAATGTCTGAGCGTTAACCGCTAGGCTACAGTAAGATAATAGCCACGAAAACATCTGTAGCTACACATGGACCACTAAGTCTGTCCACGGACCACTCGCACACTGAATGTACCGAGTTGAAAATTCCTCTCTATCTGCGTGCCAGTGTTGCTGTCTGTTAAAATAGCTGTAGGCTTTATTATTTTATTATTATTATCATTAGTCTATTATTATTATTTTATTTTTGTAGCACTTTGATTCTCTGTCTGTTTCTCTGTTTGCTGTAGGCTACTTGCCGTTGTAAAGCACTTTGAGATTTTCTCTGTAAAATGAAAAGCCCTATATACTGGTCCACGTACCGGTAGTTCTATCCATGGACCACTCGCGGACCACTTGGAGTGGTCCGTTGCTCTCTAGCGCCCCTAGTGATACGGACCAGTGGTCCGTGTACACTGGTCCGTTTAGAAGGACGACTGTTCACTTCAGACGGTAAAACAGATCAATCCATATATTTATTTATGTGACATGTATTGATAACGTTAGCCTATTTCCTTATTTTTGCTTATGACCGCAAATGACTTGAGACTGTTCACTTCAGACGGTAAAACGAATACATCTGTAGGTTAAATTAGTCTATTTATTTAGGCAATTTCACATGTATCGATACATATTTTTGCTTTACTTTATTTGTTTATGCATTTATTGCTGTAGCTCTGTAGCTATCTGCGTGCCAGTGTTGCTGTCTGTTAATAATTGCTGTATGTTACGCACTTTGATGCTGTCTGTTTCTCTGTTTGCAGTATTTGCCTTTGTAAAGCACTTTGAGATTTTCTCTGTAAAATGAAAAGCACTATATAGAATGTATTACTGGTCCGTGTACACTGGTCCATTTAGAAGGACGATTGTTCACTTCAGACGGTAAAACAGATCAATCCATATATTTATTTATGTTACATGTATTGATAACATTAGCCTACATATTTCCTTATTTTTGCTAAATGACTTGAGACGAACGACTGTTCACTTCAGACGGTAAAACGAATAAATCTGTAGGTTAAATTAGCCTATTTATTTAGGCAATTTCACTTGTATCGATACATATTTTTGCTTTACTTTATTTGTTTATGCATTTATTGCTGTAGCAATAAACGTTTTAGTATCTAGCATCTTCCTATAGCAAATGACTAATGAATAGCCTACAGCAATAAATAGGCTACATAAACAAATAAAGTAAAACAAAAATAAGGAAATAGCCTATTATGACGTGAAATTAATAAATAGGCTAATGTAACCTATGGATTGATCCGTTTACCGTTTATGCATTTATTGCTGTAGCTCTGTAGCTATCTGCGTGCCAGTGTTGCTGTTTGTTTCTCTGTTTGCAGTATTTGCCTTTGTAAAGCACTTTGAGATTTTCTCTGTAAAATGAAAAGCGCTATATAGAATGTATTACTGGTCCACGGACCGGTAGTTCTATCCATGGACCACTCGCGGACCATTCGGAGTGGTCCGTTGCTCTCTAGCGCCTCTACTGGTAGTGGTCCGTGTGGTCCGCGGACCACTTGGAGTGGTCCGTGTACACTGGTCCGTTGCTCTCTAGCGCCCCTAGTGATACGGACCAGTGGTCCATGTACACTGGTCCGTTTCAGCTACAACCCCCTCTCCAATTTAACACTAGAACCGCGGCGAAGTTAATCGGCGGATTAGGCTACCGCGAGAGTGCGTCAAAGTGACGCTTTTATTTTTAAATGGAAAAAAAAAGTAATGTATGTGTATTTAATTTTGAAAATCGGTACGTGGTTAATTTAAGGCATGACATCTTTAGAATCATAGGGATACTTGAACTTTGTGTTTTCGATAGTATAATAATGCTTTTTTCAGCTTATTTTGCATGACAGTGCCACGAATAGAGCCTTGCTTCAGAAAAGATTAATCACTGTCAGTAAATCCAAGGTGTAACTTCATTGAAAAAACACGATACTAAGCTTTATCTACATACACAAATCTTTGCTGACCTGCCAGTGATGAATCTTTTCTGAAGCATTAAAATATTGTTGTCCGGGAGTGACACCGTGAGTCCGGCAGCAGTAGCCTATAACCTACGGGACACCGTGAGTTTGCGCTACTGTCAGACGCAGACGCGCACCCATTCTCTCTCGCTCACAGACACACACACACACAAAGCAGTAGCCTAACATCACAAAATGTAGCCTACATACAATGACGTGAAAACCCTTCAAAACCCCTATGTCCTACTATAATGGCCACCCATTAAAAGTCTATCTGCATGTTATTTTCTTTTAATAATAATGTGTTATTCTCTTTCCATTACTCTTTGATTATTCTACGCATTGTGTGTGCTATCAGTTGATTATATTGTATAATGAAGACGGATAGGACGTCCTCACAGGCCAAGTGCTAGGGATGAGGGGAAATTAGTGTGCACATGCAGGTGAACACGGTGTTCGGGCTCATCTAATTGCAAACTGTCACGATTCTTAGCTGCTGGAATAAACTTTCCTTGTGGATTATTCTCGTTCGGAAGATGTGGGTGGTTGCAAAAGGATTGCTTTCTTCTCGTTCGTCGGAGTGGTGAGATTGCAGGTTGCTCCTTTTTGAACCGCGGCTTCTCGCTCCTTCGTCGTCACAAATTTTGATTGCAATCTTGATTAGCTTTATTCGTATTTGAACTATTTCTATTGCTTGCTGGACATTAAGACTCTCGTAATTTGGGGGTTTTTGGGGCATTTTGTCACGTTTATAAATGTATATTTTGTTGTTAATCTAACGTCGGCTTGTGTGTAGACTGACGCCCGGAACCCACCAGACGCGCAAGCACAAGCGCACGCACACGCGCATTGCTGCGCTTCACTTCCGCTCCCATGTTAACGAATTGCCGTGGTTCTCACTGGTCACGCACGGACGGGTGGACGGCTCGCGGACGTGGAGCTGATTTTTCCGCTCGGGGCGGAATTTTCTGGGCATCCGCATGCGCAATCTCATAGAAATACATTGTATATGCACAATATCTGCATCATATCACCACATATTGATGTTTTTCAACATACTAATAGTTTTACTATTGTTAGTAATTATTTTAATACATGCTATATTTTAATATAGGCCCAAATGAAAAAGGGAACAGAGACAATCTGTCTTGAACCTGAATACGGGCTGGACCCAAGTGCAACGACCAGGAGGCAGAAGGACAGAAAAGGTAGTTTATTATAGCTTGTGGCAGTCCCAAGCTGTACACAGAATACAAACAGAAAAACAATAAAGTCCGGAGAATCTCCGGGACTTCACTTTGCTCCAAGCCGGAGCTGGACTTGTACTGGAACACAGAATGTTCCAAACCGGAACTGGACTTGTACTGGAACACAGGATGTTCCAGACCGGAACTGGACTTTGTACTGGAACCCTGGAGTTCCAAACCGGAACTGGACAGGACGGGAAACTGGATCGGAACACACCGGAACTGGACTAACTGGAACACTGGGTTGTTCCAAACCGGAACTGGACTTGGTAACGGGACACTGGATGTTCCAAACCGGAACTGGACTAGACAGGAACTGGATCGGGTCAACTGGAACTGGACTAGACTGGAACACTGGATGTTCCAAACCGGAACTGGACTGGACAGGAACTGGATCGGGTCAAACTGGAACTGGACAAGACTGGAACACTGGAATGTTCCAAACCAGAACTGGACTGTGCGGGTCTCTCAGGATTTGTTCCAAACCGGAACTGGACTTGGCGGATCTGGAAAGATGGGACAGACGGGACAGATAGGGGGAGCGCTAGGCATCCAATAAATATGCTTCGAACTTGTCTCCTGAAGCGAGGGAGGACATAAAGTACAGACAACCGGTTATGGAAATGCATGAAATTAGAGAAGGGGAAACCGGCATGTTACTAGTAACAGGTAACCAGGTAGTGATGCAGAGGAAGAGGTTGCGGCAGATACGGCAGGGCAGAGCAGTGCAGCGGACCTCGGGTTGGCCCGGTTGAGGCAGCAGGGCAAACAGCAGTAGATGCAACCGGAACCGTAACACTGGCGGTTGCCACAGCTGGAACAGGAACAGCTGTAGAATGGAGGAGCAGAACGCCCCGCTGTGGGCGCCACGTCAGGTGGAAAGCGGGGGTACCGCAACACAATCAGGGAATAGCGCACAACTGCAGACTGGCAGAAAACAACAGAGTAGTGGTTAACGAGGTAAGGCGCGGCAGGTAGGACCGCATCTAAACAGGACAGACTAACAAACAGCAGTAGGCAGTGTGCTTAAGCACTGAGACAGAACCAAACTGTTTGCAAGATAACCAGACAAGGGAATACAAGACCAGGATACAAACGAAACAACGTTAACAAACTGGCGCTGGATAGCAGCCAGCAGGAGGGTTAAATAGGGAGTGAAATTGGTAACAATCAAGAAAGCGTGCAAATGTATGCGTGGGTGATTGAACAGAACGGAGTGTGAGGAATGCATGCCGAAATGGAGGAAGGAGATAGGCTGAGGCAGGAGTGTGGAAATGGAGTGAAACAAACGGAGGGAACACGCCCAGTCTGCAGCAAGGGGAAAAACACGGACAAAAAAACACGGCCCCTAGGCTTCTAAGTGGAAAAACGTCTGTACTGCGTAATAAAAGAAATCTTAATTCTCACAAAAGCAGAGAGACAAAAACTTACTAACCCTAACCTCGTGAAAACAGGAAATGACAAAGAAGCACCAGGAGGCGGAAGTGAGGGGTTTAAATACCTGAGAGGTAAAAGAACAGGTGAAACGAATAATTAGCGGGGAGAAGGAAAACTCCGAAATGGAACGCAGAAAAATCCGATAGACTGAAAAGAAAAAATAGGAAAGAGATAAAACCATAGCAACAGAGGGAAGATAGGTGAAAACCCTGACATTTAAGGTACAACACAATCAAAATAGCTGCTAATTCTGCTATAATTAAATGTTTATAACATGTTGATTACTGTCCCAAATAAATAAATTATATAAAGTGAACTTTATAAAGGAGGCATTGTCTTGTTTCCTACATTTAGCTTTAAAAAACAACATTCTATATAGTTTAGATATTTGTTTTAATATAATCAAAAGTGTGATCAAAGTAAAGTGTGATCAAAGCAGTTCATGGGGTGTACCCACATTCTTCTCCTCCTCAGGAGCATTCGGAGCAAGAGGTAAACCATAATTACCTTCCTCATGTTTACAACTCGTACTGAAACAAACAAAAAAACTACTATATTAATATTGCGAGATAAGGTAATCACTGAACTGATTTCGTTATAATGATATAATTACATTAGCTATAGGCTACGAAGTAAAAATCAAAAGTAGGCCATTTGCTGCCAGCCAGTGAAGACTTGTTTGTTGGTCTGATTCATGTGTAGCTATTTTCCCATGTAGGCCTACTATATATTGACAGTAAGCAAGTTTTCATTTTAATTAACCTGTCAAGCAGTAAGACATATGTAATAGCAATATTTACTTATCCATTATTAAGCGAAGCTCACAAATCCGGAATGTAGACTGCTTGTTTGTATAGCGCATCTCGTGTCGTTCACGGAATGCGCTCCGAAAAAGCAATAAAAGCGTTTGTGCCTTTGCGCGTCTAGTGGGTTCAGTTCTGCTCAAATCTGCGCGCGCAATAAGCGTCTGTGCGCTTGGAGCATCTGGTGGGTTCCGGGCGTAGGCTTTTTGAGAGAAGGTTTGAACTGCCCAGTGATGAGTAACTACATGTTGTTTAGTCGACCAACATACAGAACTGTATAGCAGTCAGATATAGATCCCTGATAGTGTAGAGAGCTGAGCTGTCTTTTGTGGTTTTTGGCTAAGCCAAACTTCTCACTTAAAATTTATTTTTTTGTTATTAATAAATATGTGATCCCCATAATAGAGTCTCCGTGTTGTGACAACTGCTACTTACGCTGCTTGGTCCCCGCCCTCCCCGGGAATCGCTGTTCGCAGCTATATTTATTATTATTTATGTTGTTGTTGACAGCACTACGAGCTTTGAATATGGCACAGTCGGACCTTCCTCCTAAATTACCCCTCATTGTATTGCAAAGCCTAATTAGGCTAGTATTCGACGTTGAGGTGCAAGAGGGCGGAAGTTTCATGAAACCGATGATGTCACTGAAAAGACGCCTACTTGCTGTTCATTTGTTTTAAGGATCTCAACTAGTTAATGCACTGCCTTGTTTGCACGTGGAACAGATTCTGACTGCTAAGCGAGTGCATGGAGCGGAGTAAGAAATTCAAATCTGGGATGCTGACCTGTGGGGAAAGGAGCGAGAGCACTATGAGAGCTCACCTTAAGAATAGATATGAAGTTAAAAGATATGCGACTGACAAGGGGAGTATCGAGAAGGATCTCACTCATTCAATGCTGGTAATAAATCGAGCGATACGGGACATTAAAGAGACATTGGGGGAAATAAAAACAATCAGCGGATACTGTCACCGAGCACGGACGCCTTCTCATATGTCCGTAAGTGACGCCTCCCGTTCCAGTCTCTCAAATAAGCTGTCGCTACAACCATTTTCAGAAGAAGCAGTAAAACATTCAGAGCACTTGAAATTAATGTCTGGCTTGGAAAGCAGGGTTTGTAGTAAAAACAAGGAAAATATCGTGAAACAACCTCACAGGGGTACAGTGACAAGCAATTCGCCAGATTCAGGATACCAGTCCTCCCATTCGAGAGAGGAAAGATGCATGTCCGATGGCATGAGTGTTGTCTCACGCTCGTCTTGGATGGGGAGAAGTGCATCTGTGTCACGTATGAATGGATGGAACACAACGAAAACGACGCAATGCATGTTCTCTAAAATGACACTGAAAGCGCACGGAAAGAACCATCCGATGGAGCTGCTCTCTGAAAATACTCGCCCTCTTACAAAGCAAAAGCAGTTTGGTGAAACACTTTCAAATCACAATCCGGTCCAAAAGAATATTCGAAAAACCACGTCAAGAACGAGGGAATTGCGGTCTAAATCAGCATCGAGTAACACAAATTGTGTCAGAAACAAGAAAGAATTTCAATCTGGGACACCAAAGTCCTTAGGAAACGTAGATTGTATTAACACCGGGCAGACAGAAAACTCACGGTGGATGCCAGAGATTTTAGTCAGAGTCCCTGCTTACTCATGCGGTACCAGGGACAGCTCCAAAGTAATAATGTCGAAATCGGCCATTCAGAGGAGCCTCAAACGAATCACTTTGGAATACAATAAACCAAGAAGCCTGATACACCTGGAAAAAGAAAGGCAAACACTTTTGCATGGCCAGGTTACAGCTTTTGTAGACCTATTGTTTATGGGTGGTAAAAACACACCGAAAAGTAACATTATGCAACCATAACTACCGTGCACCAGAACCTGACCGAAATGAATAGCCTACCACTTGCTGAATTACGTCACAATAGTTTTTTAATTTTCCTTTAATTGTATATTTAAAGTGGAATTTGAAACTTCAATACAGCATATATTTACATTGGTTAATTGTACGTAAGGTGTGCACTTGCTTTCACCGTGTCCCCATAGTGGTGATGCATATTGCATGTCATAGCATGACCTCTTTATTCAGTTATTTAAACTTGTGTAAAGAAGTTGCATACAACAATAACTGTGTTATTACTTTTAGCCTAAATCAGTGATCCCCAACCCTGTTCCTGGAGATCTACCGTCATGTAGTTTTTTTTTCAATCCTAATTTAGCACATCTTATTCTACTAATTAGCAACTCAACAAGATCTCTAGTTGTTGAATGAGGTGTGCTTTGTTATGGTTAGAGTGAAAACCTACAAGGACGGTAGATCTCCAGGAACAGGGCTGGGGACCACTGTCCTAAATTATGTCAAGATTGAAAAAAAGAGCAAAGATGGCATTGTGTGGCTTTATTCTGGAGAGAAATGAGAACAACTTAAAATGGTTTTCCCTCTTGTAGACTGAGATTTTTTCTCTACTACTGAATGTACAGAAAAACATTACTGTATTTTAGAATTCTATTAGAAATATAATTGTTATCATATGACCATAGCTGGTATACACAAAATTACACATAGTGTAATTTTACATGAAAGGCTTGCAATGAAATGTTGTCATATAAATCAAACACACACACACACGCGCACACAAACACACTTCTAATTAATTAACAACTTACCTTTATTTTCAGATGTTGCACTGAATTACATGTAATTTTGTCAAAAGAATGCCAAGGTTTCAAAATGGAAATTCCTAAAATATTTAAGAGACTTACTAACCTTTCTGTTTAGTCAGGGGATCCTTCAGAGGGGTGTTTCTTTAATTGGTGCACAAAATTACACGATTATATACAAATATTCCTAAAGTAAAGTATAAATATTTTTACTTCCTTAACCATATGGCAGTATATCATCATTACATACCCCCACAAAATGTGTGTATCTCTATTGCTAAATAAACATTGCGTATACATCCCTGCAACCCTGAAGGGTTGTCTTGTGCCATTTTATGATGACTAAAGTCTTGCCTTACATTGGATCATACTCATATTTCTCTGAGATTTTGGGTCTCTCCCTGTAATGGTTCAGTCCTCAGTAAACAGAAAGCAAATGCCATGAAACAAATAGGACAGCAGTATTTCAGAGATGTCAGAATTTAACCTTAAGGAAAGAAGAAAACAACTGTATGTGATTGATAAAATGAGTTACTCTGAATCCTACTGATAGACAATATTATTTTAGTTTAATGTAATATTGTACAGTAGGTCATATTTGACGACTGTAAATCATTCATTACCACTGACAAATAACATTCCCTCCCCCAGCCCCATTGTAATACACAGTAGGTATCCCCCTTGAGCTTTTCTGAGGAAACTGAGTTGCTGAGCTCTTGTAGTTCCTGTCACCTGTTCAGAAAATAATTGGTGGGAGGTAAGAAATAAAGAAAGCACTTGTTCCTTTGCAGCAAAACAAAAGTGACAGATATCACCAGGGGCCAAACTGGTAAATACGATCTGGTTTCAACAGACAGTAATGAACCCCTGCGGGGCTCTGCAGTAGCCTAACAACCACAGCCTTTGTCTCAGCTGCTGTCATTGAGTGATACAGCTCTCCTGTGATAGAAATCATGTTCTTGCCTGATTTTAGCAATTGTGTGTGTGTGTGTGTGTGGAGCATGTACATAAAATTAATCACAAAAGCAAAAGGGTAGTGTGTGATTTCTATTTCCTTCTGATTTTCTTGGTATTCTGAAGGTAAAATGCATAACGTTCTTCCATATAAACATTTATCTAATGTCTGTTATGTTGATGTAAATGGGGGTTATCATTATCTCAAATAAACTACTAAATCCCATGGCCACATTTCTTGTATGTTGAATCGAATTTAGCTTGAAGCAGTAACAATAATATCACTTCTGCATAAAACACAATTCCAAACGGCTTTATCAATGAAAGTGGCATCATGCTATTCAAATGAGATTCACATCTTTTATTTGTGAATCTCATTCTTAGTGTACTGACTGTTTATTACAGCTGGTGATTTTATAAAATTTTAAACTTTAAGCTGTTATATGAACACTGCAGATTTCCATGAAGCAAGTCACACAAAATCATTTGAATTAATTACCATTACTGGAATTGAAGAGATTAATGTATTTCAGATAGAATGGACATGGACTTAGCCTGGTTACCACATGCTGTTGCCCAGTCCATTCTTCTTCGCTGAAGTTTGTGGTATGTACACAGTGAACTGCCGATGGTCACTCCGTGTGTCCTTGACTGATCATGCTGTGTAAGAAACAATGGCCTCCCTGGGGGCTTTTCTTAAGAGGGGGATCTATGGATTGTGAGAGCAAATAATCAAATGGGTTGGGCAGATTACAGTCAGAGGTATAACAGGCTGGCAAAATAGACAGTCCAAGCAAATAAATGTATGTTAATATGCAGTTCAATGGGGCAGGGTGATGCATCTAGTCCTCTGGGTTGCATCATGGCGTGGGCTTGAACCAGGAGAGGAACAGGCAAGAGCGTGATTCAGGCTCGGGGGAGAACTACTGATTGTTGCATCATTGTATTTTACTTCCATACGACTGTACATTTCTGCATTTAATCTGTATTGTTACAATACAACACCTGAAACCCTGTAGATAATTGTAGTGTCTTGAAGACTGTAATATTTACGTAATTAAAAATATATGTGGCAGTCTCACGTTACCTCTCCATGAATGAGCCCAATAATGAGCCCAAAAATAAAATGAGCCCAAAAATAAACACCAAGTATAATTTTTCGTAATGGATTTTAAGGCATATCAATACATTTATTGGTCATAAACCAACTAGGTAAAGTATGATTACATGCTTTATGTAATAATAATAATAATAATACCTGGCATTTATATAGCGCCTTTCTCGATACTCAAAGCGCTTTACAATGATGAGGGGGAAACTCGCCTCAACCACCACCAATGTGTAGCACCCATCTGGGTGATGCAACGGCAGCCATTTTGCGCCAGAATACTCACCACACATCAGCTGAGGTGGAGAGGGAGAGAAGAATTTTTTTAGCCAATTAAACTGGGGGATGATTAGGTAACAGATTAAAAGAGCCGGGTTGGGAGTTTAGCCAGGACACCGGGGAAACCCCTACTCTTTGCGATAAGTGTCATGGGATCTTTAATGACCACAGTGAGTCAGGACCTCGGTTTAACGTCTCATCCGAAAGACGGCATCTCATACAGCACAGTGTCCCCATCACTGCACTGAGGCATTGGGGTTTATTTGACCAGAGGAAAGACTGCCCCCTACTGGCCCACCAACACCACTTCCACCACTTACATGTGGATCTATGACGGACAAGTCGTTTTGTTTTTATCTGTAGGCTACCTAGTGTTTCTTCTGAATTAATTGTGAACCTGTGTCAATTGTGTAGTTGCACAAATCAAAGTACTGAAGGACTACTACCGGAGTCAGGGCAAAGGCACACCTCAGTATGCATAGAATGAGCAGTGGCAGTTCTAGACCATTTCAACTGGGCTGGGGCCAGTTGTTCCGTTAGGGGAGCCAGATTAGACCTTGTTTCTCCTTACAAACAAATAAGCCATTTTCCTCACTGCATTGTGGGCATTACGAGGTAAAAAACAATGTTTAAAATCATTGAACATTTTATTTATGCATTATTACTTCCTGTGACATATTTTCCAATGAAAACCGGTGAGGCACTACCACTTTCTCGATTAGAGTCTTGTATTGCAGATATTAAAGCTTGGATGCTTTCTAATTTCCTGCTCCTAAACTCAGAGAAGACGGAAATTCTGGTTTTAGCACCAAAAAAACAAAGGGAGAAATTGTGTACATCTACTTTAAATTTTGATGGTTGTTTAGTTGTTCCAAATTCAGCTGTGAAAGACTTCCTATCACTTGTGCTGCTCTATTACACTTTCCCAAACTGTTTTTCTCTCTCTCTTTTTTCTACATTCTGCCGGCGGGGCTTATGCCCCACATCTCGATAGTTGTTGTCAACTGAACTCCCTCACCGCTGCTGTCCGGCTTCCTCTCCGTCGCCGCTAGGGTCAACCGGATATGGTCATCATGGTCTGGGCACAGTATGATTGACAGTTCGGGGTGGAGAAGCCCATGACCTGACCTTAACCAAACCCACAATTTTCTATTGCAAAACAAACTTGCGGTAAACTTCCTTAAGTAGCTAATGTTTTATAATATAACATTTCATTTTCATTCTCGATTTTACTGTGTTATTTATTTGCATTGAATGTGTGAATTTCATCACATAATTAACGTTCATTCAGTTATCTTCAATTTATATTCAGCAAACATCAGCTAATTTGATTAGCTACATAGCATACCAGCTGAGCTCGGTAGCCAAGCTAGACGCACTGCATCAACTATATTGACGGTCAATCAATCACAGATAACAGAAACAGAAGGAATCATGGCTAGATGTTGAGTCTGGTATCAAAATGTAGGGACACATGAGCCCTTTCACTTGGCATAATTTGTTTTCACCAACCAAATATCCCACATGGTGATATGAGCCTTCAAAGAAAGTACAAAAATGTATTTTTCGAGATTTCTATGACGATTTCACAGAAAACAGATTATATGTACATGCTACCAATGCCTGCTTGTATTAGTCTAGGCCACACACATTAAACTGGTGCAGTTTGAACATTGATACTATGATATATCCCGTGATATTGGTGGCCAAAGTTGGTTGCCGAAAATATTGAGCTGAATAAAACAGATTTTGGCTTGTGAGAAGTGTTATGTATGTAAAATAGATCTTATTTCAATTTTGAACACAGCTCGAATGTGAGCCCTGAAAATTCCATGTGGCTAGCATCTTCACATATGAAGCTATGAGGGCTCAAAAATTACTGAAAATTTAATGGGAAATAAAAAGATCCAGAATTTGAGCTACCCCCTAGGTACTTCAAGGGGCCATGTTACGTCCCGAAATCAGCTTGTGTTATATTAACCAAGTTGATAGAGTCGGATGCAACAATTAGCCACTTAAAGGCGCACAAGCTGTGAAGTTAGGAACCCACACTGACAACTAGGAGTTATATAAAAGATAAAGCAGTATTTATTTACAAGATTAAACTTATCTCCTAGCTAACTAACTACGAGACTGAGTTGGCAAAGTCTCACCGGGTAGCTTCGATGACAATGTCCAGCGTCCAGCAGGCTACTCGGTCTGATCTCCGAAGTAGGTCTTCAGCTCCCGTTTTAAAAACGCCAACAATAAATAATATTAACTAATTGTTAAAAGTATTAACAGTCTCCGTTAAGGATTGGGTTAACTTAAAACAGTCAAAACTCCAGCAGGCAACAGCAACGGCGTCTCTCTCGATGTTCACAGGCGCATCTCCTGGCATGGCGACGGGCATCCACTATTATAGGCCAGCATCTTCCGAATCCGCTGCTCCGCAACAGGCCTCTGCTTCCTCGGTTACAGCATCCACTGCTCCGGGTCTCTCAGCAACCGTGATGCATTCCCACCTCCACCTGTAAAGGGGAAAACAAAGAAAAACACAGCAGCACAGGGCCAAAACCAATAGAAAAGACAAATAATAAAAACTATATTACACGTGGCCGTAACACCCCCACCCTTAAGACAATAAATCTCATTTATTGTCACATTCGTAAGCACGACTAGATTATCACGTCCACGGATGTGCCTTATATCTAAATTGTAACCTTGCAGAAACAAGCTCCATCGCATGAGGCGCTGATTATTGTTACGCATGCGATTAAGGAAAACAAGTGGGTTGTGATCTGTTTGCACTACAATGGGACGAAAAGAAGAGCCCACATAAACCTCAAAGTGTTGTAGTGCGAGAATGAGAGCAAAAGCCTCCTTTTCTATCGTGGAGTATAACCGCTGATGTCGGTTGAACTTCTTCGAAAAATAGCACACGGGGTGATCAACACCATGAGCGTCTTCCTGGAGAAGAACAGCTCCAGCCCCACAATCACTTGCATCCACAGCAAGCTTAAATGGACGTTCAAAGTTAGGTGCGGCAAGAATGGGCGTGCTCACTAGCAGGGCCTTAACATTCTCAAATGACCGCTGGCAATTTTCAGTCCAAATAAAATTGGTTTTAGGGCTGAGGAGGTCAGTCAGTGGTGAAGCAACTGAGGAAAAGTTCTTGCAGAAATTGCGGTAATAACCCACCATTCCTAAGAATCTCCGTAGCTCGCGTCGGGTCTTGGGAACTGGAAACTGGGTAACGGCCTCTACTTTGGAATCAACTGGACGCACCTGTCCGCGCCCTACAATCTTACCCAAGTAAGTTACAGTCGCTTGGCCGAATTCACATTTTGCCATGTTGACCGTTAAGTTAGCAGCAACCAAGCGGACGAAGAGTGCTTCAATATGCTTCACATGCTCAGACCAAGATGCGCTGTAGATGACTAAATCATCTAGATATGCCTCACAACTAGGCAAGTCAGCTACAACGAGGTTAACCAACCTCTGAAAAGTAGCAGGAGCGTTTTACATACCAAACGGCATGACTGTGTATTGTAGGAAATCGTCCGGTGTCACAAAAGCAGAAATCTCTCTAGCACGTTTCGAAAGGGGAACTTGCCAGTAACCCTTAAGTAGATCGAATTTGCTGACAAAAGCGGCAGAACCTACACGATCCACACAATCATCCATCCTTGGAAGAGGATAGCAGTCAGACCTAGTGATGGAATTGACCTTCCTGTAGTCAGTGCAGAACCGTAAAGTGCCATCTGGTTTGTTAACTAACACGCAGGGTGAACTCCAATCACTTGAACAGGGTTCAGCGATAGCGTTCTCCAGCATGTAAGCTACCTCCTTCTTCAATTGCGAACGCTTTTCGGGGTTCACACGATAAGGATGCTGTTTGATGGGAGGTGAATTACCCACATCAATGTCATGCTCAATGAGGTGTGTACGAGTAGGAATATCTGAAAACAAAGAGGGGTGTGACTGAATGAGGCTAACAATGTCCACCTTCTCAGCAACCGGCAAATGAGAAAGTAGCATGCCAAGATTGCGCAGAGACTCAGAGTTCTTCAGCCTGCCTTCTGTCACACTCTTGGGAGGAAAAGCCACCTCCTCCTCCCCCTCTTCAGGAAGAGTGGAAGTCAGAGCACTGGAGAGTGCCATACTCTTCACCTCACCCTCCTCTATGGGCTGGCGTTCCCAATAACGTTTCAGCATGTTTACATGACACAAGCGACTCTGTTTCTTGCGATCAGGAGTGGCTATGATGTAGTCACGGTCACCTACACGTCGTTCTACCAGATATGGTCCGCTGAAGCGTGCTTCTAAAGTGGAACCAGGGAGGGGTAAAAGTGCCAAGACTTTCTCACCCGGCGAAAAGGTTCGCAACTTTGCATCACGATCGAACCAGCATTTCATCCTCTTCTGTGAGATTTCAAGATTTCCTCTTGCCAGCTCACAAGCTCGATGCAACTTAAAGCGAAATTTGGACACGTAGTCCAGCAAGTTCGAGGTGTTACCGTCCATAAGCCATTTCTCTTTGAGAAGCATTAAAGGGCCACGAACTGTATGACCAAAAACCAATTCAGCTGGGCTGAATCCAAGGGACTCCTGGACAACCTCCCGCACGGCAAAGAGCATAAAATGAATGCCTTCATCCCAGTCCTTCTCGAACTCAAGGCAATAAGCGCGTAGCATAGTCTTAAGCGTCTGATGGAAACGTTCCAGAGCACCCTGAGATTCTGGGTGATAAGCACTTGAAGTGAGATGCTTAATCGCTAGCTGTTCAAGGACCTGTGCAAAAATTTTGGACATAAAATTCGTTCCTTGGTCAGATTGAATAGCCTTGGGAAGTCCAAACAGAGAGAAGAATTTAAGAAGTGCCTTAGAAATGACAGGGGCGGTTATCTTGCGCAGTGGTATTGCCTCCGGAAATCGAGTAGCTGCACACATTATGGTGAGAAGGTACTGGTTGCCAGCCTTTGTCCGTGGTAATGGGCCTACACAATCAACGAGCGCCCTCTCGAAAGGCTCTCCAATTACCGGTATAGGGTACAGGTGGAGGTGGGAATGCATCACGGTTGCTGAGAGACCCGGAGCAATGGATGCTGTAACCGAGGAAGCAGAGGCCTGTTGCGGAGCAGCGGATTCGGAAGATGCTGGCCTATAATAGTGGATGCCCGTCGCCATGCCAGGAGATGCGCCTGTGAACATCGAGAGAGACGCCGTTGCTGTTGCCTGCTGGAGTTTTGACTGTTTTAAGTTAACCCAATCCTTAACGGAGACTGTTAATACTTTTAACAATTAGTTAATATTATTTATTGTTGGCGTTTCTAAAACGGGAGCTGAAGACCTACTTCGGAGATCAGACCGAGTAGCCTGCTGGACGCTGGACATTGTCATCGAAGCTACCCGGTGAGACTTTGCCAACTCAGTCTCATAGTTAGTTAGCTAGGAGATAAGTTTAATCTTGTAAATAAATACTGCTTTATCTTTTATATAACTCCTAGTTGTCAGTGTGGGTTCCTAACTTCACAGCTTGTGCGCCTTTAAGTGGCTAATTGTTGCATCCGACTCTATCAACTTGGTTAATATAAAACAAGCTGATTTCGGGACGTAACAGGCCATAACTCACAAGATATTCATAGTATAAAGTTAGAATTTTGCATACCTTCATTAAATATATTATAGTTCACGTACAAAAAAAAATCAGGTGATTCTGAGTGTGTCAGATGGGAACTTTTCCCAGAATTGATTGATTTAATGTATCATTTCAGAGAAATGTGAATACTATAATTTGGACCTCGACGACTCATCACTACGGGGGCACCATAGATAGTTAATCGTTGAAATGAGTGATGTGAATTAGCCATAGACCGTAGAAAAATATTATTAGCTGGTCAGCTGCTTGCTTCCCGTTATATCACGTAAAGTATGTGAGGAAGGTGCTCCATTCGTTTTAAAATAAGTACATTTTCCTTCCAACTTATATTTAATTTATATGAAAACATCTGCGTTTCTGTTTTGTTTCAACATATTTAATGTCGACAAAATTATGTAAAAACGGCTTTGTTTTCTACATGAATGGGAAACACAATGTCAGACAGGCTGTGCGTGGTGATGATTATTTTGGATAAAGTCCAGTTTTATGATTTAACCAGACATTTGTCAGCTATGATATAGGCTAGCAACCAATTTTATAGCCAATATCGGCAGAATATCCCTCGGTATAACTGTCTGAATGTTTGCATTGCAATGACTGCTCTATACCGATATAAACTCAACCATTTCTAAATCATAACATTAACTCACCTTTGGTGGAAATGTTGCTTATAACTTGGCCTAGTGCAGAAAAGCCACACACTTCTTCAGGTTCTCACTACAGTCAAAATCGCCAGTGGTGCTGCCAGCCTGACAGGTTAGTTTGCAGAAGATTCTGGGACTTTATCTTTATTCTCGATTACAATCCAATCGAAATTACATTCGTCTGCTAGCTCTCCTCTTCCACCCATGATTAGCTAGCTAACGAAGGTTAAGACTGTAACCATGGTTTTATGAGTTCCGGATGACCATTAGGAGACATTGCCGGATACATTGAGACTTTTATACCAACCATTTGTCATGGACATGACCTTCGCGTGATGACGTAATTCCTCAAGGCGCATTAATGGGTGGATTCCACAGATAGTTCTGTGGTGGATTCCAATCGCTTATTTTATCCGTCCTCTTCTCCTCGGTCCTCGCCTGACCCGGAAATCCATTGAGGTTCGCCATCTTTAAGGACATTCCAAACCGCTAAATGCTACTCGGAGGAGCGAGGAGTAGGGAACGAGGAGGCTCCCAGAGGGTGCTTCAGTGAGGAAACACAAGTGTAGCCTTTGCGGAAGACTTTTCTCTGAACGTGTGAAGTGTATAGATTATCCACCACTCTTCACATCTGCCATGTCGCAGGCACGCCCTACACAAATGCAATTGTACCGTTCCATTCCATTTACAACCCCAATTCCAAAAAAGTTGGGACAGTATGTAAAATGCACATAAAAGCAGAAAGCAGTGATTTGTAAATTATCTTTTTCATATATTTAATTGAAAACAGTACAAAGAGAATATATTTAATGTTTTACCTTAACATTATTGATTTTTGTAAATATATGCTAATTCTGAATTTGATGCCTGCAACACGTTCCAAAAAAGTTGGGACAGGGGCAAGAAAAAAAAAAAGTCTGGGAAGCTCAAAAAAACACCTGTTTGCCATTCCACAGGTAAACAGGTGATGCTATCATGACTGGGCATAAAAGGATATCAAAATACTCTTGATATATTATTTTCAGGTACTCTTAGTAGTGATACTATAACCTCTCTGCATTTGAATGGATCTCTATGGGAATTGGGAGGTGGGACTAGATTAAGCTAGAAATTACACAGGAATAGTATGGAACCCATGGCTGGCTAAATGGCTGTAAATCATCAAGTGTCTGAGGTATCAAATGAGCCTCAAACCATCACTCTGCTGCCAGATATGCAGTAGATATGGATGGATCATTTTCCTATTGGATCATTTTTCCATCATGATGACTCATTTTCCTATTGAACTCTATGGAAAAATAAACCAGGAAAAACAACCCTCCAAGTGATCCATCCATATCTACTGCATATCTGGCAGCAGAGTGATGGTTTGTGGCTCGTTTGATACCTCAGACCCTTGATTACTTACAGCCACTCAGCCAACCATGGATTCCATACTATTCCCGTGTAATTTACAGCTTAATCTAGTCCCACCCCCCAATTCCCATAGAGATCCATTCAAATGCAGAGAGGTTATAGTATCGCTGAAAATAAGTCTTTTGATATCCTTTCATACCCAGTCATGTTTACCTGTTTACCTACATCACTGTTTACCTGTGGGACGTTCCAAACAGGTGTTTTTTTAACTTCCCAGTCTATTTTTTGGGCCACGTTTTTTGGAACGTGTTGCAGGCATCAAATTCGGAAATAGAGTATATTTACAAAAATCAATAAAGTTGATAAGGTAAAACATTAAATATATATAAAAGAGAATTTACAAATCACTGCTTTCTGCTTTTATGTGCATTTTACATACTGTCCCAACCTTTTTGGAATTGGGGTTGTATTATAAAGCGCTAATCCATAATGACACTCATTCTTTATAACTAACAAAAAAACACTGTTTATTAATGAAAAAATAAGCTAAAAAGCATTATAGTTAAGCACGTGCAATTTAAGTGGATGCCAAGGTCGCTGGCAGGATGGCCGAGCCGACCGTTGACACAGGCACAACGTTGACGTGATAAAATCTTGAAAATTTGCAGGGAGATGCCCAAGTCGCCGCCGCACAGATATCATGAAGTGGTACACTTTTCGTGCTGCCCATAACATAGCCACACTCCTAGTTAGCCTACACTGGACAGTCGTAGGTAAAGGACGAGCACTAGCCTCCTAAGCCGCAGCTATCGCCTTCACTACTCAACGGGACTACCCAGCTCTAAGCTGAAAGTGCTTTTCCCTTTGACTTGCCGTAGCAGACAAAGAGTTGTCGTATGTCTGATGGAAGTGGTAGCCTCAACGTAGCGGTGCAGTGCATGCGCTGGGCATACCAAATGTGCCTCCCGCAGGTCCCCGCCTGGTGGGGGCAAAGCGCAGCAAGTTCAATTGGCAGGTTAATATGAAACGCTGAAACCATTTTGGGTAGAAAAGATGGATTGGGCCACAAAGTGATGCCAGAGTCATGCGGCCGCCACATCATACACTCCGCAGTGATGGAGAGAGTGCAGAGCTCCCCAATACGCCTTGCTGACGCTATTGCTAGTAGAAATGCCATCTTAAAAGAAAGCCACTTAAGGCTGATCATATCGAGAGGGCTGTAGGGCTGACCCGTTAGTGCTCGCAAAACCAAAGGGGGATCCCAGGAGGGAGCCACCAGGGAACTTGCAAGTCTCCATGGCCGGGCACCCCTCAGGGACCGGCTGACAAGGTGATGCATGCTGCATATGGCAGCAGCATAAACCTTTAGAGTACTGGCTGCCCTGCTGCGATCAAGCAATCTAGCAATGCACGGGGTCCGCGCATTGCTGCGAGCATCCTGTCCAGAATAACTTCCACATATACCCCTAGGCCCTCCTCATGGAGGGCGCTCTAGAGTTCAGAAACGTCCACAGGACAGGGGAACCACCCCCAGTTAGTGAAGGGTCAGGCTCCTCGGTAGCTAAAACCCAAGCTTCATCCTACTCGGCCGAGGGTGCCAAACAGAGATGCTCTTTTGAGACAGCAGGTCTGTCCAGATTGGGAGTTCCCAGGGTGATCCACAAAGAAGGCAGAGGAGCATCAGAAACCACGGTTCCATCCGCCACCTGGGGGCCACCAGAAGAAGCTTGTTTGACTGAGCACGACCAAACCGTCACCATACTAACTCCACCACATCAGGGTGGAGACGCCATTCGCCGCTATGAATCTCCTGGCAAGATAAGAAGTCTGCTGTATTGTTTCGGACACCGGGGAGGTGTACGGCACAAAGAGAGGCTAACTTGGGAAGTGCCCAGTTCAAGAAACGCTGGGTCGCTTGGCTGGTATGTACAGTATGGCGCATGGGAGGACATTGAATTGGTATGCCCGACCTTGGAACGCAAAGCAAAGGAAACAAAGATGTTCCACACAGATAGGGATGTGGAAGTACGCGTCTTTCAAGTCCACAGCCGTGAACCAATCTCCCATTTTCATGGTGTGTAGGACCTCCGATATCCGGAGCATCCTGAAAGCATATCATCTTAGTTATGAATTCAGGCCCCTCAGGTCCCGGACTGGTCAGAGGAGACAATCTTTTTTCGTTATCAGAAAAAGACTGACACGGCGCCCTTCTCTAGGAGGCCTGTAATTTCCCGACTCAGCATCCCTGACTGGATGGGGTCCAGGACGCGTGTAAAACCCTTTGCAATCGTGGAGAAAACCCATGGGTCTTTTGTGAGGGCTGCCCAAATCGCCAGTTGGTCTCGGCGAAACTGCCCCACCATCGGCCCTGTGGCCTCATGCCTGTTTGACGGCCTGTTTAGGGGGTCTGGGGGGGGCGATGGTTAGACTGCAGTCCCCTAGCTGGACAGCCAGATGGACCCATGGGATTGCGTTGTGAATCCGACCCCGGTGCACAGGCGGTGGGACGATTAGGGGCTCCCTTCCTATACAAGGGCTGTGTGTGACCATGAGCCATAGGCTGGGTCCAACAAACAGAAGAGTGCTGAGGGGGGGCATCTGCTGCTCCCTGTATTTCAATGCCTCCACAGAATGCTCAAGCATCTGTCTGGCGACCTCCGTAAAAACCTGGCCGGGGATAACTGGCAGGTCTCTCATGGTTGCATCAGGGAGAGGGGACTGAGCCGGGTCTTCGTGAGCAAGGACATCACATGACCAAGCTCATGTGTCATGAAGGCAAATACCTGAAGAGATGCGTCGCTGACCGAGGTGTCGACCCCTGAATCAAGCAATGTTTGTGACTGTGCAAGCATCAACCAGGAAAGCAAATTCCCAATCCGTGCCACCCTGGCAGCCACGTTATATGACCTACAGAGTAGATCATCAGTTGCTCTGCACTGTGGTCTAGGGCAGAGGGCATCTGCCTGAACTGCCTCCTCTGGAGATACCAGAAGTGCCACGATGGCAGGCTCAACAGAGGACATATAGTCCAGCCCATGGACCTCAGCGTTCGACATGGACGCGAACGTCCTACAATCTTTGGGCACCCGCTGCGAGCCAGGGCATGCAAAGCACTTAGCTAGCTCTGCCAAAAAATCGGTAGATGGTAAACTGAGAATCTTTTCTAGAGAGGCCGAGTAGTCCACTCCTCAGTGGACCCTGAACCTTCCACCGACCCCCTCTCAGATTGGTCAAATGTGCAGGACTGACTCTGAGAAAATAGGGTGTTAGAAGCCACTGTGGAAAGCGCATCAAACCCTTCAAAGTTCGGATCCACTGGAGGCCCCTCAGGGTGACCATGCTGGGGAGCCGTTTCCACTTTAGTACGGATGTTCAGCATAGCAGCCAGCTGCTGAACTGTAGCGTGACTTCTGCGGAGATGTTATTGCCCCTACCAGCCTTGCCCTTTTTTTCTTGAAGGGCCATCGGTGGCGGTAATACACTTGCGTTTAGGGGCAACCCCTACTGCTTAACACGTGCTGACATATTCACAACCTAGGTTACTTTTTCTTGAGTACATAAACCACCGGTCACTCGGGCGGACACAAACCAGTTCTGAGGTGACAATCCTTGGGTGTTTGAGCTTTTAAGTCTAAAAAGAGATCACTGTAAGGTCTTCTGGTGGCATCTTCAAAGGCGTCTAGGAAGAAATGAGAATGTCTGGGGTGCATTTGTCTGGCTAAAACACTGACCTCCAGTTTATCTCAAGGATTTGTAAACAAGACAATATAGTTGGCATTAAGATTTATTGTACGGCTCTTTTTACATTGGACAAAAAGATTTTGATATACAATGCTCAAATTTCTGTGATCCGTGTACTTGGTAAAGGCTTTTTCAAATTCGTCATTACCACTCGCCGCCTCCATCAAGTTGTCAACGATAATAAGCTTAGCTGTCACGTCTCGTGCCTCCACGTCTTAGTCTATGTCTGGTTTTTCCGTTTATATGTATTTTCAGTATTGGTAGTCCATTCTGTGTTTTCCCTTTCTCCCTATTTCATATCTCTGCTTCCCCACACCCGAATTGTGTTTCCTCATGTGTTTTGTCTCACCTGTTCCTCGTTGTCTCTTCGTTAGTCTGGCATAGTCTCCCACAATGCATCTTGTGTTCTGCATTGTGCTTGTCTCAGTCTTTCCAGTGTTTGATTCCTGCCTGCTCCTTTCCTGTTCCGAGTTCCTGTGTCCAGTCCTGTGTGTTCCTGTCCAGCCCTGCTCCAGCCCTCCTGCCCACCTGCTCTTCCCCGTCCTAGCCCTGCTCCTACCCTTCACCCTCCTGATCCCCTGCTCTGACGGATTCCCCGGTTCTGACCCCTGCCTGTTCGTGGACTTGGCTTTTGCTCATCCTGCATTGCCCTGCTCACTGGACATTGACCCCTGCCTGGATTTGACTACGTTTCTGCCTGCCCTCTATCCCCCTCTATTTGCTGGACATTGACCTGTGTTTGTCGAACACAATACCATTCATATTACTTCTGGTGTCTGCGATTGGTTCCGATCAGTTCCCGTAACAGTTAGCCAAGTGTACGGGTAACAACTCTTCATCAGTCAAAGAAGCAGGTATGCTTTCCACAAATTTGATATTTTTTATTTTACACAGCCATTCGTCATACAGCGGTTGCCAACACAAAATAACACCAAACAATATTTTGAGGCACAGAGGACGGCACATTATGGGCATTTTCCAGCAGTGTTTTAACAAAAACACTTTTACCGATATTTGAAGGTACTGAAATGATGCAGGAAAGGGGCTGTTGAAGTTGGTTGTCAAAACCCTCAAACCCCGACACTGAGTTAGTAGCCATATGGCAAAGTTTTAAAGCCCAGAAGCAAAACTGGATTGTTGCAAACCACAAGAAATCTTTTTGAGACTGTTTGGTTCTTGAGAATAAAACCTTTTTTATCCTGAACAATCTGTTGTGCAGTTATGAGGATTTCCTTGGTTGGTTAATTTTTATGGGTCATATAGCGGTCTACCAAATCAGTGAGGGAGGAAAGATTAACAACCTGTGTGTTAGTGTGATATAAGGTTATACCTCTCATCTTCATGCATGTTTTACCAGCCTATGTTTTGTAACAGTATGTCTTAGGCCCGTCTGAATGTGTGTGACATTATGACGTTTATAATAAGTAATATACACTGCCTGGCCAAAAATAAAGTCGCAGTTGCACCAGTCATGCATTGTGCCCACTGTACAAACCTCTGGAGGCATTGTTATGATCTGGGGTTGCTTCAATTGGTCAGGTCTAGGCTCAGCAACGTTATGCAGCAATAAAATTAAGTCAGCTGAGTACCTGAATGTACTGAATGACCAGGTTATCCCATCAATGGGCATATTCCAGGACGACAATGCCAAGATTCATCGGGCTCAAATTGTGAAAGAGTGGTTCAGGGAGCATGAGGAATCATTTTCACACATGAATTGGCCACCAGAGTCCTGACCTTAACCCCATTGAAAGTCTTTGGGATGTGCTGGAGAAGACTTCACGGAGTGGTTCAACTCTCCCAATACAAGATCTCGGCCAAAAATGAATGCAAGTCTGGACAGAAATAAATGTTGTGACGTTGCATAAGGTTGTCGAAACAATGCCACGACGAATGCGCGCCATAATCAAAGCTAAAGGCGGTCCAACAAAATATTACAGTGTGCAACTTTTTTTTTGGCCGGGCAGTGTATATTGAATGTTGTAATAGGCTGTTTTGTTGTGAAATAGCTATGATTTATACATGAATATATAAAATAATTTAGCACATAAATAAGACTGTCAATATTGTTTACATGTATGTTGTTTAAACATTACACATTTTAAAGTGACGGACAAGGAAAATCGGTAATATGCTTATAACCACGTTATTTATGGCTATTAAGGTATGTATTGAGCACCAATAAAGCGCAAGGAATAAATACCATTGCAATCTCATTACATTTCAGTCTATATCTCTTTATTCCTGTATGCTGAAAAAAAGGGTGGAGTCGAAAATGGGTCCATGGTGACGTGAAACCACAACCAATACATAGTTTTATTGCATTGCATAACTCCTTCCATAGTTTGAGGTGAATAAAACTGTCCTGTCCCACTAAGTAATCCTCTTTGAGTCTGAGGCTCAGAGCCAAACACTCATTTTGTTTGCCCGTGAGAATAGTTGTCCACGTTATCAGCATTTGGATTTGTAAAGTGCTTGCTGCTTTATTTCTTGAAAATAGTCCTGAGATTCGGTGTAGTGGTAGTTCAGCGTAATCACTGAATGGGTGATGTAGGCAACTGTAAGCTCCATGTTTGGGACAAAGACTTTTTTTTTTCTTGATTTAGCTATAGAGCACACTCAGCTTTTATTTAAAGGGATAACCTTATTTCACTTTGGTACAACATAATTAATTTTGTGGAGCTTACCCCATTTTATTTGCATAAAGCAGCTGTCATTTGCCAGGGTGATATACAATAGTTAGCTCTGCTGTTAGCCTTCTACTTTTGCATAACATGTAAGACTGTTGTTATACTTCTAATATTATGTTATGCTATTATAGAAAAGTGAGTTAAATGATTTAATATTCCAACAATAGGAATGTCAGTGCCAAAAAACAGTATTGTCTGCCAAGTTTCCTTCTTTTTTTG
Organism: Synaphobranchus kaupii; assembly: GCA_029718625.1. Classification (NCBI taxonomy): domain Eukaryota; kingdom Metazoa; phylum Chordata; class Actinopteri; order Anguilliformes; family Synaphobranchidae; genus Synaphobranchus; species Synaphobranchus kaupii. The sequence goes on from CM056377.1 coordinate 56,104,262, forward strand.
TTGCAGAGCTGCAAACTGTGCTAACTTCATTTTTATCTGAATACAAACACGCATAATTAGGCCTCAAGGAATACAAATAGTGGCCTCTCTGAACACCCCTACACACATAACATAACATAACATAACATAACATAACATAACATAACATAACATAACAAGGAAAGACGAGAACAGGCCATTCAGCCCAACAATGCTTGTCTATTCTTACCTCTAAACTGTACTAATAGTGTATAACACTGAATCAAGCCGGGCCTTGAACACCCCCAGTGTTTCTGCCGCCACCACATGTTCAGGCACGCTATTCCACGTATTGACCACTCTCTGTGTGAAAAAATATTTCCTAGTGTCTGTGAGAAATGTATTCTTTGCCAGTTTCCATTTATGCCCCCTCGTTCTGCTAACCGAGCTCAACTTGAATAATTTCCTGTAGTTCACTTTGTTGATCCCTTTAATAAATGTAAACGCCTCAATCAAATCCCCCCTAAGCCTCCTTTTACTAAGCTTGAAAAGTCCTAGCATTTCAAGCCTTTCCTCATAAAACTTATCTTTTATACCCGGGATCAATCTGGTTGCCCTTCTTTGGACCTTTTCCAGCGCCACTATATCTTTCTTGTAGTAGGGTCCCCAGAACTGCAGACAGTACTCTAAGTGTGGTCTGACAAGGGCGTTGTATAGTGTGAGTATGATCTCCTTAGATTTATACTCAATACTCCTGGCTATGTATCCCAGCATCCTGTTAGGTTTTTTTTACCGCTACAGCACATTGACCAGACCCTGATAGGCTTCGACTATTACTCCCAAGTCTTTTTCTGCATGTGCACATTCTAGTTTTGTACCCCGCATAAAGTAATCCTGCCCTATGTTTTTATTCCCCACATGTAGAACTTTACATATAGTTATATTGAATTTCATTTGCCAGGTTTCTGCCCACTTCTGGAATTTGTTTAAATCTTCTTGGATTACCTTAGTAGCTTCCAGACAGTTGGCTAAACCTCCCAGTTTTGTATCATCCGCAAATTTAACTAATGTACTTTCAATATCCGCATCTAGGTCATTTATGTAAATGAGGAAGAGCAGTGGACCCAGAACCGAACCCTGTGGAACTCCACTTCCCACTTTACCCTGCTCAGATAAGATCCCTCCTACTACTACCCTTTGTGTTCTATCCCGTAACCAGTTTGAACCCACTCTGAAATGCTTTTGGAAGTCTAAGTATATAATATCATAGGCCTTGCTCCCATCTAGACACACGTGCGTGTGGTTGCAAGGATACACACACACACACACACACACACACACACAAATATATGCAAACGAGGGGAAAAAGCCTGGGAACTGTATGGCACACACAGTGCCCTAAATAAATAGGTGCCCCCCCTAAATTTCTGTCTGCCCCCCCAATCACAGCAGTCTAGAACCGGGGCTGTCTTATCACCATTTCAATCTGGCTTCAGGCCTAACCACTCCACAGCTACTGCTCTACTTATATTCACCAATGATCTCTGCTGTGTTCTCTGCTGTTGATAATGGTGAACTCACAGGTGCAATCTTTATTGATTTAACTGAAGCTTTTGATTTCGTTGATCGATATCTGCTTTTAGATAAACTCCATTCTATCGGCCTTTCTGAAAATGCTGTTCTATGGTTCAATTCATACCTTCATAACAGAAAACAATGTGTCGTCTTACATGGAAATAAATCTGATCTGTTGATTCACAAAGAGGTGTGCCCCAGGGTTCAACATTGGGACCACTTCTCTTCTCTATTTATGTAAACAATTTACCATCAATTTACAATAACTGTTGTGTTCAACTTTATGCTGATGACACTGTCATATACGTACACATCTAAACCTGATTTACCACAAATTCAAGCTTCTCTTCAGTCTGATTTCAACATCTTACAAGATTGGCTTTCACATAATAAACTAATGCTCAACAAAACAAAGTCCTATATTATGATCCTTGGTACCCGACATAAACTCAAATCCAAACCTGGTTCTTGTGTAATAACCTGTAATGACGGCACTCCTCTGCATAAAGTTGATAATATTAAATATCTTGGTGTATGGCTTGATTCCAAACTCTCATTGAAATCACACATTGATCATGTCTTACGTAAAGTCAACTTTGGATTACATTGATCTCGAAACTGCTTTACAAGCAGTGTTCGTAAGAAACTTGCCTCTCAACTTATACTTCCGATTCTCGATTATTGTGATGTTCTCTATCAAAACGCATCAAATTCAGACCTTGTTCCGCCGGTTAACACAACATATAATAGACTCTGCAGATTTGTCCTTGGATATCCTTTAAATGTATTCATTTCAATTATCCTTCTTACTTACAACAGTATCCTGTACCTTTTATTTCAAATGATCAAGTTAGGCACTCTGCTCAGCTCTATTTCTCTGTCCCTCATGCTAAGAAAACAATTGGCAAAAGAGCTTTTATGTTTAAAGCCCCTGCAGATTGGAATAATTTACCTGTTGATATTATATCCATTTTATCACTTGTTATGTTTAAGCATGCCCTGTCGGCTTACTTTGAGATGGACTGCTCTTGTTATCAATGAAGCTGTCACTGTTTATAACTATTGTTTATACCTGATGTTTATTGTTACGTTCCTCTGTTTCTCTGTCTCCCCTGCTTTGTGTTTGCTTGGCTTTGGGCTGCTGGGTTTGTCTGTGTCTCCCCTACAGATGGAGATGCTGATGTCACGGTCCTGGGAGCTGCGCTGAGAGAAGACGCACGCTGTTGCCTGGCAGCCATCTTCAGCCTACATGGAGACGTGGACGTCGCAATGTTTGAGAAGATGCCGTAGCTGGGGACGCCGAGGACTGTCGCGGAGCAGCGGGGTTGAAAGATGCAGGAGGATAAATACCCTGTCTCCGTCTGCATCACGAGAGTTCGAGTTCCTGATGCTAGCGATCAACACGACTTCCACAACGCTTCCTGAACACTGAGTTTTGTGTTAACAGACTACAGCAAATAGCCTGTGAATTGACTAAAGCTGCTGAACACCACCACAGCAACGATCCCGCTAGACCAGGAGGAGAAGACCCTTTTGTCATCTGGACGTGGGTCTGATTTTGGACACTTGCTGCCTGATGAGAGCATGCAGCCTGTGTAGCCGAACTGTAAATATTGTCAATCTGTTACATGTTTAGAAAATAGCTAAGATAGTTTCTACCTTACGTCTCTGTGTTATTAAACATTTTGTCTTTTAAATCACTTTGCGCTTGACTGGGTTTATCTAAGAGGTTGTGGTTTGCGTTTAAGTGGCTTCGTGTTACCTCCACTACTGTACACCTGGTTATTGCAACACAGGTGGATTTTGGGACGTAACATTATACCTGATTGTATTTGGTGATCCGCTCACACTCTACTGTTTATCTATTATTGGCCACCTTGTGGTTGTAATGTTTTCACTGTTTTCATTAATGTATGTGGTTTGTCTTTTTTTTGTTTTGTTTGTCTGTTGTCTGTTTGTACGTTGTTGTATTGATAATTATATTTCTATTTTTTTTTGTCACTCTGTTCTGTTGTTATGTAGTGATTGTTATATATGTTTGGATCTCCTTGAAAACGAGATGGTACATCTCAAGGGGTTTATCCTAATAAATAAATTTGAACGTTTCGATCGCATTCTGAACACACACACATTTAATGAAATATGTTTTTCGGACAAAAGTTTTTTAAGTAATAGAATCATTTATGAACAGACCAGCTGTACCAAATTGACTTATTTCTTAGCAATCTAAAACTAAAATATGCCAAGCTATTTAATTAAGTGTTTTATAACTTTTGTCGTTTGCATCCATGTTCGGACGGTTACACCAATTTGACATTTTGCCATTTAGAACCCCAAAAGATATCATACAATGAAAATTTAAGTGGTGCCTGATAATAGACACAATGTAAAATCTTTTAACATACCAAATGTCTACATTCATTATTTTTTGTTTAAAATAATGGATTCGGACAAAAAAAATGTACGTCATGTCATTAACCCATTTTAATCAGGAGGAGAGCTACTTTTCTACAAATCAAACATCATTTTTCGGTGGAACTCCCCTTTAAGGACTTACAGACAATGCTTTGTAGGCTATACGTGAGTAACTTGTTTTTTTTTTTTACGTTGATATTAGTTACACTGACTGAAGCTCCAGTATCTACAAGAGCTCTTCATGTTTTGCCCCCAATCTTTACTTGTTGATATGGTCACTTGGCTCCTACCAGGGGAGACATGGGGCCGAGGGAATCCTACGCATTAAAATTCTCCAATAGACGAATGACATCTAAGTTAATTTCCCCTTTGGGATGGTCTTTAGATTAGACTTTCCCTCCTTTAAAGGGTAACTAACCCCACTGTTTGAGCCTGTCTCCGCCCACAAAACAGTTTTGAAAAATACTTTGTTGGGTGGGCGAGGGATAGGGGTGGGGTCGGAGGAGCTGTGTCCATCGTCATTTGCATAAGGTAACGTAGGATTGTACAAATTATTTCGTATAACTCGGATGAAACTGTCAAACTAGACGTTGCATATCAAATATGAATCAAGATTGAGCAACCGCATGGCCTATTTCTCACCTCAAATATCTTCAGAAACATATTTTAATGGACTATTTAGGTGGAATAAGAGAGTTTATGAACAGGACGCAACGTTGTTCCGGTTTAAAAAGTGGAGCCGAAACGAAAGTAATGTAGCGGGTCTAACCAATCAGGTTCCGGCTGTTTCCGTTGTGAGCAACAACAATTATCTATATGACGTAGTAGTACGAAGAAATAGGTACTCAATTAAAATTCAAACATCACGAATGGATGAATAAGTTTAATTATAAGGTAGGCATACAAACATGTTTACAGCTAAAAAAACAAGTGATGTAGGGTGTAGTTACCCTTTAAGGGACATTCCTTTGACCAGTGACCCTCCCACCTTTAAAACAACGATCCTTGTCTACACATTCACTTCCCCCTCCTCCTGCAGGTGGATCTTGTGTGTCCCAAATGACCACCGTTTCAACATTCAATGTTATTTTTAAACTGCTCTCACATTTGGCTTTTTGCCAGATTGAATGGGGAGCATCGGGGCAGAGGGGGTCAAAGCTGGCATGCAGGGCCGGAGTGGGACTCATTTTCAGCCCGGGAGTTTCATGTCTCAGAGCAGCCTTTGGATTGGACATCGTAGAGCTGAACATGCCCTTATGGAAATGTAATGTACTGCAGTATATTTGAAATATATTGTGAAGATAATTTTGATATATTTACAATATACTGCAGTATATTATATTATTTTTCCATAAGGGTTGAACACTGCACTATTGCACACCTGACCAGAGCAGGACCCTGCTATTGCACACTATTGCACTGTTGCACACATGACTTTGGACTTTAAATACACCATTATAGTTTATTTGAATGTTTTTATTTTAATGTTGTCATTTGAATTCTTCATTATCTACCAAATGGTTAGTTTTAGTGGCCATGTGTCCATACTTTCACCAATTAGGAGTGTAAGATTCTAAGTTGACATGATCCACTCAAACACTGGCAAATCAACGACGCCACCGGCTGAATCAACAAACTTATCATAAATACAATGTAGGTTAAAACGTAAGTGTAAGCAGTCACTCGTCACCACTGATAGGCATAGTATTCAATTATAGAATAGCAGCTGGGAGTGAGTGATCAAGGCCTATTCCAACCAAGGAGACTAGATTAGCAATACAATAGACAGGTTCCTGGTTAGACCACAGGAAGTTCAGGGAAGTTCAGACCCTCTACTGATGGACAGACTGATTGATTTAAGGGAGCCAGACAGTGGCTTCCTTAAATCAATCACATCATTTTGAATATACATTTCTGTTTCCCACCTGTAGAAAACAAAGCCCGAAAATAGTATTTATAGTCATCCATTTCACAGAATAGGATTCAGAGTAACTCCGCTGAATCCAGAGTGCATTTTCTGTATCTCTGACAACTGCCATTCCTGGAAATAAACATAATTTTCACCAAGTTTGAGAGACGTCCTTTTTTTCTTACAGGAGCATATTGATTCACCTCAGCTTTTATTTTGCTACCTCTTTATGTAATTGTCTGTTATATAGCACAATGTGAACACGATACTTTTATTCTTCATGGCATGCATAGCTATTTCTGATGTAATGTGGCTTAAGCGGGTAAATGATCCCTCTAACCATGAAAAGTAACTAATTAAAATAACTAAAATTCTGGGATTGCAATTGTGGTTGGAATGATTGGAGGCTGTATCTGCCTTAGCTACAGCTAACAGCCAGTGACAGATACTCTCGTGGGGGAGTTATTGGGGGTGGGGTTAGCCAACTACTGTTCACACCCATTAAGTTTTCCAGCCTGAGGTGTGAATCATTGTAAATATTTGAGAGCTGTTTTCTCAGGAATGTGTTTTAAGGTGTACCAACATTCAAAGAAGCATGTCTTCTTCGAATATTTGCATATTGCAGTGTATGAGACATAATTTGAAAGCTCAGGATTTGTACTTTCATAAACTACAAAAAACTGAAAAATGCCATGCTACTTGTGGACCATTTTACCAGCAATGAGCATATATTTGAGCGTTCCAACTTGCCTACAAAAATCTCACGTGTGATTCATCAACTTTGTGTAAATCACTGATCTGAGCGTAAATGTGTTTGTAGGTTGATAAATCAGACTTGACCATATATTAGATAAGCGTGTGCACATCAATATGAATTACCATACTCACACGACCATTTGCTACCATATTTGGCATGGTCACTTACTTTAAAACGCACATACCAACACAGTTTTCTCCAGCCTAGGCCATGGCAGCCAACAGGAAAGAAAAGAAAAATAATCTTTGTTTATTTATTTTTTATTTTTCTTTGAGGGTAAAATTAATGCTTGTGAATGAACATGAAAATAAATGTGTACTTATTGGGAGCGTTAGTAGTGGTGTGCAGCCTAGCTCAAAAGCCGTTATGTGGCAGAGGATACAGGGCTAAAATGCTTCCTCTGAATTGTGAACTACAACTGAGATTTAAAAAATAAATAAAAAAGAAAATAACCATTCACAAAAAAGTTTGCCTCTACAGGTGGAGGAAAAGGCATCCCGGACCTCTCACCTGCAGAACAGATTTTGGGGGATCTCATCGGGAAAGTGGCCATGGAAGGAGTGATAGAAGACGCGACTGCGACTGGATTCGTCAAGACTTCAAGTTTCTCTCACACCGGGTTGCAACGTTAACTAGGTCTTCTAGGCTAATATAGCTAGATCGGATTTTAGAAATAAAAAATAGAAAAATGTTGCATTTTTGCGTCTTGCATACAACAACTGGTGATGCGTAGCCTAATTATTTTCATATAGCTGTGTCCATTAAATCCTTATACAGAGGCTATTTCCTGATTTAATAATTTTAACCGGTTTATGCTTCATTCCATTTAGGCTGCACGTGATGAGAAACTAATAACCTGTTGTTATTAATTGTTTATCACCTGTTGACTCCACAGTGCTCTGAACAAAAGCTCTTTTTTCATTATTTAGGCTGCACAACTATAGGCCCTTGTTCCCTCACTGTACATTACATGCAATGCCACTGCCTCACCACTGGGAAAAAGCGTACGCCAAGCCAAGAGCTGTCGTGAGATTTCATCGTACCGTACATCCACGTTCATTTTGATAAATCCAGAAATTTGTCTAAAAATGGACGTACGCCCACTTTACGGTCAGATTTGAACATATGCATGAATAAATTAGGCCCATTGTGAGTAAGTTGTCAGAAGCGCTCATGTAGCTTGCAAAGATCTGATCAGGCTATTTGAAGTAACTCCAGTAACCAACATCTCCAAAAATGGCCTGTCATCTTCAGCCGGTAGGGCTGCACCGCCATACTCTCTGTATAGCTTAAATTTCTCCTCTTGGAATATTTCACCCGCTTCTGTCGCCTGTCTGCATACAGACCATACAGATTGTAGCCCGTTCCAAGAGCTGCTTTGAAAGCAGCTATAAATCTATCAACTTCATTTTTCATAGCTTCTAGGGTAGGATGCAACCGAACAGCCCAAGTACCAGTTCTCCAAACATCATTCAGCCCCGCCCATTCAGTTTGTGGGAACTTTGCTTTACATAATGTATAAGCATCATAACCATGCAATTGAGACACTATCTTCCACTCATTCAGTTTTATTGCCAAAAATCTGAATTAGGAGAGTCTCGTTTCAGCTGAGTCATTGAGTTCAACAATCCTCGCATGTCTGAAGTAGGCATTGCTTTATACTGAATCTGAGTCATTTGCTGTTCACATAAATGAGGCTCCCCGTTACTGTCACCCTCCCCCTCCTGCACTGGAGGAGCATGGGGAGCAGCAAACATCTGAACTTGAATCGGTGCCAGATATTCCTTTTCACCACAAATATTAACATTCTGCACTGGTTGTACAGTCTCCAACTGTTTCTTCAGTGAGAGATTTTAAACCATTATACTTAACTTGCTTCTTTATCATTGTACCTATTTTATCACAGCATTCCATTAGACATAACAACTCTGTCCCTTGAGTCTCAACTTCTCTTAGGAAATCACCCGGAGTACATTTATTAAGTTTCTCTTTTTTAGCTTTAGGTTTAAACATATTGAATATCTAGGTTCAACTCTAAAAATGATCAACTCTTAATTTTCCCTGTGGATCTCTTTATCCGTATATTATTATTTCTATTAGATTTATGAACCAGACCTCTTAGTCTTATACTATTCACTTGTCAATAGGACTTAACGCTGTAATGGGGCGTGACGTGTGAGGTGGGAGGAGCCAAACACAGCAAGGGGAATCATAAAGCCCTTAGACCACTAAGGCGGGATACCCCGCAGATAAGGGAAGGAGAACAGACAAGGAACACACACACCACAGCTACAGACCGGGTCACCGATACACGAGCCAGAAATAACATGCCCTGTCTCGATAACGAGACGAAAGAACAGGCGAGTAGCACAATGGCACAAACAAAACACACAGCAAATATACACAGAAAACTAATAACTACCTATTGGAGGAGGAGAAGGAACAGATCTTACGTTCCGTGGCTACTTCCCTTAGCTAGCAGTCACATGCAGCAAACAAACCTGGGTAAACACCCGATCTCCCAGGAGAGAAACATTTTACAGGTGAGCCGACGGAGCACCGTCGTCCCATTGCCTTACCAGCAAAATGACTAAGCTAAAAATATAAAACCAACGCCCAAGCCTCTCAGTAAAATAATATGACGAATGAAAGTAACGAGGCGAAATGGAACAGAGAGCTAATGTTCCGAGGCTATTATCAGAAACACGCAGTCAAAACACAAACACGTCCACAACATCGCCCAAGCTCCACATAAGGAGACAACACACCCGGAGAACGAAACAGAACAACAGTTCACAACAAAATCGTCTCACAGGCAAAAAGGGCGAACAGGAGAGCTGCAACAAAAGACATACGCCAACATAATAGCACGACAGCCTCTCAATACAAACAAAAACCCTGACTCACAACAAAGGGGAACGTATTCCACGAGAAGGAGACAACAGGGAATAAACGTACCAAGCTACTAACTGGCTTACCGTAACCCGGAAATGAGGAGCTAAAACGCCAGGTCTCTCAATAAGAAAACCAATCTAAAGGCGAACAAATGGACCAGAGAAACTGCTACTCTATCGAATCCCCTATGGGAAGACGTGCCGAAGGGCGAATAGAACTAAAGTTCCCAACAGAATCGCACAAATCTCCATACACGGAGATTAAGCACAACAACGCGAAATAGAGCAGAGATTTACGGTCCCAAACTCCTACGAGATAATCAACCACCAAAGCCAGCTAGAAATAAGCCCTGCCCCTACAAAGAGACGTTAAAATGGGCGAGTAGCCAAAATGGTGCGAGCACTCACAGCCAACAATACACCACAATACAGAACAACAAACAAACAATCAACTTAGAAGCCCCGAATGAAGAGAACGGCAGGCTTATATAGCTCTCAGTGACCACAAACAGGTGTAAACGCTAACAGAAACTCCACCCACTCAGCAGGGCGGAGCAAGCATCTACCAAAAGGGCAGCGCCCTCGCGTGGCCACTGAGGAAAACGACCGCAAAGAGAAACAGGGTTCAAAACCATGACAAACGCTTTATAGCCTGCCTACCGATTTTATTCACAAGCTGCCGAGACTCCTGTCCTGGGGCCTCATTTATAGTATAGTATATAAAAGTACTTTAGATCAAATATGATCTTTCGTGTGGCGTACAAAGAAAATCACGACAAAGCAGCGATCTTTAAAATTTCAACGTGACTCCATTTGGCCGTGGAAACGGTCGTAGCTCCACGTCAGGTCTTCACTTGATGTACGCACATTACCTGCTCGTTATGCCAAAGTATTACAGGCTTGAGAGCCGCACGTGAATGCTTAGTGGTGTTGAATATTAAACTTTCAATTAAATGTATGTGACCAGTTAGTACCAGGGCACAATTACAGAGCTATCATCAGTTACCACTGGTCTTGTCACATGGACGGTAATATTTTGCCCAAATTTAAAGGATAACTACACTCTAGACCATGTTTGTTTTTGTATGCCTACCTTATAATGAAACTTATTCATCCATTCAGTTATTTCAACAATTCTGAAATAATATCGTATATTATAAGAAACTGGTAGAAAAGCATCTTGGTGCTGCCCTCTAACGGTTGAAATTTTCTTTTTGGCCCCCACCCCAAACGTGATTTCAGAGGTACCTCTACATCATATGGATAAGTGTTGCCACTGACAACAGAAATAGCCGGCACCTGATTGGTTAAACGCACTACGGTCCTTTGGTTTTGACTCCACGTTTTAATATCGGAAAAACGTGCCGACCTGTTCATAAACTCTCTTATTCCTCCTGAACAGTCCACTAAAATACGTTTCTGAAAATATTTGAGGTGAGAAATAGGCCATGCAGTTGCTGAATCGATTCATATTTGATCTGCAACGTCTAGTTTGACAGTTTGATCCAAGTTATACAAAATAATTTGTACATTGTACGTTAATTTATGCAAATGACAATGGACACTCCACCCCCTCCCCACCCCTCTCCTCTCCCCAGTGACCCCACAAAGTATTTTTCAAAATTGTGTAGTAGGTGGAGACTGACACACCCCCCCTTTTCATACCTGGGTGGCACGGTGGTGCAGTGGTTAGCACTGTTGCCTCACAAGAGAGAGGCTCTGGGTTCGAATCCCGGTCCTGGTCCTCTCGGCGTGGAGTTTGCATGTTCTCCCCATGTTCGTGTGGGTTTCCTCCGGGCACTCTGGTTTCCTCCCACATCCAAGACATGTATGGTTAGGTAAACTCCTGCCATTGCCCTTGATCAATGCACTGGCCTCAGAACTGGAGTTGGTCCCCAGGCGCTGCACTGGGGCTGCCAACTGCTCCTAAGCAGTTAGGATGGGTCAAATGCAGAGGACAAATTACCCCACGGGGTCAATAAAGTATAACTTAACTTATACCTCTTACCTCGGCATCACCCAATCAGGGCACAAACCCTCAATGCTTGGGGAGAAAGGTATTTATGAGGGGGGGGCGAAGGAGAAACTTCTCTCTTCCATGGTGTGGTCTTACTTTTGGGTCTTTTACTTTTGTTCTGGGTGTGAACTGTGGGGAGCTGTGTGAAGTCTGTGGAGTGTGGTGCTGCAACAGTCCTGGAGACTTACAGAAGAAGTTTTTCCTTGGTCTAAACCCGTGACATCTGAGTTTTCATATTCTGGCTTTTCTTTTGAAACTGGAGTATTCTGGCAAGGTCTGACTTATTGGTCTCTCTCTTCTGTTTTGTAAATTATAAGCAGTGAGCCAAAGTTCATTAATGAATGTATGATTCCAATTCATTATTCTAATTGACGGTTTTTCTTGTAATAAAATGATTTAATCTTAAAACCTTGTTAGTTGATCCAACAGGTTACTGTTTGACTGACCTATCAATGAATTTGGCAATTTAATTGATGATTGTCATTTTAAGTAATAATTATTAAATTAAATGTAGGTTGAGTAAGGGGTTTTAGCATGCGATACCACTTGTGTTCAGTATTCAGAGTGCTGGACATTTTAAGGGCATTGTGTGCTGGAACGGCTGGATTCAGGAAATACATTTTTTACTTAATCCTCACTTCCCACAGGTCCAAATAGTGTTACTGTAACATAATTTTATTTGTTTAGAAACAGTGATTGTTTGCCATAAAATACTTGTATAAACTTGAATCTTTTTGGTAAGAGGCAAAACTGAATTCCAAGGCACTCTTAATGGTAAAGTTAAAAGCCTTTATTGTGGCATGGCAAAAAAAGAATTAAAAAAGCACTTGACATATGTGTTGCAGCTTAAACAGCCTTCATCAGGGTTCTCAAGTGCACAGTAGACAATGCCTGTGTTTTATATTTTCGTTACGCACACATAGTTGTTAATTCACTGCAATATAATTTTATTTTTGTAGATCCAGCCATTGTTAGACAAATTCTGTCTATTAGACACATGGTCACTGTTTTTTAACCCCTTTGACTCCAGGCATAATCCTTGTATCTTCTGTAAGGTAACCCTCAGGAGTTTGTTTTCCAAGAGTCAGAATTAATCTCAAACAAAGTAACAGTAGCTGACACACAGTGGAAGTTTCTCACCTAAAAGATGTATTTTTTGCTGGGATAAGGATATAGGCTTTACCATGATCTTCTGTGGATTTCCAGAACACAGAATGTATGGTCGCCTGTTTTGCCGGTTTCAGGGTCATGTTACAAAATAAGGAACCATTGTCGCTACAACATTGGGATCGTAAAATAGTTTATAGAGATAGAATTGTGAGTTTCAGCACAATCAAACAGTATGTTGTGTGACCAGATTGATTGAAAATTTCACTGTAAAGAAAAAAACCCCGCAATGAATACAAATCAACAGATCCACTTTCATCCCGAATACAGGCCGGTGCTAGTTAAGGGGTTAACCATTTTATCCATCTTGCAAGTTAACATGTTGTTAGCAAAAGTGTACAGAGAACTGTGTTTTGTAAACTGCTTACTGCTCTAATCATAAAGAAGAATATCCAAGAAAGGTAATTAAATATATCTGGAGAAATTAAAGTTAAAGACTTTTCAGTTATTAGAAGAACTGAACAATGAAGCTACTGAAGGAAATGAATACATTTATTGACAGAAAATTAAATACATGACCAGAGTGCCATTGTCATGCTCCATGGAGTAGGTGATATCAGGATTTAACAAACAACATATGGGGCAAAGATGTTAATTTAACAATGAAATGGCTTACATTTACAAAGCTGAGACTTCAAATAAACGTTAAGGGACCATAAAATGACAAATAAATAAAACCCCACCCACCCATCCATCCATCCAACAAAAGAGGACTACAGTACAAGTTTCTTTGTTAAGTTAAGAGTAAATCTATAATCCTACATAAATGCGAAATTTTGGATACAACACCATTTTAAATCTACAAGTGCAAGCTTAAACTGACCGCCCAATGAACCATTCCAATTTACACAAAAGTGTGTGCAAGAGATCAAAAAGTACATAATCATACATAGTCATAATTATGGTGCATGTGTGAATGTATATCCATCAAATACATCACATTATTGTACTTGAACTTGCATATTATATTTTCTAAAATGCTGAGAACTATAGTAATAAAAACTGCCAGGACTATTGTATCCCATCAAAACTGCATGCTTGTTCCATGTTATAAATTTCACTTCAATACTGCAGTTTTTAAATAAACGTTTAAAACTTTTTCTTTCTTTTTTTTTGTAAACAATGGAACATAGCACACTCTCCATGTCCAGTGACCAGCTACAACAGGAACACATCTCAACCTGCAGTAAGGTGAAGGGTTAGAAGATCTCAGCTACAAGGTAACAACCTGCTGTCTCCTGTGTTACATGCTGACCCCTGCCCTAATGCTCTAAGGCCTAGCCAACAGTATCACTATGGAGGTAGAGTAGTTAGCTGAGGAGTTCTGGGTGGAGGCCAATCTTTTGGAGGACGTCCTCTGGCATACAGAACACTGGGTTTACAGCCTTTATCTGCTCATCTCCCAGGAGGGATAGGCCCGCAATGCCAAACAAGGTATGGAATGGGTCCACCTGGAGTTCATGGGAAAAACAGGACATGCTTAGCAAACCAAAACAAACAATTTTCACAGGGTTTAAAAAGTTTAAAATACAACATGATATAAGGAACATTATTAAATAAGTTAAGGTATGAAACGTTTAGTTCAGCTCCACTGCACAAAATACCAGGTACTGATAGAGAATATCTGTGGAATGGCATCATGCGATCATTCAATAAGCAAGTCATATTGTCAAAGAAAACTGTTCATTTGATAATGTACTCCCCATACCACTAACAAGAGTATGGTGATTAAATTCCACCGATTCCTGACACCACACCACAAACTCAAGGAATTCTGAATTCCTTTCATGGTCCAATTCTAAGAACTTCCCAGAAAGGGCCCAAATACAGTGTGCTATATGTGACCGGATCCATGCTTTAGATACACGTTTAAAAATGTGACTTTTTGAGTTTTTCCATCTCATGTTAAAATACAGAATCAGGGGCCGTATAACAGAAACATTGTAACTCTGGAATCCTATCTTATCTGTGTAGTAACCATGGTAATTTGAGTTCGGAAGTAATTTAGGCAAATGGACATTACAGAACAAATGTGCTCAAGTCCATTTTCCTATCCTAATTCCAGATAGGAAAAGTGTATTACAGAAGCACCCTAACTTGCCAAAATCCCAAATAAAGTGTCCTAACTTTAGGATAACCCTATTGAGGTTGTTGTTCATTGTTGTTAGCAGTTCGGAGTTAAAAAGATAACATTCGCTAACACAAGCTAGCTGGCTAACTCCATTATGTTAATGGCTGCTCTTTTATTACATTTGGAGAACGAGGGAAACATCAATAAGCGCCATTTAATTGTGGAAAGGCTTATGACAGACCCGAACGATGTATTGAGGTTTAGTTAAACAACACTTATAAGCACCCATCACTCTTCTAATTCGTCTGGCTTGAAATTGAAAGCTCGAAATAGAAATATTTGCACCATTTTTAGGACAGTCACGGACCTGTCTCACATAGCTTGCGCCTTTTTGACGTCTCTGCTGGGACATTAACAAACTAACGTCGGTTTGTTTCATATCGCGCACCAATCAGCTGTGCGCGATATGAAAAAGTGGCGTCGGTTGTTAGGTAACAGACATAAAAGTTGATCAACGATTTCTGATTGAGTATTTAGGATTCTCTAACCTGAGATAAGATAGGATGAAGTAAGATAACATAGGATTCCTAACGTTAGTTAAGATTTGTTTCTGTAATACAAATTTGTGAAAAATCCTATCTTAGACTTGTCGCATCTTAACTTGGACTTAAGATACGATGTTTCTGTAATACAGCCCCAGAGCTACAAAATTAGTCAAAGTTATCACTTAAGACTGAGTAAATATTTCTGGAGATATGACTTTTTTATATGATTTTTTATTGTGATTTTGCAAAACAGTTTTGAGAAAACTGGCTTTAAAGACTGTTGTGAATTCTGCCCTTTTTCATCATAAATACACCCTCAAACCAGGAACTATTGTATGGAATTGTTATATTTGTGTAGTCCATAACCCAGTGCTTGCTATGATTTTGAATAAGTTTGATAATAGTGTTTAAACCATAAATGCATAAAAACATGAATAAAATATGATTTTGACTTTAAACCCTGATCATTTTTCATTCTTCCACTTCCCTAATTATTTTGGCATGACTCCCCCATTGTCATGTATCTTCAAAACATTAACTACTCTCCCTATTGAAATATAGCAATAATACTTTGAGTGCCCATATACTTTGATACTCAATACATATAATATTTTTGACAATTAAATCAGAGGTTGTAAAATAATTCAGGACATGTCTTTTCAGGCATTTGTATCATCATTTGTATCATTTTGATTTATTGCACTGTGAATTGAAAGCTCTCTGGGCAGTTTTGGTGTTATTCATTGACGTTGTAGGATATCTAATATTTACATATAAAGAAATTTAATAAATTTTGTTATCCGTTGTAGGATGTTATGTCCTATGTGTGATAATAACCTACTGAAGCACACACAATTTAGGATAAATATCTTGAATTGGGCCATCATTATCTTGGGGAAATTCATATAAGGCATAGCTACGCATCATCACTTCTGCCTTCTTTAAATCTCTGTGGGCGTGAGCACGATGATGTCACCCAAAAATTAGAAAAAACTCGGTTGCCGGGGGACGGAGTAGAGGAGGAAGGGAGGGCACATTTTTCAAGTATTGGGACGCACCCCAGGGCGCGCTAATAATTTACCAGTGTGGCAGGGTGGGCGTGGTTAGTCTCTGCTTGCAGAGAGAGAGTGAGTGGAGCGGCTCTCAGACCCTGAGCCACAGCTGTCATGAGTTAGTCAGGACAACCCGATAATTAACGATGGAATGATTGTTTGATTGTTGCCTGATTGCTTTGACAGTGAGCCTGGGCTTTAAAGTAGGGAAGCGGGAGATCAAAGGTGGCTGGCTGATGACAGGAGAGGATCGGGGAGAAAAAGGTCCACGAAGACCGTAGCCAGCATAAGCACCAGAGCACCAATTAAAGTGTCGGTGAAAACCCATTGTGTACTGTCTGTTCTTCCTGTTTCACTCCCCGTACGGGCCACCACTGTGGCAGATCGAGTGCCACCCTCGGGAAGAACAGACAGTACACAATGGGTTTTCACCGACACTTTAATTGGTGCTCTGGTGCTTATGCTGGCTACGGTCCTATGGACCTTTTTCTCCCCGATCCTCTCCCGTCATCAGCCAGCCCCCTTTGATCTCCCGCTTCCCTCCTTTAAAGCCCAGGCTCACTGTCAAAGCAATCAGGCAACAATCAAACAATCATTCCATCGTTAATTATCGGGTTGTCCTGACTAACTCATGACAGCTATGGCTCAGGGTCCGAGAGCCGCTCCGCTCACTCTCTCTCTGCAAGCAGAGACTAACCACGCCCACCCTGCCACAACCAGTAACCAGTAACTTTCCTCACCACATGGTGAGGAATGTGAAGATGAAGTAGCCTAGGATGGTCAGTGCTTTCCTGATTTTTAGTTAAATATGGTTTTGGGATAAAAATATAGACGGTAGAAGGATAGAAGTGCGCTGCTGACTGAACCCTGACTGAACATGTAGCTACATTATAGTTGCTATTGCTTGCTGCTACTCGGTGGCTGTGTTGCTGTCCTGTAAACTCGTAATGTCCGCTAATTTAACAAATCAATGGTTGTATCTTGTACATTTGGACTTTTAACGATCGATAAGTGATTATATACAGTGTGCGAATTCCTCTCCTTGACCAATCTTCATCCCAGGCTGGGATGCTATCATTCCCCCCTCTGATACTTGTCTTTTATTCTGAATGTGTGTTGTAGTAACTCCCGAACAACAAATAAAAGTTTATATATTTCCGAGTGTCACAATTAAATTCTAGACTATGATTTAATTCAGAAGTTTTGTTCATCGCCATCTGCACTGCTCTGCCTGCTCTTATCAGTTTTAGCCTAACGGTACTGTTATGGCTTTCTGTTTGCAAATTCAATTTATGCCATGCAAGACGCCTTCGGGACAGTTCTACGCACTTCAATTCACAAAACACCCCTTTTGCCTTGTACTCACGTTTGCGATGGTCTTGATAATTGATTTTGGAAGTTCCACGAAGCAGGTTATTGTTTGTTTATTTGTATGTATGTATGAGTGTGCATGCGGTGTGTAGTGCAATGGCCTTCAATAAACTCAAACAAAAGGCTACGATGCATTCATCAAAATAAAGAAACGTATCAAAGGCAAATAAAGTTGTTCCACAAATCAAAAATAGCCTAAATCAAAGTAAAACACAATCAAATAATTTTAGGCTAGTATTTCTTTCAATATATTAAATTCAAAGGCAGTGTGTAGGTAGAGCAATGCGAAGCATTGTATAGTGGTAGAAAACTATGTCGGCAGCGTCTTCTCAGTTCAAATGCACACCTGCTCTAATTACTGGCATCACAGCCCAACATCATTATTCAGGTAGCCATTAGGGGGCACCATTTACATGTTTACAATAACTCATAAGAGATTTGGCTCCAACAGGTACCATTTAGGCGTTTGCTTTTTCAATAGCATTCATTGTTAATGCGTTTTTAATTAATAATCATAGGCGTCATTTACACAGGGGACGCGTCCCCCACAATATCTGAGAAAGCACCTGTATATAGCCCATGTACAAGGTCGTATACGGTAATCAGTGGGCAGGGAAACAATGGTGCACCAGTTAGCTACATTATTGGGGCGATAGACTAGATGGCCTAAACAAACTACAATGTAGCAAAGCAGTGTTTAATTTCAGGCGGCACCCGCTGCCTGTTGCAATTATGTAAACTGCGTAGGCTGTATAGAGTGGAAACGCGGGGCTTAGGTTCCGGAAGCAAAAACTCCATTCACTTTTTACATGGGCTGTGTCCGAATGGTCTGCGTCCTGTGTAATAGCATAGCCTACTGTATACTGCTTAGGCTACTGCATACTGTTTAGTGACATACAACGAAAAATATCCTCCATACTATTATCAGCGAAAACTCGGAAATAAGTTTATCATTTGGGGATTTTAAGCACACTACATTTAGAGAACATTTCGCCTTCTTAACATTCTCATCCAGTTTAGGCTACTCAACTATCATACTCAATAGTAGCCTATAGAAGGGTGTTGAATCAGATAGAGCCATTGACAGCCTAACGTGAAACACCTTCATGCACACTCGTCTTTACCTGAATCACGTTGATTTGCAAGGCATTTCTGAGAATTGTAGCCTATGCTAAAAGTAGGCTAATAAAGTGCAGGAATCTTTATTTAGGTCTACATCATTTAGATGTAGCTTTTCTGAATTTGGCTATTGTACAATTTAACAAACAAACAACACGAGGAGTGAGCTACCTCTTTACAATAATGCATAATGGAAGTAGCTTAATCGGCTACCCTTTTCGTTTTCACATATCCCCCCATTAATTCACACACTGGAGCATAAGCTATATATAATTGTATAATTGCTTAGCTAACATCAGAATTCAAAATGTAGGCCTACAAGATACAAGCCTTTCTTTGTTCAATTAACCTAAACTACAAGGTTACAGAACAGTAACACTGCCGCCGAGGAGAAGCAAGCAATAGCAACGGTAATGTGGAGGTGTTCAGTTAGCAGCACACATCTATCTCAAAGCCACGAAAAAAACAGAACAGAAAAGTGACACCCTTGTTAATAATGTCCTAATTAAGTGATCGCATATACGCCAGAATAAAAGCCAGTAGCCCAAGGGAAGGAACCTGCAGTAGCCTAGACTTTTAATTAGATCGCTCGCCTATAAATATCTAGCCAACAAGCATAGTCTGGCTTCGGGACAACAACGTCAACCCACAGTTGAAGTCGGATGTTTAGCATAATTTACAGCTAAATCTCGTCCCACCCCCCAATTCCCATCGAGATCCATTCAAATGCAGAGATGTTATAGTATCGCTTGTAAGAGTACCAGAAAATAAGGTATCAAGAGTCTTTTCATGTTGTTGGGTCACAGACATCAGGAAGTCATGGCATGCAAAGCCAAAGGATATGTGACCAAATATAAAAAATTTAAAGGCACAGTCAACTTAGTGTATGTAAACTTCTGACCCACTGGAATTGTGATATAGTGAATTAAAAGTGAAATAATCTGTCTGTAAACAATTGTTGGAAAAATTACTTGTGTCATGCACAAACAGATGTCCTAACTGACTTGCCAACACTATAGTTTGCTAACATGAAATCTGTGGAGTGGTTAAAAATTTGTTTTAATGACCTAAGTGTATGTAAACATCCGACTTCAACTGTAGCTAGCTCTAGACTGAGAAAACTACTTCTTTCATGCATTATTTTAAAGGAGAATATGTAGCAAAAGCTTATTCACTCCTGGTATTGCTTGCAAACTTGTTTGTTGTTAAATTCAGGAAAGCTACATCTAAATGATGTAGAACTAAATAAAGTGCTTGCTAATTGATTCCTGTACGTTATTAGGCTTTATGGGCTAATTTGAAGACGATTCTCACAAATGCCTCGAAAAATAAACATGATGTCCCGCATATTCCAGTAAAAGACGTACAAGCGTGCGGATGCCTCCTGTTTTCTTCACAATTCACACACGGTGTGTATATATATATCTATATAAATAAAAAATTTTTTTGGCCCCTGCACTTTTGAAATGATTCTGGCGTGCCTGTGCTACACAGTTCACCTGATATGGATACAAAAACCCTCAAATTAAAGCTGAAGTCTGTACTTTAACCTCATAGTCACTGCTCCATTTCAAATCTAATGTTCTGGAGTAGAGCCAAAACAACTAAAATTGTGTCACTGCCCAAATACTTTCCGTCCCCACTGTATGTGATGTGAAACAGGTAAATCTATACATTTCCTGATAAAATCCGTGTCCACAAGTCTGCAAAATCTGAGGATGATATGCAGAACTACTAAAGATCTATGATGCAAAATATAGGCAGTGTACCCTGTTCTCTGACTTCAAATCTATCCAAATGGCTAAATCTTGCTCTAAATCATAAAATAATGACATATGTAACTACAAATCAACTGTTTTGGATCATAAAACTCACTTTAGCATCATTTTCAAGTAGGAATTATAATTAATCTTTTCATCAGTATAGGGGGTAGATATCTATGGGTCCAAAACCCTATCCAATACATGTCATAAAATAAATATAATTAGTTGTCCATTATAAAGTATATACATTTGCCCCTTCTGATGGTTTACGATGAAAACTTTGATATCACACTCCTAAATATGTAGCCTAATCATTCACTCCTAATCATACCTCAATAAAACATCACTTCTTCCTGTACTCTACAGTATGTATTATTTTGCCCTGGGATCACATTTTTCTGTAGTTTTTGTTTTTTAAATGTTTCATAATGACTCCAAGGACAATTTTACATTCATCTAGCACATATCAGTGCACAGTAAATTGGAATTAGTATTTTCCATGCGTTAAGTGACAAGTATAGCCCAGGAAGATACTAAGCCTATAGCCTATTGTGGCATTCAGTCCGAGAAGGATTTGTCTCGGCTACGCCCACTGGTGGAGAGAGCATACGCACCTGGATTGTGTTTGCTAATCAGCCCAGGTGCTTAAAGTGTGCTCGTTTCCACAGTGCGGGGCCGAGACTGGGAGCACATGCCGAGAGAGAGGGAATTTGTGAAGTCTGTTCGTCCAAAGACAAAGCAAGAAAACAGCATTGTTGTTTTAGTTAATTGTTTTTGCCTGGAACCCGTGAGGGGGAAGGGTGAAGGTGTTTTCATTTATTTCCATGTCTGTGTGGGTGCGCTCCTCCATGTGGCAAATTTAAGGGGCAACCCGGAACTGCCACATCTCCCTCCCAGGGGTGTGTCATGGCGTGTGACGCCTATATTATGTATGATAACATTACAATAAAATTATTTTATTGTACCCACCAACAGGAAAATGCTGCCAAATGTTCTTGCTTCAATGAAGATCGGTACATCAAACATAAAACAAGACTGAGCAATGAATGTTTACACTACAGTGTGTGAAATGCACTCAAAATGCGAAAATAACCATATGTAACATAGCCTACTGGACAAGACAGTGATCGAGTGGAAACACTAATGTACATTTGTAGCCAGCGAGAAGAACTGCATATTACAAGCAGTACTTTTTTCATATCGAGGACGAAAAATTCCTGTGAGCGAATGTGTCTTCTGTAGCTGTCTGCATCACAGTACATTGACTAGATTACAAAATGCTGTTATACAGGGCTGTAATTTATTGTTAAAAGCATCCAAGATAAAATAGCAAACACTGTTGAAAAGGATATACTATCCTCTATCAGATAAAGCAGTTGTGAATAACGTGAAATACTTCAGAGTAAATAACTTAATACCGGAATGACGTGAAATACTACTACAGAGCTGCAGGTAGGACACATGGGGTTCGGCATGCAGACGTTCCGGATAGTGTAACATGCTAAACTGGTGTGTATTTCTCAAACAGATTGTCCAAGACAATAAATGACCACTGAATTTTGAAAGGAACATCTCTATGTGTAAACCAATGGTAGGATTCTATATTTATTTCATATTTAGTAGCCGATATTGATAGTAGAATGACATGGTATAATGACATAAGAATTTCACAAGTTTATTTTGCATTTGAATGAGCAGGGCTTTTCACAGCTTTTTTGACATACGATCAGGCTATTGTTAGGTTTATCTTGCTGCCATGACTGAATTCTAATTTTATATGATGAATAAATACATATACTAGGACTACTCTGACACTCCCAGTGACTTATTAATCACAGTGGTGTTGCAATAATGCATTTAAATATAAGGAGTCTTATGCCAAAACTGGATTCCGTTGGGATTTTGGTTAAACAATCAGATCCTGATATTCTAGTGTTAACAGAAACCTGGCTATCAAATAAAGTCAGGGATGACGTCATAACACTGGTTGGTTACAATATTTATAGAATAGACAGACCCTCACGTGGGGGTGGTGTCGCCATATTTGTAAAAAACTGTTTTGTAGTATCCTTACTTCGTTCCATCTCCTAAGCCAAACAGTTTGAGCTCTTAGCATTAACCGTCTCATTGAATACTGTTGAGTCCCTAGTTATTTTTGGTGTTTATCGTTCTCCATTGGCAACGCAAAATGCCATTGATAATCTAGTTAATTCTTTGATGTTACATGAGACCTCTGAAATGGTTGTTATAGGTGATCTGTATCTTGATTTGTTATCTAAAGCCTCTGACTGTTTGAAAAATTATTGTACTGAATTAAATTGAACTCAGCTCATCTCCACACCAACTAGACCTGATCTAAAGAATCCTGAAAATGCAACCCTCCTGGATCTGATATTGACAAATAGACCACATAAATATGTGCAGGTCTCTCCTCTACCAAATCATCTTATTTATGATTCTAAAATCATATCAGATAAAGAGCAAATATGTAATGTGTTTAATGAACATTTAATTTCTTCTGGTAATCTATTTGAAAGAAAATCTCTGCCCTGCAACATTCACACACCCTGTATGGAAAGGTTTATCGGTTTGAATTTTTCACTGAGGTATTTCTCTGAACATGAGGTTCAGAGAAATGAGTTAATGACCATTGATCCAAAAAAAGCTACTGGTGCTGATTCTCTTGATCCAAGATTGCTTTTGCTGGCAGCTCCCATTTTGGTTTTACCGTTGACTCACATTTTTAACCTGACAATTGCTGGGGGAAGTATTCCTAAAGTTTGGAAAGTAGCTCATGCCTCTCCTTTATTTAAAGGCGGCGAGGTTAATGACCCAAATAACTACCGCCCAATCTCCAAACTTCCTTGCTTAGCCAAAATATTAGAAAAATTGGTGAATAAACAAGTTTGTTCTTGTTTATCTACAAATAGTATTTTAAACCTATATCAGTCAGGTTTTAGGCTGGACATAGTACTGTGACTGCTTGCAAGGTGGTAAATGATATAATCTGTTTCACTGGATAAGAGAGAGAATTGCTTTGCCCTATTTATCGATTTATCAAAAGCATTTGACATGGCAAATCACACGATTCTTCTAGATAAGCTTAAATCAATTGGCTTTGATGGTAATACCTGTAAGTGGTTTGAGTGTTACCTTAATGGCTGAACTCAAGCAATAGTGGCGGACGGGCATCAGTCTAGTTTTCTTGAGGTTTCCACAGGGGTGCCCCAGGGCTCCATATTAGGTCCTTTGCTTTTTACTTTATACATAAATGATCTTGGCTCACTGAGTACAAATAGTTCTGTTCATTTTTATGCGGATGATAGCATAATTAATACTTCAGCACCCTCAGTTGATAAAGCTTTCACAAATTTACAGGCTGCCTTTCATGCCATTCAAAATGCTCTATTGGATCTTAAACTTGTGCTAAACCCAACTAAGACAAGCTATATGCTCTTCAGTAGATCAAAAACTAAACATCTTAAATTTTTTTATTTGTATACTATGGATGGTCTTGAAATTCAGAGAGCCCAAGATTATAAGTACTTAAGGCATCTGGTAAGATGAAAAACTGTCTTTTAAAAGACATGTGGAAGAACTGGTAAAAAAACTAAAATATAAAGTTTTTTCTACAGGAACAAAAACTGTTTTACTAGAGCATCAAGATTAGAAGTCATACAGAAAACATTTTTATCTGTGTTAGATTATGCGGATATAATCTACATGCATATATCTGCCAGTACCCTCAAACCACTTGATGCAGTGTATCATAGTGCACTCAGGTTTATCAACTGGTGCTAATTTCACTGCATATTATATGGGAATGTCTCTCTTAGTGCCAGAAGGGAATACCACTGCCTTATGTTCATTTATAAAGCAGTGTTAAATAAGGTGATAAATAAGATTTTATATCTGTTCCCTTTTAGAGTTTAGATCTATTGTGCAGTATACTCGTTCTCAAGAATATTTCACTCTCTGTAACCCACATATGAATACTGAAACTGGAAAGGCTGCTTTTGCCTTCTACGCACCTTTTAAATGGAATCAGTTACAGGTCACCCTCAAATTGAACAGACTGACTAGTATTGAGGGTTTCAGATTTTATTTTGAGAGTTTGGTGGATGTTAGTTACGTTAATGTTATTAGCTTACCTCGTATCCTTGAAGCTATCATAAACAAAATTTTGCAGTAGACAGCTAGTTGTGAAATTATTCTATCTATTTCATTTTATACCAAGATCCCTCTGTGAAAGCCAGTAGTGTAGCTGATTGCACCCCTTCCGTAACTCCCTTTACTGTGGCAGCAAGTAGAGCTAAGCTGAAGAACAAAAAAAGAGATGAACAACACCGTGCTGTAACTTGCTTTATAGTAAAGGGGTTGCATACTTTCAATTAGGGATGGGCAAAACTCATAAAACCACTAAACGTTTACACTGTGCAAAAAAATGTGTTTAAATGTCAAGGGGGGGGGGGGGGGGGGAATTCGTGGAAAGTGCCCTCACAGTTGCAAAAACTGCTACAGAGCGGACTAAATAAAGACTACAGCATGCAACAGGTGTAATAAGGAGCTGGCTTTGCTGAATCTTAAAAAATAAAAAAAAGATATAGGCCTATAGCCTATATTCTACACACAAAAAACAGACAAAATATTAAATAGGCCTAATGTTGTATTTAAGTAATGACAAAAGCCCTATTCGGACGGGGGGAGGTAGGGTAGGCTAATGTATTTATTACCTGAGGATCTGCGTTATTTTATTCCTGTCCGAATGTGCCATGTCCATAACTTTTACGGACTGGGTGCTCCCGCTTTAACTGACGTTCCTTGAAATGCTTTGAAAAAAGCGCTATTTGGTCTTACTTTGAGCAGATTACAAGTTAAATGTAAACTTTTCGACACAGAGCTAACATACTCCAACGGCACTGGAATGATGCAAAATCATGTGAGACTTAAACACCCGACATAGACTGTGATTGACGACAGTAGTCAAGTCAGCTGAAGACCGACCCGCTTCTCAGCAGACATGGAGGGCGCCAATAAAGATGCCGCGGCATCTTTAACCTACTGTTAAATGCCCTGTGAAAATAACCCCAGGTTAAAGCAATCCTGTGCGAAAAAATGAAGACGTTGCTTTAATTCAAAGCTAAAACATCGCCTCACGTAAGAGTATGTTGTGTTCTATAGAACATTAACATAATGTTATTGATAGGCTACTGCCATTCACGTTTAGACAAAATAATAGTCTATTAATTTACTCATGATAGGTCGTCAATTCTTGCGCTTAGGCTTTTCATCTCGGCGTTGCATATCCTCTAGTATTGTCGCACCTTTTCAAAGTAAAAGCCCTCCATGTCTGCTGAGAAGCGGTCGGTCTTCAGCTGACTTGACGACTGTCGTCAATCACAGTCTCTATCGGGTGTTTAAGTCTCACATGATTTTGCATCATTCCAGTGCCGTTGGAGTATGTTAGCTCTGTGTCGAAATGTTTACATTTAACTTGTAATCTGCTCAAAGTAAGACCAAATAGCGTTTTTTTCAAAGCATTTCAAGGAACGTCAGTTTGAGTTACGCTGTGCACACTCACGTTATCGCTTGAGAGCTGATCAGCATATTTCCCGTTAGTCTAACGTTACCTCACCAACCACACATCAGCATTAATAGTCTACTTTTAAAGGATTACCATGGTGGTTGAATGTGACACTTACCAGTTGTCTTTAGGCAACAACAAAACAAATGTGCATCAATTTTTTTTATTATTCAGTCATTTAAATGTATTTTAAAACTTATTTTTCTAAGCCTAAATTTACCACTATAAAAGTTCACCCAAACTGTCTGGGCGTGGTTATGACAACTGTCAATTAGCTATGATTGACAGACCGTGCCCACTTGTTACCATAGCTACCTCCATGATACGTGCTTGTCTTGGGAGCATTTTCACAAGCTAGCTAACTTAGTATATCAAGTATCGATATCTAAGGTAAGGACACTGACTTATCCAATAATAATTTTTGCTAGCTAGCTAGCCAAGTTAAGATAAAAGCACAACTATTCATAGTTTTCAGTCACGTGACTGCTGCGGAGCCCTGGCGGGCAAAACAACGTTCCAGAATGCGGACGGACACTGGAAACCCCAAAGAACTACCGCAGAAGCCTGTCAAATGTCCTTCTTTTGCAACACACGTGTGTTTAGATCACTGATCAAAAGACGAAAAACAAAGATACGCAAACAAACTAAGTGTCTTAGGTACGTGTGACCCATATACAGCACCCGCTGCTTTATTTCAATTATTAAAAACCGCGAAGTCGCTGCCGGAGCTGTACTTCGGTGACGTTTACATTTATCTTGTGGAGAATCCATCCCCTTACACTGCCGCGAAGATGAAAGCGTACAAAAGTACAGACAGTTATCTGTACTTTCGATCTGGATAGGTCAATAATGCTGTTGTTTGGGAGGTGAAGGACAATAAATTCTTCATCGTCAAAGCGAAGGTGAGTGCTAATTAGCTAACGTGAGCTACCTAACGTTGCTTGCATGGGTGGTCAGTGTAACGTTAGTCAGCTAACGTTACTGCAGTTAGCTTTTCTAGGGCAGTAATATTTTGGTTAAGATAACACAACATATTGTGACATACATAAACTTTTTCCCATTGTCAGGTAAACCATTCCTACAGCTTAAATGACCCGCCATTGACAGCCTGGGTAGCTGTAGAGAAGGAGGGATTCACAACATCCTCCTCTCTGGTTTTCCTTGTCAGACGGGATTCTGTACAAACACAATCCAGGCTTGTCTCCTCTTCGGTTAGTGCATCCAATTGAACAACAACTACCCGCATTTTGGCAAACTTTTGGGAAAAGTTGTCGTTGGCGGGCAGTGGAAGGTGGCTTTTTGCCCGCCAGGTGGGCGTTCCCATAGGGCTGTGACATCACGTGAACTATGAATAACGTGCTTATGAAAGCAAAATAGCTCGCTAACGTTATCAATAACGTCACCTTATGACAAACCTTATGACGAATTTGCAAACACGCCGTCGTTTTCATAAGAGGGTCTTCAACGTGTAAATCGATAGTAAACGTCATTAGATTAGCGTTGTTATTATTAGGCAATCAGGTATTAAAGAATTACCACTTACTACTTTGAATATGGTAAAGCATTTGATCATCCAGTGCTGGGTCTTCTGACTGCTGACATTATGTCACTGTAAAATGACAGTTATCGCTATCGAAAAATTTCAAACGATACCCAACCCTACTTGCTACGGGAAAATTGTGACACTTAGCAACTCCGTATTCGGCAGAGTTGTCACAAATTGTGTACCAATAAAGATAAAACATGGAGTTTGTCATTTCCACTCCTACAGCAAAATCTTGGCACCAGCATCCTGGTCACTAGGCATCTGAAAGGGGTTAATAGCCTAATAAATGGCAGCTGTCGTTCGCATTAGCTTGAACACTTAGCAACGCATTTGCCACGCTACCGTCTCCTGTTAAAGAACATTGCTTTGAATATGCATTACCGTTAGCACGAGAGTCACAGATTATTTATAGCCTAGGCTACGTTGTGTATTATATTGTATTATCTGTCCAGTTAGCTGTGTCTTGCATTATTCTAGCTGACTGAACCAGTGATTAGGGTTGGGTATCGTTTGAAATTTTTCGATACAGATACCAAAATCCATACCCTTAAAGGGATAGTTCGGAATTTTGGACATAATGTCTCAATTACGACTTACCCATGATGTAGTTGATTGATGGAAACCATTTTCAGATAATTCCATGCCGTCCCTTCTTTTGGACATACACACATTGCTAATGCTAGCGCAACTCTATGGTAACTGCTAGCATCCACAACCAAACGCACTTAAACACACCACAGTGCACCCAAAGCAAAGAAAATACGACGACAGTCTATCGGGGTTAATTTCAGTGATTATACCATCATTTTTGAAGTCAAACTATCATTGAATCCTTTACTTTGTGCTGACCTATATTCTCTGTGGAAGTACGGCGGCGGAGTGATACTTTACATCACCTACGAATGTAGTGCCGGCACTGGTCGACTACAACAACAAAGAAGACCAACAAGTTGCAATGGCCACGTTCGCTCCGCCGCCGTACTTCCACGGAGAATATAGTTGAGCACAAAGTAAAGGATTCAACGATAGTTTGACTTCAAAAATGATGGTATAGTCACTGAAAATAACCCAGATAGACTGTCGTTGTATGTTATTTGCTTTGGGTGCACTGTGGAGTGTTTAAGTGCGTTTGGTAGTGGATGCTACCAGTTACCTTAGAGTTGCGCTAGCATTAGCAATGTGTGTATGTCCAAAAGAAGGGACAGCATGGAATTAGCTGAAAATGGTTTCCATCAATCAACTACATCATGGGTAAGTCGTAATTGAGACATTATGTCCAAAATTCCGAACTATCCCTTTAAAGTGAAAGCAAATGCTAGTTAACATCAGATACAAAAGCTAGTTTATGTCAACTGCCACTGGAATTTTTACATTTTCGCAGTCGAGTGTCAGCCTGCTTGTTTGAGGGATAGTTAGATGACGTTCGTTTGTAACGTTAAGTGTCCAGCGTGTCAGCCCGGGCATTAGTAGCTATGGTCAGAAGCAGTTAGTGGAAATTAAGTTTTAAATTAACCTCTTGCTGCCAAACGCCCCCTAGCGGTAACGCGGGGCGTTACGGAAATGTTAAATTATACATTTCATTAATTTAATAATATATAATAAACTGCTCACCTCAATATTTTGATTAAATATCCTTAAGATATATCCATTCCTTCTGGGAAAGTGGTTTTTAAGCCCAAAACGTTGAGATAAAACTTCGTAAATAACGTTGGAAACTCGGACCTAATTCTCAAACATGTATTGCAGCTTGATGTCACACCATAAACAATGTGCTGGTAAACTGTTCTGCTTAATTGCATTTCACAAAACTTTGGTTTGAAAAATCATTATACCTTTAGGCTTCAAGAAAAAATACTTTAAAACTTTCTGTACATGATTTTTTTCCAATTTTAAACCGACTTGTGCTTTTTTGCACTTGATTACGACTCGTTCGGCTGTGTTCACTTTGGCGTTGTGAAACTCAGCCAGTTTCTGGAGTACCAATCCCGTGGCTTAGTATATGTTAGCCAGAGTGGTTTTGAACTTGTTTGCAGAGAATTATGCAAAACCGTCGTCAATTGGGTGTATT
Source organism: Synaphobranchus kaupii (assembly GCA_029718625.1). NCBI lineage: Eukaryota > Metazoa > Chordata > Actinopteri > Anguilliformes > Synaphobranchidae > Synaphobranchus > Synaphobranchus kaupii. The sequence goes on from CM056377.1 coordinate 56,134,073, forward strand.
TCTTTGACTGATAGCACAATAGGCCTATCTGAAGTGGGAAAAACTATCTTCGACCTGCCTCCACTCCGAGTATTATTTGCTTTCCATTGGGTTTTAAAACTGTCTGTCAAATATTCCAGCCAATAGCCAAGACTCTTATCTTTCAAACAAGCCCTCATTCAACACAGTGCCGTCGTAAATCAAGGAAATACAGCCCTGCGTATAAGGAAGTGGCAACCACGCGTAATTATCGAACCAAGATGGCGCAGTGTTTTTACCTTGTAGCGTAGCTCGCTACATTCCGTTTAGCAAAGCACAATTCATAAGGTAACAGCGCTGTTTATCTTTTTACTTTACAGTCTCTTTCATACAGTTTTTGGTTAGTTATGTCTAGGTTATTCAGGAGTTTCTCCGTGCAGCAGAAATATGGTTTTGCGGTCTCAGTGACGCAGAGTGATATAAGGTAACAGATTATTTTGCCGGTATACCAGTGCAAATTCACTGTTATGTAAAAAACGAATCCCTCTGAATTAAATTAATATAGCTAACATTACTATATTGTACCAATGGCAAGCTAGCCAGCAAAATTACACATAGCAGCTAGCTATCTATTTGTGTCTGAGACAAGTAAGTGCAGCCCTGTGTAAGAGGAATTATCAAACCGAGATGGCGCAGTGTTTTTACCTTGTAGCGTAGCTCGCTACATTCTGTTTAGCAAAGCACAATTCATAAGGTAAATGCGCTGTTTATATTTTTACTTTACAGTTTCTTTCATACAGTTTTTGGTTAGTTATGTCTAGGTTATTCAGGAGTTTCTCCGTGCAGCAGAAATATGGTTTTGCGGTCTCAGTGACGCAGACTGATATAAGGTAACAGATTATTTTGCCGGTATAACAGTGCAAATTCACTTATGTATAAAAGGAATCCCTCTGAATTAAATGAATAGAGCTAACATTACTATATTGTAACAATGACCAAAAACACATCTAAATTAACTTTTATTGCCAATTATCAGATTTTATTGTAAAACTTAAAAAATAAATGATATTGAGACTTTTCTGGAACCTGGGCCATTTTGCACAATTTGGCACAATTTGTGCCAACTTTGGTAACCGAAATGGTTCACCTGAAAAAAAGCTCTGTAGAATTTGAATGATTTGAGATATTGACACCATATCTTTAGCAGAGATAGGCAGCATATTGAGGAATCAGAAAGAGGAGTTATTTCCTCCATAGCTATTGTAGCTCATCAGGTAAAAAAATCTGAAATTTGAATTTAGGTACCCGTTTTTTGTTTTTTCACAATTTCTGTACATAAATTGTTGTAGTTAAGTAGAAAGAAGGGTATGTATATGAATTATGACTACTTAGTAGCCTTTACAGTTTTTGAGATGAACAGCTTTGTTTGTCACTAGTAAAAACAGGCCAGAATTGGTATATTTTGCCCTTGGTATTAAGAGGTTAAGGTTTGTTCGGTAATACTCATTTGAGCATCTCGGGACAATAGAAAAAGACTGTCTGTGTGTTTTTTGTTTTATTTTTTCCTCACGATACATCGTTGAGCTCACTGAAAGTCAGCTATTTTCGCATAGGAATACATTGAGCAGCAGAGCCTAACCAACCTAGTGACGTCATGACCGCAGTTGGTCCAAGATGGCTGCGCCCTAGTGGAAAAAAAGCGAATTTCAACTTCTTTTTCCAGCAAATACGAGTCGGTTTGAGATTTGAATGCACGGTTATATCTAATTTAAGGTAAAAAGCTAACAAACCAGAGCCACTTTACCGAGTGCTTCATGTCCCCTTTAATCTTCAGAAAGCAACAATACAACCTGAACCAGTGAGCTAGGTTAACTAAGCTTACCACCGCCAGACAGCTAACTTCGCTAAATGGTAATTACATCCAAGCAAATTAATCCACAAGTCGTCCACAAAAATGTAAAGTAGCTAGCTAGCCAGCTAATACATTGTAGTTGTCCAGTTAAACAAAGCAAATTAAGATCAAGCTTCCAAAATGTGATATCCACACAAAGTGATATTTTGAAATGTAGAAATCCTCCAGAAGGAAATTGCAGTGATATGTCATAGTAAAATACATGCACTAAATATATTTTGATTAGTTTTATTGAAGTGGAATACCCCTTTAAGCCCAAACCTGCAAAACGAGCTGGATTTCTTAGAGCAAGTTGATGTATTCCATGTGACTTTTACATGTTTAGATACCTTCGCTTTTTTTTTAAAAACGCCACGAAATAACAGATAATAATTATTGGATATTTATTTAATTGCTTATTTATTTCATTACTTAGCCTATTTATTTCATTTTCTATTTCATTGCTTATTTATTTATTCATTTAATTTTGTCACATTTGGTCTTCCATAGTGATCAAGCCAGCTAGCAGGAGTGTGTGGAAAAAGTAGGAGCTGTGCAATGGCTGTAAACGAATCTAGCTTGGTAGTTGAGAGATGGATGATTCACTGTCTGTCAATGAGGATGAGATCTGTCAGCTCTTCGTGACCCATTTTCCAGTTTTTAGTTTGAATTTGCGGGAAATTAGGAACGATAAAAGATGCGTGAGTAATCTTCCATTGTTACAGTTCGTTTTTTTAAATAGTTTTCATCATAGTGTGAACGGCCCTTAAGGCCTACAGTGTGAACATAGCCATAGAAGAGTATTTGGGTCCACGAAGAAAAAAAATAAGCTCCAAAAATTTATTGAATGAATTCAAAGGCCTAAGAAAGACAACAGATGGGCAGCAAGCACTTCAGGATGGTTTTCAAAACAAATCAAGGATTTTTAAATACTTCTGTGATAATTGTGTTATTTCTAAGTTGCAGACTAACCAACCTTCTCAAGGAATGTCAGAACCCTGCTTACAGAGCAGAGATAAACAGAAAGAACAAAGAAGAAAAGGAGGTAGGGGGTGACTTGCCATATCTCCAGGCCTGTCGGCAAAGCCACCTGTCTCCTCATCTTGGCACGCCAAGATAAAGGAACGCAGCTTGTTTTTGTCGATCCAGTGGATTCTGCCAATGATTTTCAAGGAGGCCAACACCCACCAGGAATAACAAACATCTGGTAGCTGTAGTTTGAGAAATGGGAGATGCTTACAACATCTGTACTGCACATGGTCTTCTGTTCATCTGTACCAATCTCCACCAATAAAAGCATGACAATGAACTATATTTACCTAATGCAACTTTTAAGATCATTATATACAACCTGCAATGTCTTCAGTTTTCACACACTTCTCATAGATTAATCATTTCAGATGTTCCTGTCACAGAAAAAAATCCCTAGCAGAGATACACTATCACTGTCTAGGCTAGACATTAAATATTCTATATTTCTATGCCACTAAGCGATTTAAAGTCACAGTTGTACCAAAAGAGACATGATGTGTACAAAGCATTTCATAGATTTGAGTACTCCTATAATGTTGCTTTTAGGTATGTTCTCTGTAACTGCTTTACCTTTTCAGGACGTCCGTTGAGTCCTCCTGACGGCAACTGCCTCTCGCATAGCCACCAGCCCAGCAAGTCTGCACTGACTTGGTGTAGCTGCCCAGTGATGGAGAGGAAACCTGTACAGCAGTAGATCTGAAACAGCCAGGCCAATGAACACATCTTGTAAATATTTATATAATACCTGCACAGGTGCACTGTGGGAAGTAGAGCGCAGAGGTCAAAACTGAAATTTGAAACACAAACCCTTTTCTCCAGCCACAGCATCCTTTAATACTTTTTGTCAAAATGTTTCTCCAATTCAGTCCAGTCCAATATTTAAATATTGTTTGTGATTATACTTAACCAGTATAACATCAGCATAACATCTGAAATCAAAAGGGCACTTTATCGCACAGACGAGACACTTCTCATTTAGTCTTTCAATTTTAATTTGATATAACTACAATTAGCTAGCTTTCATGATACACACTATATTAATCTTATGTGAAAAGCTAGTTTTTCCCCATGTTCCCATACAGATATCACTAATGTAAGAGCTTTAATAAGATACCATGGTTGCTAGGATATCTATAAAGCTACCAAATAACTATTAGCTAAATTTCAGTTAAATAACTAGCTTGATAATAAACTGTTAAACTTAGCTAGTTAGCTAATAAACTAATAAACTTAGCTAATAAACTGTTAAACTTAGCCAATGTTAAACTTAGCTAGCCAGCTAAATAGATAGCTAGCAACTGTGTTATTACTGCTACATGGTAGTCATCTATCAATAATAACTATCAAATAGCAAGGGGGCAATCGTATTCATCTACAAGAAGGTCAAGACCACGTCGTCTTCATGAAAAAAGAAGCTGTCTTTTTCAGCAAAGCAAGTGGCTTTGATTTATTAAAATGGTTCAAGCACATAATCACTTTCACTGAAACCTGAAATGTGAGTTAATTGGAGAGAGAAATATTACAGGAGGGGATAAGTGACTTGGCTAGAAAAAAGGGCATGTGTTGATTGACTTGCATTGTGAAATTCTGACTCCCTGACTTTCAAAATCTGTGCTCCCTGCATCTCACAACCCCATTGTTGGGTAACCATGAAATTATCTGAACTATACAATCTCTTACAATGCTGAGAAGGGACATAAACATTCATCCAACTCTCATGTTTCAGAGGGAGGCAGGGAGACAGTACCTGACCAGCGTGAGACTCTGAGCCCGGCCTGCAGCCAAATCCACCATCAAAGTTCATACACGATAGAACAAACTCTACTGCTTTGCCCATATTAATTGCATCCAGCTTTCCCTGAAAGACAAAGCACTTAATTATGTACAGCATGTGAGGTCGAGGGACTAAATCCCATAGTGCATTGGCATATTCGCATTACAGAGAACCTTAGGTTTGAAAGTATAAAGTCACTTCCCAATTGTGAGACGAAAAATTAAATAAAGAATATTCCATTAACCTCCTACCAAATGCCCCCTAACAGTAACGCGAGTGTTACGGAAGTTATTAAATTATACATTTCATTAATTTAATAATATATAATAACTGCTCCCCTCAATATTTTTATTAGATATCCTTAAGATACATCCATTCCTTCTGGGAAAGTGTTTTTTAAGCCCAAAACGTTGAGTTAAAACTTTGTAAATAATGTTGGAAACTCTAAAACCTAATTAGCAAACATTTATTGCAGCTTGCTGTCATGCCATAAACAATGTGCTGGTAAACTGTTCTGCTTAATTTTATTTCACAGAACTTTGGTTTGAAAATCGTTATACATAGGCTTTAATTAAAAATACTTCAAAACTTTCAAAATACTAAACCAGCTTTTCAGCGTTTCGTCGTGAGTAGTTTGGCTGTGTTCAGTTTGGCATTGTGCAAATTGGCCAGTTGGAATACCAATTCCTTGGCTTAGTACATATTAGACAAACGGGTTTTCGACATGATTGCAGAGTTTTATGCAAAACCGTCATCATACATAAATATATATATATATGATATATATATCGTATATTATGCTATCTGAAATGGGAATCACAAGCTGGGGCCTGTTTCCAGTGGGAATCATCGGTTGCTTTCCATTGGGTTTTAAACCTGTCTGTCAATTGTTCCAGCCAATAGCCAAGACTCTTATCTTTCAGATAACCCCTCATTCAGCATTTCCGATTCAAAATATAGGAATTTATAGCTGAGCGTAACCTGGGGGTTATTATTATGCAGGTTTTTTTTAATTTTATCTAGGAAACTTAATGGGCTTTGTTGGAATACACAAGATTCACTGTGCTGCTACATGGGTTTGGAGAGCTTTTTGGGGACCACGGGTAGTATAATCTGAAACACATCTAAAAATGAACTTTTATTGCCAATATTGACAAATTATCTAATTCTATTGTAAAACTTAAATAAATCATATTGAACTTTTCTGGAACATTGCCATTTTTGGCACAATTTGGCACCATTCGTGTCGACTTTGGTAACCAAAATGGTTTGCCTGAAAAAAGCTCTGTAGAATTTGAATGGTTTGAGATATTGACACCATATTTTTACCTGAGATATGTAGCATATTGAGGAATCACAAAGAGGAGTTATTTCCTCCATAGCTTTTATAGCACATCAAGTAAACATTCTGAAAGTTGAATGTAGGTACCCATTTTATTTTTTTGTTTACTTTTACATTTTCTGTACATAAATTGTTGTAATTAAGTAGCAAAAAGTGGATTTATATGAATTCCGACTGCTTAGTCATAATAGTAATAGTTCTCCGTTTAAGAAAAGCTATGAACAATATTTGTAGCATTTACAGTTTTTGAGATAAACAGCTTTGTCACTAGTGAAAACAGGTGAGAATTGGCCTATTTTGCCCTTGGTAGGAAGAGGTTAAAACCATTAAAAACTTGTGTCACTAGCATTTTTGTGGCCCATGGGTAGTTAAGACATATACAACTTATTTTATAGATTGGTGAAAAGATATTCATACCAGTAATGCCAGAGTTGCTACTGCACAGAAGGAAAACCGGGTATCTATTTCACCTGGCAAGAAAAAACATTATTATTAGGCATGTGAACATTTACCTTGCAACTGTCCAATTCTGAAGAATCAAAATTGAATGAAAAAGTAAAAGCATTTGTTTTGAACAAAGGAACAACCTGCAATGCCACTGTGCCATTATTTTATTTGCAATTAAATAATGTAACAGGAACAAACACCAGATTAGAGTCCTGCATCGAGTCGGGTACCCGCGGATACCTGCAGGTAAATCTTTTGTGTGTCCTAAATTTGCGGTCTGGGTTTCGGTCAAAAAGATTTGCGGGTCGGTTTCGGGTTGGTTTGCCATAATTCTGAAGTAGTTAATAGTCTAGCCTACTCATTTTTAATAGGCATAGCCTACAAATATGTATCTTTTAAAGGGGCTACGTGTAAGATTTTTACATGTATGAATCGTTTTCAATTGCCAATGTATTAACAGATTCTAAAGTAACTTAAAAATGAGACCTTCCCTGACTTTCTCCATTGCGTATAAGAGCCTGTGGGTTTTTTCTTTAGCAATTTTTATTGATTTTCAATTACCAACATACATTCGTTTGCAGAATATACTGGAAATGAAAGTGTGTACAAGCATAGCACAGCTGCATTATTCAAATGCTTACAATTTTGACCCCCCCCCACACGCAGGAGAACATGGAAACCCCCATGTGCGCCCAACGCGCGCGCGCACACACACACACACACACACACACACACAGTTTGTTGTACATTATAGTACTGAATCGTGCTTTGCTCTGTTTGGTAGGGGAGACCGGAGATGCTTGTCACAGGGGATGGTTGTCATGCTGTTTATATATCGGCCACTAGAGGTCACTGTTGCAAACTTTGGACTGGAACGTATTTACTTGTTCTATAGTCATTCATCTTTGTTATTTTGTTCAGGGTCACACATTGTTGAGGTGAGGAACATTTTGAGTTTTTCATATCTAAAAGTAACATTTGAACACTTTGATGATTTTGTCATATGTGTTTTCTGTATCATGATATAAAAAAAAGAAAGAATGCTGTCAAAATAAGTAAAAACACAGTATTATTTTAGTGGTAAATCTAAGTAGGTAGTGGTAGCTAGCAGGCCGTAGCAAAGTCAAAATGGCAGACAAGAGAGTTGGAGATGGTCGTCACACTGATTTTGGGGATGGTCGTCACGTGACAACCAACTCCTGTTATTAGGTAATTGAGCGCATAATGGGCAATATAGAGATTTTAGGCCATATATACATAGGATTAGGGTGTGTGTGTGCGTATCCCTTTTTATTCATAACTTAATTCATGAAAATGTTACAAACTACAAACAGGCACTGTGACATTTGTGACAACCAACCCCGTCACAATATTTTTCAATGCATTTTTAGGAAAAAATATTGTATTTTAAAACATACGCAACATTTTTGTTTAAGCTGGATGCACCAGATATGTTTTTAAAAATGGAGAAAGTCAAAAGCACATTGATCTCTTAAATGCAACCGTGCTCTCAAGGTGCATGGCAAAGCATGCACAATCAGGTACATCACAACCCAGCCACTCAAGGAGCCTGCATGCTCTGTTCTCAGGCAGAGAGAAGAGTAGGAATGTGTTTATTGGACCTTAAAACAACCAGGGGGGTATAGTTTTTGACCATTTCAATACTGAAAATGGGTGGTATACCCCTTTAAGTGAGTTCGCACTATAATGTATTTGTTTTTGCATTTAAGTGATCAATGTGCTTTTGACTTTCTCCATTTTTAAAAACATATCTGGTGCATCCAGCTTAAACAAAAATGTTACGAATGTTTTTAAAATCCAATATTTTTTCTTAAAAATGCATTGAAAAATATTGTGACAACCAACCCCCCAACTTGTGACAACTAACCCCGCGACGGGGTTAGTTGTCATGTGTAATTTGATTGGTAATTAATTTAATTATTAATTCAAGTTACCCGTTTTTAGTTAGTATATTCTCTTTTGAGAATACTATATAAAATTTTATGAGACTGATTTATTATACAAAAACTATGCCACCAGTTGTATAAGGATGGTAGTGGCATACTCCAGTACATAAGTGACGCCCCGTGTATAGACTTAAATTTAAATTCCCTACATTTTTGGTGCCCCGTCCGAGGATAGTCAAGACTGAAACGGCCTGGTTTAATAAACATGGTTCTACTGACTAAAGGACATAAAGGGGGTATTAATTAAATACATAATTGGTACCCGTCCGAGGATAGTCAAGACTGAAACGGCCTGGTTTAATAAACATGGTTCTACTGACTAAAGGACGTAAAGGGGGTATTAATTTAATACACGTTTACTTCCTCCGCCCTTATAACTACATTTCAACTGTTTTTTCCCTATGAGTCAATTAGTATGCTGACTCTTATTCATACATACTGTAATATTAATGCTATAAATCTCTGGAACAATTTTGGAATTCAAATTCTAAGCACTGGAATGTGTAGAACAATTCCAGGCGCCAAATCCATTGAGCCTGCTACAGAGCAGATGTAAGATAATTGTGCTTATGAAAAGTGCATTGTGGTGGTGTGAATTTATTTAAAATCATACCTAGCTCACAAGCTAGTGCGAGATCAATGCGTGGATAACCATCACTTTTATATTAACACCTATACACCATTAATAGTGTTACTAATCCTGATTAATAAGTTGCTGCTACTGCTGCCCCACTCCTTTGATTCTATGTCCTACAGTCGTGTTAATTCAGCCATCTGTTCAAGCAATTGCATGTTACTTGCCCTGCGAAGCCCAGTAATCTTCAAAGCCATTGGAGAACATTAAGCATGTTACTGCCTAGCTGCTACTACCATATGTTTCAGCTAGCTCCAATTCTTAAACATAAAGTTCTCTACCGCCTAGCTGTCACTACCACGTATTACAGCTTGCGTGAATTTGGAACCATGAAGCTATCTGCCGCCTAGCTGTCACTACCCGGTATTGCAGCTTGTGTGAAATTGTAAATGAATAAAGCTTTGTACCGCCTAGCTGCTGTTACTTCCCTAACTCAGCTTGCGTTTAGTCTGGATGATCTACCTAGACAATATATTTCCTCTGTGACTCTAGACCACCCTTTTGTATTGCAACACAACCAAAAGGGGGTAACAATTGTCCGCAAACAGACGTACCAAGACAGGAACGTCTGGCAAAGCCATGCATCTCCCATAATTCTGCACACTCACGTGAGCAAAAGGAATGGGGGGGGGGGGGGGCATGACGGGTATCGCTGACAACAATAGCATCCTAAAACGCATGCTTACACACTAATGGCTAGACCCACTCGGCTGTTAGTTGTAAAACGGCTACATCACATCTGGTCCAGACCAGATGCTTTTCACATCTTTTACTTAATGTTTCAAATCAAATCAAATCAAATTTTATTTATAGAGCACATTTCAGGCAGAAAGCAACTCAATGTGCTTTACACAAGCAAATTACACAGAAACCATACAACAAAGAAAATAAAAGTAACATAAGTACATTAATATCAAAGTAAAACAATTTAAAAATGTTCTTAATCAAAAGCTGCACTGAAGAGATATGTTTTCAGTTTTTTCTTAAAACTGTGTACTGATTCCGTATTTCTAAGGTCGACTGGCAGATTATTCCAAAGAAAGGGTGCGTAAAAACTAAAGGCTGCTTGTCCTACAGTTTTGGTTCTGACTTTAATCATTAATAATCCTGATTAATAAGTTGCTGCTACTGCTGCCCCACTCCTTTGATTCTATGTCCTACAGCCAATAGAAACCGAAAGTTTCTCCTGCATTGCAGAGGCATTCGAATACCGGGATATTCAATGCTAATATAGCTGGTAGAATTAACCGTGTTAATTCAGCCATCTGTTCAAGCAATTGCATGTTACTTGCCCTGCGAAGCCCAGTAATCTTCAAAGCCATTGGAGAACATTAAGCATGTTACTGCCTAGCTGCTACTACCATGTGTTTCAGCTAGCTCCAATTCTTAAACATAAAGTTCTCTACCGCCTAGCTGTCACTACCACGTATTACAGCTTGCGTGAATTTGGAACCATGAAGCTATCTGCCGCCTAGCTGTCACTACCCGGTATTGCAGCTTGTGTGAAATTGTAAATGAATAAAGCTTTGTACCGCCTAGCTGCTGTTACTTCCCTAACTCAGCTTGCGTTTAGTCTGGATGATCTACCCAGACAATATATTTCCTCTGTGACTCTAGACCACCCTTTTGTATTGCAACACAACCAAAAGGGGGGTAACAATTATCCGCAAACACACGTACCAAGACAGGAACTCTGCACACTCCCATAATTTGCACACTCACGTGAGCAAAAGGAATGGGGGGGGGGGGGGGGGGGGGGGGGGGTGCATGACGGGTATCGCTGACAACAATAGCATCCTAAAACGCATGCTTACACACTAATGGCTAGACCCACTCGGCTGTTAGTTGTAAAACGGCTACATCACATCTGGTCCAGACCAGATGCTTTTCACATCTTTTACTTAATGTTTCAAATCAAATCAAATCAAATTTTATTTATAGAGCACATTTCAGGCAGAAAGCAACTCAATGTGCTTTACACAAGCAAATTACACAGAAACCATACAACAAAGAAAATGAAAGTAACATAAGTACATTAATATCAAAGTAAAACAATTTAAAAATGTTCTTAATCAAAAGCTGCACTGAAGAGATATGTTTTCAGTTTTTTCTTAAAACTGTGTACTGATTCCGTATTTCTAAGGTCGACTGGCAGATTATTCCAAAGAAAGGGTGCGTAAAAACTAAAAGCTGCTTGCCCTACAGTTTTGGTTCTGACTTTTGGAATAATTAAAAGACCTGTGCCAGATGATCTAAGGGATCTAATAGGCTCATAATCTAAGAGCATATCACGTAAATACTGAGGTGCTAGGCCATTAAGAGATTTGTAAACCAATAAATTTATTTTAAAATCAATTCTGGACCTAACAGGTAGCCAGTATAATGACTTTAAGACAGGTTTAATATGTTCATTCTTTTTTGTCTTTGTTAAAACTCGTGCTGCTGCATTTTGAATTAGCTGCAGAAGACCAATCATTTTCTTTGAAAGACCTGAGAAAAGGGCATTACAATAATCTAGTCTGCTTGAAATAAAAGCATGCACAAGTTTCTCTGCATCGGCCTGTGAAACAAAGCTCCGCACTTTAGCAATGTTTTTTAAATGATAGAAGGCTACCTTTGTCACATTTCTTATATGAGCCTCAAAGTTAAGGTCAGAGTCTAGGATTACTCCTAAGTTTCTTACTTGCGCCTTGCTATTAAGGGAAAAAGAGTCTAGATAGCTGCAGAGTTTTACTCTCTGAGCTTTTGCTGAGAGAGCTGAGAGAGTTCCTGTTCCACACTAACCTGATCAATAGAAATCCATTCATTGGTATTCTATCTATTGATACTGTCATATTTTGTTTGTTTGGACTTTGTATAACTATTATGACGTTCTTGCTTAGTGAAGTTTATTATACAAAAACTATGCCACCAGTTGTATGAGGATGGTAGTGGCGTACTCCAGTACATAAGCGACGCCCTGTGTATAGATTTAAATTAATATTCCCTACACTGCTGAGAAATTAACTAGTCAACCAGCAAACGACTGGCTCCCATTCCAACACCATCGTCGAGTCCACCAAAGGCGAAGATAAATAAAAGTTTATCGACTGAAGCCCGTTTGGCCAAACGGCAGTCTGACCGAAATCGGGCAAACACAAGGGTGAACATTATCACTAGCAAAATACTGTCTGAGTGGATAACGTTACCTGACTACAGGGGCTGATCTGGCTGGTAACGTTAGATGGCTAGCTTGCCATTTACAAATTACTTTACCAGCTAACGTTACCAAGCAACGCCGAATCCAGGGCTGCGTCCCAATCCAGTTTTTGCTCCATTCTCGTAAACTTCAGTTGCAAACTTCACTTGGGAGGATGTGACGCACATACCAATAAAACAGGAGTATACACTTGCATTTAGCGAGTGGAAGGGAGCGAGGGCAGAGCGGGTTATTTGAATTGAGATGCACTTCACCCCATCTATACTCGGGAGTTAACCATGCTGCTGCACAGTGGCGTATCATGGGATCTGGAATGTAAAACGGATGAAACTCTCAACCTGTTTACATTGATTATCAGTTGATTTACTGAATAACAAATATCAATAAATACAGCAAGTTTTGCATGCTAGCATATTTCTTTATCATAAAATTGTGTACCATTTAAATATGTAGGACAGCCTATGTGCTGGAAAAATTTGTGTTGGTGGAAAGGGGATACCAGTGTCACAATTTTCATGTAGCTAGTCCATTTAACAAGCAAGACCCCACCCAGTCTCGCCTGAAACTATACCTACCCATGCATGACACAGTGGACAATATCATCTATGTGTGTACCAAAAATTTGTATTCCGTCACAGCAACAAGAAAAACCCAACAATAGCCCGATCGTATGCCAAAACTTAAGTTAATTATGGTTTCACTGACGACTCTTATACAATATCAGTGTTTCCTCTACCATAGAAATTAGTGGGCCGGTCGCCCAGCAATCGCCAACCCGCCAACCCGCCAACCCCCCTCCCCCTCTCAACAGTTTCTAGCAGGGATGGGCAAAACTCAAAAAATTCTCTCTCTAAATCTGCCATATTTCAATTTAAACCGACACACTACCCAAATTATAGCAATGACTAGCCTTTAAATACGAAGTTGTAAAAGCAGCCACAGGGCAGACTTCAAAAGCAAATAGTGTGATCTCTAGAAGAGCTCAAATAACAAAAAGGGGGGTAGTACACAGCGGAAAACTTCAAATGCGTTGAGAGGATAGGCTACAACGGCAGGCTATCAAAAGCAAAATATTTAATTAATATATTTTCAGTAACAAGAAATATCTAGAAACCTTTGCTTTAATAAGAACAGTAACACCGATGGACACGGTGGGCCCTATCTTACACCCGGCGCAAAGCGGCGCTAACCCAAACGCAAGTGTCTTTGCTATCTTACACCCGGCGCTAGGTCCATAATAACGCCTAACGCTTACGTCCTTAAACTAGCATGTATTCTTGCGCCATCACAAGTGAACTGGGCGTGTTGGTCTTAAGATGAGGAGTGGCCAGGATTCTTTTTGGCGTATTGCTATCTTGAGCCAGCAGAAAGCGCTTGCGCTAGAACCACTACAAACCTGGTCTAAAGTCATGTCGCAGTTGTTTACATGTTATTTTAACGGCGCATATAAGTGCGCCTACATAGGCGTGTGCACAACGCGCATACCCTCCTGTCTGTTACACACAGGGGCGTGCACAAGCATGACTAAAATATCTAGATCACAATGTGAAATATTATTATTGTGTAGGCTATATCAAAAATGCATAATAATAAAAGGTTCCATAGGTCCACATACCTTTCCCTCAGGGAAGGGAAACGATGCCACATTACATTGCTCTCAGCCCACTCCATCAACATCCAGGCGATGTGCGATGGTACGGGACAATGGCTATCCATTAAAAAGGAGCTGATAACACCTATATCAAGCATAATGCGCGAATTGTCATTTGCACCTAATGCGTGAATAGTCATTCAATGGAAAACTCGCGTACTGCAATAGACGGACATTTGCGTTCTGAAAATGTGCTTCAGATGTCATTACAATACAGCTCTGTTTATCTAGGAATACAGCCTGTAAGTAAATAGAATGGTTTGTGACTGAAAAAAGTTCAAAACCTTGTCCAGTGAATATTGCTTTTATTGTTTTTCAAATAGCCTAGGCTACAGCGGACTCGCTGTGCATAATGTTTTTTAGATAGACTATGGTTAAAAAACGGAGATAAATGTCATCAAGTTAACTGAATTGTAGGCTAACCTTAGCTATTCTTCGTCCTTCATATTTTTTTAAATTACAGTGACAAGGTTTCCATACCCTCAGCTTATTAAAACCCCGCTGATTTCACCTGTAATTCCATAACTTGAACAAAAGATTTTAAAGAGAACTAAGCGTCTAATTAGAAACTAAATTTGCAGCACGTTACACAATTAATTTTAATTCCATTATCTGCATGTTCGCTTTACATGAGCAGGTCTGTTTCCCCTGCTGTACATCGCAATTTTCACGGTCTTCCTGGGAAAGTGAATAGTTTTAAAGTATTACGCTACCAGTTAAACAGGTTGGTCACATTTCCATAAGCAGGACATTATAAAACAAGGGAAAATATGCTGAACCTATGGGTTGCCAACCTGACAGATTTGTTGTATTTAGTGTCATCATTAAGGCAAAATAACGTTAGTTATGTTATTAATCAAAATTAGAATGCAGGTAGCCTAATGAACTTCGGATGAAGCTTGAACATGAGTTCATTGCATAATCAAACGAAATTCGTTAAACAAGCAGGCTAATTTGGCGTTTTCTAAGGTGAGAAGGAAGCAATTGGTCGCTTATTCTCAGCTGTTGCAGGTGCTTTTAACGAAATTTAACAGCATATATTTCGTAAACAGCACTGTCAGGAATTACCGGGAACTCATAATACTACTACTGCTGCTGCTACTGATCCATATAGCCGATTCCTAGATCGCACTAAACACGCACAAGCATGTCTGTTTCGCCATCATAAGCAATCCGCCAAGGTGGAAAAGCAGGCTTTTAAAGGGAATGGGATATGACATTTTGATTGGTTTATTGCATGTCACGCCACTACCAAAGGGAAATCGCGACCGCCAAAATTACAATAATTGACCAAACGGCAAATAAAATCATATCCGAATGAATTTAATTTAATTTTTTGGGTGCAATATGGTCTTTCAGCCAGCGGATGGCGATATATATTGTACTAGTCGCCTTCAATATGTCAGTACTAGGAGAGGAGTAGAAGAAGCATAGAACCATAGACTAGCCTATAGAAATGTGGCTCAGCTATTCTGTGGCAGAGTGCGACTTAGTAGAAAGACATAGCGTGGGCAGCGAGTTGGATGAAACATGCTCCAATTTTGAATTAGGCTACCTTTGAAGCCCTAACTTCTGAAAAGGTAAAAGCTTTAACCCAATCCACGTTGGCGCCCCATAACTACAGTGGTAGACTTATCGGTCCCAATTACAGTAGCGTATTCATGTTTGTCTTAAATTATAAACTAGGCTACAGCTTTAAGAAAGCCCCAGGATTGATACTACAGTGCAATAAAATAAGAGGGTGCTGTTAATAGCCCAAAGCGATTATGACCCTCGTCTTGCCACAGCCACAGACTGTAAAATGCACCGTTTACAAGAAAATCATGTTCAGATATAGCTAGAAACAATAATATTTTTTTTAAACGTTGTATAAATAGGCCTATGCATTCGGCGTTTTCCATTGCTTACTGTAGGCTACTACTGTATACGGTAGGCTACCTGATGCACTTTCGGTTTAGAAGACGGTTTCGCCAAAGTCCCATACAGTCGACATTTCCACAGTGACCTATCGCATTTAGGGCTGAAATATTCTACGTTGCGGTTGTTATGTAAAAACGCAAATTGTGTTTTTGTATGTTTTTATGTTTTTTAAAAACGTGTAGCTACACTTATTTTTTATTTCTGTTTTGGAGTGTTGTTTATTTATTCTTCTATTTGTGCGCTATCAAAATAGCCTAAATGGTGTAATATTCAAAAAGCTTCAAGGACCTTTGATTTCTAAAACCTAACTCCTAAACACAACCCTACTGGTACTTTACAACCAAGGCCTACATGCTGGGCTCTTTGTACTCCAAAAACTGTATTTACAGTAAAATAAATGCAAAAAATGTTGCTGCTCACGCACTGCGTGTGCTCGCATTGGTACCGCCAAAGCCCATTTCTCTGCCAGGAAAAACCCTGCAGCTTGCCCTAACTTTAAATAGAATAATAATTTCGTGATTTACATGCGTTATAGTGTTAATTGTGAAATGAAAAAAACCTCCTGCAGTGGTGGCAGCGTAATGTAATGAGAGCTCACCACTTGCAGTGGTGGCAGCGGGTTGGGGTTGGGGGAGGGGGGTGTGTCGCGGTTCCGTCTTCCAGTGGACGTTTGTATCACGGTTTCAGAACCGTTACACCCCTACTAGCTAATGTGTAAGATAATACAAATCGAGAATCATTTAATTTATATAGGCTACAGTGTTTACAAAGTTATTTATTATTAACTAGATGAAGGAATAATAACGATAGGCCTATAAACCGATGATTTTAGTTTAATCCGAGTAAACATTCTCTGTTACGGTATTATTACGGTATTATTCTCCATGGGCGGACAGCATTTTTATGGGCTTAGCAGGAGACAACAGCCTTGGCGGGGATTCGTAAAACTGGTGTTATCGGTGTTACCGATTTCCTGAAAAGAATATCAATTGGTGTGAAAATCTCCTCATCATGACAATCCTATGCTGTGGCAACCTAATAATCTGATGTTATCCAATTATCCATGTCATCTAATATATTTATTTTTGTAGCATGTCTGTCTCTAGATAGCAAAACACACTTTTTCAGCCATGACCCAAGGACATCAATCCATACTTTTCACGACCCAAACTAATGTGATTTTCATTCATAACAATTAACAATTCATTATTATACTGTTGACTGCAGCCATGTTTTTAAAAGCTAAATGATGGGACAAAATTACTGAAATTAGCAGCCAATTAATTACAAAAAGCATAGTGAAATTAACAGAATGTTATGCCCTATCCGCACTGGACTAGTATTACCTGGGGAACTTATATGATTGACACGTAACATCACATGCACAGTTGTAAGGCAGGGCAGGCTATGTGCATTGAAGGTGGCTACAGGGTTGGAAACAATTCTCTTTAAATTCAGGAGTAGGTCTTCATTAAAAAAAACAATTAATTATATAATTAAATTATATTAAACGTTAATTTCCATCGCAGCCTCTATAATTCCGGACCCGGAAAGATGCAGAAACAGACATGGAAAAAACTATGGATCCTTGCGGGAGAAACCCGCATCATCGTCACATGTTCAATACTGGACTATAACTTCATGGAATTGTGTCAAGTAAAATCGTTATTATTCTTATATGTATTACCGATATGTATCATATGTATGCATCATATTTCCAACATGTAACTAGGTTGGAAATACAGTTGAAGTTGGAGGTTTACATACACTTAGGTTGAAGTCATTAAAACTAATTTTTAACCACTCCACAGATTTCATGTTAGCAAACTATAGTGTTGGCAAGTCAGTTAGGACATCTACTTTGTGCACGACACAAGTCATTTTTCCAAGAATTGTTTACAGACAGATTATTTCACTTTAAATTCACTATATCACAATTCCAGTGGGTCAGAAGTTTACATACACTAAGTTGACTGTGCCTTTAAACAGCTTGGAAAATTCCAGAAAATTATGTCATGGCTTTAGAAACTTCTGATAGGCTAACTGACATTGAGTCAATTGGAGGTTTACCTGTGGATGTGTTTTAAGGTGCCTCTTTGCTTGACATCATGGGAAAATCAAAAGAAATCAGCCAAGACCTCAGAAAGAAAATTGTGGACCTCCACAAGTCTGGTTCATCCTTGGGAGCAATTTCCAAATGCCTGAAGGTACCACGTTCGTCTGTACAAACAATAGTACGCAAATATAAACACATGGGAGCACGCAGCCGTCATACTGCTCGGGAAGGAGACACGTTCTGTCTCCTAGAGATGAATGTGCTTTGGTGCGAAAAGTGCAAATCAATCCCAGAACAACAGCATGTTGGCGGGAACAGGTACAAAAGTATCTATATCCACAGTAAACCGAGTCCTATATCAACATAACCTGAAAGGCTGCTCAGCAAGGAAGAAGCCACTACTCCAAAACCGCCATAAAAAAGCCAGACTACAGTTTGCAACTGCACATGGGGACAAAGATCTTACTTTTTGGAGAAATGTCCTCTGGTCTGATGAAACAAAATTTGAACTGTTTGGCCATAATTACCATCGTTATGTTTGGAGAAAAAAGGGTGAGGCTTGCCAGCCGAAGTACACCATCCCAACCGTGAAGCACGAGGATGGCAGCATCAACATTATGGGGGTGCTTTGCTACAGGAGGGACTGGTGCACTTCGTAAAATAGATGGCATAATTAGGAAGGAAAATTATGTAGATATATTGAAGCAACATCTCAAGACATCAGCCAGGAAGTTAAGGCTTGGTTGCAAATGGCTCTTCCAAATGGACAATGACCCAAAGCATACTTCCAAAGTTGTGGCAAAATGGCTTAAGGACAAACAAAGTCAATGTATTGGAATGGCCATCACAAAGTCCTCGATCCAATCGAAAATTTGTGGGCAGAACTGAAAAAGTGTGTGCGAGCAAGGAGGCCTACAAACCTGACTCAGTTACACCAGTTCTGTCAGGAGGAATGGGCCAAAATTCCAGCAACTTATTGTGAGAAGCTTGTGGAAGGCTATGGAGGATTATTCAGCCCAAAATTCAAATGAAAATGAAAAACTTCATTTTCATTTTCGTTTTCATTTTCAAACTGTATCTATGTAAATGAGGGGGTATGGTCCTCTTATTAATCAAAGCAAGCAGGGTGGGACTCATACAGGTTTAGTCCACCTCGCAGGTTTGACCTATAGCCTACACAGCGTAGTGCTGGCTAGCTAGCTCCGTTTCTTTCATAAAACAAGAATACTTTATAACACTGCTCAGATTCTTCATCAGTTCATCCAGTAAAACTTACGAGTGCCCTGAGAGCATAGTATCAAGCATAGACTGTTACCCATCGCTATGCTATGCTCCCCCTAGTGTTCATTAAGTGCTACTGCTCTAAACCTGTATGAGGCCCACCCTGCTTGCTTTGATTGATAGGAGGACCATACCCACTCATTTACATAGATACAGTTCGAAAACGAAAATGAAAATGAAGTTTTTCATTTTCATTTTGGGCTGAATAATCCTCCATTTTCATTTTTCATTTTCCATTTTCGTTTTCATTTTGGGCTGAATAATCCTCCATAGAAGGCTACCCGAAACGTTTGACCAAAGTTAAACAATTTAAAGGCAATGCTACCAAATACTAACAAACCACATTCACTGGGAATGTGATGAAAGAAATAAATGCTGAAATAAATAATTCTCTCTACTATTATTCTGACATTTCACATTCTTACAATAAAGTTGTGATCCTTACTGACCTAAGACAGGGAATGTTTACTCGGATTAAATGTCAGGAATTGTGAAAAACTGAGTTTAAATGGATTTGGCTGAGGTGAATGTAAACTTTCTACTTCAACTGTATGACTGCACACCCCTTAGTATGGCAAAAAAACACAGGGGCTGCGCTTAAACAAAACATTCTTTTTTTTACGGATTTACACATCTCATAGGCTACGGCCTCTGAAATCAAACCAACAGAAATAAGTCTAAGCAACGTTTCTCTGAATATATCATTATTTTATGATTTACAGCAGTGCACAATTTAGCCATTTGGATATATTTGGAGACACTAATGGACAACGGGGTACACTGCCTATATTTTGCACCATAGATCTTTAGTAGTTCTGCACATCACCCTCAGATTCTGCACACTTGTGGACATGGAGTCTATGATCCAGGAAATGTATAGCTTTACCTGTTTCACATATGTACCTCAGCATTTCATTGCAAACTAAAAAAAAAATAATATTTTTTTTTTTGCATTTTTGCAAAGTTTCTTTGCATTTGTGGCACTTGATTTTGAGCTAAATTATGAATATACACTAATCTAAGTATTAATATTGTAAATGGTAACTGTCTTGTTTCATTTAAGCCATTTTCCAAGTTTCAGTGATGCTCACACCTGGAGTTATAAAGCCTTAAATAGAGCACCCCCTAAATAGGTGTGAATTGACCAAATTTGGCATCAGCGCGAAGGGGTTAAAAGAAATGATGAATGCCAAAATACTTAAAGGGATAGTTCGGAATTTTGGACATAATGTTGTCGTATTTTATTTGCTTTGGGTGCACTGTGGAGTGTTTAAGTGCGTTTGGTAGTGGATGCTACCGATTAGAGTTGCGCTAGCATTAGCAACGTGTGTATGTCCAAAAGAAGGGACAGCATGGAATTAGCTGAAAATGGTTTCCATCAATCAACTACATCATGGGTAAGTCTTAATTGAGACATTATGTCCAAAATTCTGAATCCCTTTAAGCATAGCTTATGATCAAATCTGATAGTACATGTTTCGTGAATGAGGCCCATTGTTTATGAAAAAAAATTAGAATTTTTTTATGCCAGGCTTGCCAGCCTAACATACGCGTTGTGCAACAAAGCCTTGTTAATTTTAAATGTATTCTTGTTGTTGCTCTAAAAATAAAAATAAATAAATTAGAGAATCATTTGTAGCCTATCTCTGTGCTGTCTACTTATTTATTAGCCTCTACTGATGTTTTTTTGCGTGCTTTGCAGTTGGGTGGCTTGCATACAGCGATGTCATCTAATTCTGATCTTAACTGCGAATTTAAATGGAGGTGCGGGTCAGTTCGCACTTCCTAAACCTGCGGGTCGGTCGCTTTACAGAATCAGAATGTGCTGGCATGACTAGGGCTGTCATACGATGGTTCGATATTCGAATGCTATTCGAATTGTAAAAAAATAAAAATGACGTTTGAATCTGAAAATTAACATTCAGAAAAAAAAAAATGAAATGCAGGGTCTCTTTATCGCAGATAAAAGTGTCTTGCCTTCCTTTCAACTTGGGTTGTGTTAAACCAAAAATAAATCTCTAATTTTAGCGTCTCCTCGGTTGAAAACGGAAGACGCTGCATACGCGGCATTGCTATGCTTGTACTGGACGGACACGGCACTTTCATTTAATAACAGATTGAAAATCAAATGTAGGCATATTCGTCGAGCTGAAAAGAGCCAATAATTCAACAGCAGCAGCATGGCAGAGAGTTCAGAAACCAGCTCGGCCGCGGAGAGAGTGATTAGTACTCCGAGCAATCTAAAAAGCCCCGTTTGGAAGTAGGCCTACTTCGTTTTTTGGTCAGTGAACGGCAAAATTGTGGAACCTCGAGACAAAGTTATATGCAAGCTATGTAAGCTACAGATGGCCTACGTTAAACGTTATGGCCTACGTTAAACTATGCTACGTTAAACGTTAAAACTATGCTGATCACAGTTCCCTCTCCAAAAGGTCAAAGATGGTACTTTTCTGTTTTTAATAGCACTTTATTGTAAATGATCCCACAGGATCTAAATTCTTTTTAGTAACATTTCTCGAAATTGTGTGCCTTAATTTTATTCAAACAAGCATTATAAAAGTGTGTATGTAGATTTTAAAAGCCATCTCGAATGTTAACAAGGTTTTTTTCAAACTTGACTGTGTTCATGTTTAGATGTTCAAATAAAATGTACCTATACTAGTTATGTGTCTCGTTGTATTGGTTTGCCCTCTTGTGGACCTAACATGCAATAACACAGCCTGAAAGTTGGTCAAATTGTAACATTTTAAAATTGTAATAGATATTCGAATATATTCGAACTTATGTGTTTTTTCAGAAGGAATATTCGAATGTGATTTTTGGCCAATATTGACAGCCCTAGACATGACACACATGCATGCAGTCAACACAGAATCCCTTTAGTACCACTTTGACACCATTTCATAATAGACTAAATATGAGCTGCAATCCAAGCCTTGCATTAAAATTACCCCATTTGTCCCCAGCAAAAGATCCATCTTCCTGTTGCAGTCCTTTCACATATTCGACCACCTTCTGAACATCTATTACATTCAGGTCATCATACAATGAAAGGATCTGGGGAAAATAATAGAAAAATCAGGGGGAAAGTCCATGTTTTGTGCAATCAAAACACATCACACTGTTCTTTCTCATATGTGCTGAACATTAGGGTTATTTATTACAGTGACAAAATTAATCGGAAACTCAAATGTCAAATACAGAAAAATCTGCACACACATCACAACTTGGCCTGCTCTTCACATTCAACCTTGGAAAGACGGACAGACTCTCTCTCTCTCCCTCACCTGCACTGCACTCAGAGTGTAGAGTAAGTGGGGGTCATGGCCAATGCTTGCACCAATACCGCCACACTCATGCTGGCATGACCTTATGAATGCAGTGATCTCATTCCTGTTCATGCGGTGCAGCTGCCCCATCAAGTCCATCACAGTCAGGCCCCAGTAAATGCCACTCATCCGCAAATATTCTGATAATGTGTACTCCTGGAAGAGAGGAATCGGGCATTCAAAGAAATGTTATCAAATTGGATAGAGCTACATCAAATCTTAATTTAGACTAAGCAGCCATGCTATAGACTCATGCTTACATAGTCATCCTTCTTGGAGCCGTAAGCTGCAATGTAGTCTGCATGCTTGTCCAACAGAAGTGTGGTTGGTGCATCGGGCTTTAAAACTACATCTTTCACTTGGGTCCCCTGGAAAAGTGTGTAAATGATAAGAAACATTTAGCTTGTATTGCATTACAGCACTTATCATCAAACCCACAGGAAGAAAATGAAAACTACATGTTGGCTAATGTAGGTTAATGTTGGCTTTTGGGATGGGAAAATATATCGAAATCCAATATATCGTGACACAAAAATGTGACGATACGTATCGTGGGGCAAAAAAAAACTAATCGCGATATTACCCACATTTTATTCTGCTGTAGTAATCACAAATGAGGACTTGCCTTTTACTTTCATGCACTCTCTATCACCCATTAGCATTTACTACATCAGAAGGCATCCGCCAGCTAGCCTGCTAATCACAATAGCCTATATGGTTTATTGCAGACTGAATATAGTGCTGGCCCAATAAAAAATGTCAGTGTAAAGTGCCAATGATCGTCTAAACAAGAAATCGCAATTTTCGATTTGGCTCGAGGGAACAAGTCTGCAAGACTACAGCTTCGGCAGTGAAATTGCCCAGAATGCTTTACTTTAACCCTAAGCTTCCTGTTTCGGAAGTTTAACCTTTACATATAGTATCTCCCAGGAAAAATCCTAAAAATAGAGAAAGCGGCACCCAAGTATAAGATCTTTTAAAAGTTTTTTTTTATTGCACAACTGAAATTAATTAGGAAATAACACTGATTTGGAGGTTTGATAAAATCGCTTTAAAACGTATCTCCAGCGAATAGTTTCAGCCCTATTCGGACGGGATAAGTTTTACAGGGGGAGGTGGGGTAATGTAATTATTACCGGAGGATCTCCGTTATTTTAGTCCCATCCGAATCTGCCATGTCTGTAACTTTTACGGACTACACCTTCCCGCGCCAGCAAAGATTCCGGCGTATTTTACCTACTGTTAAATGCCCTGTAAAAATGAACCCCAGGTTAAAGCAATCCCGTGCAAATTGTCAAAATGAAGTACACTCTCCCATCTCTGCATTTCTAGACGCTGATTACGGAGATACTTTATCCCGTCCGAATCGGTCATTAACATTACAGACGTCCTGTGATAACAATTACTTTACAGACATTGTCCTGAAAACTTATCCCATCCGAATAGGGAATCATTATTTCAGGCGAGTTAACGAGAACTAGATGCATAATCAGCTTGTCGAAATTCAGCGAGTATCCAGCAAATGAGCCAGTGCAAGCTTATTAAAAATTAAAACCTATTTAAACCTATTAAAAATACATTTTGCTTGGATTTCATATTCAATACAAGTTGCTCGCCTCTTTTATGTTTTATACTTCTGTGCTACCTGCAAAGCAATCTAGTCTATGCATACACCGATTTGATTGCAGTTTATTAATATATTTGATTCGGAGGTATTTTGTAACATAGCACAAGTGTAGGCTATTATTCCCAATTCCTGCTTATGAGTTATTTTAGAGTGCCGTCTATCAATAAATTGATAGTTAATCATTTTCTAGTTTGCTCTTTTGCCAGAATAAAAATTGAGATGTTGGTTGGAGCTTGCTGTCATATGAAATTTATTGGAAAGTTTTCCACAAACTCATTTGTCAATGGTCTGCTGGCGTCTCTGGCTCTAGCGAATTTCCAATGCAAGTGCGGTCCAATCCGAATAATTCTGTGCTCCCTCCGTTGCTCCTCCCCGTCGGGTCGAGTGTCTACTCGTGTTGTTTTGGTGCTGCGTCACATCCTCCCAAGTGGAAGTGCAGGAGGGCAGAACATTTAACGCAGAGGTGGGCAACGAGGGCCGTATCCGTTTCTGGTTTTCATGCCAACTTCTGGCCTTAATTACCTAATTAGCCCTAATATTTACGCCATCTGACATTTTAGCTACAATTCTTAATAAGTGCATGAATGACAACCGAAGACTTCTTGTGTCCCTATATGAAACATTTTAATGTGATCTAATCTACCAGTGTTGGTGTAAACAGCCAATTAGCTCATTTAGCTGGAGTAATTTGTGGGAACAAAAACCTGCACACACACCGGCCCTTCAGGACTGGAATTGCCCACCCGATTTAACGGATTGGATCGCAGCCCTAGTTTAACATGTTTCTTTAATTATACGATTGTTCATAACAAATTTTACAAGGCAATAGCCTAAGAGTGAGGCACTTTATTTCTTCTTATACAATATTGTTTATTATACAGTTGAAGTCGGAAGTTTACATACACTTAGGTTGAAGTCATTAAAACTCATTTTTAACCACTCCACAGATTTCATGTTAACTATAGTGCTGGCAAGTCAGTTAGGATATCTACTTTGTGCATGACACAAGTCATTTTTCCAACAATTGTTTACAGACAGATTATTTCACTTTTAATTCACTATATCACAATTCCAGTGGGTCAGAAGTTTACATACACTAAGTTGACTGTGCCTTTAAATATTTAATATTTGGTCGCATATCCTCTGCATGCTATGACTTCCTGATGTCCGTGACCCAACAACATCAAAAGAATCTTGATATCTTATTTCCCGGTACTCTTACAAGCGATACTACACTGCCTGGCCAAAAAAAAAGTTGCCGTTGCACCAGTCATGCATAGTGCCCACTGTACAAGCCTCTGGAGGCAGTGTTATGATCTGGGGTTGCTTCAATTAGTCAGGTCTAGGCTCAGCAACGTTATGCAGCAATAAAATGAAGTCAGCTGAGTACCTGAATGTACTGATTGACCAGGTTATCCCATCAATGGGCATATTCCAGGACGACAATGCCAAGATTCATCGGGCTCAAATTGTGAAAGAATTGTTCAGAGAGCATGAGGAATAATTTTCACACATGGATTGGCCACCAGAGTCCTGACCTTAACCCCATTGAAAGTCTTTGGGATGTGCTGGAGAAGACTTTACGGAGTGGTTCGACTCTCCCGTCGCCAATACAAGATCTCGGCCAAAAAATTAATGCAACTCTGGACGGAAATAAATGTTGTGACGTTGCATAAGGTTGTCGAAACAATGCCACGGCGAATGCGCGCTGTAATCAAAGCTGAAGGCAGTCCAACAAAATATTAGAGTGTGCGACTTTTTTTTTGGCCAGGCAGTGTATAATGTCTCTGCATTTGAATGGATCTCTATGGGAATTTGGGGGTGGGGGACTAGATTTAGCTGTAACTTACACTGGAGCAGTATGGAAACACATGATTGGTAAAATGGCTGTAAGTCATCAAGGGTCTGACGTATCAAACAAGCCTTAAATCATTACTCTGCTGCCAGAAATACAGTAGATATGGATGGTTAACTTGAAAGGTTTCTTCTCCTGACTTATTTGTCCATAGAGTTCAATAGGAAAATTTGTCAGGAGGAACAACCCTTAAAGTGATCCATCCATATCTACTGCATATCTGGCAGCAGAGTGATAGTTTGAGGCTTGTTTGATACGTCAGACCCTTGATGACTTACAGCCATTTTACCAATCATGTATTCCATACTGTTCCAGCATAATTTACAGCTAAATCTAGTCCCACCCCCCAATTCCCATAGAGATCCATTCAAATGCAGAGACGTTATAGTATCGCTTGTAAGAGTACCAGAAAATAAGATATCAAGAGTCTTTTGATGTTGGGTCACAGACATCAGGAAGTCATGGCATGCAAAGGATATGCGACCAAATATTAAAAATCTCAAGGCACAGTCAACTTAGTGTATGTAAAAAACTTCTGACCCACTGGAATTGTGATATAGTGAATTAAAAGTGAAATAATCGGTCTGTAAACAACTGTTGGAAAAATTACTTGTGTCATGCACACATTAGATGTCCTAATTGACTTGCCAACACTATAGTTTGCCAACATGAAATCTGTGGAGTGGTTAAAAATTTGTTTTAATTACTTCAACCTAAGTGTATGTAAACTTCCGACTTCAACGTATATGTATATGTCAAATAAATACGGTTAACTAAAAATAATCTAAGGAAAACGAATGAAAGTTCAAATGCTGGACTAGCTATATTACAGACTAACAGAACAAATAATCAAACCATGGAGACATGCTGGTTCAACAACCACCAGCATTACACAAGTTATGCAGGGAGAAGCTTTATTTTATTTGTATGATCTGTGCAGCTGATTAAAATCACAATTCCTAGTTTCCTCACTTCTGTCATTATCATCATCTGATAAACTTGATCAGCGGTTCCAAAACTCAGTACAGGGGAGATGAATGCAGGTTAACGTCACAGCCAATCTCTTGATCACTTAAGTTGTGCCTTGATTCTTCCATAACCTTATTTTTTAACAATCATGTTTGGCCTTTTGCCATTTGCTCTGTCATTGAACTCTCCATTTTCATTGAGCAGGTGTCCAGAAATTAGGACACTGTCACTTTCACTTGTCCGTTTATAATACAATCAAATAAAAACCTATTGTAAACAAGCTCAGTTGTCATACATGACGTTACAGGAAAAAAAAACCCAGCTGATCTAATTAAGAAATTTAACATTTACTCATCGTGGCAGCCAAAACCTGGCCTTAACTCAGGGCACTTCATCCTTCAACAGAATTGCTCGTTACAATTCATATGTTGCAATCATAGAATGTAAACATACACAGTGAATTCATAGTTCAGTTTGGGAACCGCCTACCTAGATAACGTTAGCTTGCCAAGTTGCCAGAAAAACTGGAATTTTCCAACAATGTCTGTCTGTATACTGCCAAGTTATAGCTAACTGAATGTTAGCTCAAGTTTGCTTGCTAGCGTTAATTAATGGCAATTCATTACGGTAACGTTAGATAATGCTAACATATGAGAATGAGATGCAGCAAGCTAATGTCAGACCTAGAAATAGATCTTCTTTTTGCATTGGCTTTCAATATGAATATCTTCAGACAGAAGATATTGTCTGTAGCTAACGTTAGATATTCATATCGAAAGCCAGAGGTCCAGATGGAGCAAATCTTCATTCAACGTTAGCAGACTGCTAACTTTCACTGACAATATAAACAATTTGCCTAGCTAGCTTGTATAGCTAAGGATAAATTTAACTTTCGCCTCGGTCAACTTGCCTAACGTTAATTTGCTAACGTTAGCTTGCAAGCACGTTAACGTTATCTAACTTTACATAGCAGCTGGCTATGGCTAGCTTCTCTTTGCTTGCTAGCTAACCATTTGTGTCGGTGAGAAACACATTCCATCAAGCTACATTGAATGTAAGAACAGTGTCGAACGGCAAATTAAACGTAATTTTATACAAGACACAATTGATTCTCGATATGCTTGCATCACCACCGAGTAACGTTAACGATATATTAACGTTGATTGTTATCCATCTTGGCTAGCCACGAATTCCAATGTAAGTTATCAGCTTTCTTTAAGAGCTTACATTGGCTTCAGTTGTAACTGAGCTATCTAATTACAAGTAAATTGTAGTTATGTTATAACATAAAATTGCACTTTTTGCGCACTTGCCATTCTTGGGTGACGCCCCGGATCTTCTTCTTCTTCTTCTTAGTCTCTGTGTTTAATGGCGGGTTGCATTCCAACGTAAAGATACCGCCACCTACTGTACCGGAGTGTGTAATATCACAGTTTATAGGTCAGGATCTAATAAATGCTTAAAGGGGACATGAAGCACTCGGTAAAGTGGTTCTGGTTCGTTAGCTTTTTACCTTAAATTAGATATGACCATGCGTTCAAATATCAACCCGACCCGTATTTGCTGGAAAAAGAAGTTGAAATTTGCTTTTTTTCCACTAGGGCGCAGCCATCTTGGACCTACTGCGGTCGTGACATCACTAGGTTGGTTGGTCTCTGCTGCGAGCCGATTCTGTTACCATCACCGATAACAATGGAGAAAGTCCAAGGTCCATCATGCGACACTTATTGGCACAGATTATAATCTTTTACTCTAGAGTATTACCATCAACGAGCACTATTGACTGATGGGGAATTCCCCCATCATGCAACTGATTTACGTAACGTTGTCATAAAATTTCCCGCGACTTTTTGTGTTTTTAATCAAGTCGGAGATTTTTTACGGTAAAATAAGACATTTTATGACAGTTCGTGATTCCCGTACCCCACCCCCAACCCCTAAACATAACCTCACAGGAGTTCATGTAACTCGGGCTCATGCCCGAACTGTTAAGATAGTAAAATGCATGAATCGTCATAGGCTGTGGGACGTTGCATTATGGGGGAATTCCGCGTCAGTCAATAGTGCTCGTTGATGGTAATACTCTAGAGTACAAGATTATAATCTGTGCCAATAAGTGTCGCGTGATGGACCTTGGACTTTCTCCATTGTTATCGGTGATGGTAACAGAATCGGGTGCTGCTGCTCAATGTATTCCTATGGGAAAATAGCTGACTTTCAGTGAGCTCAACAATGTATTGTGAGGAAAAAATAAAACAAAAAATGCACAGTCTTTTTCTATTGCCCCAAGATGCTCAAATGAGTATTACCGAACAAAACTTAATTTAAAACTTAATTTCCACAAACTGCTTCTGACTATTCTAATACTCATTTGGACAGGGTATTAACATTTTTTCAGAACCAATCAGAGGGACAAGTTGAGTCCTCTTCGGCTCCACGGAGCAGGCGCAGTTTGTACAAACGGAGCTTCAATTCAGTTTTTACGAGGCTGTGGAAAGGCAATGGGTGACGTCACAGTGGCTTTTTCCATATATTTATACA
This sequence comes from Synaphobranchus kaupii, assembly GCA_029718625.1. Lineage (NCBI taxonomy): Eukaryota > Metazoa > Chordata > Actinopteri > Anguilliformes > Synaphobranchidae > Synaphobranchus > Synaphobranchus kaupii. The sequence goes on from CM056377.1 coordinate 56,163,546, forward strand.
GTCTATGATGCAGCCCCACTGTCCTTCTTCTGCTTCTTCAATGAAATTGCTGTTGCCTTGGCTCAAATCAAAACCACATTACCGCCACCTCCTGTGTTGGAGGAATAAGGTCTCTGATACGCGATTCTTCTTCTTCTTTGTTTTTTATTGGCGGTTTTAAAACCAGCTTTTGGTGCATTACCGCAACCTCCTGGGCTGGAGTGTGGTCCAAGGATTTACCTTCTTTCCCCCAAAATATACTAGGCCTACTAGTAATATTTATAAGAGAAATATACATATTTATATTGTTCATCATAATTACATTGTCAGTTGTACTTCTAGTATATAGAACATGTGTGTACCAATGTTGTTTGTCAATTTCACTGCCCTAAACTATATCCGCGAGCATCAAAATATGCCTATGTTTGACATTTATTTTGAAATAGAATGAATCATGTCTAGAGGTTGAGCCTGGTCTCAAAATTTTGGGAAAAATGAGCCCTTTCACATGGTACAATTTGATTTCACCAACCAACTGCAATGTATCTTTGAGCACTGAAAATCTTATGTGGCTAGAACCTTTAGTTATGAAGCTATGAGGGCTCAAAAATGACAAAATAAAAAGAGACAGAATTTGAGCTACCCCTAGGTACTTCAAGGGGCCATAACTCGCAAGATATTGATAATATGAAGTAGACATTTTGCATAGGTTCATTAAATAGATTATAGTTAATGTACAAAAGAAATCTTGTGATACTGAGGGGGTCAGGTGGGAAGCATTGTTTGATTTTATATGGAATGACCCATGCATATTTAGGCTATGGTTTAATTATTTTCTAATAAATATAGGTCTGCCATTAGTTTCTAAGATGTAGGCGTGACATTATTCTTGCGTGTTCCTCCACTAATTTTGCTTCACGTTATGAATTCCCGCCTCTTCTATTACCCAACGGAAATGAGCTTGCACATTTTAGGGGAACGCTACCCACAAATCATAATTTAATATGTAGCTAGATCCTCACATAGCCTACTGCATTCCATACATCATTAAACTTGAGTTTTGAATGGCATTTCTTATTGCTAATATTTACTTTCAACAGTAATTTTCCACAATTATCTCATGTGCAATAACATTAATCTCTGCTGTGAAGGAGAGGGACTATTCCCTGATGACACAATATGTTAACCACTGCCAATTTAATTGATATTTCACTCATTTCAGTATGAGATTCTTCTGTTTACAGTACATAAAACTTATTTGATTTATCATTATAATTGACTGAGATTTGACGTGAACAATGCAATGTCTGTATAATTGATGTCAATTAGTGCCATTCTGGCTTAAATGATTAAATTTCATATTTGGGATAAGGCTTTTAGACTTATCTTTTGGGAACTATTTGTGAAAGTATTCAACCTGAAAATAATATTTGTATTATTGGTTTTTGAACAAAAAAAGAATTTGGCCCACATGGCACACTTTTGTGAGCAGTATCATATTTATGCACATATACATACAGTGCACTTCAAAAGTGTTAGGATAGTGACACCTTTGTTGTTTTGGCTCTGTACTCCAGCACATTGGATTTGAAATGGAACAGTGTTGGAACAGACTTTCGGCTTTAATTTGAGGGTTTTTACATTCAGATCGGGTGAACTGTGTAGAAAATGTAGCCATTTTTATACATAGTCCCCCCCATTTTAAGGGACCAAAAGTAATTGGACAAATTCAGATAAACATATAAATGAAGTCATCATATTTAATATTTGGTTGCATATCCTTTGCATGACATGACTTTCTGATGTCTGTGACCCAACAAGATCAAAAGACTCTTGATATCTTAGTTTCAGGTACTCTTACAAACCTCAATTCCAAAAACGTTGGGACAGTGTATAAAATGTAAATAAAAACAGAAAGCAATGATTTGCAAATCCTTTTCAACCTGTATTCAATTGAAAACAGTACAAAGAATATATTTAATGTTTTAACTAATCAACTATATTGCAACACAACCCTCCCGTTTTGCCACATCAGAATCCCGCGTAGCTTTTATTTTGTCCCTCCTGTATGATCAAGCTCTCGATTGGGCTGACCCGTTAATTCGGGCCAACACTCGTGATTCTGTTCAACTGATGCAGGAAATGCAGCTCGTCTTCAATCATGAGGTTTCAGGCAAGGAAGCAGCCAGGAGATTGACCAGCTTGCGCCAGGGAACTGACACCATAGCTGCTTTTTCTATTGCATTTCGAGCATTAGCCTACGGGTTGGCCTGACGCTCCATTGAGATTGTTATTCTTAAAAGCATTAGATGATCTTATTCAAGACTCTTTGGCTATGCTCGAACCACCTATCACGTTCAGTGACCTGGTTACTATGGCTATACGCCTGGACAACCGTATCAGGGAACATGAACGTGAAGGCGAAAACACCTGGTTCGGCATAGTCCTTCACTATCAGTAGGCACTCCCCCATGTTCCCCACCATTTTCCTCCGTTGATCAGGAGGAGCCCATGCAGGTAGATGGGTCATCTCTCCACCAAACTGGGCGAGTGAAACCACGGGGGTATTGGTGCCAATACTGTAGGCGTAAAGGCCATCGTAAGGATCAGTGTCCTAAACTGACGGGAAATGAGAGGTCTCCAGTGAGACTCAATAGTACACTTTCTCGGACCATCTTACCCATCCGGTTGTTTTGGGAGGGACGCTCAGTTAGCGTTGACGCTTTTATAGATTCCGGGGCGGTGGAATCTTTTATTAATGCTAAATGGGCTAGGGAGTTAAAAATTCCAACACACTGACTTACTGGCACTCGTGAGGTTACTGCTCTCGATAGTCGGCCTTTGGGCTCAGGAATTATTGAGCGGATAACTAGTTCGGTGGAGATGTGTATTTCTCTTCAAGGCCACTCAGAGAGAATGAAATTTTTTATCATCGACTCCCCTTCGTACCCACTAGTGCTGGACACTCATGACTAGGGTTACATGACCCACATGTCAGTTGGGGTAGGGATAGGAACCATATTCGTCAGTGGGGCTCAATCGCATTGCCGCTCAGCCACCTTCTCTGCTTCGGGCCACGCCCCTAGCCTCTCCGAACTCGGCTCAGACAGTGATTCTGAGGAGGCGGAGTCACTCTACGACCTAGATACCCCCTCCTCCCTCGCTGGGAGTCGAGAAGAGAGTCTGTCCTGGGATCCCTATGCGGAGGGGGGTTCCATGGAGGAGGAAGATTTCTTCATCTCCGATTTTGAGTGGGACAGGTCGTCTGATACCTCTTTCGGTGCCCCGGAGGTGGTAGGAGTGCTTGAGTTTGCTCTACCCGCAGGTGTTCCAGTGGAGTACTCAGACCTTGCTGAGGTTTTCAGTAAACAACGCACTACTAGATTGCCACCACATAGACTATATGACTGCGCCATTGAGCTGTACCTGGGTACTGTTCCTCCCAGGGGTTCACTGTATTCATTATCGGTCCCTGAGAGTCCTGCTATGAAGCAGTATATCGAGGAATCTTTGGCTAATGGTTTTATCGTGCCATTCACATCACCAGCTGGCGCGGGTTTTTTCTTTGTCAAGAAAAAGGACGGGGGGCTGAGACCTTGTATAGACTATCGGGGTCTCAATGACATCACCATAAAAAATAGGTACCCTCTTCCACTCATGAACTCTGCATTTGAGCGCTTACAGGGGGCGTCGGTCTTTCCTTCGCAACGCCTACAATCTGATGAGTGTAAAACAGCGTTTAACACGCACAACGGACACTACGAGTACCGGGTGATGCCATTTGGTCTCACTAGCGCCCCCTCTGTCTTCCAGGCGCTAGTGAACGATGTGTTGAGAGAAATGCTGGAGAAATTTGTTTTCGTTTATTTAGATGACATTTAAATTTTTTCTCCAGATCTCTCATCGCACGTCGTTCATGTTAGGCAGGTTCTTAACCTCTTCCTACCGAGGGCAAAATAGGCCAATTTTTGCCTGTTTTCACTAGTGACAAACAAAGGTGGTTATCTCAAAAACTATAAATGGTACAAATATCGTTCATGGTTTTTATTAAAGCAGACACCTGCAGTATTACGACTAAGCAGTGAGAACTCATAGAAATCCAGTTTTTGATACTTAACTACAACAATTTATGTACAGAAAATATAAAAAAACTAAAAAACGGGTACCTACATTCAAGTTTAAGAATTTCTACCTGGGGAGCTACAAATGCTATGGAGGAAATGACTCCTCAATCTGATTCATCAATATGCTGCCTACCTCTGGTAACAATCTGGTGTCAATATCTCAAACCATTCAAATTTTACAGGGTTTTTTTCAGGTGAACCTTTTTCGTTATCCAAATGGTGCCAAATGGTGCCAAATGTGCCAAAAATGGCAATGTTCCAGAAAGGTCTCAATATGATTTATTTTTTAGGTTTTTACAATAAAATGAGATAATTTGTCAATATTGGCAATAAAAGTTAATTTTTAGACGTGTTCTTGGTGCTCTTCATATTACACAACTAACTACCCAAGGTTACAAAAAGCTGTCAAAACCCATGTAGCAGCACAGTGAATCTTGTGTATTTCACCAGAGCCCCATTCGCCAGAAATGAGTCCAGGAATGTGCAAACAGGTTTTCAAATGAATAATGGGAATAGTATGAAACTTCCCGACACATTACTGCTTGCCAGTCCTGTCCTTTATTCTGTTGCCACCTCCTATGACAGGGACGTTGGGGTTGGGTTTTAGGAGGCAAAACTTTATACATGACAAACATATATCAACTATATACAAGTGCACTAAGGTGTACTACTAAAAGTGCAGTGGATAAAAAATCTAAAGTCCACCAGTTTCCTAGATAAAAAATAAAAACACCCCTGCTGTAACAAATAAAAAGATCCTTGCCCTCTAATTGCTGAAGTTACCGTATTTACACAAAGAAAGTACAAAATGGCAGGGTCCAAAAAGAAATGAATTAAAAACAAAAAAAGGCAAAGGATCAAAACATGGGGGTGGAGGGTGAGGAGAGATTATTTAACCATTCATACAGAAGCCATTTAGACTACACATTCCCTCAGGAGAGCAATCTGCATCATTACAAACCCCACTAACCCTGTCCATGGAATTGTACACCATGTTGATATACCCATTAGTCCCCCTTATACAACAACAATCAACAATAATAATAATAAACAAGTACTCCCTCATGTTATCATGTTCTCTCCCTCATACCATGCATAAATTGCTATTTTGTTTACCTGCACAGCCTTCTGTACTGCATACAGAACAATTTACTCATGTGGAACAATGACTTTACTAAACACTTCCAGAAGCCATTTCACACTCAAAAAAATCGATTTAGTAGCTCATCTCAGACACAAATAGATAGCTAGCTGCTTGTTACCTGTAATTTTGCTTGCTAGCTTGCCACTGTAAAGGTAATACTATCTATATTAATTTAGCTGAGAGGGACCGATTTTATGCATAAGTATATAAGGTTAGTTAGCTTCACAGAAGAAACACAGGGATTCACGCATTGCAGCTAAATTGCACATTTCCTTCGATGCTTACACCAAACTTACCGTTTCCATAAACATCTGTGTTGTTGGCAACGCCACGTAACACGTGCGAGTTTGTCAACACAGACAATACACCCTAAGTTTACTTCATAAATTATTTATCATACCGTTGGAATGTGCAATTTGTAATATTAATTGTATGAAAAACAATAAAATACAGTTGACAATGTAATTACGAACGCGCATGGCATTGCGTGAATTCACACTGGTATATCAAAAAATCGGTAATACCACCAGCCCTAACGACGTTACCTGCCATGGCGAAATTCAATGCGTTTATAGCATAACACTGTTAGTATGATAAAACAACTTACATGTCAGCAACATCATCTCGGTCATCAGTGGATTCAGCGTCACTGAGACAGGATGAGTCTCCCTCGGCAAAAACATCTTCTGGCTTATCCAGTTCGTCTAGCACTTGGTGCACGGATAAACGCCTCAAAAATCTCGACATAACTACACAAAAACTGTATCAAAAATACTCTAAAGTAGAAAAATGTAACTGCGGGCCTTACCTAATTAATTGTGCTTTGCTAAACGGAATGTAGCGAGCTACGCTACAAGGTAAAAACACTGCGCCATCTTGGTTCGATAATTACACGTGGTTGTCACTTCCTTATACGCAGGGCAGTATTTCCTTTTTTTTAAGACGGCATTGTGTTGAATGAGGGCTTGTTTGAAAGATAAGAGTCTTGGCTATTGGCTGGAATATTTGACAGACAGTTTTAAAACCCAATGGAAAGCAAATAATACTCAGAGTGGAGGCGGGTGGAAGACAGTTTTTCCCACTTCAGATAGGCCTATTGTGCTATCAGTCAAAGAAATACACCCAATTGACGACGGTTTTGCATAAATCTCTGCAAGCAACGCAGAAGTGCAAAAAAGCACAAGTCGGTTTAAAATTGGAAAAAAAATAACGTACAGCTGTATGAAAGTTTTAAAGTATTTTTTCTTGAAGCCTAAAGGTATAATGATTTTTCAAACCAAAGTTTTGTGAAATACAATTAAGCAGAACAGTTTACCAGCACATTGTTTATGGTGTGACATCAAGCTGCAATACATGTTTGAGAATTAGGTCAGAGTTTCCAACGTTATTTACGAAGTTTTATCCCGACGTTTTGGGCTTAAAAACCACTTTCCCAGAAGGAATGGATATATCTTAAGGATATTTAATCAAAATATTGAGGTGAGCAGTTTATTATATATTATTAAATTAATGAAATGTATAATTTAATAATTTCCGTAACGCCCGCGTTACCGCTAGGGGGCGTTTGGTATTAAGAGGTTAAGGCGCTGCTTAAGGCCCAACTATTTGTTAAGGCCGAGAAATGCACCTTTCACACCAACTCCGTCTCCTTTCTAGGATTTATTGTGGCAGACGGCAAAGTGCTAATGGACCCAGAAAAATTTTTGCCGGTTAAGAATTGGCCTATGCCCAATTCCGTGAAGCAGGTACAACGCTTCTTGGGGTTCGCCAATTTTTATCGGAGGTTCATTCGAAATTTTAGCATGGTTGCCGCTCCCATCACCACCCTCACTAAAAAAATCTTCTGTCCACTTCCAGTGGAATCCTAGGGCTGAGGCAGCATTCACTGAGTTAAAGAGGAGGTTCTGCTCCGAGCCCATCCCTATAACTCCCAATCCCTCCCTCCCTTTTTTGGTAGAGGTCGATGCTTCTGAGCTGGGGGTTGGGGCCATTCTGTCCCAACATTCTCCGCTGGACTGCAAGCTTCACCCATGCGCTTATTTCTCTCGTATCCTTACATCTGGCGAGAGAAATTATGATGTCGGAGATCGAGAGCTGTTGGCGGTCAAATTGGCAATGGAGGAGTTGCACCATTGGCTGGAGGAGCAGAGCATCCCTTTACGGTCTGGACGGACCATAAAAATCTTGAGTATATCCAACAGGCTAAGACACGCAACTCGCGACACGCCCGTTGGTCCCTATTTTTCACCAGGTTTAATTTCATTCTGACCTATCATCCGGGGTCTAAGAATGTTAAACCTTATGCGTTGTCATGCATTTTCGACCGGTCTGACAAGGAGTCATGCCCCGAGTCTGTGGTTCCCAGCTATCAAATTGTGGCCCCAGTTAGGTGGGCTATTGAGACGGCAGTGCAGAAGGCTATACGTTCTGAGTCCGGCCCAGATGGGGGCCCGCCCCATTGACTGTTTGTACCTTCTCGGTTGCCGTCGCGGGTTCTCCAGTGGGGTCACGCCTCTCAATTGGTGGCTCATCCGGGGGGGTCCTGTCATGGTTATTTGCTGCCTTTGCTGGTCTATGTTTTGGTTTCTTTTTTGGCGTCGTCAGAACGCTCTATCGGATTTTTTTTCGCCTCCATTCCGGTGTTTGTAGCTTACCTGACAATTATTCCTTACACCTGGCTATAAATAGCCCAGGACTTCTGCATTTCCGACACTTCGATATTGTCTTTGCTATGTTGACAGACAAAGTCGGTAAGGTATAGGAATTTCGGTCGCTGCATTTCTGGTTCGTACTAATAGGAAACGCAGCAAGTCCGATTATAAGATTTAGGATTAGATTGGTTTTCTCTTTGCTTTCCAATCTTTCCTTTATTCTTTTCTCCTGTTGCCAGTTGTGTTCAGCTCTTTTGCCACAAGAGCTCTGGCTAACAGATCTTTTCTATTCTTTTCCTTCACTCGTTTTTTCGAGTTTTGTTTTGTTTCACCACCTCTTGTTACGCCTAATTATTTAGTGTGTGAGGTTCTTTTGTTAGTTAATTTAGCTGTTTATCAAAATCGCCTCAGTTTTTGGAGGTTGCTTTGTTTTGCCTTGTGCTAGGGAAGTTTTCTCCCGATCCTGTGTTTCTCAGTCCTGGTGCGGCTACCTCCGCGTTTTCTGGCGTATCTATCTAGATACGCTTTGAGAAATCCTTATCAGTCGCATTTGGTTCTCCGAACCTTACACTCCCCCTCACAACTATGATAAATTTGTTCCAAACGGAATAAATACTGCACCTCTACAAAAATGTTTTGCTAGATTAAAGTTGTTGCAACTAAGATATTTTCCGAATACAAACTTTATTATCTGTATAGGCGAACCATTATAGTCAATGGCATAGCGCATGGCTCACTGGGTGTGGCTACTGAATTTCATGATTTACGGACCAGAGGCGAGGTGCGCAAAACTCACAGCGCACTGCGCAGGTTGAAAATGGGCTTGGTTATGCTGAATATTTTTATCAGTGTGCTTCAGCTGGATTCAACCATAGCTCGTCAAATTACCTCCTTTTAAGGGCCGTGTGCATTGCGACCCGGCGTATTGGGTGGACTCGTTTTGACTATGTCGGGCTATACCGCATCACGTGGTTTAGTGAAAAATGATAGCAGAACAAAAAATTGCACATTTCGGGAGGCCTCCCACTTGCAAAACAAGTCCACCCACTGTCAATTTCCATCTACCACTGCAGTGGAAGACGATAGGCTATTTTGCATTGATTTAATTGAATGTAATTGAGTTAAGAGTTACGTTTCTATAAGTTCAATAAGAGTGAATGTATGCACCACGTTTGTCATTCTTCTCATTACAGATGGGTGTAAGAAATAAAACCGTACTCCTGGGACCACAGTGCAGTATAATAACAGTCATAAACAATTAAAAACATAAACAAATACAGGAATTAGCCTAACATAGCCTGCTTGGGGGATTTATTTCAAAGTCAGATTAGGCTGCATATGATCCAAGAAACGGTTGATTGGCTTTTTAATAGGTTCCTACATGCATTGCTGAGGAAAGCCCTGAAATTAGCAACTCGCCATACGCTGTGGTGAATCACAGTCTAATCCTATCCCAAAATGCATTCTGCTGCACTAAAATTGAACTGGGCTGCTCCCTCTTGATGGACACACCCCCCAACAGCGGCTTCCCTCCCACTTCAGTGCATGGCGAGTCACCAAATTACCAAACGGGCTCAGACGCATGTAAATCCGTGACGAAATTGCAACTTCACCAGTGATGGCTCGCCACCAGTCGGAAAATAGAGGCCCAAATTTGCACTTTCGCTGCTCGATCTGGACTGACACACCTCCACCAGCAACTCTCCTCGCACTTTGGTGCCCACATACAGAGAGTCAAACGGGCTCAGGAGCGTGAAAATACATGCAAAAAATGTCACTTTGCCAATGTGCTGGCTTGCCACCCGCCATGAGCCAACCGGAAAATAGAGCCCTTAACCCCTTTGCGAAGATGCCCAGTGATTATGGCACCAGCAGCATCATTTTGCTCAAGTGAGACATTCGTTGCTCCTGCAGCCAAACTATTAATGGAAATCACAAACTCTGTGTTTTAAATTCGTGACAACTCTGCTGAATAGAGAGTTACTAAGTGTCACTATTTTCCCGTAGCAAGTCCATTTAACAAGCAACCCCCCACCCAATCTATACCTACCCATGAATGACATAGTGGACAATAGTGTCTATGTGTGAGTTCATAAATATATTTATTCATCATATAAAATTAGAAATTATAAAAATCCCTGCTCACTCAAATGCAAAATAAACGTGAAATTATTGTCTTATTGTACCATGTATTCTACAATGAATATCAGCTACTAAATTTTAAATAAATATACAATCCCACCATTGGTTTTACAGATAGAGATGTTCCTATATATACCGCTATTACACTATCTGAAACGTTGACTTGTAATACCCCCCATGCCTTGCAAGCCCGTCTCATTCATTATGGTTCATTCCGGTTTAATTGTCGGCTCTTTTATCCAATAGAGTACATTATAACCTTAGCAGGGGTATATGCAACGTCTTATTGGGTGCTTTGAAAAATTAATTGCAGGCCAGTGTAACGGCAGTTTTCGTTTTAACGGTCTAGTATTACGCAAGCTCTATAGAAAACGCATTAGGGAGAGGAGTATTCCTTTTCCCAATATGTAAGTACTTTTGCGTCTAAAATGAGGTTGGTCTCGCTGGCTACATATGTACATTCTTTTTTCCATCTGAGCACAGTCTTTACAATATGATTGAGTGGATTTTCGCATTTTGAGTGAATTTCACATATTGTAGTGCAATCGTTAAATTTATTTTTGGTGTAGGCCACCGAACATTTGGCAGCATTTTGCAGATGGTGGAATACTATTTTATTTTCATGTTATCGTACATAATATAGGCTATGGTGTATATACTTGTCACTTGGCAAATGCTCATTCTAATTTACTGTGCACTGATATGTGGCATATTAATGTAAAGTTTTTCATTGTATTCATTATGAATAGGAACATAAAAAAAATAAATAAATACAATTCTGGGGCAAAAGTATACATACTGTCGAGTACAGGGAAAAGGGACGTTTCATTGAGGTACAAGAGTGAATGATTAGGCTACATATTTAGGTGTATGTAATGCTGTGATATCAATGTTTTTATCTTATACCATCAGAAGGAGCAAATGTATATGCTTTATAATGGACAAAATAAATTGTATTCATTTTATGACATGTTTTGCATAAGGGTTTTGGACCCATAGATATCTACCCCCCTATACTGATGAAAATATAGTAATTCCAACTTGAAAACGATGCAAAAGTGAGTTTTATGAGTCAAAACTGTTGATTTGTAGTTAAATATATCATATTTTTCTTTACTTACAGCAGTGTATAATTTAGCCATTTGGAGACACTAATGGACAACAGGGTACACTGCCTATATTTAGCATCATAGACCTTTAGTAGTTCTGCATATCATCCTCAGATTTTGCACACTTGTGGACAATGGACATGTTAAGCTACAGTTGTGTTCAAATAAATAGCAGTGCGTTAAAAAAAGTGAATAAAGTACAAATATTTTTTAATAGCTTTTAGTTCCATATTTCAAATGTAGTGGAAACATGACACATTCAATTCCAAATCAAAGCATTAACAAATTTTATCAAGTCTGCGTTATTATTTTACGGGAAGCAAAGAAAAGGAATATCTGTTTAAAAAAATAGCAGTGTCGACATTTTTCTCTTCAAACTCAAACACTTACTGTATAAACTGAAGAAATTTTTCAAGATTTAACTTCACTTTAAATTACTGAACTAATATTTAGTTGCATAACCATTGTTTTTGATAACTGCTGCGCATCTGCGTTGCACCGAGTCAACCAACTTCTGGCACCTAGAAACAGGTATTTCAGCCCAGGATGAACAAACTACATTCCACAGTTCCTGTGAATTTTTGGGTTTTGCTTCAGAAACTGCATTTTTAATGTCACCCCACAAGTTTTCAATGGGGTTGAGGTCAGGGGATTGACCTGGCCACTCCATTACCTCAATCCTTTTTGTCTGGAACCAAGATGTTGCTCGCTTACTCGTGTGTTTGGGGTCGTTGTCTTGTTGAAACACCCATTTCAGTGGCATTTTCTCTTCGGCATATGGCAACATAATCTCTCATTTTGATGTATTCAAACTGATCCATGATCCCTGGTATACAATAAATAGGCCCAACACCGTAGTATGAAAAACATCCCCATACCATGATTTTTGCGCCACCATGCTTCACTGTCTTCACAGTGTACTGTGGCTTGAATTCAGTAGCCGGGGGTCGTCTGACGTACTGTCGACGACCACTAGACCCGAAAAGAACAATTTTACTCTCATCAGTCCACAGAATGTTACGCCATTTCTCTTCGGGCCAATCGATGTGTTCCTTGGCAAATTTTAACCGATTCTGCACATGCCATTTTTTCAACAATGGTGCTTTACGGGGGCTTCTTGCTGATAGCTTAGCTTCGATCAAACGTCTTCTGACTGTAACAGCACTTACAGGTAATTTTAGATCATCTTTGATCTTTCTGGAAGTGATGATTGGCTGAATCTTTGCCATTCTGACTATTCTTCGATCCGTTTTAACAGTAGTTGCTCGTTTTCTTCCGCGTGTTTCGGGTTTTTGTTGCCATTTTAAAGCATTTGAGATCATTTTAGCTGAGCATCCTATAATTTGCTGCACTTCTTTATACGTTTTCCCCTCTCCAATCAACTTTTAATCAAATTACGTTGTTCCTCCAAACAATGTTTGGAGCGGCCCATTTTACTTAGCAATTCAGAAGGAAATATATTTTATAACAATGTGTGAAACATTTGCTTCCCTTCTTCCTTAATAAAGGACAATTAATGACACCTGTTTTTTCACAGAATGAATAAATTCTCTAATTAAACTCCACACTGCTATTATTTTGAACACGCCTCTTTCAATGAATGAGTCAATTACTCAGAACAAGCAGCGTGCATGTCATGACAGTTGGGTCTGTTGTTTTTCTATTACACTACTACATCTACAAGTAAATAATTTTCCATGCAGAAATATCACTACTACTAATAACAGTGGTCCATCAGGTTACTGATGTTGTACTGCTATTGTTTTGTTTGAACACCACTGTAGGTAACGCGGTATAGGAATTTCAGGCAACCACTTGTACTTTTGAGCTTCAAAAGAACATGCGGGACTTGCCTGTAGAATATTAGAGTATTTAGTTCTTAGGGTTCTGTCCTCTTTATTTCCTGCCTTGGTTTTCTTTTCTCTGTCCCGCTACTAGACAGTAACCTCGGCTTCGCCTCGTTTCCGTTTGCGTTTTATTTTAGCTCTGTGATAGTCATTGAGCTATAGGCATTCTGTTCCTTTCTATTCTCTGCTCGAGTCTACGAGCTTTGCCCTGTTTTTTGGGGTTGTCTTTTGTTTGGCTTACGTCTGGAGTTTTCTTCTCCCTTCGCCCTCTTTTAGGGTTTGTCTTTAGTTTGGCTCACACCGGGAGGTTGGTTTGTTTCTGTTCCTTTGTTTTTCTCGGCTCCGTTCGCAGGCAGTTCCCCTTCCCGTTTTACTGGTTTCCCATCTCGGTGGGATAACTTTCTGATCCTCTCACGGTCGCACCTGGGCCTCGATCCCCGAGCACTTACAGTTAGAGGGTGCATATTCTGAGCAAAAGTAAGGCACAAGGTTTAAATGGGCTGAACTTAGCTCCAGGTATCAAACAAGCAATTTTTTTCCACGAGTAGCCAAAAGCTAATTTCTACTCTGGACAGCACTCACAGCGGCTGCTTTATGTTCCAATCAGCTGTCTTTTAACCCTTCACTTCACAAAATCTATTTTACGTTATCACTAGCTACAGGGCGCCCATTATCGGGCGACGGCCTTTATCGGGCACACCCTCGTTCAACCATATTTGAACTTCCTCGAGAGCTGATTTGCCAACGAAAAAAAAGAAAATCAGTATTTTCCACCCACTTCAAACCAAATAAGGTACGTATCCACTCATTTTCATGAATATTTAGCGATAATTACACATTTTGTGAGCATTTTTATCATGCCCCCTATGTGAAAAAACTGTCAGAAATCTGATTCTACTTCCACGCTGGTGTACTACACCACATAGTTATGTTTACTTCGGGGGATTTAATTAAATAAAATTATTCACCTCATTCAGCCTCTGGATGTTGGATATTTTGGGCCACTCAAGAGTGCTTTTTCAATTCAGGCCGGGCTTTGTTCCCAATATCAAAATTCATACATTGTGACAAAAGCTGATTTTCCCAAAATATTCAATATCCCATACAAGAGCTGCAAGGAGAGGAAGATTGTGGTGACAGGCTTTAGGAACACAGGCATCTTCCCTTTCGACCCATCTGTAATGGATGAGTCACGCTTGATGTCATCTGATGTGCAACCGGGTCCTGGCACCAGCACCACCTCTCCAGGCTCCTCCACAACATCCACTCCCCTTGCAGCTGCACAGCCATCCACCAGCTTCACCAGCAGCACAACCACCTGCACCTGCAGCCTACAGCAGCAGCCTACCCCTGAGGAGCATCCCTTGGTGGCAGAGGGTCTGATCCCCAGGGCCCTGACTGCACTGCTACCACCCATCCAGAGTAGGCCAGTGCGGAGGCTCCCTGTGGCTGCAAGGGTGATCATAGCGAGTGAGTACGAACACCAGTACCTGGAGAGAGTGGAGAAGGAGAGGGCCGGAAAGGAAACGCTGAGCGGCAGAGACGAGCCCATTCCATCAGCAATCATTCAACCTCCTGCAAGACCATCAGCAGCTCCTCCAGCCTGTCAGCAGTGGTTCCAGCCTCCAGCCCGCCGCACTCAGCCAACACCACCTGCCCTGTCAGACGACACCACAGGACTGGCCTCCTCTAATGCCTCCACCACCACCACCCCAGGCAAATCAACATTACGGCCACAACATCGCCTCCTGTCTCTTCCGACACCAACCCCCTCTCACATAACACGCGGCCCAACAACCGTAGAGGTAGTTAACATTATACATAAACAAATTGTTGCTTATTCTTGTTTCTTGTTTTATTACTTTGCCGTCTGTCTTGTTTCTTTCTATTATTTGTATCACCATTTTTTTTTTTTTGTACAAGGAAGGCTGGTAAAACGGCCATACTCCGCGGTGTCCTCCACCCCTGCTGCTTCCTCTTCTGCCTCCACCTCTGCCTGTACCTCCACCACTACCTCTGTCCCCGTCTTCACCTCAGGCTTGGTCTCCCCAACTGCCTCCACCTCCAGGCGACCACCTTCAGGTAGGTTATATGACAGTGACATGCAGAATAAACCGGGTTATGCAAAATAACAATTTTAGTTTGCCCTGATTACTGTTGACACACATAATGTGCATAATGCATGCCTCATGTTTTCTATGTTTTTTTCCCCACAAGAACCCAGACTGCTGCCACCACAGTCGTCACCTCAACCTCCACCAATGCTGCCATAAAAAAGTCAAAAAAAGGAAAATGGAAAAGGAAATGGCAGGCAAATGTGGTGTGTGGCGTCTGCTGCCTGAGAAACCCAGAAACATCGGGGGGAGGTGGTGTCCTGGGCGCAGTGCAGCCACTGTGGGCAGTGGTTCCACACTGTCTGTGTGCAGTGGGTGGTAGACAACCTGAGGGAAGACAAGGACTATTTCTGCAGCTACTGCAGCTTAAATTAAAAAAAACAATATATTATATAATTCAAGTGCTTTGTGTTTGTGCTTTAATATATACAGTATGTTTGATAATAAGATTCCTGTTTACAATATAGGTATATTAATAATAAAGTAAAAATATATATTGACCGTTAATGGTTTGATATGTGTATAGCACATTTACAATATTAGCAAAATGTGTGTAATCAACTCAACTAGCCTGAACTAGCAAGCGCCAACATCAAGTGCCATTTTTTTATATGTCCACTTTAGGGCGCGGTAGGTGAAGAAATAAATCCAATGAGATTGACAACTTCTGGACTGCCATGTAAACAATCCAGTTAGCCAGCTATTTTGCCAACATATTGGTTATTCAAATGGTATCTTTCTTGGTGAAATAAACTATTAATTGATTTTTAAAACAACAAAAATCGTGAGCTTCTTTATGCACTCTTGATAATGGGCGCCCCTTTTTTGACAGTACTGTCTCATCTAAAAGACGTTAAAACAAAAAAAACGGTCTTTATTGGCTTAAAAGTTAGCTTATTGTTTTGTGAACCTAATAAAGATACTATGTTCAATGGTATGTGCCCGAATAATATCAGTATCGTATGTTGATCACAAAGATTTATGTTTATCGTATGATAACAGGGTCCGGTACGCCAGGACTATCTATGTGGCAAAACACAAAACAAATGGACCTCAAAAGAAACTAAAGCGCTAATATATGAAGTGAATCAGATATTCAAAACAATTAGATATGGCACCTGGTATGTAAGAAATGACAAGTTAATCGTGGGAAAGCTCCAGTAGCTACGCTGGGATATAAAATGAGCGAGGGAGAAACTGAAAATTGAAACGGCAGTTTCAGAAAACAATAGCTAACAAAAGCAGGGCTGGACGGATAATGTTTCCATGGTTTGACATTTATTGCATGCTATGCTTAGCTACACGAAAAACAGATAACGTTAGTAAAAAAAAGTGTTGTACTTTGTTTATTGGCATAACGTTACCCGAAGGAGTGCCGCCAGGGATTTTGGGCCCCATGAAAAGAACTCGCAATGGGCCCCGCGCCACCCCTGCACAATTACAGTAACCATACCTCCAGAAGCTAATAGTCCACTCATAGGTTTTAAATACTAACATTTTATTGACTGTCATTTTAACACTGAAGTTACAATGACATTACATGGACTATCATTTACCACTGGCAGTCACCTTAAAGAGATAGTTCGGAATTTTGGACATAATGTCTCAATTACGACTTACCCTTGATGTAGTTGATTGATGGAAATCATTTTCAGCTAATTCCATGCTGTCCATTCTTTTGGACATACACACGTTGCTAATGCTCGTGCAACTCTAAGGTAACCGGTAGCATCCACTACCAAACGCACTTAAACACTCCACAGTGCACCCAAAGCAAATAAAATACGATGACAGTCTATCTGGGGAGCGATACTTTACGTTACCTACGAATGTATTGCCAGCACTGGTCGACTACAACAACAAAGAAGAGCAACAATTTGCAATGGCCACGTTCGCTCCACCGCTGTACTTCCACAGAGAATATAGGTCAGCACAAAGTAAAGGATTCAACGATAGTTTGACTTAAAAAATGATGGTATAAACACTCAAAATAACCCCAATAGACTGTCGTCGTATTTTATTTGCTTTGGGTGCACTGTGGAGAGTTTAAGTGCGTTTGGTAGTGGATGCTACCGGTTACCTTAGAGTTGCGCTAGCATTATCAATGTGTGTATGTCCAAAAGCAGGGACAGCATGGAATTAACTGAAAATGGTTTCCATCAATCAACTACATTGTGGGTAAGTCGTAATTGAGACATTATGTCCAAAATTCCGAACTATCCCTTTAACATTGCTTGTCTTTTTTGACAGTACCATTGCAATGGCTATCACTTTGGCTGTTAATTACACTCAATCAAATCGGGGGTCTGGTACACCCCCAGTTGATTTAGAATTTACAAGAGCTCATTTCAGTGACTTTTGAGAGATAATACAACAGTGTTTCCCATAAAAGTAAACAACAGCGGAACACCACCACACCAAGAATCTGGCCGTTGCTACTGTATTATGTAGGCTGTACCTGACAATAAACTACAGTAGGCCTATGCATATGTGTATACTCTCATTTCATACCAATGACCTAAAGCTTACCCAGCTCAATCTCCAAAGGCTGAACATGAATAAAATTTGCCCATTAGTTAAACTCTACTTCTGCTTTTTTATCCTGAAAAAAGATAGAAAACAATGAATCAGAAAATATTTTTTATTCTGAGGTTAGGGTTAGACCACTGGCCTCTCACGTGGTCTTTTTGTTGCATGTTATATCCATCCATTATCCATTAACCTGCTTATTCCTGATCAGGGTCATGGGGGGTGCTGGACCCTATCCCAGCATGCATCGGGCGAGAGGCAGGAATACACTCTGGACAGGCCGCCAATCCATCACAGTATTATATCACTACAGTAGTGGAGTGTAGTGTTATATCACTACATTTTATTTTTGTAAATCTTTTTGCTTGTCTGATTATATAAAATATAAAATAGCCTTAAAGGTATGGGAAACATTGCATGCACATCATTATTGATCTTATTGGGAAATTGAAAGTATTCCGGTTACGATACAGCGGCAGCCTATGCAAACACCTTATTCCCAAAAAGCAAAACCCACCTGAAAATCCTCAAAAATATACAAAGAGCTAAATACATAAATAGGTTGCACATGCATAATAACGTAAAAATGAAAAGCATGTCATGGTTTTTGACGATTTCTTCCCAGTAGCCACGCGAGGGCGCTGCCCTTTTAGTGTTTGTTGGGTGTGTGTGTGTTTTTTGTACCGTTTATGCTACTCACCTATTCTTACGCCTCTCTTTACTGAGGCAGGGCATTTATTTTTTCTGGCTCTTTCTTTAGTCACTTAGCTTGTAGAAGTTCTATTCGCCTTTCAATGGCCTCTCTGAGACGGGTGCGTGAGGGTTGGACCCGAAATGCACGACTCAGAAACAGTGGTAAATGATAGTCCCGTCAGGGCTTTATTAGAGGAATGTCCAATGAGCGTAGTCAAAAAACAAGCAAAGTTCATGCACAAAAAATCCAGCCAAAACCAATGTACAGTACCGAGGGAGAAGGCAGTCTCAGAATCAGAGTCCGTTCCGCGGGGCAAAAGTACAAAAGGCAGGCAAAAACTTGTGGTACAGGCAGGCAGTGGTTAACAAAACAGAGGTCAATAACAATGGTCGATAAACAGGCTTGGATCATAACAAAAAGGCAGGCTTGAAAAACCGCTCAAAAGTGCACTGACAAACAGGAGGCAACAATTTCGCGAAGACAAGACATGAACACTGAGCTTAAATGCAGGTGTAGACAGGTGCAGACAATTAGCTTGAGAGCAGCATGCGAATGGAAAGGTGTGGAAGGCTGACAAGGTAATAAGATAATTAGTAATCGTTAGTAATAAACCTATCCTGCCCTAGCGTTAGTAAATTAGTAAATGACATGCACGAGAAACATAAGGTAAACATGAACACATGGTTAGAGAGTTAGTATTATCCAATCCTGATCTAATGTTAGTAGATTAGTAAATAGACATGGGAGAATTAAACAATTAGGGAAGCGTGAGCGACAGCAAGAGAGAGAGAGAGAGAGAGGGAAACAGCATGAACGCAAGGCTGCGGAAAAACACGGAAATGTGTATGCTAAACAATGAACGGAAAACGTAACATGAATAAAATATAAAATGTGACATGACAAGAAAATAAATCGTAACAATAATCAAACAATAAACGTGACATGACATGAAAATGAAACGTAACAAGAATTAAACATAAAACGTGGCGTGACTAGACTAAACACAATACGTGACATTACAAGAAATATAACGAAGACAGAAATGAAACAGAAAACATGACATGACAGGCTAGAATCGTGACACTCTCCTTACTGAGAGACCGGGCGTTCATGCTTCTACTTAGTTACTTAGCTCGTAGAAGTATAGGACAGCAGTTCTTTGTTCTATTCACCTTTAGTTTGTTTTTTTCTTACTGAGAAACCTGGCGTTCGTGCTTCTACTCATTTGCGTGTGACAGTGAGCCGGTTAGTAGCTTCGGTCCGTTAGTTCCCTGTTTTGTCTCTCCTTCTCGTGGACTGCGTTTTCTGCTTATTGAGTCAGGGCGTTTATTCCGTTTTTTCATGTGTTGCGTGTTGCACTGGTACCGGTTGAAGTAAGGACTCGGAGACTGCTTTATTTCCGCCTTGTAGCGAGCAGTTCTCACTCCGTTTAGAGCGAGGGAGTTATTTTCGTGTATTGTCTCCTCCCTTTTACATGCTTTAATTTCTGTCCCTTTGTTATTGTCATGGTTTTGGACCCTGTGGTCCTATGCAGTCGTTTTCCTCGGTGGCCACGCGAGGGCGCTGCCCTGTTGGTAGAGGCTTGCTCCGCCCTGCTGAGTTGGGGGAGTTTCTGGTTAAGCATTTTCACCTGTTGCGTGGTCACGAGAGTTATTTAAGCCTACCGTTCCCTTCATTCGGGGCTTCGACATTAATTGTTATTTGTCTTGTACTGTGGTGTATTGTTGGCTGTGAGTTCTCGTACCGTTTTTGGCTACTCGCCTATTGTTAACGTCTCTTAGTTGAGGCAGGGCTTATTTCTTGCTGGCTTGGTGGTTGGTTATCTCGTAGGAGTTTGGGACCGTAAATCTCTGCTCTATTTTGCCTTTATTTGTGCGTTTTCTCCGTGTATGGAGTTTTGGGCGATTCTGTTCAGAACAGTAGTTCAGCTCGCCCTTCGGCACATGTCTTCCCATTGGGAGATCAGGCGTTTCGCTTCTACTTAGTTATTAGCTCGTAGAAGTATAGAGTAGCAGTTCTTTGTTCCATTTTCGCCTGTTTGGTTTTCTTACTGAGAGACCTGGCGTTTTGCTTCTACTCGGTTCCGTGTTGCTGTGAGCCAGTAAGTAGCTTCGGTACGTTTATTCCCTGTTGTCTCCTTCTCGTGGACTACGTTCCCCTTTGTTGTGACTCAGGGTTTTTATTTATATTGAGAGGCTGTCGTGCTATTTTGCGTTGGTCTTTGTTGCAGCTGTCCTCCGTCCTTTTTACCTACGGGACGATTTTGTTTCGGAACTATTGTTCTGTTCGTTTTCCGGGTGTGTTTTCTCCTTGTGTGGAGTTTGGGCTAGGTTGTGGACATGTTTGTGTGACTGCGCGTAGCATGGTAATTTCAGCTCTCTGTTCCTTCGCTTCGTTACATTCTTTTACTGAGAGGCTAGGGCGGTTGTTCCAATCTAAGTTTGCGTGAGTCTTTTGGATAGTAGTTATGGGACGACGGTGCTCCGTCGGCTCACCTGTAAAATGTTTCTCCCTCCTGGGAGATCGGGTGTTTACCGCTTTGCTTTCTGCATTTGACTGCTACTTATTAAACTAGCCATGGAACGTTAAATCTCGGTTCCATTTCGCCTCGTTATATTTATTTACTGAGAGGCTAAGGCGGTTGTTCCATCTTAAGCTTGCGTTAGTCTATATGGATCGTAGTTATGGGACGACGGTGTTCCGTCGGCTCACCTGTAAAATGTTTCTCTCTCCTGGGAGATCGGGTGTTTACCGCTTTGCTTTCTGCATTTGACTGCGAGCCTATCAATCTCGCCAAGGGAACGTTAATCTCTGTTCCTGTTCGCCTCGTTACATTTCCTCTTAGAGAGGCAGGGCATTTATTTTCAGTTAATCTCGCATTGGTCTAGCCGGGTAATGTCTGGTACTGCCTGTCCGTTTCGTTCCTTTTGGCACCTATCTCCGTACATGGAGTTTGACGATTCTGTTCGGAACTATGGTCCGGTTTCGTCTTTTTGTGCATGTCTTCCTATAGGGAGGATTGGGCGATGTTGTGGACACGTTTGTGTGTGACCGCGAGTCTGAGATTAGCCTGGAAACGTTGGATCTGTTTCCTTTCGCCTCCTCATACTATCATAATATTTTGCAGTGTTTGTTTGTGTTTTATGTTTGTCTGTACGCTACTCGCCCGTTTTTGATTTGTCTCGTATCCGAGACAGGGTGTGTATTATGTCTGGCTGTTCAGATCCCTGTCCTTGCGCTCTACTTAGCGTTTGACAGTTAGCCGGCTAGTAGCGTCTGTAGTGTGTTTGTGTTCCTTGTCTTGTCTCCTCCCTTATCTGCGGGTATCCCGCCTTAGTGGCCTAAGGGCTTAATGATTCCCCTTGCTGCGTTTGGCTCCTCCCATCTCACACGTCACGCCCCTTTACAGTTATTTTACCGCCTAGGCATTCGTTCTCGCAGACTTTCTTTTCCTTCCCTTAATTACGGGGTTTCCCCGTCTCAGTGGCTTTTCGGAGCATCCCCTTGCTGCGTTTGGTCCCTCGAACCTCACACGTCACACCCCCCTTACACATGTAGGCTTAACAACACATTATTCGGTTTACAGCGACACAGTCTGTGCATGTAGCCCACAGATTCAGAATGTGTTTCAAGTGTTGAAGTTAGCCAGCTAATTTACGGTAAAAATAAATAAATAAATGTTGCAGCAAGCACGCAACCCTCACTTCTGGTCCGATGAGGAGACAAATCTTAAATTCAAAGAAATAATCATTATGCAGTTGGATGACAGAAAACTCTCAAAATAGTGATTTAAGGATGTAGGCTGTAGCAGACAAAATAAAAGATCCTGAGTTCAGTGAAACCACTAAACAAATGAAAAATAGGTGGAAGATGTTTTTTCATTCAAAATAATGTTGCTCACCTCCTTCAGTTGGGAGTAGAACTGGTTCATTGGGTGGGGTATGGAGTGACTGGGGTTCTGAGCCTGAAGTTGAATCTGTTGGGCCTGGCACCAGGGACAACTGATTTAATAGGCCTATGAATGGCTTGCTAAACGCTGGCCGACATTTAATAAATTTCGGCTAAAACAGCAAAATGGAAAGACCGAATTTGGTAGCCAATTGAATCCCTATTCTAATTAAATTCCCCCCGTGTAGCAACCGCTAGAGTCACCGCGATACAACCCTGTGAACCGGTAGTAGGAAGGAGGGTGCGACTCCTCGAGCTCCTGACCATGATTCCAACTCACCCAGGGCTGTTCTGTGCGCAGCGATTCTCTCCGAGCCCCTCCCCCCACCCAGGAGCAGCCGCCAATTGCTGCTCCCAGAGGGCACCGGCTATGCTCGGATCTGGCAGGACCGGGGATCGAACCCCTGATCCTCGGGGCGCAACCGCACAGACAAAAGCCCTATTCGGACGGGATAAGTTTTACAGGGGGAGGTGGGGTAATGTAATAATTACCAGAGGAGCTCCGCTATTTTAGTCCGCTTTTACAGACTGCGCACTCCTGCACCAGTAAAGATTCTGGAGTCTTTTACCTGCTGTTAAATGTCCTGTAAAAATTACCCCAGGTTAAATAATCCCGTGTGAATTGACATGTCCGGTAAAATTCTGTTATTTCCTGTGAGAAATGAGTTTTCCCCAGTCTTTTCTCCTGGTTTTTCATGTAAGCACTCGAGGACGCCTTTGGTTGTGCACGCTTCAGTCCAAGTGCAAGCCACAACTATTAGCCGACCTCTAAATTAATGTAACATTAAGGCCAGTTTATAGTCCAGCGACAGAGTGTCGCTGCGACCGACGACGTGCTATGGATGTCGCTGGTCGCAGCGACATTTGGTTTATACTTCGGGCGACTGTGGTCGCTGCGACGGTTGCTGAAGATGTCGCTGAGACATTAAATAAATTAAACTTTGACCCTGTCGCTGCCTCTGTTATGGTAACGTTTGTCTCGGACAGCAGAGACTTCGCTCGAGCTGTCAACTTACTAGCTAGCACATAAGCTAACTGTTAGTGGACAGATTTATTTGTTGGAAAACTTTGTGCGTGCAGCCATAGGGTAGGCTTACCTACCCATAGCTTACCTACCTAGCAAGCGTGTGAATATCATTATAAATGAGCACAATTTAATGTTATTATTATAAATAGCCTAATTATTATTATTAATAGCCTGGTAGGCTTTTGAGAAGGGAGTTGCAGTAGTCCAGGCGTGAGGTGACCATGGTCTGGATAAGAAGCTGGGTGGAGTAGGTGGTCAGGTATGGTTGACTCCTCCTGATGTTGTAAAGGAGGAACCTGCAGGTTGCCCTGATGTGCTCTTTTTAAGTCCAGCTGGTCGTCCAGGACCACCCTCAGGTTCCTTGCAGAGCGGGAGGCAGCCACTATGGTACCGTCAACGGTGATGGAGAGGTCCTGTAGTGGGGAGGTCTTGTATGGCATGAAGATGAGCTCTTTCTTGTCAAGGTTGAGCTTCAGGTGAAGGGTAGACATCCACTCAGAGATGTCAGCCAGACAAGCAGATATCCTCTCCTTAACCTGTGGGGTAGAGGGAGGGAAAGAGAGGAAGCCTAACTATGGTATGAGAAGCTAGAGATGTCCCGATACCACTTTTTCACTTCCGATACCGATACCACAGCTTTGGCTATCTGCCGATACCGATATCACTCCAATACTTTGTTTTACTCTTGAACAAATAATAATAATAATAATAACATATATGAAAGCACTTTTCTTGTGATGGCCAATTAGCCACCTAAAAACATCTCACTCAAATGGAGAACAAACAAATACTTCCCCAGTATATAGTCCACAACGGTTGGTTATGAAAGACTGCCACACTTTATTCAAACACTACAAAGAAAAACAGGTACTGCAGTACTTAAAGGGACCAAGAGGTTTAAAGTTAAAACAATTTAAACAGCAGCATGCAGCATTTAAAAAAAAACAAATACAAAACTATAACTTAGTTTAATCATTTTCCCGTTTTCAAAACCCAAATCAAACAAGGAAAGGTGTACGCTGTGGATAAAAGTATGTGGGCGACCTCATTCACAATTGAACCCCTCGGAGATGACGTAGCACATCTAACATTATGTTTACTCCTAGGTAAAAAGCTAACGTTAGTTAACATCAACGTTACCCTTATTTTGGTGTTAATAGCTACCATAACTGAAAAAAGAAACTAGCTACACAATGGTAGCCAATTGACTTAAAATATATCAAAATCAAAATCAATTTCACCGGTTTCCATGGTCTATCAATGTAACGTTAATTGCATCCTTAGCTTTGGCTATCTGTAACGGACGTCAGATGTATAGCTCTATATAAAAAGGGACACAATAAATTAAACTTTAAAAGAAGGAAAGAAAATCACTGTTCTCTAACAAACATGTTATTCCTGCAATTTGTTAGTGGGAAGCCAAGTCCCAAGTAACGTTACCCAAACACCTGTTGCTGCTGTCTGTGCAACTTCCGCTCTAGCTTGAGCCATTTAATTTGAAACAGAAAATTTAATCTCACCTCAAATGTAATGTCCACTTCCGTAGCGTGAAATCAATACTGTTGTTGTCACTAGGCATTTTTAAGCCAAAGTGAGCGCATCTAATGTTAGCTGGCTAGTTACCACTTAGCTACTGTGCTGAAACTGGACTTATTTGGATGTTTGGTTAGCTTACTAATATAAAAGACCATATGTTAGTGTGCTGCCCCCAGATCACAGCTTGGCAGCCAGCTAAACTCACTCCTTCCACCAATGACTCTGAAGACTGTTTTCCACGTTCACAGGTTTATTGATGGCAAGGATCAGGTGAAACTGTAACAAAATACATACATTTTTATGCTCATTGTAAATACTTGTAATAAACTCACATGAATTACCTGTCTCTTTTAAAACACATGAATTGCAACTTACGACTTTATGAATTGTACATGAATGTATGCATTTGAACATATTTATCTAATTTATAATCTGTTTTTAGCTAAACATATGATAACATGAATTAGCTTGCTAGCAACATAAACTATACTAAACTATCCTACTTGAACAGTCTGATATGTCAAAATAAGAAAATATACATGTTTATCAAAAGAACAATCAAATATATTTCTACATAATCACATGAATACATACCAACGATGCAACATTAGGTACAAGATGTATGTAGAAGATCACTGGAGTCTAACAGAACCACGTTTTGCACAGCAGACATTTTCCTCCATCTTTTTTCCTATAAAAAACTCCCTTTGTCGCAAGGCATTATGGGAACTTCCCTATTATTCACTGTGTTCTGCTTTTCTGCCACTAGATGGCGCAAGGGGACACAAATAATGAACATGATAATGAAACATAACGAAATGGAATAAATACTGTCTATAACAGAACAGTTAGTGTTTGCACATCTATTTTTAAAACGTTAACGTTCGCTAACGTCGAATAATAATACATTTTTCCAAAAGGGCAGTAGCCTACTTTCATGGTTGAGAACGCCATGTTTGCTTTGACAGACACAAAGCTTGACGGACATAGCAACAGTTACTACTGTTGTTATCACGCGACACGCTGCACGTATCGGATCATATTTTTGTTCTCCCCTCCGATATCCAATCCAGCATTCTGCGCCAGTATCGGCCCGATACCGACGCTGTGGTGATCGGGACATCCCTATGAGAAGCCATGTGAATTAATGAGTGAACCAAGAGACTTAGTATAAATGGAAAACAGCAGAGGACCCAGTACAGATCCCTGTGGGACTCCTGTAGAAAGACTTGGTCGGATCTATAAGTGACATACGATACAAACCAAGAGAAGTCAGTCCTAGAAATGCCCATCTCAGCGAGTGTGGAGATCGGAAGTTCATGGTTGACCGTGTCGAATGCCACAGACAGGTCAAGTAGAATCAGGTCAGAGGAGAGGGAGAAGGCTCTAGCAGTGGCAAGTGCGTCCGTCACGGCCAGGAGAGCAGTTTCTGTGGAATGCCCGGTTCTGAAGCCGGACTGATGAGGGTCAAGCAGGTTGTTCTGATGGAGAAAAACAGATAGTTAGTTAAGGAAAGCTCGTTCAAGAGTTTTGGACAGGAAAGGCAAGAGAGATACAGGACGGAAGTTCCTGACATCAGAGGGGTCCAAGCTAGGTTTTTTAAGGAGTGGGGTAACACATGCAGTTTTAAAAACTGGAACATGGCCACAGGTTAGGGAGGTGTTGATAATGGAGGACAGATATGGAAGGAGCTCACCCGATATAGACTGGAGGACTGCTGAAGGGATGGGGTCCAGTGGACAGGTGGTTGCGCGATGGTGCATCACAAGTTTGAGCACATCTGTGTCTTCCAGAGTCTTGAAGGATGACAGTGTAGTGGTGGGTTCATTATGGGGGATGTAAGGTATCACCAGATGCGTGAAGGAGTTGTGGTGGAAAAGGCGGAAAAGAGTTTACGTGGATTAGACACACATGCATTAATTTTAGACTGAAAAAATGAAGTCTTAGCCGATGTAGTTACAGATGTGAAGGCTGCCAGCAAAGTGTGATAGTAGGCCAGGTCGTCTGGGGATCTGGATTTCCTCCACTTCCTCTCAGCAGTTTGCAGCATGGTTCTGCTGGATCTGAGAGAATCCGTCTGGGCAGGGGGATGATGATTGAGCTGGTTTGGAGACAAGAGGACATAGTGAGTTGAGAGACTGAGAGAGGCAGGAGTTAAACGTGGAGGTGGCAACATCGACAGGCATATTATATTGAACTTTATTGAAGGATAAACCCCTTGAGATGAATCATCTCGTTTTCAAGGGGGGTCCTTGAAACACAAATACATCTACAATACAACAAACCAAAAGAAAATTACAGGTACACATAGACACATACAAGTACGGCACCCACACACTCACAACCCCCATCCCACCCACACCTCACAAACCCTTTATAAAGAATTAAACACAATTAGAAACAAGAACAAGTAGTTTTAAGATGATCAAAAAGTGATGTCCTAAAAATACTGAATCGGAGAGAGTTAGGCAGGCTATTCCAGTCAGATGGGGCTTTGAATTTAAAGGCCAGACGCCCAATTTCTTTAGAAATTTTAGGAACGAATAAAAGAGGGATATTGAGCATGTCTAAGTGTATATGAGGATCTGTATGGAACTAGATATTGTTTTAGATAAGAAGGATAGTTTAAAAAAATAGATTTAAAAATAAATTGCAACCAGTGAAAATGCCTTCTAGAATTTAGCGATAGCCAGTTAAGTGATTCGTACATAAAGCAATGGTGGGTACGATACGGGCACTCAATGCGAATCTGCACAGACTATTATACACTACATTTAGAGGACGCAGATGAGATTCAGTGGTGTTCTGATAAAGAATATCTGCATAATCAAGTATAGTTAGTACTAACTGAGAAACAATTATTTTTCTTACCTCAAAAGTTAGCGAAGGAAGCAGGAGGAGGAAGTGCAGAGAGAGCAGAAGTACGCTAGAATTAATGGGTAGTGAGATCTTTATCAAGGCGTCTATCTAACCATTATCAATCCAAATATCCACAGGAAATACCAAATCCATTAAATTGTTTAGCATGCTTGAACAAAATGTATGTAGATGACAAGGTTTACGCTATTGTAGTCAGTTAACACATTTGCAGCAATATTTTTTATCTATCAAAATGATGGATGCCATTTGGATTTTTATGTCAAAGCTTCTAGGTAAATGACATTTTCAGTTAACGCAACCCCTGCACTTCTTGTAAGTTTAATAGGCTACTGCAGTGAAGTTAACATAATCAACAAACTACGTTTTATGTGAGAAATGTATTGTCGAGCTCACGTGCACACTTCTTTCTACGTTCTAACGCTCCTTTTTGCCCTCCCTATAAGAACTAGGCTATATAAGCCAGATATATATTTGGTTATAATTGTCTTCCCACCCACCACCCCCCAAGTATGTATTTAATGTAGGCGATATAATTTTTAATGAGTATCATAACGTATGTGCATTTGCGTTATTTTTAAAATGATTTTTATTTGAGTAAATGCATCAGAAAACAACCAATATCAATTTTATTTCAATGTGCGATAAGGGGATGAACTATGGAACGCCGTTTGGGCCAAAACCTGTAGTTCGGCGTCTGCATTAAGATGTTCGTCTTAAGACATCAAATTTGTTCGTCATACGACGTCTATTTTGAACGTCTACGTCTTAAGAATACCCTGTTAACACGTCCATTTTGAACATCTTAAAGGTATACTATGTAGTTTCAGAAAACTAGATGGCGATATTAGAGCACGTAGGAGAAAAGGTCTCCCAGAAAATTGCTTATCACATGTTCTTCTCTGTCACGCACGATGACGCACGAGCATTGTGGTGACGTTTCACACATATTTTCTCTGACCGTGGACTCAATTCAATTCGCTTTATTGGCATGACAAGACATTGCATCAGTATTGTCAAAGCATACTGCATTAAAACAGTCGAAGACATACATCTAACTCTGAACAATACAAAACAGCAAAGACTAGAAACGAATGAACAGTAACTATACATGAAAACAAGAACTTTTCTTTGATTATGGATTTAGAAATAACAATAATGTAAAATAATAAAGTACAATTAAAAATAATAATAATTAGCAATAGAAATGATAATAATGATGATGAGAACAACACATATGATCTTATAAAGTGAATATAATAAATAAAAAAAATTAAAATAGGTTTATAATGATCTCTGTCACTCACTGTCCCTAAGACGATGGCAGGCAGCTATATATTGTGCTGCCAGGTCACAGCACGTCCTCTCCTCTCCTAAGAGAATGGGGAGTTTTTGGATGTCTATTCAATTTTTAAATTGATGGTATCTCTGATTTATTTTGGGAAAATATGTATTTCTGATTTGATTGTATTTTTTGCATTTTGTGATAAAGTGCCGCTCCGTCTCAACTTTGTTGAGATGGCAATGTTTCTCCTCCCGGAGTCTGCTGACTCTATCACGGTCACTCTGATCAAGCTGTCCTCTTCCCCTGGCCCTGCCTCGCCCACCATGAACACGATTGTCGCTTTGGATAAAAGCGTCTGCTAAATGACTAATGTAATGTTTATGTAATGACTGCCCCTCACCCTTACTCTGGGGCCACGACCACTGGATGTTGATGGCTACAGAATGAACCAAGCAGAATTACAAAATGATGATTTTGAATTATTTTATGAAAATTAACAGTGGTCAAATTTACAGAGCAATTGCTAAGATTACTAACTTATATGCTTTGAGCATTTAACATAGTCTCCATTTACATGATCAAGGTTTGGTCAAACATGATAGACTATTGTCAACAATAAACAAACATCATGACAATAGATAGATATAGTTATGGGAAGGATGTACTTTGTCTTGTCTGTTCTGTAGTTACTTCAATGACGTTTCTGTATGCACTTATTGTATGTCGCTTTGGATAAAAGCATTGGCTAAATGACTATAATGTAATATAATGTAGCTAGGTGTATGGTCGCTATTTTTATAATGATATTGTTACCTCCTCGGCTGAAAACTTCTTGCTAATGAGTAAGGGCAGAAACATACCTCACGCAAATAGCTACGTGAACGTGAACGCTTCGAGCTACGTGAACAGTTTTTCTTTTGCCATGACATTTGTGAAAGGCAAACCAGAGGAAAGCACAGATCGAACAAGAAAGTTGTTTACTGTTGTTGCTGCTATAGCGTCCCTTGCTGCAATGCTCTGGCTTGTCTTTCACAAATGTTATGGCAAAAGAAAAACTGTTTGTATAGTTCGAAGCGTCCACGTTCGCGTATTTGCATGAGGCATGTTTCGGTCCTAAGCTAAAATAAGAGTTTACCTGGAAGCCTGCCCACATGGCCTGGCCATGTCAATCAGATGAGCAGGAACCGCCCATTCATGAGGTTTACACAATTTGAGTTGTTTCTAGTGATGGGCATTCCGGCTCTTTTCAGTGAGTCAGATCATTTGGCTCAGCTCACCAATAAGAGCCGGCTCTTTCGGCTCCCAAACGGCTCTTCATTCAGTAGCATTTCTGGTTTTTCAAAATCGGCCAAAGTTAGCGATATTTTGACCTATGATTGGTGTTTGTGCACATCTATCACTTAAATTGTTCAAAGGAATCTTCCTCTACCTTCTAATAACCAAAATAACATTATTTTGCATTTTGTTTGTTATAAAAACTATTTAAATAAATGTAAAAACAGTAAGACGCTATTACACGTGTATTGAAAGTAGGGCATTTTTATGTCTTGAAATAAATTGCACAATAAACACAGTGCGTAGTTGAACATTTCAAAACAAAATAGACACTCATAAAATAGAACATAATATTGCGTCTTAACAAAGAAAAATGAATAAATGCATAAAAAAATTAATGTGCAAAACTGCAGCATCAGAACAATTAAACTGACCAACAATTAAACTGGTTTTTAAATTATTATTAATGTTATTTTCTTATAGTGCTTTTATTTATTTTTGGCCTAAAAAATTACAGATGGAACTTGAAGAAAAAAACTAATAAAAGTTCCACCAAGACCACAAGCACTTGTCTTGTGTTCATTTACAAAACAAATCGGCTCTTCAGATGTGCGAGTCGGCTCCCAACGTTCACCTCAAAGAGCCGACTCGTTCGCGAACGACACACCACTAGTTGTTTCTGGCTTTAAAAATGGCGGCGGGATGTGAACAGTGTAACATTCAAAACATTAACAACAAAACACTTTGCGAACGACTTATGAGGTAGGAAATACATTCAACATGTTTATTAGACCACAAGGACACATACAATGCTTTTTGCAGAGAAAATTTGAATGTAAACAAAGAACGAGTTGTTTACAATGAAACTACATAGTATACCGTTAAGGCGTTTCAAATTGGGTGCTACCACTTCATCAGTTTCTGAGGGGAAACCCTACATACAATCATTGCAAGAGAGAAAACAATTCCCCACTCAACCTACCTTGTATGAATTGAGGTTAAGACATAATATTGATTGAATTGGGCTTAAGAAATAATATTGATTTACGGTGACATTATTAACTTAGCTTTTATACAATATCATAGCTACTTGACATATTCATCTAATGTGGTGTGTTCGCCTAAGTGCCCACTAGATGGCAGTATTAGAGCACAAATGGCAACCTGTTGACTTTTGAGTAGATTGGGGGAAAAGAAAGAATTTGGTGTTCTGCAAGCCATTGATTTCGATGTAAACTGGTTAAGATCCTTTCTGATTAATGGCGAAATTTTTAGTGCAGCCAAAGGGTATTTTTTAATGTAATAGTGGTGTGAATTATATTTTACATTGTGGCTATTATGTTACATTGTGTCTATAAATGTTCAAATCCCCACTTTGACCACCTGTTGTGATTTTATTAATTAAAGCAGGCTATTATTGGACAAGGTTTCACTGTCGCCATGATTCCTTCCTTTCCCATGTCCTAAATGCATGAGGGTGATAACCTAGTTAGCCTACTATTTTTCTGTTTTCCTTCAGTAATTGTCCCTATAATTAGGCTATAACAGTTTTTTCTTTAGACAACTTGTGCATTACACACACACATTTGAGTATTTTTGTTGTATGCCAGACGGTTAGGTAACATTAAGAAGATCAGTATAGGCTACTTTGCTGAATAAAATACAGTATATGGCTAGGCTACTGAATCAGTTCACTAACCGTAGCTAAATAGTTTGATCTTTGATCAGCTCGGGTAGCCTACTATAGCCTATCTAGCTATCTGATCAAATTAGGCTAAATATATAATTTTTTATTAAAAGACGAAGATTTCGTTTTCCTGTCAGGTTGAACGTCTTATGGATCTCCTTGTAGTGTGCCAATGTCACATTCGAAGAATTTGATGTGGTTTATGAAATGTTTGCATGAGTTCACCATTTAGCTACTGGAAGACACTTCAGTTAATGCTTTTATGGCTCCCGTGCCGAAATTTGACTGCCTGTCAGAATTTGACAACCCCCTGCGTGCACGCGTTGACTCCCTGTTTCCAGTCCTGTCCGGTCACTTTGGTTGGCTCTCGCCGGGGGCGGCGTGGGCGCGCTGTTCATTCTGTCCTGCCTAGCTGTGATGGTTTTTGTCTGCTCCGGGTCTGCCAGCCTGCGGCTGTGCATGCTTCCTGCCCGTGCTCCAGTTCTGTCACCTACAGCTTGTGTGCATCCTGCTTGTGCTGCTGTTCTGTCGGCCTGCTGCTGGGTGCTCCGGCTCTGCTGACCTGCAGCTGTTCATGCCGCTCCGCTCTGCCTTGTCTCCCACTCCCCGCTCCTCCTCTGCTCGGCCGGCCCGGGTTCCTGCCGCCGTCCAGTCCCTGGCCTCTCCCGTTCCCGCTGGACCCCTGCTGGTCCATCCCTGGTTGTCTGTCTGTTCTGTGTTATCTCCCTGTGCTTCGGGAGGAATTCTGGTCGAGGCAGTGGATTGTTGGAGTTGTTGGAACTTCCTGTGTGTTGGGTCGTGCGTTTGGGTCCGGTTCATGCTCGGAACCGTAACATAGCCTACGTTAAAAGCGGATAAAATCCATGTAAAGTAGACTATCGTTTCTTTTAAAACGGCATTAACGTAGGCTAGTGGAACATAAAATAATCGCAGTTTGACATCTAGGCTACAAGCCCTGGGAATACGATTCTTCATTAAGTTCAATGTAGACATAATGTCCAGGACAGCATTATGCTGGGGTGACACATCTGGTCCTCTACTGTAGCCTACACCCTCAAAATGTTTTGTTCATACAGTGAGCACCATAATTCATTGGACAGTGATACATTTCTTGTTATTTTGGTTCTGTACCCGGGCATTTTGAGTTTGAAGGGATACAATGACAATGAGGTTGAAGTGCAGACTGTCACCTTTAATTTGAGGGTATTTTCATCCATATCGGATGAACCATTTAGAAATTATAGAACCTTCTGTAGGCCTACATAGTCGTCCCCCCCCCCCCCCCCCCCCCCTATTTTCGGGCATCAAAAAATATTGGACAGTTTAACATAATGTAGAATAAAGTAATCATTTTTAATATTTGGTCGCATATCCTTCACATGCCATGACTTCCTGATGTCTGTGACCCAACAATATCAAAAGACTCTTGATATCTTATTTTATGGTACTCCTACAAGCGATACTAGGCTATAACCTCTCTGCATTTGAACGGATCTCTATGGGAATTGGGGGGTGGGACTAGATTTAGCTGTAAATTACACTGGAACAGTATGGTTGGCTAAATGGCTCTAAGTCATCAAGGGTCTGACGTATCAAACAAGCCTCAAACCATCTGCTGCCAGATATGCAGTAGTTATGGATGGATAACTTGAATGGTTGTTTCTCCGGACAAATTTTCCTATTGAACTCTATGGAAAAATAAGTCAGGAGAAGAAACCCTTCAATCACTGCGGTGACACATCTGGACCTCTACTGTACACCCTCAAAAGCATTTCTTCTGACAAAGCATATCTGACAACAAGGGGTCAGTTACAGGGGGGTCAGATTGAATCTGAATCTCTATATCCTTAAAATATGAATGTATTATTAGTATCTACGAACACATATACTCATATTTCAAAGAAGATTTGGGAATATGGGTAAAAAATACCCTATGTTATACTACCTCAGTGAAAAATAAATTCAGTATCTGTGCCAAATGAAACTCTATTGGTGCCTAATGAAACGCCTAAAGTAGGCTACATAAACAATAAAGTAGTCTATGCATAATGCTGTCCTGTAGGCCTACTTATGTCTCCATTAACCTTAACGAAGAATCGTGTTCCCAGGGCTTGTAGCTGTCAAACTACGATTGTTTTATGTTTCAGTAGCCTACGTTAATGCCATTTTAAAACGAATAGCCTACTATTTTTCTCATTTGAAATGCTCGATTTTCGTGGTGTTCCGGCATAATTTAAGCAGCATAATTTGCAAGAATCAGTAGCCTAGGCCTTACGTTTAAAGCAGATATAATGCATGTAAAGTAGGCTATAGTTTATTTTTAAAACGGCATTAACGTAGGCTAGTGAAACATAAAACAGTCGCAGTTTGACAGCTACAAGCCCTGGGAACACGATTCTTCGTTAAGGTTAATGTAGACATATAAGTAGGCCTACAGGACAGCATTATGCATAGGCTACTTTATTGTTTATGTAGCCTACTTTAGACGTTTCATTAGGCACCAATAGAGTTTCATTTGGCACAGATACTGAATTTATTTTTCACTGTGGTAGTATAACATAGGGGATTTTAACCCGTATCCCCAAATCTTCTTTGAAATGTGAGTATATGTGTTCGTAGATACTAATAATACATGAATATTTTAAGGATATAGAGATTCAGATTCAATCTGACCCCCCTGTAACTGACCCCTTGTTGTCAGATATGCTTTGTCAGAAGAAATGCTTTTGAGGGTGTACAGTAGAGGTCCAGATGTGTCACCGCAGTGATTGGAGGGTTTCTTCTCCTGACTTATTTTGTCAAATTCCGGCACGGGAGCCATAAAAGCATTAACCGAAGTGTCTTCCAGTAGCTGAACTCATGCAAGCTTTTCATAAACCACGTTCCTCAAATTCCTCGAATGTGACATTGTTGGCACACTACAAGGAAATCCATAAGACGTTCAACCTGACAGGAAAACAAAATCTTCGTCTTTTAATGAAAATTTATATATTTAGCCTGATTTAGCTGATCAGATAGCTAGATAGGCTATAGTAGCCTAGGCTACCCGAGCTGATCGCTTGCAAACTATTTAGCTAAGGTTAGTGAACTGTTTCAGTAGCCTAACCATATACTGTATTATTCAGCAAAGTAGCCTATGCTGATCTTCTTAACATTACCTAACCGTCTGGCATGCTAGCTAGATCAGCAAACTAACAATTAGTAGGCTAGGCTACTAACTACACTCAGAAAATGTAAGTGCGAGTGCCGAGTGCGAATGCGACTGCGAGTGCGAATGCCAATGCGACTGCGATGCCAACACGAATGCCAGTTCGCGAACTGCGAGTGCCAGTGCAAGTGCTAGTGCGGATGAGTGACACGAGTAAACCTGCGAGTGAGATGATGTGACCAATTAAAGCGCACAGTATAAGGCAATTGCATTCGCATTTGCAGACGACAGAATTTTGGCACTGTTGGCCCCCCATAGTATGGTTGGTGTTTGCATTCATCCCCGTTCCCCAGTAGAGGTGCGCAACTTTCTCCGTTTAATTACCCAGATAGCAAGTGAACGTTAAATCGACGTAGATACAATGTGGAATTCCGACGTTGATTCAACATCAATTTGCTCATCGAGATCACATTGAATCAACATCAGAATACCGACAAATAGGCCTATTGAATAATCATCAAAATTAGATTTTTTTCACCCACAGTACACTCACTGCAATGAAGTTGTATTTTTATCCATTTTATTATGTGTTCAGCTGGCAAAGCAACTTATGACGTTAGGCGAATTATTTAGGCTACAGTTAGGCTAGCCTACTACTTATATTATCGGCTACTAACTAGTTCAGTTAGCTAATGGAGTGACTCAGTGATGGCGACAACCATTAAAACTTTTCAATATCCTGTTAATATTTAACCTTGATTATTCAATTTTTGTCGTTATTCTGACATTGATTCAACGTGATCTCGATGAGCAAATTGATGTTGAATCAACGTCGAAATTCCACATTGAATCTACGTCGATTCAACGTTCGCTTGCTATCTGGGTAATGAGACTGAATAGTTTGGCATGCTCGGCTTGTCTTGTCGGCTGGAAGAACAAATGGTGGTATGTGCTCATTAAATCCCTGACTAGAGTCACTTCTATTTATATGCGCAAAGTTTAAGTTCTTTGTGAAATGCCCATGTAGTTGGCCAATGTTGATAATGCACTAACCCAAAAGGGCTGGAGCACTGTACATTTTAGTGGTTCTCTGCCTTTTTCTAAACTGTCAGAGGCCGAACACACCACACAGGAATAGAGCAAAATATATAGGCTACTTTGAGTATTTGTACTAAATTCATTAAGCAGGAGAGGCTTCATAAATAATTGCCACCATAAATGGCCAGATACTGGTGTTTCTATCAACTGCGAGCAGTTGAATCACAAGTCAGGTAATAAAGGATAAGCACAGCACTCGTTAACAATCCAAACACATTCTTTGCTCTCCTCAGCCACCAGAGTTAAAAATGACCCGCACAAATGGACTGTCCCAAATTCTACGTAGCCCAAACGTACCCACTAGCAAGAGCCCATATGACCACAACGTAGGCATACGTACAGCCCAACGCCAAAAAGGTGTGGGTATACCATATGGTGTATTCAAGTGGCCAACTCGGGAGGATCGTGCGTGATGTTTGCTGTGACGATGGTCCTGTTCGTTACGGTAAAGGTGTTCAAATGGTCAGCGGCAAAAAACATGGACGCCCGCAGAAAGCTGATGCTTGTTTGGTTGGCCTCTGATCAGCATTTGCAATTCCAAATGTTTTAAATAGCGTATGCAAAAACGATTGAAGATGAAAACAAACGCAGAAGGTGAAAGACTACTTACACCACGCAACGGGTCTCTCTAGCTCCAGATCTTTCCATGATTACAGATGTTCAGCTGTTTACCCTTGAACTTTGACGCATTTTCGTCACCTCAGTCATCTCGGGGACCCTCGAGTTGAATGTCGGATTTCCGAGATCGTTGTCATTAACTCGTCACCATCTCATCACCCCGGTGATGAGATGGTGACGAGTTAATGTTCGTTGTCATTAACTCGTCACCATCTCATCACCGGGGTGTCCCGTTCAAATCCTTTTTTCTTCTCGTAAATCGGAAATATTGCGACTTCCAAGATCATTTGAATACACCAATAGACTGTATAAAAATATGGACAAAGTCACTGTGACGTCACCCATTGCCTTTCCACGGCCTTGTAAAAACCGAATTGAGTCGCCGAAGAGGACTCAACCTGTCCCTCTGATTGGTCCTGAACAAATGTTAATACCCTGTCCAAACGACACAATATTTTAAAAAATCAGCACATACAGAGGCATTAGATGAAGGAAAGGCATCTATTGCAATAAAAAAATTTTGTGGGAAAAATTTATTGTATTTAGAGTATTTAGACCACATTGCTGCCATTGACTTACTTGGTGAAAGACCTATACTGGAACCAATTGCAGTGGCGCTAGTGAGCAACGGCACAATTGCCGCTCCCAGCCCAACCAGGAAGTGAGCTTCAAAACGAAAGCCCAGGGCTGTGTCCGAATCAGCACTCTTCCACACTGTTGAGTAGCCTTCGTGAGTAGATAGGGCGAAAAAGTCGTAGAGTACGGGAAAATCTTTCAAATTGCAGTATACTTCAAACACCCGGATGACACACTTACTTCCAGGGTTTCGCTGAGTACATTCGGGAGCACACTTTTCAAGAAGTACACAAACATTTTAGTCACATAAATATGACGTGAAGCTTCGTTTAAAAAAAATGAGGCACAGCTTCGGTGACGTTTTCCTTCAAATACAACAAAAACAACACGTGACATGGCAGCACAAGAGTGGGGCACAGGGTTGCCAGATCTTGTAAGACTCTCCAGCCATATGACGACTCAAAACTAGCTCAAATTATAGGCTATTTTAACCGAAACCAACGTATTTTAAATATAAATCATCATGTTTTTACTTTTTAAAATAAGTGCGTGCTTTTGCGACTTTTCATTTTTACCTGTGACTGCACTTTGAAAGTATCCCAATTTGGCTGTAAAACCGTGGACATGGCAACACTGGTGTGACATCTTATGACCTGCTTACGACACTTCCACAGTACAGTTTGGAAATAGTATAGCGGATATTTTTTGCGTCCTAAACAGTGCACATTAAACAGCACACTTCTGCCAGTGCACTCTTCGTAGGAGCCAGGGCGCAGTAGATAGAGCTCTGATTCGGACACAGCCCCAGTCTTGCCCCCTTGGGGTATACGCAGCCCCTACGTCAAAAAGGGGTGGATATGTTGACGCCAACCAATAGCCTGGAAGCCTTAATGGTCCAAACGCTTTAAGATGTTCAAAATGGACGTCTTAAGACGAACAAATTTGACGTCTTAATGCAGACACCGAACTACAGGTTTTGGCCCAAACGGCGATCCATAATGAACGCACGCACAGCCATTGAGAATTTAATCTTGTCGTTTGTTGAGCTTGGACGCTGCCATCTGAGAAACCTGAGCGTGACGCCTACATTTTTCAAGTGCGTCTCTAAAAATAACTGGTTTTTAAGGTTTTTAAGCGGCTTTGTGTTCTTGCATACTAAGTAGTATATTATTTTTAGTAGGCTATATATAAGTAGTATATTCAAAAATCA
The DNA here is from genome assembly GCA_029718625.1 of Synaphobranchus kaupii. Classification (NCBI taxonomy): domain Eukaryota; kingdom Metazoa; phylum Chordata; class Actinopteri; order Anguilliformes; family Synaphobranchidae; genus Synaphobranchus; species Synaphobranchus kaupii. The sequence continues at coordinate 56,202,164 of CM056377.1, forward strand.
GTGAGGAAAACATGGTGGGCTCTAATGTGGTGAAAAAATGTTGGTCACATTTGTGGGCAAAATTGCCCATTTGCACTGCCTCAAGAAGTTGCCTGTGTATCATGACCTGAATCTTTACTGGAATTAAAGTAAGATCCTAGCCACAAATCAAGATCCCTGTTGGGAACAAATAAAGGGATGAATTAATACTGACAAACCCATGTGCCTCTTCTGGTTCCGTTAGCCATGGAAAAATTAATAGAATCGAAAAATATAAAGAATGCATAAACTATGACAGATTTATGTTAATCTATGCCAAAAACTTGTGTCTATCAAAGCATAAAATTGGAATAGAAGTGGTATAGGTGTTAAGGTAGCCGCGATGACCAAGTTAGACCAGCCGCACTTAAAGGGATAGTTTGGAATTTTGGACATAATGTCTCAATTACGACTTACCCATGATGTAGTTGATTGATGGAAACCATTTTCAGCTAATTCCATGCTGTCCCTTCTTTTGGACATACACACATTGCTAATGCTAGCGCAACTCTAAGGTAACCGGTAGCATCCACTACCAAACGCACTTAAACACTCCACAGTGCACCCAAAGCAAATAAAATACGACGACAGTCTATCTGGGGAGTGATACTTTACGTTACCTACGAATGTATTGCCGGCACTGGTCGACTACAACAACAAAGAAGAGCAAGAATTTGCAATGGCCACGTTCGCTCCGCTGCCGTACTTCCACAGAGAATATAGGTCAGCACAAAGTAAAGGATTCAACGATAGTTTGACTTAAAAAATGATGGTATAAACACTCAAAATAACCCTGATAGACTGTTGTATTTTATTTGCTTTGGGTACACTGTGGAGTGTTTAAGTGCATTTGGTAGTGGATGCTACCGGTTACCTTAGAGTTGCTCTAGCATTAGCAACGTGTGTATGTCCAAAAGAAGGGACAGCATGGAATTAGCTGAAAATGGTTTCCATTAATCAACTACATCATGGGTAAGTCGTAATTGAGACATTATGTCCAAAATTCCGAACTATCCCTTTAAGGCACCACCTAAGCCTATTTTTGAGCCAGGAAAAACCCTGTTTTATTATTATGCATTTATGGATATAGCCTACACAATAATAATATTTCACATTGTAATCTTTATATTTTTATGCATGCGTGTGCGCGCCACTCTGTGTAACAGACAGGAGGGTGTATGCGCGTTTGCACATGCCTATGTAGAAGCACTTATATTGCACCATTAAAATAACATGTAAACAACTGCAACATGACTTTAGACCAGGTTTGTGGTGGTTTTAGTGCAAGCACTTTCTGCTGGCTCAAGATAGCAATACGCCAAAAATTATCCTGGCCACACCTCATCTTAAGACCAACTCGCCCAGTTCACTTGCTATGGGCGCAAGATCGTGCAAAATCGCAAGATTGTATTTAAACGACGTGAGCGCTGGGCGCTATAATGACCCCTGCGCTGGGTGTAAGATAGCAAAGACACTTGTGTTTGGGTTAGCGCTGCTTAGCGCCGGGTATAAGATAAGGCCCTATGACTCTGGCAGCAGATAACGTAGACGGCGTATTAATTTGGAATGGTGATTAAGTCTCTTAGTTGGAACTACTTCATAGTTGTCCCTTTACTGGAAATTAATGCCCACCCTCCAGCCAATCAGAATCGAGTATTTACCCAGACCATAGTATAAGTGTAGATATGTATGGGGGTCAATGAGAGTTTTGCACAAAAATGATCATTTGAGAATTATTTGAATCAATATTTCCAGATTCTCTTTGATTTTACAACATAGTAACCATGTCCACACTAGATAAACCAAAAAAGGAGTATGTAGATAACATATATCCTCTAAAATATGTTTTGTTGACCAATCATCAAAAAATATTTTAGAGGATATATGTTATCTACATACTCCTTTTTTGGTTTATCTAGTGTGGACATGGTTACTATGTTGTAAAATAAAAGAGAATCTGGAAATATTGATTCAAATAATTCTCAAATGATCATTTTTGTGCAAAACTCTCATTGACCCCCATACATATCTAATCATGTCCACACTAGATAAACCAAAAAAGGAGTATGTAGATAACATATATCCTCTAAAATATTTTTTGTTGACCAATCATCAAAAAATTATGTGAAAGCAAAATGTTATGTAGGCATTATGATAGTGATAGCAAGTTGGCTCTGATACAGTCATAAAATAGTCGGAGTGGAGGAACGGTCGGCGTCGATGGAGGGCTTAGATGTCAGCCTGCTGCCCAAGATTGCCGAGAGGACACGGATACATCGTAATTGCTCAGCTAAGTCAAACAAACAGTCGCTAATAGACTCCCAATTAAAAACACGACGTTATGATGTTCCATTATTACAAACACTTAACCATGCTAAAGTTATATGGGAACAGCGATGTAAGCCCAAAGGCATATTTGGAGGACATTTAAATGTAAGAAGTGTATCTTCTAAAACTGACCAGATAGAGAAACTCCTATCAGACTCAAACCTGGACTTTCTCTGCCTGTCGGAAACTTGGTTGAGAGAAACATCCCCTCAGGCTGCTTATACAATTCCAGGATATCACATATTTAGGAAAGACAGAGAGTTGAGAAAAGGAGGAGGATTACTCGTGTATGTGAAAGATCATTTTAAGTGTACCCAATTACATCTAAATGCTGGGATAGAATGTTTGGCTGTGAAACTCACATTGGCTCCTCAAATGTCATTCTTGGTAGTTTGTGTCTACAGGCCACCATCCTCTGATATTAGTTTCTATGATCATCTCAAAGCAATGCTAAAGGAACTGAACCATCAGGATAAAGAAATAATTTTATTAGGAGATTTTAATGTAAATTGGGCTGACAAGACTAATAGAAAGAAGCTCAAGGGAATAACTAGTCAATACAACTTTAACCAAATGATAAATGGTCCAACAAGGTTAACCAGTACAACAAAAACTCAAATTGATCTTATCTTTTGTAATAAACCTGACAGAGTAATAAAATCATACAACTTTACAACAGGGATTTCAGATCATAATTTGATATTAATTGCCCGGAGACTTAGTAAAAAAAGATTTACTTTTAGACAGGAAAAGCTAATTTCTTATAAGATACCAGTGAAAGACCTAACTAAATTTGATGACGAACTAAAACAATCAGACTGGACTAGCCTTAATGCTACAGAGGACCCTGAAGCTCTTTGTCAAGAGTTTTTGAATCTAATAAACAGTGCCAAAAATAAGTTCATTAAGAAATCCAGCAATGGATACAAACAAGCTAATCTCCCTTGGCTAACAGAACAGCTATGGAACCTAATGAAGAAAAGGGACTTTGCCCTAAAAAATGCCTTGAAATCTGGTCTTATATCTGACAGGCGTGTCGCTAAAGACCTACGTAATAAAGTTATAAATGAACTTAGAAAGGCAAAAGCAAACTTTTTTATGAATCTTATGGAACAGTCTAAAGGGAACAGTCAGCTTTTGTGGAGACATATCAATAACCTTACTAAGAAAAATTGTAGGGCTTCACAACACAGAGAATTTAAGATAAATAATATCCTAACACAAAATGAAAAAGTAATAGCCACATCATTTAATACCTTTTTTGAAGATTCTGTGAAAGACCTAGCATTATCACTCGGGGAAAGACAGTGTGTGATAACTTCACCTGACTATACTCAACCTGTTCTTACCTTAACGGAAGTTACTGAACATGATATAATGAAAATTCTTATAACACTAAAAAACTCAAAGGCTCAGGACATATATGGTGTTGATTCTTGCTTAATTAAGAGAAATGCTGAAACCCTATCTCCCCCAATAACATGGTTAACCAACAGATCTATCAAGGAAAACATTTTTCCTGATAGTCTGAAGACTGCTGTGATCACTCCAATTTTTAAGGCAGGAGATCGATGTGAACTAGCTAACTATAGGCCTATCAGTGTACTTCCTATAATTTCTAAAGTAATAGAGAAAGTGATTGCTGATCAATTAATGGCCCACTTGAACTCTGGCCAACACCCACTTCATCCAATGCAGTTTGGTTTTAGAACGAACCATTCTACTGAATCTGCAAATTGTTACTTTGTGGAAGAAATTTAAAAAATGTTAGACACAGGTGGAATAGTTGGAGCTATATTTATAGACTTAAAGAAAGCGTTCGACACAGTTAATTATGATGTACTGTTGTCCAAATTGTCGACACACAATATAGCAACAGATACAATGAAACTGATGAGGTCATACTTGACCAATAGAAAGCACTGTACTAGAGTTAATAGACATTTATCCCCCTCTCTAGACGGCTCTATAGGGGTTCCTCAAGGTTCCATTTTAGGTCCACTATTATTTAGTGTATACATAAATGACCTGCCATCTGTGGCTCCAGAGGTTAAAATGCTAATGTACGCAGATGACACAGTCATCTATGTACACGCGAAGACTAAAGATCAAGCTGTATCTGTGCTAAAAGTGGCAATGGAGAAAATTACTAAGTGGCTAGACCAATCTTGCCTGACATTGAATACCTCTAAAACTGTTAGTATGTTCTTTTCGAAAAGAAAAAATGATGTGCCTTCACCTGACATCGTAGTGAAAGGACAGCGGTTGGAAGTGGTCAACCAATTTAAATACTTAGGTATCATTATTGATAGTAATTTGACTTTTAAGAAACATATAAAAAGAATAGTTAGGACTGTCAAATATAACTTAGCTCAATTTAAATTTATTCGCAGTCAACTAAGTACAGATGCAGCAAAATTATACATGTACTCTATGATACTATCTCACCTTTCCTACTGTGTCACGACCTGGTCTCAGGCAAGTAGTACAGCAATGCAACCAATTCATAAACTCTATAAACAGACATTAAAGGTACTGGACAAAAAACCCACTTCTTACCATCATTGTAATATCATTAAGAAGTACAATTCAAGATTCAAGATTCAAGATTCAAGATTCAAGAATTTTATTTGTCACATACACACACGAGGTGTGTAGTGAAATGTAAAGTGGCAATGCTCAACAGAAATGTGCAAAATAATAGATTCACACTATTTACAATAAACCAGCACACTATTTACAATGATTAGAGCTCTATATAATAATAAATTTTAAAAAACAACACAATATTTACAATAAGAGCACTTTATACAAAAATATAGTAAAAAAAGGGAAAATTGTATGTGTAATATAAATTAAATTATAAATTATGTGTAAATTATGTGTGTGTGCATAAGAGGGGGAGTGTGTGTGTCTTGGTGGGGGCCCTGGTGAGGTCAGAGTTCACAGTCCTGATGGCCTGAGGAAAGAAACTCCGTCTCAGTCTCTCTGTTTTTGCAGCGTGACTACGGAGGCGCTTGCCTGACCGCAGCAGCTGAAACAGCCCGTTGTTGGGGTGGTGAGGATCCTTCATAATCCTGCAGGCTCTGGTTCTACACCTCCTGATGTACAAGTCCTGCAGGGTGGGGAGTGTAATTCCAATAGTGCGCTCGGCCGAACGCACTACTCTCTGCAGAGCCTTCCTGTCCTGAGCGGAGCTGCTGCCAAACCAGGCAGTGATGCTTCCTGTCAGGATGCTCTCCACAGCTCCAGAGTAGAAGGACTGAAGGATCCTCCGGGAGACTTTGAATTTCCTCAGCTGCCTGAGGTGGTAAAGGCGCTGCCTCGCCTTTCTCACCAGAGTGTCTGTGTGAGTTGTCCATGTCAGATCCTCGGTGATGCTGACTCCCAGGTATTTATACCTGCTCACCCTCTCCACAGTATTCCCATTAATCCTCAGTGGTGAGTACGTCCTCTGTTGTTGTGACCTCCTAAAGTCCACAATCAGCTCCTTAGTTTTGGTGACAATTTACTGACATCTGAAAATTTTCTGTTTTTGGCTAATGTCTGTCTGCTTTATAAGATTTTCCATGATCTGGCCCCACCACCACTTAAAGATTGCGTTACACATTCTAGAAATGGTATAAGATCAACCAGATCCTCCACAAGGGGAGATTGCTATGTCGGATTTCGATCCACGAGTTTTGGCAAGACAGCTTTCTCAATTAAGGCCTCTGAACAGTGGAACATCTTGCCATCTAATATCAGAGAGTGCGGTACACTTACGAGTTTTAAATTTAGTATTAAAAAATGGCTGAAAGAAAGACAGTCCTGCAACCATTAGTTGCTGTATGATGATTCATTGTGTGCATGTGGGAGTGTGTGTGTGTGTGTGTGTGTGTGTGTGTGTGGGGGTATGTGTGTGTGTGTGTGTGTGTGTGTGTGTGTGTGTGCGGGTGTGTGTGTGTGTGTGTGTGTGTGTGCACGTGTGTGTGCGTGCATGAGCGTGTATGGGTATGTGTGTGTGTGTGTGTGTGCATGAGTGTGTGTGTGTGTGTGTGTGTGTGTGTGCGTGCATGAGTGTGTGTGGGTATGTGTGTATGCGTGCGTGCATGAGTGTGTGTGTGTGTGTGTGTGTGTGTGTGTGCGTGCATGAGTGTGTGTGTGTGTGTGTGTGTGTGTGTGTGCATGCATGAGTGTGTGTGGGTATGTGTGTGCGGGTGTGTACGTGCGCGGGGGAAGGGGGGGTATGCGTGTGATATGATATGAAATGTTAATGGTTTTAGACTAAAATGTTTTTATCTTATTTACCTTTTGTAATGTTTGCATTGTAGATTAGAGTTGTATTGTATCTTGTATTGTACTTTTGTAATTCTTATAGATGTTCCCATGTTGTCTGTTATCACCCTTCCCTCAGGGACTACAGATGAAAATTAGCTCTGAGCTATATCTGGCACAATATATTTGTTGAGCATTGTCCCTGTCAAATAAACGAAATAAAAAATAAAAATAAAATAATAATACATTCTGAATTACTCCGCCATTCATGGATTGCGTGGCCTGTCATTAGTGGTTAGCATGGGTGCTAGTGCAGTTATGTCAGATATTTGTTGTTTATGAGCAAAACAATAATAATTCATCATGTAATCAAAATGGTATAATCGCATTACAGTTTTATTTTTAACACAAATTACACTTTTAGCCATGTAGCCCCATCCAGTCCCAGTTCTACACTGTAAAAAAAACTGACCACTAGGGGCGCCATATAATGTACTTCAATGGAGCATAAACAAATTAATGGCGGAGATAGAGAGATATCAGTCTCGCTCTCTCAGGTCTCTGATATCACTCTCTCTCAGGTCTCTGGTATACTTCAATTGAATGCATACACAACCAGGAGTCAGGGAAACACTGAATTTATATTGGGAAGTTTTGTGTTTGTTTTGTTTTTATCTTGCGTTGCTTAGTACACACAACATAAACTGAAATGCCATTTATCTACGTCATGTCAGTCAATGTTGGCAAGAGGAAGTAGAAAAGTGTTAAATTATATACAAAAATAAAAAAAAGTAGAAAAGCGTTACTTTTAAGAAAAAAGCTTTTATCTGAGGGCTCCCACCGCTTCAATCGCATCATCACGTGACTTTCCATAGCAACGAAAGATGTCATCAAGTCTGTACAGACAAAAGTGCTGGATGTGACTTGTTAATGTAGAGTTTAGCTTCGTGTTAGGTTATCGACACATTTAACTCTGTCATTTTTACGTGTATTATTGCTTGTTCCACGTGTAGTTTATAAGTATTTAACGTTAGGAGACGGAAATATATAATTGTCCGACCTGGCGAGTTAAATCAATTAACGTTAATTATACATAGCGAGGTAACAAGCAACGTGGGTAAATCATGAGTTACCTAAATTCAGGGTAAGTGAATGTTTGACATTATTTGATAGCCAGTTGTCAGCTTATTTGATACAGTCAGTTGCTAGTTAGTATTTGCGTACAATGTAATTTAGCTACAGTGGATTAGGACACGATTATTTTGCCATACTTAATGTACCCTATATTAGTAAGATTACATGTGATCGCGATGATAACGTTAACTGGGATTTACATTAACGTTACTAAAGTTCATGTCTTTACTTTTTGCTTCGCTATGCTTCTGTTTGCGTATGTAAAGAATATCGCTTGAAAACATGTTAGCCAAGTCATAGCTAACGTAACACAGTTGCTTTCCGTGGCCATTTCAGAAGCCAAAGTGGGCTAGCTAGCTGGTGTTAATATGAAATTCCACAGTTCCATTATTTTACAATTGAAGTTACAGCTTGGGTTTGCAGACTTTCTACAGTTGGCTAAGGCTACACACACAAACGAACAGAGCTATTTCCCAGTCTTAAGCAGAATGTATATAACATTCAGGCAAAAAAGTAAGTCGTATTGGCTATAGATATAACTTTTGTTAGTTTGTTGTCTCCCCTGTTTGTATATTCTTTGTAGAACTACGTTACAGGAAAAGGAAAAGATACAGTAGTACCTATTGAATGGGATAAGGGCACTATCCATCTCCAGTAATACAAAATGAGTAATAAGATATAGTAGGCTACTGTAATTGTATACTTGAAACTATTGCTGTTGGGATTCTGTTGTGTGACCTACAATTGCCTTCCTTGCAGAAGGGGAATTTGTGGTGGAAAATGGACAGACATAGTCTCAGTTGTTAAGTTATACAACACTGATGGTAAACACTGCAACAATGGACTCAATACTTTTAACCCGTGTCTGCTTTAGCCCTAGATTGTTTTAGGACTTGCTGTATTTGGTGCAATTCATTTAAATATGTGCATGTTAACAATGTTTGCTAATGCCCAGTATCCCTGGATATCAAGTACTGTGTGCAATCCTTTTTTTCTTTGCATTTAAAGTGTTTATTAAGCCACAAAATAAAGAGGTAGACCTATACCAACTCAAATGTACACTAGTAGCATTCAAAAGTTTGGAATCACAAAGGAATTCTTATGTTTTTTAAAGAAATCGATACTTTTATTCACCAAGGTGGCATTAAATTGATCAAAAAGTACAGTCACAACAATAATAATGTTACAAATTACTATTACTATTTGAAATAACTTTTTTAATTCAATCTTTACATATGATTGCAAAGCCCCATTTTCAGCAGACATTACTCCAGTGTAGTAACAGCACACTGTGTTACCTCATCTTTAACTAATCATGCTAATGTGCTAATTGGTTACTAGAGAAACCATTCCCATTATATTAAACGCAGCTGAAAACAATTGTGCCCGTTTAATGAAGCTATAAAGTATCTTTCGTTGAGTTGCTAAAGTAGAAATAGAATGAAATAGAAATAGTAGTTTGTAACATCAATGTCTTGACTATTTTTTGATCAATTTAATGCTACCTTGGTGAATAAAAGTTTCAATTTCTTTCAAAAACTGTCTCAGTGATTCCAAACTTTTGAACGTAGTATATAAACAGCAATAGAACAACATGTCCTGTAATGTCAAGTAGGTAATTTCTGAACACAAGAGCAGGAGCTTTCACATGATGTGTCGATACTACGTGCATATCCACCTCAAGTTCCCTTGTGACTGGCAGCCCACTAAATAGTGGCGTTTCTGATTAGTTAAAAATGCAAATGCATATGATTTACATGGCCTTAAAATGCCACATACCATATCTCCCTTCAGTCGTCAGTATAGGAACTTTAGTGCTTTTAGGATATGAATTATGTATAATATCACTATCACTGTCAATAAATTATGTCATTGATTGCAAAGGGACTTTACATAAATGTTCCCAGAATCTGTTGTTTAGATTGGGGATGTTACCAAGACAAAGCCAGAGCTGTAAAATGCATCACTGGGGAATTAAAATAAGAACTGTGTTGTTTTTGAAACAGAAACATCATTAACGCACATTTTCTTTCTTTTCTCTGTTACAGTCTGCTTTCAACCTACAACAGTCTCACAGACAAACACCTAGCTGGATATTTTAATAACACAAGAATAAGGAGGCATCTCCAGAGAGTTGGATTGGTATGTCAAAGGAACTAGAATTTAGTTGGCGTTTTTAGTGAGTGTTGTGAATGCAATAGGCCTATCTGAGGGTGTTTTATTTTATATATACAGTTGAAGTCGGAAGTTTACATACACTTAGGTTGAAGTCATTAAAACTCATTTTTAACCACTCCACAGATTTCTTGTTAGCAAACTATAGTGTTGGCAATTCAGTTAGGACATCTACTTTGTGCATGACACAAGTAAGTTTTCCAACAATTGTTTCGAGACAGATTATTTAATTTTTAATTCACTATATCACAATTTCAGTGGGTCAGAAGTTTACATACACTAAGTTGACTGTGCCTTTAAATTTTTAATATTTGGTCCCATATCCTTTGCATGCCATGACTTCCTGATGTCTGTGACCCAACAACATCAAAAGACTCTTGATAGACTCTTGACTCTTGATACTGTATTTCTGGCACCAGAGTGATGATTCAAGGCTTGTTTGATATGTCAGACCCTTGGTGACGTGCAGCCATTTAGCCAACCATGTGTTCCATACTGTTCCAGTGTCATTTCCAGTGTCTTTTCATGTTGTTGGGTCACAGACATCAGGAAGTCATGGCATGCAAAGGATATGCGACCATATATAAAAAGTTTAAAGGCACAGTCAACTTAGTGTATGTAAACCCACTTAGTGTTCTGACCCACTGGAATTGTGATATAGGGCGCGTTAAGTAACTGAGCGCTCACTGTGAGAATGCTCAGTGTGAGCACTGAGCGGATTTTGAATCACTTAACGTTCTGCTCTACGTGAGCGCTGAGCAACTGTCAACAACCATCTGAGTACTAACAGCTCTGTCAGCAGAGCGCGCTCACATACACACAGGCCTACACACACTGAAGCTGTATTTTTCAATGGAAATTGTTCAAAGTAGCACCAAAATGATTGTGTGACAGTCAAATTTACTTTAACAAGTTGATTTTACCATTAAATCATTATTTTATATTACGATGTGTATAATCGTCTGTGTACTTGGGTCCATAGCTAATGACGTACCTCTGTATTGCTCCTCTCTGATCCACACCCAAAAGTGCTCAGCTACGCTCTGAGCGAAACTGAGCAACCCGTTAAGAGCGTTCTTCGCTCTGAGCGAAGCTGAGCCGCTCAGTTACTTAACGCGCCCATAGTGAATTAAAAGTGAAATAATCTGTCTGTAAACAATTGTTGGAAAAATGACTTGTGTCATGCACAACTGACTTGCCAACACTATAGTTTGCTAACATGAAATCTGTGGAGTGGTTAAAAATGAGTTTCAATGACTTCAACCTAAGTGTATGTAAACTTCCGACTTCAACTGTAAAAGTTATATAAGTTTTGTAAAATCTTTGTTTCTGAACATGTAAATGAGAATTTCAAATCACCAGGATATGATTCTTATATCTTTAGATTATTAGTATTATCTTTACTAGGAATGTGAATAATATCTTGTTAAAAAAATATTAAAGAAATCGTATATAAAATTTTCAGTATATCAGATTATAATCCTTTTATAACACTTTTTAATTCTAAATGTATATCTCAGGCAGTTTATTGTATACGTCTTTGCCCAGTTTTATACTGCTTAATTTTTCTTGATAAACAACAAAAATGTTTTGGACACTGAGCAGGCAGTTTGCCATTTTAAACTATTTATTGTACTTTTTAAATTATAACAACTAAAGGTAAGTGGAAAAGATCAAGTGTGTAGAAATTCATCAGACAAATTTTGTATGGCAGATAGCTTTTCTTGATTAACAAAATGGTTCCTATGTTTAAAGGATTAAAAACAGGGGGAAAAATCATTAATTGCTAAGGTACCTGTCCAGTGACATTTTTACACTGAGTGTAAGCATGTAGAGATGCTCTGCTACCGGAACATACAAATTGTGTTATTGAACAGTGACCAGTATAACTGGAACCAGCATAACATTACATTACATTCATTTAGCAGACGCTTTTATCCAAAGCGACATACAGTAAGTGCATACAGAGACATCATCAAGATCACTACAGAACAGACAAAGCACATCCTCCCCATAATGTAGCAGCTATCCCTAGCAATGAACGTCGACTGTAGTTCATAGTAAGCTGTGGGCAAATCAGCAACACCACACTTCCATTCCAAATACTATTATAAACAATAATAAACAGACAGGAAAACACGGGGAACTAGTAAACAGGGAACTGATATTCCCTGGTTGAGGATATCAGTCAAGGTGGAGTCTGAAGAGGTGTGTCTTCAGGCCTCGACGGAATGCAGGCAGGGTTGGAGTAGAACGTAGGGGAATGGGAAGTTCATTCCACCACTGAGGAGCTAATGTGGAAAAACTCCGCAGTCGGGACAAGCGAGAGCCTTTGACACGGAGGGGGGGAAGTGCCAGTCGCCCTGCTGTAGAAGAGCGACGTGGTCGAGCAGGAACATAGTTCTGGATTAAGTCCTGCAGGTAGGCGGGGCCTGTCCTATTGGCTGCAGTGTAGGCCAGGGTCAGAACTTTGAACCTGATCCTGGCTGCAACTGGCAGCCAGTGGAGAGACCTCAGCAGGGGGGATTACATGGGAAAATTTCGGGAGGTTGAACACAAGCCGGGCAGCTTTCTGGATCAGTTGAAGAGGCAGAATGGTGCAGGCCGGTAGGCTTGCGAGCAGGGAGTTGCAGTAGTCCAGGCGTGAGGTGACCATGGTCTGGACAAGAAGCTGGGTGGAGTAGGTGGTCAGGTACGGTCGAATCCTCCTAATTTTGTACAGGAGGAACCTGCAGGACCGAGCCGTCGCCCTGATGTGCTCTTTGAAGTCCAGCCGGTCAACCAGGACCACCCCCAGGTTCCTTGCAGAGCGGGAGGCAGCCACCACGGTCCCATCAACGGTGATGGAGAGGTCATGTAGTGGGGAGGTCTTGTACGGCATGAAGAGGAGCTCTGTCTTGTCAAGGTTGAGCTTCAGGTGATGGGTAGCCATCCACTCAGATATGTCAGTCAGACAAGAAGATATCCTCTCCTTAACCTGTGGGGTAGAGGGAGGGAAAGAGAGGAAGAGTTGAGTATCATCAGCATAGCTATGGTATGAGAAGCCATGTGAATGAATTACTGAGCCAAGAGACTTAGTATACATAGAGAACAGCAGAGGACCCAGTACAGATCCCTGCGGGACTCCTGTAGACAGGGGATGGGGAGCAGAGACGGAACCCTTCCAGGAGACTTGGTAGGATCTATCATAACAACCAGGAGTTGACATACCCCAAGGGTCCCATAGCGATCCACAATAATTTGGTGAAATTGACAGAAAGTTTTACATATGTCACTATTTTGGGCTCCATCCATCAAAAATGGTTTTTAAAAATAAGAAAATATTTCTGAAGAACAAAATATATCTTTCATGACAAAAAGCTGTTCTGGGATCAGTTTTAGTGCTAGTTGGAGGTAGAACCTCACCAGTCACCTCACCAACTGCCGCAGTTTATAACCATTTGATGCTTGCTTGAGAAGACAAGTACTTCGACTTCGACCCAATCAAAATAAGTAAATAATGGTAATATTCTTGATAAACGCCAGTGTCTTATGAAATTGATTATTAATTATTCTATCTTGGGGTACACAAATAAACAAGTAGCCTATGTTATCTAGCTATTTACCTTCAATCATATGTGTGGCATACACATCTGAAGATACTCAGACTTTTACTACAAATCCCAATTCCAAAAAAGTTGGGACAGTATGTAAAATCCACATAAAAGCAGAAAGCAGTGATTTGTAAATTCTCTATAACATATATTTAATTGAAATAGGAAATAGGAAAATGAGTCAGGAGAAACAAACTTTAAAGTGATCCATCCATATCTACTGCATATCTGGCAGCAGAGTGATGGTTTGAGGCTTGTTTGATACCTAATACTACTGAACACCTAAACTATGCAGTTCCAACTTTAAAAATATATGAATTAATTCATTATAGCTGCAAGCAGCGATTTCCGGGGACCGAGCGGCATTAGCGGCATTTGTCAAACACAGAAACTGCAAAATGGTAGACAACTCTAGACAGGGTTGACCCAAAATACAAATATTTGTTTCTAATCAGGGCTTTTGCCATTGTTGATGGTATCTTAACCCGATCCAGTAAGGGAATTTTAGGTGAAAGCTGAGAAAAAAAGAAAAAAAAAGAATCTGAACAGATACAATAGGGTACCAGCAGCTACGCTGCTCGGTCCCCTAAATATACAGTTCACGTAACCTACATATTGTACAGGAAATGGTTAACTTTTCAGACTTGTATCAGCACTACGGTTGATCAAGGAGGCACAAAATTGATAATTCAAGTACCAGACAGTATCAAAAGTAAAAAAGAATGTCTCCAAGACCTCTCGAGCACAGCTTCTTGCTATCATTTATTTGTCCAGGCGTGCAAATTGTTACTGTTACACGTTCAGTCATTACAATATGTGACTGGTGCTGGTAAAACAGTCCACAAGTAGCACGGGGTAATTTTTCTGTTTTTTATAGTTTATCAAAGTACAAATCCTGAGCTTTCAAATGCTGTATCACTGCAATATGCAAATATTGGAAGAAGATATGCTTCTTTGAATGTTGGTACACCTTAAAACACTTTCCTGAGAAAACAGCTCTCAAAGATTTGCAATAGAGTACTCAAGTCTTGTGACTTATGTCACAAGTGGTTTCAGAAGTGACTTCCCCATTCATTTAGACCATAGACATGAACTAAAACTTACTTTTAAACAACTTCTAGTGATTATGTCTTACCATCAAGCACAACCTGCAATAAAAAAATAATCGAACAAAAGCTGAGCTTTAAGATCGTTTAATTTCCATTAATATTTTCGGAATTAAGAGTGCGGAGAACGAAGAGCACATGTATCCACAATTATAATGTTGATTAAAATGTGCACAATTTTGCGACGCAAGTTAAAATAATTTTATTACTTGCCTAATTGAGGAGAACCGGCTACATTTTATGGCATTGAGTAATTGGTGAATTAAACGCTGATGAACCTTATTGTTAATCAAGGAAACGGATTGAAAAATTATTAAGACCAATAATCAGTTTAAAGGGAAGTTTTCCGCTACCCCAATTTTCAGCTCAGGAGCCGCCACTGAATTTAGATATATTCCTCAGGTGGAAGAAGGCCATTCTTGTGATATTGTTAATATGGGGTTGAGAGATCTGAATCAATAATTACACCAAGGTTTTTAACAACCTTGTTGGCGGAGACAGAGAAGCAATCTAAATTTAAGGGAAGCTGTAAGAATTTATCTCGAAGGGATTTGGGACCTAATACTAATATCTCAGTCTTATCTGAGTTCAATAAGAGGAACTTTTGGGTCATCCAGGCCTTTACATCTTTGAGGCAGGTCTCTAGTTTAGACAACTGGTCAACTTCACCTGGCTTAACTGATATATAAAGTTGTGTGTCATCTGCGTAGCAGTGGTAGTTAACACCATGTCTGCTTATAGTGTTCCCAAGAGGGAGCATGTAAAGAGAAAAGAGCAGAGGACCCAAAACCGATCCTTGTGGTACTCCAAAGTTCACCTTAGAAAATTCAGAGGTCTGACTGTTTACCCTAACAAACTGGGATCTATCATAGAGATAAGATTTAAACCACATAAGAGCATGCCCGGTAAGACCAACTAAATTTTCTAGCCTGCAGAGGAGAATATGATGGTCTATAGTATCAAAGGCAGCGCTCAGGTCAAGTAAAACAAGAATAGAAATACAGCCACAGTCCAGAGAGAGGAACAAGTCATTCATTACTAGGGCAAGGGCGGTCTCGGTGCTATGGTGCTTCCTAAACCCAGATTGAAACCTCTCATACACATTATAAGTATGTAAAAATGAAGAAAGCTGTTGCGCTACACATTTCTCAATAATCTTTGATAAAAATGGGAGGTTTGAAATGGGTCTATAATTAGAAATCATTACTACTACATGAGACTGGAATTTGAGGGTTAGTTGTTGCATGATTATTAGTTAGTTCAGCAACTGTTCTGAATAGAAATCGGGGATTGGTCTTATTTTCTTGAATAAGCTTTGAAAAGTAAGAGGACCTAGCATTGGAGAGAGCATGCTTATAGGCACTAAGACTCTCTTTCCAGGCCAAGTGGAATACCTGCAGTTTAGTAGAACGCCATTAGCGTTCAAGCTGCCGAGACTTTTGTTTAAGAGCCCGCGTGTGGTCGGTGTACCAAGGGGCAAGCCTCTTCTCAATTACTTTTTTGCTTTTTAACGGAGCAACTACTTCAAGGGTTTTGCGTAGAGCAGTAGCTAATTCCTCTGCCAGATCATTGGTTGACAGGGAGCTGGATGAAGTGTCTAAATCAAGGTAATCAGGTAGCACATGAATAAAGTTTCCAGTAGTGGAGGTAGTGATAGTGTGACCTGTATACGTTCTGAGTTCAGATGCTACAGAATGGGCTAATTTTAACTGCAGAGTAATGAGGAAATGGTCAGACAGAATAGGATTATGCGAGTGAATTTTAACATTAACAATGTCAATACCAAAACTTAAGACCAGGTCTAAAGTATGACTATGATAATGTGTGGGGCCGAAAACATTTTGAATGAAACCAATTGATTCCAAAATGACCGTAAATGCTGAGGTAAAAGGATCATCTGTATTTTCAAAATGCAGGTTAAAATCACCCAATATTAACACTTTGTCATGACTTACAGCTAAATGAGAAAGAAAATCTGCAAATTCATGAA
Organism: Synaphobranchus kaupii; assembly: GCA_029718625.1. NCBI lineage: Eukaryota > Metazoa > Chordata > Actinopteri > Anguilliformes > Synaphobranchidae > Synaphobranchus > Synaphobranchus kaupii. The sequence goes on from CM056377.1 coordinate 56,218,765, forward strand.
TAAAGCCAGCATATGGGCCAGGAGGTCTATAGACAGTTACAAGTAAAATAGGCTGAGAGGAGGGGCGGTTTCTACCAACCACTGCTGGCTGAGTGTTCATAACTAACACTTCAAATGAATCAAATGCATACTCTAATTTTGGAATTGACTGAAAGACAGATTTATAAATAACAGCAACCCACCCCCTCTTCGACAGAGACGGGGGTTTTGGCTATATATGAACCCAGGTGGAGAGGATTCATTTAATGTAAAGTTCTCATCCACTTTCAGCCATGTTTCAGTTAAACATAGTATATCAAGAGAGCAGTCTGAGATTAATTCATTCACAAGAGCTGCCTTGGAATTAAGGGATCTTATATTTAATAAGCCAACTCTCATGGTAGTAATATCACTTGAGCTAATAGGATTGTGTTTTGTTTTAATCTTAATCAGATTATTAAAACAAACTTCACGGTTTTTGCCAGATTCGACATGGTTTTGTATACGGGGGACAGACACAGTTTCAATTTCTAAAGGGTGAACCTTAGCTGACGGTTCTGGGGAACAAGCAGACAAGTCGTTCTGCTTCCTGGCCTTGGCTCTAATTAGTCAGGGACTTGAATTTCTAAGACTATAGGCCAGTTTTTTAGAGATAACAGCTGAACCCTCCCATGTGGGGTGAACACCATCTCTTTTTAAAAGATTAGGCCTCCCCCTAAAAGTGTGCCAATGATCTATATAGCCAATATTATTAGAGGGACACCACTCAGATAGCCAACGATTTAGTGACGTTAGTCTACTATAAGTTTCGTCACCACGCCTAGAAGGAATGGGGCCAGAGCAAATAACAGTGTTAGACAACCGTTTGCTACTTCACATGCTGATTCAAAATTACTTTTTGTTATCTCCGATTGCTTCAACCGGACATAATTTTCGCCGATGTGAATAACAATGCTAGAAAATTTCCGATTAGCTTTAGCCAGCATTTTAAAATTTGCTTCTATGTCGGTCGCTCTAGCACCAGGAATGCACTGAACTACGGTCTTTGGACTTGCAATTTCTACGTTTCGTAGAATAGAATCACCGATTATCAAAGCTTTTTCCATATGTTTGGACCAGGGCATGAAATCAACTTTTTCACCCACTGGACAAATTGCTACTTAACCAGAAGTGTAAAATCAGGGTTCAGAAAGTAAAATGTCCTCCCCAGTATTTAGTTCCAATCACCTGGATTTGCTAATTTGCACAATTCTTCAGCCAGGAGGTGGAACTAATTAGTGAAATCAGCTGGCTGAGTTCGTGGGTGGAAGAAACACATAGCAGGACTTTTCCTTTTTGACCCCTGGATTTTACATTTCTGTACTTCTGTCTGTGGTGCTGCTGATACGGTAGGAGGAGGGGCGATAGATTGGGAGACGCGAACCCCACTGTAACCGTGTACACGAAAATGAATCACTATCCGTTTAGGACGGATTAACAGAGATGCCAACCATTACGATTTTGGTGTAGTTTCTACGATTTTGAGTACTAGTTACTCCACTACGATTCAGACTCAAATTCCAACGCTTTTTGTAATTACTGAGAATCACCATAGACTAGAAATTACTGAGAATCACCTACCCACTCTAGTTTGTAACTGCGGAAGGGGAAGCAGGGATTTTCTTAAATTTAATTGTGGTATCTATGATTGGCTATTGTTTCTTTCTTTCTGTCGACATTGACCAATCACGGCGTCGTACATTATACAGTTTTATACAGTTTTTCGCGTCTGCTGTTGACCTCATTCAGCAACCAACGGCGTGAAAATGTTGAAAAAAGCGACAAAAAGCAACCAAAGATTTCTGGAGAAATACACAAAGACCTACCCAGAAATAATTAAATCTAAATTATCGGAAAGTCATGCCTTCTGTACTTTATGTAGAGTGGATTTTTGCATCCGGCATGGAGGCTTATTTGACTGTTCAAAACACGTGAAAAACGTCAAACATCAAGAGGCCTTGAAAAGCAGAGGGCAGAGCAATTTGAAGAACTTTCTAACAAACAACCTTGCAGAGAATGCTGTCACACGAGCAGAATGCTTATTTTCTACGTTTATTATTGAACACAATCTGCCTATTTCAATTTCCGACCACTTTTCAAGTCTTGCAAAATCCATGTTCCCTGACAGCAAAATTGCTGGAAATTTCAGTGCGAGACGAACAAAGACAACACAAATCATAAAATGTATAGCGAGTAACGAACAACAAGAAATGATACGGTTCCTTCGAAACAAGGACAATCTTTTTAGTCTTTGTACTGATGGGAGTAGTGACCGTGGGTGTCAGCAACTTTATCCCCTTGTTGTCAGATACTGGAAGGAGGATATTGGCTGTGTTGTCCCAGGCTTGGTGTCTATTCCAGCTATGAAAGAAAGTAGCTCAACAGCAAAGAACATTTTCAATTTATTAGACAGTGAGCTGGCTGCAAAGGGACTGAGCTGGGAGAACTGCATTGCATTTGGCTGTGACAACGCTAATGTTATGACCGGCATTAGAAGTGGTGTTGCAAGCCACATTAGGGAGAAGAACCCCAACATGTATTTATCGGGGTGCACTTGCCACTTGGTGCACCTTGCGGCAGAGAAAGCCAACAAGCGGCTGCATATTGATGTTTCACAGGCACTGGTGGACATCTATTACTACTTAGACAAAAGTGCAAAGAGGCAGAAGAATCTAAGAATAATTCAGGATGCCTTCCAAGCAGAAGAACACGTCATATTGAAGCATTGCCCCACAAGATGGCTATCCCTTGGTTCCTGCATTAAACGTGTTCTTGAGCAGTGGCTACCGCTTACGGAGTATTTTCGAAAGGTGAGTAGCAAATGTTAGCTTGTTACCTATATTTTCTAGCTAGGAGCAACTTACATCTTTCTTGTTAACGTTAGCTAAGTATTTTCTGATGCATTGATTGTGAATATTTTTTTAAAGGAGGCGAAAATGGACGATGCATCGGTGCACAGAAGCAGAGAACTTGAGGTAAGTCACCGATAGTTCCTGCTAGCTGTGTAGCTAGTAGCTACATAACGTTTGCTATTAGCAATGGTCCGCTACTCTGGAGCTAGCTCGCGAGCAAGTTGGGAAGACTAGACCACCAGCTAACCTGTTTCTTGCATGTAGGCTACTGAATTAGTAGTGGTATCTTGTGGGAGCGAATAAGAAAACAAGTTAATGTGCTTTTATAGCCACCATCATTATTGTTGGTCGTTTATTTAACTGTCATATCAAATCGTTAATATTACCATATTGGTAAGGCTGTCGTAATAAACAAAAATGTATCAGTAGGCTACATTTTGCGTAGTCCATGGACATCCAGTGGACAGTGTCACTGTTTTTTTTTATTTAGCTTGTGATAGCCTATCTGGTAATGTTATTCTGGTAATGAAGACGCTCCACAAATGAACTCACAAACTCGCTGACTGATATACGTTTTTTTTCTCGCAATTCAACTGTAGCTAAATATTTAAAATGAACCCTGTGTCTTATATTTGTAATATATCTGATGGTTTGTGGCGAATATTCGCCTTTTTAAATGCGTCTGTTTTAAAAAAAAGATGAGTTACTTGCTATATTGCATTTGTTGCATTAAAGCAATAAATATTTTATGGTAAAAACATAACTAATTTTAGTTATGTCATGCCAGGACATATTCCTCTACAATATATTTAGCAATAATATTTCATTAGTCATTTTTTTAATATAGTCTACACATGGGAATTCAAATGTCTTAAAATTCCATCTCTTGTAATTTTCTGAAATTCACGTGATATAGCTTGATAGCAAATGCCAATTTTCTGTAGAGGTTCTCATCAGTGAAAAAATATTTGGAAAATAAAATGGGATAATTTCATGCCAGTGGAATGAGGTTTTGAACTTGTGATTTACTGCAACCTGCTGACATATTTCTAAATTATGGTTTTCAGGGTGCAGCAGGTAGCAAAAGGAAAGCAGCGGATTTTTCAAAGCCTCAAAAGAAACTGTGCACAGGACCACAGTCGCTACAAACTCCGCAGCAGGGAGAAAGCCTGCCAGTCCCAAAACTAATGGAAGACAAAAGAAAAGATATACACACAATGCAGCTGAAGCCAGCTCAAGCTCTACAGCAGAGAGGGAAAACCCCTCTGGTACAAGCCAAACTTGGAGGTAAAGCTGAAGCTAAGAGGTCCAAACAAGTTCACCTGACAGCAAAGCACACTGCTAAACAAGAGAGCAAAGCATCCAGAATCTACCATTCCCTTGTAAACCCACACACCAAGCTCCATCTCTTGTTCTTAGATGCCAGCATTGCAACTTTTAATACAATGAACTTGATTCTTCAACAGGATGCACCATGCATACAGATGCTACAATCACAAATCACAGAGCTTCTCTCTAGTCTCCTAACTAAATTTGTGAAACCTGAAGTATTGAGAGTGGCATCCTTGTTTTCTGTTGACTACAAGACTAGGAGCAACCAGAAAGATCGTCAGCATTTATTCATTGGTTCAGAAACACACTCATACCTGGATGAATGCAAACTGGTGGGAAGCATGACACCCGGGGACAGGTCTGATTTTTTCAATGGTGTCAGAGCTTACTTTGAGGCTGCTGTTGAGTATGTTTTAGCAAAATTCCCCACCTCTGATGAAACACTGATGTACGCTCAAGTTGCCAACATCAAAATGAGAGGTGAAGTGGGTTTTGAAGCCATACGTCACTTCCACAAGAAATTCAACATGAAGGAACCACTGGACCAACTTGAGATGGAGTTCAACAGGTACTTGATCGACAGGCTACCTGAGACGGTGTTAGGATGTGAAAGAGCAGACACATGTTGGTACTTGATGTCACAACTGAAGATTTCAGGAACTGAGGTCTACAAATACAAGCTGCTGTCAAAAGTCATGATCTCAATTCTCATCATCCCACACAGCAATGCTGAATCAGAAAGGCTCTTTTCTGCTGTGAGAAAGAATCAAACAGACTTTCGACCAAATCTCTCTGTGGCAACTCTTGAGTCTCTTCTTGTTGTGAAAAATGGCATGTGCCGTGCAAACAAATCATGCTACAACATGGAGTTCTCCAATGGGCTTCTTCAGCAAGCAAAGCACTGCACTTATAATTATTTGAAAGGGGCAAATGAAAAAGAAAATGAAGATGAGCAAGCTGCCTATGGCATGACTGGGAAACTCTTGACATTGATTGAGAGCTAAAAGGGTTTGACAGAAACATTCAAGATCATTTAAAACCTAGGCAGGGGTTGTCACTTTTATTTTGTTTGCAAAATGTCCAGTCCACCCAATATACTATGGAGGGAGTTCATTCAACATCTCAACATTTCAGGTGGGGTTTGTTTTCTGAATTTAATGGAATCAGCCTATGTATTGTTTTCTACATATTCCTGTAAGGCATCAAATGTAAGACCACAAGATGGAAGAGAGCCATTCTGCAATCAGTTATGTGATTCTAATTTTATTAAAAAATTGTGCCTTTTGTGTTTTACGACAATAAAACAGACCAAAACAATAAAAACCTATGTTCTGTTATTTTTTCAACAGCTCCAGATAGGACTTGCAGTGTTCCTATTTACCGAAATGGCGTACCGTGCAGACCTTGGTCAATTACGTATTTGTTTTGGATTCAATTACTTTAATTGATCTTGCCTGGTGCAATTGAGCCTACCAAGAGGACAAAGGTGGGGTTTGCACTTTGTGAGAGTATTTTCATAGCAGGTAAGATCAGTAAAGCACAGAAAAGTAATAGAATTTAAAACAAACATACGTAATTGACCCAAGTCTGTTACCGTGTCAGTAGGATTAAAGTGGTTTAGTTTTTGGTTCAGCATGATGAAACTACACTTTTTGATGGCAAACTACACTTTTTGACACCTCCCACTACACATTCTCGTCCCTTGAGATTGGCATCTCTGGATTAACCGAAATCTTAAAATAATTTTTAAAATATTTTTTTAATCATATTAATTATTTAAATGTTGCGTATAATTGTTCCTCGTACAATATTATGTATATATCTAAAGCATTTAAATATATCTAGATCGGAAATCACGTCAACATAAGTAATGTTGATGTAAAAAATGCGGGAGTGAGTCAGTGAATTTGAGTGAAAGCATCAAAATGAGCGGCGGAAAAGCTAAAGACTGGAATTATTTTACAAAACAAGTCGACGGCAACTCGGTAACATGTACACTCTGGTGTCGTTTTAAGTGTGAAAGGGGGGAGTACGAGCTCAATGAACAATAATCTGCTATTAAACACACAAACGTAGATTTTGAACAAGATGCCGCGGTGGGTAATGCTAGCACCCAACCCCGAATAGGCTCCGTCTTCTACAAGTGCACTCCACAGAGAGCTGCGAAAATCACCCAGCTGATCGCGGATATGATTGTGAAAGACACAAGACCGTTAAGCGAAGTGGATGCGCCAGGCTTTCGGTCTCTGATGGAGTATGTTGAGCCATCTTACTCAGTCCCAAGCCGGTGGACAATAACAAAAACACTCCGTGATTGGACTGTTTTATTTGAATTTCATGACACTAGTTTATTTTATGAAAACATTTTGAAACAGTAAAGTATATTCTAATATATTCTAACCTATATTTACCTCCTAACGTTAATCTCTCATAACTGCTTGCTTACTTACTAGCAGCTACCCGAGTTTCCGACCAGTATCGTTGGCCTCTATGGCTATGACGTCATCGCTTAAGCTATGACGTCATGTTACGGTTAACCGCGGATACACGCCAACATTCTAAGTGTAAACGTGTACAAAAAAAAGCCAAAACCCCCATCCCTAATGGCCGGTTTAAGTTTCTTTTGAAATAAAATCTTTTTCCCACTGATTTTACTTGTCTCAAACTTATTTATTTATAGGGCTATTTAAGGAATGGCTTGTATGGGTAATTTCCAAATTAGTAAATTTAAAATAAATAAACGTAAATATTGTTGCATCTAACATCACTATTAAAAAAAACAAAATAATCAGTGGTTATGGTAACCGTAAAATTAAATGAACACTAACACGAAAAATCTAATGAAGTATGTGATTTATGGGCTTCTAAAACGCACTTAACAGTCTAAGACTGGTCTGGAGTAATCATTAATCTACGAGCTTTTCAAAGAGCGTCTTAAGTTAAGATGCTTTTGCGAAACGCACCCAAAGTTCAAGAAGGGTTTTACGACGTCTTAGCCTTATGATGCTTTTGGGAAACGCACCCTACTTACACACAAGTGAGTAATCACTAGAAAAGAAAAATATAAAGAAAGACGGGACAAAAACTCCCGAACAAACAAAATGAAACATCCTTTATCAAACAGGACGATACTCGAAAATCCAGTAGAGAGATACACTGAGGTAGAAAATAATCTCGTAAAGTACCGAAAACAGAAATAACCCAAATAGCTCTGGGCGAACAAACCTCTAGCTCTGATAAATGTCAGAGACAAAACAAGAGGCGAACAACTAAAGCACAATGGTAAAAGAAACCGAAACTAGAGAAAATAGGAATCTAACCTAACTCTAGGAAGTTCCTGAATGTTTGTCAAAGACAAAAATCCAGTCCTCCGGCTATACGTTTTTACCTGGCTTGGTGAAACGTGGCAACAAAGACACACAAGCACCGGAAGGCGGAAACAGCGTGCTTAAATAGCACAAAGGAAACCAGGAACACCTCTCCCTTCATATCTTTCATCTCTCATCTCTCTCCATATTGGGCCACCAAAAAAGCAGAGACAGGAAGTCTCTAGTCCGATGAACGCCAGGGTGAGCCGCCAGCTGGGAGGAATGACCCCATTGGAGCACCTGGGACCTAAGCCGCGGTGGAACAAACAGGCAATGAGGAGGACCCCCACCCGGGCCTGGGTCAGATCGCAACGCCCTCTGGACGGCCACCTCTATTTCCCACATAACAGGAGCCAAGATCTGAGCCTCTGGCACAATAGGTTCCGGAGTCGGATCCTTATCAGCGCGGTCATAGATACGGGACAGAGCGTCTGGTTTAACATTTTTCGACCCGGGTCGATAAGTGATTAAAAAATTAAACCGGTTAAAAAACAATGTCCAACGGGTCTGCCGGGAGTTACGCATCTTGGCTTGCTGAACATATTCAAAATTTTTATGATCCGTCCAGACGGTAAAAGGGTGCTCCACCAATGACGCCACTTCTCTAATGGCAGTTTAACCGCCAGCAGCTCCCAATCCCCAACGTCATAATTTCCTCTCGGCCGGTGTTAAGGCACGTCAGAAGAACGCACACGGGTGCATTTTGCAATCTAGCGGAGAATGCTGAAACAAAATAGCCCCCACCCCCAACTCTGAAGCATCCACCTCTACCACAAAGGGGAGGGAGGGGTTGGGAGTAACCAGATTGGGTTCGGAACTAAACCTTTTCTTAAGCTCCGTAAAGGCCGCCTCAGCCGTAGGATTTCATAAAAAAACGTGACCCTGAGGTTTTCTTTGTAAGGGCTGTGATAGGAGCAGCTACCGCACTAAAATTACGGATAAACCGTCGGTAAAAATTGGCAAAGCTAAGGAAACGCTGCACCTGCTTCACAGAAAGCGGAGTCGGCCAATTCTTCACGGCCAAAAATTTCTTGGGATCCATCTGGACCTTTCCCTCCGCCACAATGAACCCCAAAAATGAGATCGGGCCTCCAAAAGGCTCTTTAACACCTGTTTGACGTGGATGATATGCTCAGAGAGACTAGCGGAGAAAATCAAGATATCATCTAAATACACAAATACGAATTTCTCTAACATCTCCCTGAGCACATCATTGACAAGCGCCTGAAAGACAGAGAACGACTCAGTGTCCTCCAGGTCGCTGTTGTAATGACGTTTAGAGGGACGTTGAGAGGAACAGATAACCAGCAATGAGAGCTGCATTGAGGACCCCATCAGGACAATGATTATCGTGAATAGAATAGCATAGAATAGAATAACTTTTATTTTCCTGTTTGGGAACTTCAGTTGTAGCCCCAGCATCAACAAAAAGACAGAGACAGACCCACAGCACACAAACAAACATATCAAATATAATTTCATTAATCAAGTGAATTAAAGTGGAATACAGCCATGCTTAAAAAGTCCCCGCTGTCCCGAGATGTCCAGTGGCATTAAGCAGTCCAACACAGAAACTGCACCTCCGCGATTTTTCTCCATACACGCAGTGTTGCAGTCTCTGTACACCGTTGAAATGGATACACTGAACTGCGTCAATCTTCCCAGTCGTCGCCTCACTCCTCCCCCGCATTATCTTCTCCTTATCCATTCCCTGAGAAGCATACATATTTAAGAACCCCGTAGCCTCTTTCATAGTCCCCGTCCCCAATGCACGGCCATCCAGAGCAGTAACAAAGTGAGGTTGAGTGAGACGGAACCCAGAATATTTTGTTTCTTAGCCCATTGAGCATCCATGAAAGATTCAACCGCTCCGTAATCAATAAACGCCTCAACATCAGTCTAGCGCTTATTCCAATGCAGCTGAACCTTTAATAAAGTCAGAGAGAAAACAACATCATATCTCGCTAAAGACCCCGGTCTCTCTAGCGAGACGCCCGTTTCCCTCCAATTTAGGGCACTGCTCCTTTAAGTGTCGCCTGTGCCTGCAGTAGTGACACCACTCCTCACGCGATTTAGGTTGTTTAGATTCACACAGAGAGGTGCCGTCTACCTGCATGGGCTCATCTCGACTAGAAGGAGAATATGCAGGGGGAAAAACTGGGGGTGTTGCCGAAAGAGGAGAGAAATAGCGATTGGACCGTTCTCGCCTGTCACCTCTCACTCCCGAATACGGTTATTGATATGGATAGCTGTGGATACCAGAGCATCGAAGGTAGCAGGCGGTTCAAGCACTGCCAGGGCGTCCTTAATAGGGTCGGATAACGCATTAGTGAACAGCGAAATCAAAGGACCCTTAGACCACCCTGTTTCACCTGCCAGTGCTCGAAACGGCAAAACCTGCTACGGAATCGCTGCCCTGGCGGAGACGGGTTAGTCGCGTGGCGGCCTCCTGACCGGAGACGTCATGGTCAAAGACTAACGCCATCTCATCCAGCTTATCCACATCGCTCATCACGGGAGAATTGGCCCGAATCAGTGGACTAGCCCAGGTGAGGGCGGTACCGGTGAGAAGTGAGAACCTAGAATGCTGGGCCTTAAAAAATATGATGCACTGAGTTAAAAACTCACGACATTTGCCCGCCTCTCCGTCATAACGGAGAGGCAGCTGGAGCTTAGGTGTCCTCACGGAAAAAGAATCGGACAAGGGGAGAAGAACCTTGGGAGCGGGTGCTTATGGAACTGGAGGTGTTGAGGCGACCGTGAGTCGGCGAACTCCCGGAACCAGCCCTCCTGAACACGCATTTGGTTAGCTAATTGCGCTTGTTGGTCTAAAATAGCTTGCTGCTGACCCTGGAGAGCCCTAATGGTTTCTTCTTGGGCAGCCATGATCTGATCCTTATCTAAGGGAGTCACTGATCCTTCCATGTTGGCTTGTGTGTACTGTAAGGGGGGCCGGGTAGGAGGATCAAACGCGACCAGAAAAGGATACGATAACTTACCCACGCAAGTGAGTAATTACTAGAAAAGAAAAATATAAAGAAAGACGGGACAAAAACTCCAAACAAACAAACAAACAAAATGAAATGTGAAATATCAAACAGGACGATACTCGAAACTCGAGTAGAGAGATACACTGAGAGAGAAAATAATCAAAAACAAAAATCCAGTCCTCCGGCTACATTTTTACCTGGCTTGGTGAAACGTTGCAACAAAGACACACAAGCACTGGAAGGCAGAAACAGCGTGCTTAAATAGCACAAAGGAAACCAGGAACAGGTGTGCCAGGTAATGAGCGGAAGACGGGAAAACACGGAGCGGTCGCGAAAAAGAAACCGGAATACCAGCTCACGGCTGTAAAGAACCATAAACGCAGAGATGGAATGAATGATAGTAAAACCGTGACAATGTGTCGCAAACATGCTAAAGAAAAATACCTGCAATTAATTATTTTACACAGAAAAGAGTAGCATTAATTGCTCAAAAGGCAGGAAAGTTTATTAAAAGCTGTAAATCTGATTATCTCTCTTTATAATTGTCTCTTTTTGGGGTCACCTGCCAAGAGGATCCTGTTTTGTGTTAAACTGTTTTGTTGAACTGGTTTGTTTCTGATAACATTTCTCTTTAAATTATGGTATTTTTCTATTTTAAGTATTAAGATGATGTCATACTTATATCATACTTTAATATATGGTGATTATATGATGCCAGATTACAAGGAGTGGGAGGATTGTTCCTGATAAAGAATATAGACTGAAGCTGATCCGCAGGAATCACCAAAGACATGTGAGAGAATGTCTGGCCCAGGCAATCTTCCACAAGGTGCTTGATATGGAGGTGAGAATGTATTCTAGGAAATGTTCATTTCATTATGATGTGTGAAGTATATCCTTCTAAGACCCAGAAATTCATTTTTGTCCCCTGCAGGAGATCTTTGTCTCTGTTCTTAAACTCAAGAATCATGTAGCCTACGTATTGTACATATACAGTGAAGCCCAAAATTATTTGAACAGTGACACATTTTTTGGTGTTTTTGGTCTGTACCCCAGCACATTGGATTTGAAATGGAACAGTGACTATGAGGTTAAAGTGCAGACAGTTAGCTTTAATTTGAGGGTATTTACATCCATATCGGGTGAACCATGTATTAATTGTGCCTTTTTATATATAGTCCCCCCATTTTAGGGGGCCAAAAGTAATTGGACAAATAAACATAAACTTAAATAAAGTAATCATATTTAATTTGGATGCATATCCTTTGCATGCCATGACTTCCTGATGTCTCTGACCCAACAACATCAAAAAACTTATTATATCTTATTTTCAGGTGCTTTTACAAGCGATATTATAACCTCTCTGCATTTGAATGGATCTTTAAGGGAATTGGAGCGGGAGGGGACTAGATTAACCCTATAGACTTCACCCCTAGTGGTTGAGACGCATGCGACTCAGTTACAGTATTCATGTTCATCTGAAAATATAAACTACAGCTTTAAGAAAACCCCGAAAATTTTGACGCAGTATTTTTTTAAAGGGTAGCCTCTTACGAAAACCGCAGCTTCTCCAGTTACACTGCCGTGCAATAAATTAGGAGGGTGCTATTAGTAGCCCACAGCACTTACAACCTTCCTCTGGCTACAGCCACAGACTGCATCAAATGCACCGTTTATACATGCTAAGAAAATCATGTTGACGTATAGAAACAATAATATTTTTTTTAAAAGTTGTACAAATGAGTATTCACCGTTTTCCCTTGCTTACTGTACTATATACAGTAGCTGATGCACTTTCGGTTTAGAAGACACCTCATTTTTTGCTCCAAAATCTCTCGTATAAATATGTTTAAGAAACCAAGTACTTACCAGTATATTCAGCTACAGCTGTTTTCTCATGAACCCTGAAGAGTTTATCTTATATTTCGCCAAAGTCCCGTACAGTCGACATTTCCGCAGTGACCACCCCTCGCACTGAGAGCTGAAATACGTTGCTGTACTTGTGTGAATACACACGCGCTTTCGTACGTTCTTTTTTAAACGTATTTAAATACATTAGGCGACGTATGTTATGGTTATTATATATATACTGTATGTGACTATTCTGAAATAAATGTATTCTGTAGCAAATTTCTGAATGATACAGCTTCTTCTTCAGTTCAAACTTAAAACCATGGATTTTGCAGGGAATATTTTTTTAGATATTGACATTTAAATAAAACTAGTAGAAACCAGGAGGACATTGCCTCAAAAGGGCCAAAGTAAATAGGGTTAAGCTGTCAATTACGATGGAACAGTATAGAACACTTGGGGTTCGATTTGCTAAGATCCCAAATAAGGGGTGTAATTTTGCGGAAACAGCCAAAGTATTTGTATTATCATTTAACACTTTGCGGGTGATCAACTAATGTTCAGAATTATTATGTAAACGACTCCAGACGCAAACAGTAAAATTCAAATGAGATATTTTGCGTGTTTGGAAAGAAATATCTCATAAGAAAACGGTGAAAAGACTGGCAGCAATGTTGCCAGTGAAAAACCATTTAATGAAAAAAAAGAAATCCTGTCATTTTAGGGTACTGTTACACTGAACAAGGTTTACGACAAACTGTTTCACTGGATGCCTCTTACTTTCTGCTGGGAGTTACAGATGTTTGTCAGGACTGAAACGATCGTAACTATACTTACTAGCACTACTCGCACCGTTAGTGTCACATAAAATCACATTACCATCTGATCATGGGTTTTATTTTGATAAAGATTTTATTAGGTGTGGTTGTGAAACCACACCTTTTGTTATCACCATACTTATTCCGCCACTTTTTTTTTTTAAATCTAGCCCCCCCTCAATATTCTCATAGAGATCCATTCAAATGCAGATAGGTTATAGTATTGCTGGTAAGAGTCTCTGAAAATAAGATATCAAGAGTCTTTTGATATTGTTGGGTCACAAGCATCAGTAAATCATGGCATTCAAAGCATATGCAACCAAATATTACTTCTGGTCCCCAAAAACTGTCTCTGTGCATTGGCAGGGTTAGACAGTAAAGTTTTTTTCCCCCACTGGCCACCTGGTGGCCCAAACATATTACACAGCCTAGAGATAATGTTAACTAACTAGCTAACTAAGACTGAGATGCACTTTAACCTCATCTTCACTGTTCCATTTCAAATCCAATGTGCTGGAGTACAGAGCCAAAGCAACAAAAATGATGTCACTATCCAAATACTTATGGGCTGCACTGTAGATGTATTCTTTAAGTTATTTAATATGTTTTGATAAAGAATACAGGGTGATGCAGTCTATGGGAAAAATCTTTCTTTTAGTGTGTGTGTGTACTACAATCCTGATCCCCTACCAGGAAATATGATTCACTCAGAATTTCTCAAAGCAGTAAATAATTTTCACCACAAACCAGCATGCAATATTTGCACAATTATGCATAGAAGCTTCAATTGTGGTAATTAGATTAGATTAATTGAGAAGTTAATGCTCTGCAATGGGATGACTGTTTCACAAGTGGCTTAAACTAGAATATAGTGACTTCTTAGTGCCGGGAGGTGGAAACTACAGGATATAAAAGATGTCAGGAATTTTCATAGGTCCCAAACATGTGTCTGTCTTCTTATTTTATATTATTTATAATCTAGCGCCACCACCAGATTGAAATCAAAAGAAAGTTGGAAGATTTTTCACGGAGGGAACGGGTACATAAAATCAAGGTAAATTAATTTGTTTCAAAAACTGCTTTATTGGTAATATCCCGTGCAGTACATTCTTACATATGACACTGTGATATGTGATGGAAAACAAAGGTTGGAGGTAACAGGCAAATTGACAGTGTCCACGTTATTTCTTTTTGATAGTACTGAACTGTTACAGTCTTGGTTTTTACTGAGTGGCCTTACATTTGATAATTAAAGGCACTGTAGTGAAGGTGGGATAATTGTGGTGTTCTTGTGTATTTAAAGGTGGAACGCTCCAAAAGATATGATGAAGATGTTATACCTTTACTGTCTCCAAAGCCACCATCAGGTCCTAGGAATGGCCACAAACAGCCATCTGGGCCAGAGGGAGAGCAATCCGAGTCCTCTGAATCTGTGAGTGAAATCAGTTTTATGTTTATTTCAGAGGTGACCCATTTTATTTTCTATTCTATTTTATTATCTATCCCATTTTTTTTTTTTTTTTTACCAGAGTTGCCCTAAAAAAATTCTGCCACAGGCAAAAAAAAACACGCAAGCATAGTATTAATGATGTTTTTGTTTCCCATATCATTCAGCTTGTTTGGTATTGCACAGGAAACAAATGGTTACGTAGGTAACCTCGGTTCTATGAATAGTAGCTCACCATCTCGGCGAGGATGATCCAAACCATGGCGTGTTGACCGATATGTAATAGAACACAACCTGCAATGCTTAACGTTAATCCCAGTCCTTTCAAAACAATATTTAATCTTGCTGTATGTGTCACGAACCAAACACGGGCTGAACCCAAGAGCAACGACCAGGAGGCAGAAAAACAGAAAGGGGTTTTTATTAGAAGCTTTGGGGTAGTCCCAAGCTGTACATAAAATAAAACACAATAGAAACACAGGAGTGAGGAAGTCCACAGCGAACTGCTCCAAGCCGGAGCTGGACTTTGATCACCCCTGGAAGTTCCAAGCCGGAACTGGACTTTAAACAGGAGGTGAGTTCCAAACCGGAACTGGACTGGTACTGGACCGGGAGGTCCACTCAGGAACTGGATCACGGGAACGGCAGGTTTGTTCCAAACCGGAACTGGACTTTAATCAGGAGGTGAGTTCCAAACTGGAACTGGACTGGTACTGGACCGGGAGGTCCACTCAGGAACTGGATCACAGGAACGACGGGTTTGTTCCAAACCGGAACTGGACTTTAAACAGGAAGTGAGTTCCGAACCGGAACTGGACTGGTACTGGACCGGGAGGTCCACTCAGGAACTGGATCACAGGAACGACGGGTTTGTTCCAAACCGGAACTGGACTTTAAACAGGAGGTGAGTTCCGAACCGGAACTGGACTGGTACTGGACCGGGAGGTCCACTCAGGAACTGGATCACGGGAACGAGGGGTTTGTTCCAAACCGGAACTGGACTTTAGACAGGAGGTGAGTTCCGAACCGGAACTGGACTGGTACTGGACCGGGAGGTCCAACAGGTACTGGGCTGGATACAGAGGTAGGTAAACGACAGGGCACGGCAGGGTAGAGCTGTGTGGCGGAGCTCAGGCGGGACCGGTTGGGGTAACTGGGTCACAGAGGAGCCTGGGACCGTAACCGCAGCAAAGGAGGTAGCCACGGCCGGACAGGAACCACTGCAGGATAGCGAGGCAGAACACCCAACTGCAGGAGACCAGGAAACAAACGAAGTACGTTAACGAACTGGCCCCGACTAGCAGCCAGACGGGGGTTTAAGTAGGGGAGTGAAATAGAAACCAATAACGAAAGCGTGAGGAATGCAACCGAGAGTGATTGATTAATTAACAGGTGAGGAATGCATGCCACGAGAGGGAAAAGAGATAGGTAGAAACCAAAGTGGGGGACAGCATGAAACAAACAGAAGGGGACACGCCCAGCCTGTAGCAAAGGGGAAAACATGGACAAGGGAATCCAACATGACACGGAAGGAAAGGGAAAAACATGGAAAACGGACAGGAAGGGAACGGAACGTTACAGTATGTTGCCTATGCAATAGCCAATATGTCACGTTTTAACCTATGTTCATACAGTTTAATGCATCCAAGAAATAACTAGAATGACTGAGAAATAATAATGTCATTTTAATCTATTTTTGTGCATTTGCCATCTTTTACTGAAGCAATTCATACATTTAGGCTATTAATATTTTCCATTATTTAGTACTTATTCTTAATTTTTGTCCTCCTGTCCTCAGTTGGATGGAGCTAAGGAGCGAGGAAAGGAAGAGAAGAAATGATGCAAGGAGTGAAAATAGCGATTGGAATTAACCTAGGGGGCTCTATCTTGACGATCTTAGCGCTTAGTCTAAACGGATGGTGCAAGTGCATTTAGGGCGTGTCCAAGTCCACTTTTGCTAGTTACACGGCGTATTATTTGAGCGCTAAGTACGTCGCAAGATGCAAATGCGCTGAACTTAGCCTCTTCATTAATTATAGGTGTTGGGCGTAACATGCAATAAACCAATCAAAATGTCATATCCCATTCCCTTTAAAAGCCTGCTTTTCCACCTTGGTTGATTATGTATATGATGGCGAAACAGACATGCTCATGCGTGTGTTGTGCGAGCAAGGAATAGGCTATATGGATCAATAGTATGATCAATATTAATCGGACTAACCATTATGATGCGTTTTGATATACACAATAATAATCTTTAGCATTATGGTTAAACACCGGCACGGGTTCCCGGTAATTCCCAACATTTTTTTAGCTTGTTTGTTTAACGAATTTCGTTTGATTATACAATGAAGCATTGTCAAACCATTCCATGAGGCTGTTCTGAGGCTGTCCTTATGCACAATGAATCCCGGGGACTGTAGCCTAGGCTATTTGAAAAACAATGCAATATTCACTGGACAAAGTTTTGTTCAGAAAGTTCTTCCCAACACTATTGCAGAAGTACCTACACATGTAGGTTGCTTTGCTTTCACCCTTCTGTCCAGTTCATCCCAAACCAGCTCGATAGGGTTTAAGTCTGGAGACTGTGCTGGCCATTCCACGATTTGAAGCCTACCGTCTTGTTCTTTTCTTCTAAGGTAGTTCTGACATAGCCTGGAGGTATGTTTTGGGTCATTATCTTGCTGTAGGATGAACCTCTGACTAAGCGTAGACCAGAAGGTATTGCATGGCACTGCAAAATTCTGTGGTAGCCCTTTTGGTTCAGGGTGCCAGTCACTCTGTGCATGTCGCCGACTCTGGATCCAGCAAAAGAGCCCCAGACCATCACACTTCCTCCTCCATGTTTGACAGTTGGTGTCACACTACTCCGCCTACTCGACGGTGTACAAAAACCCTGCCTGATGAACTGAAGTTTTCAAATTTTGATTAATCGGTCCATAAGACCGATGTCTTCCAGTCTTCAGTAGTCCACTGGCGGTGCTTCTTGGCCCAGACAAGCCTCTTTTTCTTATTTTGCCATCTTAGCAATGGCTTTCTTACTGCCACTCGACCCGTCAAACCTGCCGCTCGAAGTCTTCTCTTCACAGTTGAAACTGAGACTTGCTTACTTTGACCAGAGTTAAGCTGTGCTTGAAGCTGTTGTCCTGTGAGCCACCTATCACGCAAGCTGTTGACTCTCAGAAACTGTTGTGGCTTTGGGTCTGCCTTCCTGTCAGAGTTTCCCCCAGTGCCTTTTGATGGTGTAGGAAACTGTACTCACTGACAGCTTGGCTTTCTTTGCTATTTCTCTAAAAGAAAGCCCTACACTTTTAAGGTTTATAATGTTCTGTCTGTCTTCCTTTGCTTATTGCCTTTTTCTCATCATTATGATAGCAATATACTACTTCCTACAGTGCAATATTGTCCAAATCATGCTTCAGAGGGTGCAATAACACAGTCTGTTCCAACACTGCTTTTATACAGACAGAGGGTTTGTAAGTAATCAACAAAAGTTGGGACGCCTGTAGGAATTGTTTGCATTGCATTTGCAACTTTCAAGGTTTAATTTACTTCCATTGCTAAAGAACAGCTGTAAGTTGTTAACCCATTACTTGTTCCCTGAAAAAGGCCTTTTTTTATAACTCTGAAATTTTCATTATTTTTCAGTTTTTGGTAACCTAAACTTTTATTTTTTTAACCTCTGGCAGTTTACCGCTTACCTTTGTACCATTTCAGGTTATTCACTGGACTTGAACTGTGTAAATTTCAATAAAAACTGGAAAAATGGGGGTGTTCTAAAACTTTTGACCGGCAGTGTATGTGAAATAACAAAGATTAAAAAAACTTACTCTGTCCATATTGCAACATTGTTACACTCTTGTGTTTTGTTCACTGTAGGGTCCTACGAAATTCATGGCTGTGTTTTTTCTAACACGTTTTTACACTGCAATGATTTTTATGCTGTAAATCCTGTATGATAAGCTATATGTAGATGTGTTTTTCTATCATCAACCAGTACTGTATGTCCTTACTACCTGAGGTGTGCGCACACACACGCTCGTCTCTGTCCGTCGTGGGGGAAAAGTGGGGGGGCCTCCGAGGACGCTTCGGCCTAGGGGCCTCCACACCCCATGATCCGTCCCTGGCTAGGCTATAACACAAAACTAAGACAGGGCAGCTGAGACCATACGCCTGGCTGAATAGGTAGGTCTTCAGCTGGTTTTAAAAATGCACAATGAACTCCGCGTTGCGGATCTCCATGGGGAGGGAGTTCCATAGGGTGGGGCAGCCACACTGAAGGCTCTGTCTCCAAAAGTCCGCAACCTGGTTTGGGGGGTGGTGAGCAGTCCTGTGTTGGAGGAGCGGAGAATCCGGGAGGGGGTGTAGGTGTGGAGGAGGTCTGATAAATAATGGGGGGCAAGGGCGTGCAGGGACTTATAGGTGAGGAGGAGGATTTTGAAGGTGACCCGAGACTTGACCAGGTGCCAGCAGTGGTAAGAAGAGGGTCAGGGGCCGTGTGGGACAAGATCCACAGTGTTCCACAGGCCAGTGGAGGTGGATGACGGTCGGGGTGATATGCTGCCAGGGTTTGGTGCGGGTGAGAACCCTGGCAGCAGAATTCTGAACAAGCTGGATCCTATCCAGGGCTTTGCTAAGGACCCCAGATAGGACTCCATTACAGTAGTAAGTGGGAGGTGATGAAGGCGCAGATGAGGGTCTCTGCCACTGAGTTGGTGAATTAAGGAGTCTGGAGATGTGATGTGACTTGATGTGATGCTTGAATGAGAGGGTGGAGTCCAGAATGACACCCAGGTTGCGGACTTCTGAAGAAGGGCAGATGTAGCAGCCGTCGATAGTCAGGACAAGATCCCCAAACTTTTGGAACAGTACCTTGTAAGCCACAACCATGAGCTCAGTTTTATTGCTGTTAAGTTTAAGGAAATTAGAGGACATCCAGGTTTTGCAAACGTAAATGCAGTTGAGTAGAGACTGTGGGAGCAGGGTGGAGGGTGATAGAGCTGGGTGTCGTCTGTGTAGCAGTTGAGGCCAGGTCGGCGTATGATCTGACCAAGGGGAAGCAAGTAGATTATGAAGAGGAGGGGTCCTAGCACAGAGCCTTGTGGCACGCCTATGTTGACTGGGGCTGGGATGGATCTGGAGTCGCCGAAGGTGATTAATTGTTTCCTGTCGGAGAGAGATATGACCGGAACCAGGAGGGAGCTGTACCAGTGAGGCCGAGGAATTCAGACGTGCAGTCCAGGAGGATGGTGTGGCAGACTGTGTCAAATGCAGTGGAGAGGTCAAGAAAAATGAGAATATTAATATGTCCAGAGTCAACAGCAGTGAGGAGGCCATTGGTGATTTTGATCAGGGCTGTCTCTGTGCTTTGCTCTGAAGCCGGATTTGAGGGGTTCATAGAGCTCATGATTGGTCATGTGTTGGTGGAGTTGGGTGGCAACTGATCTTTCCAGGATTTTACTAAGGAAAGGAAGACCTTGTTTTTTCAGAATGGGGATGACTGCCGCCATTTTGAGACTGGAGGGGACAGTGCCAGACTCTAGGGAGGTGTTAATAATGTTCACCATGAGAGGACACAGGACAGGGAGACATGCCTTGGTCAAGGCTGTGGGCAGGGGGTCCAGGGTGCAGGTGGAGGCCTTAGATTTTATGACCAGCTCAGCAATGCATGCGGTGTCAACAGAGGAGAAGGAGGGGCAGCACTCCTGTGGTCGGGCGGGCGTGGGGGCGTCATCAAGTGTCTGAGGTGAGGAGGGGGGGGTGGGCGCCTGAAGCTGCTCGTAGATGGAGTCCACTTTGGCCTGAAAAAAGTCCAGGAACTTGGAGCAGAGGTCAGCGGTATCCGAGAGGGCGGGCGAAGTAGCGGGTTGAAGGTGGCGAACAGCAATCTTGGGACGTTTTGACGGCTTGGTGATGAGGTTGGAGTAGTATGAAGTTTTAGTCTGGGAAAGAGCTTCTTTGTAGCACTCCACGTAGTCTTTGTAAGCCTCATGGTGGACAACGAGACCAGATTTTTCGTATGGCCTCTCAAGTAGTCTACCACAGGTTTGCATGGCGCACAGTCCAGGGGAGAACCAGGGTGCAGGACTGATGAAGGAAACAGTCTAGGGAGTCAAGACTGGAGCTTAGGGCTTTATTGTAATGAGATATAAGGTCATCAGCAGAGGTAACAAGAAGGTCAGGGGCCATGTGTGACAAGATCCACAGTGTTCCACAGGGCAGATGCGCTGACACTTTTAGTACTCCTGAATGAGATGGTACGTTTTTGCCATTGTTTCGAGGGGAGGACAGGAACAGCGAAGGAGATGGCGAGATGGTCAGATACGACCAGGTCCAGGCTCTGCATGTGGGAGGGGCTGTGCCCGTCATGGATACCAGGTCTAGTGTGTGATCTCTGTCATGTGTTGGACCTTGAATATGCTGTGTGAAGTTAAAACAGTCCAGAAGCGATAAAAAGTCAGCTGCAAAGGAGCAGCTACAGGAGTCCACATGGATGTTGCCAGACAGCAGAGTAAATGATACAAAAAGTTCACAAAAGCACGCACATCCAAATGCGATGAATACTAGGTGCTGGACAGAAGTACATGTGAAAAACAGAAAAAATAAAATCCGCACACTAGATAAAGCTCCCAATGAACGTTTATTAATATACCACCATGTTACGTGGTATATTAATGAACGTTCATGGGAGCATTATCTAGTGTGCGGATTTTATTTTTTCAGCAGAGTAAATGATAACATGGAGCAGACAGATGTGAGTAACTCAGATCGCTCAGACATGAAGGTGGGGGAGGCTTTAGGGGGCCGGTGATGAGAACAACTTGGAGAGGTGCAGAACCAGCTAGTTTAAAAGCAACACATTCAAATGATGTCACATTCTGTATTGGCAATTCTTTGACGTGAGTGTCAGGTCGATGGATAATAGCCAGCCCACCACCATGGTCCATGGAGTGAGGCTTCTGAATGTAAACATAGCCTGGGGGTGTGGCTTCATTGAGTATGAGAAAATCCTGTTGGTTTTTCCATGTTTCAGTCAGACATAAAAAATAAATTTTCCTGTCTGTGATAATATCATGAATGAGGGGGGCTTTATTGTTAAGGGAGCGAGTGTTGAGTAGCGTGAACATAGCAGTGTTGTTTTGTGCAGGTGAGACAGTCAAGTTGGGTTAAACACCGTTTTTCATACCAGTCAAGCGAGAAAATTTGGCAAATGGTCTCAGATGGCTAGCACGTGTTGAGAGTAAACAGACTCACGTCGGGAGCCTCGATGCACATAGCAAGGACAACGCAATAGTCTGTGATTTTATGGCATCCTGAAATTATGTCCTCTATTGGTCTTAGCTGACCATCGAGATCGATGATGACTCTTGCTCTCATTGAGGGATGAGGGAGGAGTGGGGTGAGGTTTAATGTTCCTGGCGCTGGTGCCACTTCAGATGGCTGTGGAGGCCAATGCGGGAGGCATATTTTTGAGCAGGTTTTCAGAAGGTGTAGTGTTATAAAGATGTGTGTTTCTCAAATGGATTGTCCTAGACAATAAATGATCACTGAATCTTTAAAGGGACATCTCATTTGTTGGTAGGATTGTTATTTATTTCAGATTTAGTAGCACATATTGATCATAGAATGATGTGGTATATAATTACACAAGAATTTCACTTGTTTATTTTTCTATTGAGTGAGCAGGGCTTTTCATGGCTGTATTGGAATACGTTTGGGCTATTGTTGGCTTTATCTTGTTGCTATGATGGAATGCTCATTTTTTGGTGATGAAAAAATATTTTTCTGAACTCAGAGATAGCTATTGTCCACTGTGTCACACGTGGGTCGGTATAGTTGCAAGTGAGACTGGGTGGGGGGGTTGCTTGCGAAATGGACTAGCTTCACAACAATAATGGCAATGAATGACTCAGTTCAACAATCTCCCGGCGCCGGCGGCATGGCCACTAGGGGGTCTGCGCGAAGGGGTAACAAAGTGCCCATTTTGACAAATAACATTGGATTGTTTCTCCCCCATCTCCCCTCAAGACCACTAATTTGGTGTTTCATATGCGACTATCTTCTAGCCCCATAGATATCATACCTACCTCCTTGCTCAAAAATGTATTATTGTCTGTAGGGTCCTGCAGGGTTTCTATTATTAGCAGCTCCCTTCAATCAGGTTGTGTCCCTGCAGATTTCAAACAAGCAATAGTTCAGCCTCTCCTTAAAAACCCATTCTTGATCCATCCCTACTAAAAAAAATCACAGGCCTATCTCCAAACTTCCTTTCATTTCTAAAATCTTGGAAAAAGTGGTAGTCAAACTGTTTTGGAAACAAATAATATATTTAATAAGTTCCAGAGTTTCTATTGACAGCTTGTTGTGAGGATGCTCTGTTCTGGTACTGCTGGATCTTAGCTTTTGATATAGTTATTGAAAGGCTTAGGCAGTGGGTGGGCATTACTGTGCTGGACTGGTTTTCTTCATACCTGTCAGATAGGAGTTTTTTCATGTCTGTTGGTAACTTGTATCTTGTATCTTCATCTGCTGCTCTGTCATGTGGTGTGCCACAAGGCTCAGTCTTGGGTCGTATTTTGGTTGCCTTGTATATGCTGCCCTGGGGCAGATTATTAGTTAATTTAAAGGACTTTCATGTTTGTTATGATTGTTATGCGGATGATATTCAGCTGTATCTTTCCTTTAAACCAAAAAATTCTGAGAAGTTGCCGGTTTTACACGATTGTCTGACCACCATCAAGGATTGGATGGCAAACAATTTCCTGCTGCTCTACTTAGACAAAACTGAAGTTCTAATTATTGCCCCATATAGTTTGGCTTCCAAAGTTCAACAACGCATTGATTCCCTCTCTTCAATCATTGGGTGTAATCTGTGAAATGTAGGTGTCATTTTTACCAGTCAATGAATTTTGACCAGCGTGTCAAGATGTTGACCTGTTCATGTTTTTTCCAGTTGAGGAATATTGCAAAACTAAGGCTAGTTCTGTCCAAACCCAAATTGGAATTAATTATTCTCTCATTCATTTCATTTTGTCTGTACTAGTGCAATTCACTTTTTACATGCCTCAGCAAATTTTCACTGGGACATCTACAAATGATCTAGAATGCTGCTAGGCTTTTTACCAGGTCCAACAGATTGTCCCATGTCAGTCCTATCTTAGCCTCTGGAACAGCCTCTCTTTAGATATAAGATCTGTGAACACTGTTGATACCTTTAAAGAGATACTGCAGAGGCTTTTCTAAGGCCTTTTTTACCGCTTCAATTTGAACTGGAACCCGTGAGTGGGTGTGGTCATATGACGATGGTGCCACATAGTCATATTATGAATATTCATACGGTCAAAGAGTGAAAGGGTGTGTCGATATAAGTCGTAATATTAACGTTAGCAGTAATACAAAGCAATTCACATTTGAACTTGAACGAACTAGTTAGCAGTAAGGGTCTCAGTCTCAAAGAGGAAAAAAAAAACGTTGGTCTCTGCTTTTATACCACGTGCCCAGCCGAGACCACCCCTAGGATCACCTCAACTCCACCCATTTTTATGTTAAGGATCTTGTGATGTCACGAATCCCCGGAAACTAGCGTATTGGTAAGCCTACAAAAAACTCAGATAAAACTATTTTGACTAAACATGAGATTTTCGGACATAAACAGTTGTGTATGATCATAATCTAACCCAAAATATCGGTTTTCAACGGGAAGAGTCGGTTTTTGACTGCAGTATCACTTTAAAAAGCAGCTGTAGACCCATTTGTGCAAACTGGCATGAATGTAATTCATGCCTTTGTTGTCTCTGTATGTATATGTTTGTTATATTAACTAATTTTGCTCCAGAAAAATGCTATATAAATAGACTTTACTTACTAATGTTTAAATCACACACTGTCAACTATTCTTAACAGTGTGTATTCTGCAGCTTAGTTCCCTCAGGCCTAATACAGCTCCAGGGAAGATGCAGCGACCTTATCGGCTCCAGCCCATCAACAGGAACAGCACTACTGCCTCTGTTCGGCAGACTTCCCCTGGATACAGGCACAGAGACTCTTCAGATGACACAGAACAGCAGTTCAGCTGCACGGTGAGACCTGCCTTCTCACTCAGTGATATCACACACATATGACAAGTATGTTGCCTATAAATGTCCTTGTGACTGTTTGCAAATCCTGACCGGGGCTGCGTCCCAATCCAGTTTTTGCTCCAGCCTTGTAAACTTCACTTGGAAACTTCACTTGGGGGAATCCCTTTAGAGACCAGGATGTACCCGCGGTCTCCATTTTAAGTGTGAGTTCAATCCGTTATAAAGGCAAATGAGGTTTGTGACATAGCCCCTCCACCCTTAACTTTTCTCAAGGGAACGAGTCTGCAAAAGAGCAGACCCGGCAAGCTCATATTACCCACAATTCACATCGAACGTCCTGTTCAGTGATAATGCACGTTAATGTTTATCGCAGTATTATACATTAAAAGCACATACAGAATGGAAAAGACGCTGTATAGGCAAATAAGTACAGGTTAATGTAGTAGTCTGCTATTTTGTATTTCATAGTTTAGCAAATTGTGTTATGCAGCAACATGAGTATATTGTGGAATGTAGCCCTACCAGGTTCTCTGTAGTTAATCTTGCTTTTAAACGGGATAGGCTACTCGTCTCTCAATAGGCTGCCAGTTAGCCTAACAATTGAATTTCTCAATAACCAAGACGAATAGGTAAATAAACGTGTGCAGCATTTTATTATATTCACATTTGTATATTCACAATAGCCTATGTCATGCGAAGTGATCAATGAACAGCACATATTTGGGTAAATTTGTTTTTCTCGCTTGAAAGCATGCATTGCACTCAACTGGTTCCAGCTATTTAAGAGGTTTTCCTCTTTAAATGTATGCTTTCTAATGTTTCATTTGTCTTAAATTGATTTTTTGCCAGTTAATTATTCATAATTATTGCCACCCTTATTAAACAATCTTGCGTTAGTTATCTCTTTGTCACTGTCATGTGTTAATCATTTGCCTATAGGCTACATAATTGTTCTTGATTATTCAGGGAATTTGTTTGATTGACATAAGCAAGCAAAATAAACGGAAACAGGTTGAGACGATTTAAATGCTTTATTCCAGCGCACGGGCTGTCCTACATATTTAAATGCTACACGATTTTATGACACAAAGAAATATGCTAGCCCACAAAACTTGCTGTATTTATTATTTGTTATTCAGTAAATCAAATGCTTGACTGATAATTAATTTAAACAGGTTGAGAGCTTCATCCGTTTAAAGGTAGGCTACGGTGACAGACGTTTTACATGATCCGAGATCCCACGATAAGCCACTGTGCAGCATGGTTAACTTCCGAGTATAGATGGGGTGAAGTGCAAATAACCCGCTCCGCCCTCGCTCCCTCTCACTCGCTAAACGCAAGTGTATACTCCTGTTTTATTGCTATGTGCGTCACATCCTCCCAAGTGAAGTTTGAGAGTGAAGTTTACGAGGGTGGAGCAAAAACTGGATTGGGACGCAGCCCTGTATTCAATTGAAAACAGTACAAAGACAAGATATTTAATGTTTTAACCAATCAACTTAATTTTTTTTTGTAAATATAAGCCCATTCTAAATTTGATGCCTGTAACGCGTCCCAAAACAGTTGGAACAGGGGCATGTATACCACTGTGTTACATCACCGTTCCTTTTAACAGTAATCTTTTGGGAACTGAGGACAGTAATTGTTGTTGTAATGCGGCGTAACGTGTGAGGTAGGAGGAGCCAAACGCAGCAAGGGGATTCTTTAAGCACTAGGCCACTAGGACGGGAAACCCCGTAGTTAAGGGAAGGAGACAAGACAGGGAAACACACACACCAAGGCTACTAACCGGCTCACTGTCACACGCCAATGAGTAGATGCGCAAACTCCAGGTTTTTCAGTAAGAAAACCAAACAAGGCAAATGGAACAAAGCACTAGGCTCCCATACTTCTACGAGCTAAGTGACTAAAGAACGAGCCAGAAATAACAAACGCCCTGTCTCGGTAACAAGACGCATAAGAACAGGCGAGTAGCATAATGGCACAAATAACACACACCAAACGTACCGAAGCTACTAACCATCTCACTGTCACACGCCAATGAGTAGAAGCGCAAACGCCAGGTTTTTTCAGTAAGAAAACCAATCAAGGCGAATGGAACAAAGCACTAGGCTCCCATACTTCTACGAGCTAAGTGACTAACGGAAGAACCAGAATTAACAAACGCCCTGCCTCGGTAACGAGACGCATAACAGGCGAGTAGCATAACGGCACAAACAAAACACACAGCCAATAAACACTGCAAAATAATACGAAATAGTATACGAGGAGGCGAAAGGAACGGAGATCTAACGTTCCAAGGATACTCTCAGACTCGCAGTCACACGCAAACATGTCAACAAAATCGCCCAGAAAGGCGAACTGAACTACAGTTCCGAACAAAATCGCCCAGTCCTCCTATAGGAAGACAGGTACTGAAGGACGAACAGAACAGCTGTTCCGGACATTTACTGGCTCCATGACTAACGCAAGATTAGACGAGAATAAGCGCTCTGCCTCTCGGTAAAGAGGAATGTAACGAGGAGAAGGAACAGATATAACATTCCATGGCTACTTTCATAGGCTCACAGTCACATGCAAAGACTAGGAAGCAGGAACAGACAAGAGCCAGGGGAGAAGAGTCCGGATAACTACATGCACATAGACACATACGCCAGGAGGGGAAGAGTCCGGATAACTACATCCACATAGGCAAGTCCCGCATTACTCCAGAAAACGTAAAGGGGTAAACGCCCAATCTCCCAGCAGAGAGAAACATTTTACAGGCGAGCCGACGGAGCACCGTCGTCCCATAACTTTACTAGCAAAAATGACCAACACAAGCTTAGTAGAAAATACACGCCCTAGCCTCTCAATAAAGGAGAATGAAACGAGGCGAATGAAACAGAGAACTAACGTTCCAAGGCTACTTTCAGAGACTCGCAGACACACGCAAACATGTCCACAACATCGCCCAGTCTCCCTATGGGAAGACAGGTACCGAAGGGCGAACAGAACTACAGTTCCGAACAAAGTCGCCAAAAACTCCATGTACGGAGACTAGTACTGATGGACGAACAGGACAGCTGCACCGTAATTACCGGCTAACACAAGCTCAATCGAAAATACACGCCCTGCCTCTAAGAATAAATAAAGCCTTAGGGCTCTATTTTCAAACCAGCGCAAGGGGACGGTATAGTCAAACGCAAGCTTGTTGACAGCATCAACGTCTTAAAACTGGCGCTATGGCGTTTCTCAGCAATACCGCTAGGATCAACAAATTCTCAACATAACATCCTTTCGCTTGCGCTGCAGTGGGATGGGTGGCGCTGTCTGGGGCGTGTTCTAAAATACTTTCGGCTCAGTGACAATTTGAACCAACGAAAACCCATTGCGTTATGATCAGCTGGAACCACCTCTTAGCGGGAACGCAATAGACTCTGGCAATTTGGCAACTTATTCGTCATGTAGTTCTATGTAGTGTCTATAGGTGATGCCAACATTACACTTCCATTTAATGAACAAATAGCCTATAATTATTATTAATTAATTAATTTTAATTTAAACTACTAGAATAAAACAGGACAGCTTACAAGAAACTTGCGATCATGTAGGCCAATAGCCTATAATATATAAATTACACATTGACACAGTTGAATCATAAGCCTACCATTTGAATCATAATTATGCCTACATCACCTAATGTAGGCTAATTAATGCATTCGCCACCTCCTCCCGTGCCTTCCGAACTTCTGGGAGACGAGGTGGTGTGGATTGTGATCCATAAATTACTACAGTCCTAGCCTGTACTTCTGTTGCAAGTATGTCTGATTCCTGTGCGGAAAATCGCTCTTGTCGTTGACGGTCCAGTGCGTTTGGGTTGCTCATTATGAAATTGCATGGAGCGATTGCGTTCCAACTGGCTTTTTTTTAAAGCATGAGAACAACAATTTGATTGGCTACCATAGAGACACACCTTGGACATTTAAACCCAGCCTTTTAGCAATACCGCCATAAGGTGCGCCAAGATTGCCGTCATGAAATTACCAAATTTCTCGCCGACACGCCCTCAGAGCGATACCGCCAAGCGATTACTCTTGCGTTCACCATTGCGTTTGGTTTATTAAAATAGAGCCCTTAAAGTCAGTATGATAAAACGCCCTGTCTCTTAGTAAGAAACTACCATACAAATAGGCTACACATAAACAAAGACTCCTCTCCCTTTCACGGAAGACAGCAGACAGAGAGAGGAGAAAGAGACAGAAAAGGGCAAAAAAAATCTAGGCAACAAACAAACAAAGGAAAGACCAGAAAGCGGTGACAGAAACAAGCACACAAAAAAGGAATTCAACCTGAAAGCTCAAAGCACAAAGGCAAGTCCCGCAAAATTCCAAAAAAAGGCACAACGGAGCAAAACGGTCTCCTTAAAAACCTAGACCCAATCATACGACTAAACATTTTAAAAGGGCAAAATAAACCGCACACAAAACAGCACAAATAATGCCAGACAACACACCACAGTACAAACAACAAACAGTCAGTCAATATCGAAGCCCAGAACGAAAGGAACATGGGCTTATATAGCTCACCGGTAAAACACGCACACCTGTGAACGCTGACGAGACTTCTCCGCGAAAAGACTAGACGGAGCCTAAACTCCACTAACGGAGCAGTGCCCACGTGTGGCGACCGAGGAACACGACCGCAAGGGAAAAAGGGTCATAAACCATGACAGTTGTAGTATTGTAAGCAGAATTTTTTTCCCATTCTTGCTTGATATAAGACATATTTTGCGCTTCATCATGTGCCACACGTTTTCAATGGGAGACAGGTCTGGACTGCAGGCAGGCTAGTCTAGCACCCGCACTCTCTGACTACGAAGCCACGCTGTTGTAACACGTGCAGAATGTGCCTTGGCATTGTCTTGCTGAAATAACTAGGGACGTCCCTGAAAAAGACATTGTCTAGATGGCAGCATATGTTACTCCAAAATGCATACAGTTGAAGTCGGAGTTTGTGCATGACACAAGTAATTTTTCCAACAATTGTTTACAGACAGATAATTTCACTTTTAATTCACTATATCACAATTCCAGTGGGTCACTAAGTTGACTGTGCCTTTAAACAGCTTGGAAAATTCCAGAAAATGATGTCATGGCTTTAGAAACTTCTGATAGGCTAATTGGCATTATATGAGTCAATTGGAGGTGTACTTGTGGATGTGTTTTAAGCCCTACCTTCAAACTCAGTGCCTCTTTGCTTGACATCATGGGAAAATCAAAAGAAATCAGCCAAGACCTCAGAAAGAAAATTGTGGACCTCCACAAGTCTGGTTCATCCTTGGGAGCAATTTCCAAACACCTGAAGGTACCACGTTTGTCTGTACAAACAATAGTACGCAAGTATAAACACCATGGGACCACGCAGCCGTCATACTGCTCAGGAAGGAGACGTGTTCTGTCTCCTAGAGATGAACTTAAATGGATTTGGCTAAGGTGTATGTGAACTTTCGACTTCAACTGTATGTACCCTTCAACGTTAATGGCGCCTTCACAGATGTGCAAGTTACCTTATGCCATAGGCACTAACACACCCCCATACCATGACAGATGCTGACTTTTGAACCTTGCATTGGTAACAATCGGGATGGTCCTTTTCCTCTTTAGCCCGGAAAACACGGCGTCCATTATTTCCAAACACAATTTGAAAGATGGACTCGTCAGACGACAGCACCATTTCCACTTTGTGTCAATCCATCTCAGATGAGCTTGAGTCCAGAGAAGTCTGTGGCATTTCTGGATGTTGTTGATATATGGCTTGCGCTTTGCGTAGTACAGTCTTAACTTGCATTTGTAGATGCAGTGATGAACTGTTTTTACTGACAACGGTTTTCCGAAGTATTCCCGAGCCCATGTGGTTATATTCATTACAGTAGCATGTTGGTTTTTAATGCAGTGCCATTTAAGGGATCAAAGGTCACGGACATTCAATATTGGTTTTCGGCCTTGCCCTTTACGCATGGAGATTTCTCCAAAACAGATTTCTCTGAAACTTTTAATAATATTATGGAGTATAGATGGTGAAATTCCTTGCAATCGTGCATTGAGAAATGTTGTTCTTAAACTGATGGACTATTCACTCGCATAGTTTTTCGCAAAGTGGCTAACCTGTACCCATCCTTGCTCATAAACGTCAGAGCCTTCGTGGATGCTCCTTTTATACCCAGTCATGATAGCATCACCTGTTACCTATTCACCTGTTTACCTGTGGAATGTTCCAAACAGGTGTTTTTTGAACATTCCACAACCCGCCCAGTCTTATTTTTTGCCCCTGTCCCAACTTTTCTGGAACGTGTTGCAGGCATCAAATTTGGAATTAGCTTAAAATTTACAAAAATCAATAAAGTTGATAAGGTAAAGCATTAAATATCTTTTCTTTGTACTGTTTTCAATTAAATATATGTAAAAGAGAATATACAAATGACTACTTTCTGCTTTTATTTGCATTTTACGTACTGTCCCAACTTTTTTGGAATTGGGGTTTGTATATGTCTTATGTGACCCTTTGGCTGACGACCGCCACCCCCCCCCCCCCAAGAAAGGTTTTACCATTTTTATCTAACAGCCACAACACGCTACAATGCACTGGCTGCTTAATAAACCATACATGGAAGTGGAAATATGCAAATATGCTATATTATTGATAATTACATTAATCATCACCATATTACCAAGGATGTGTAAACCCCAAAGATAGTGTGAAATGTGTATTTATGAAATATGGAAATATAAACAAAATATTATTTTTCTAATTTGCCTGAGGACCCCCAGGAACTCCTGGATTGCAGTTTGCTGTTGGACCTTTGCTTTACAGCATTGTTGTTTGCCTTAGACCTTATGTACAATTGTAGATTTGTTCTTATAAATGTTCAACGGAAAGGTCTGTATACTGTTCTCTAGGTCTGATTAATCTTGTAAACAAGCAAGCTTTAACTTGTAAAAAGCAAGAATCGGTCTACTTTTGAGTGTAAGTTATTACATTTTTCATAGATGTCCTAGGTAATTTAAAATCAAGTGGGATTTATCACATGATCAAACATACAGACAAATGCAAATTATTTGTGTCTTTGCCATATGAGCCTTCCTGATAAACAAATATAAATAGGATAATCCTTAAAAATTAGATCCTGTGTGTGATAATAACATAGTAGTGTAGCAAGTAAAAATGGTCTTCTCTTCATACTGTGTTTTTGTTTTCCGCAGGACAAAGACCTGAGGCCTGTGACAATGACTGAGTCTTCTCGTGAAATATCTCCTTACCAGCTCCCCATCATCAACAACTACATCACTCCTGTTCCCCCGTCAACTAAGAGAACTTTAAAAGGCACTCCAAATGGAATATTGAGGGGCAGGAGGCTGCGGCCCACTACAGCCCCCAATGTTACTGACATAGAAAAGGTTCTTATTCCTTACCTTTTTTCAGAAGGTTCACTTGTTTTTTCCTTCGATAGAATATAGCACTGCATTGAAATCTGAAAATCTGAAACTGATCCGTATTTACTTGAAAAATAAAATTAATGCTTTTTTGCACTAGGGCGCAGCCATCTTAGAACAAGCTAGGTTGTGACATCACTCTGTTGGTTCATCTTGGCTGCTCAATTATTCTTATTACTACTGATTCGTAGTACTCTAAATTATTCTTATTATTCTTATGACTGCTGCCTGGCTGCGCCTGAGTGCAAAAAAAAGTGAACTTTAGTTTATTTTTCTTGCAAATGTGGGTTAATTTCAGATTTGAATGCAGGGCCATATCTTATCGAAGGTAAAGAGCAAATGAACCAGAGCCACATTACAGAGTGGTTCACGTCCCCTTTAAGAATAAAATGTAATGTGATTTTACTGGCAGGACTCCAAATTCTACAAGTCCTCAGTGCACAGTAATGTATCAGTGACCATGGTATACTATGGGAAGACAGTTCACCTGTCTCACGATGACATTGACATGAGGGATGAAGTGAAAGTCTTCCAGCAGCACTGTGGAGGAGAGAACGTGTGCATTTACAAAGGGAGGCTGATGGAAGGAGGTCAGTATATTACTTTTACAACTGCAAAACCAATGGTTTAATCATAGGTTTCTTCTTGACATAGATCAGAAGTTTGCTCAAATGTTGGCCATTTCCTCAGAAATATTGAGACTATTGTCAACATCACAAAAAGATTTGACTGTAAACTGAAAATTGGAAACAACAGCCTTTATCAAGTTAGAGCCATACTATACTTTTACACCTTCTAAAAGCTGTAATTTTGGTAAATATGACCAAATAGGCATTATCATATAATGGATATTGTATATGCTGATTAGATATTCAGCTCCCTGGGGGTAGGGGGTATTCTGTCTTGAGTTATTGGCATAACTGTAACAGAATCACGTTGGAGACAAATAGCATATCTTTTATCATTTGACATGTAGCCTGTTCAAAATTCCTGGGGCCTCCTTTATCAACAGTGCTTACACGCAGATTTGTTTGTAAACTGTGTACGCTCATTTATATGCCATTTTTATGACTAATAAAATTTTATCTTGACATGGAAAAATTGCATACCCTACATAAATTCAGACCATGCATACACAATTACTGGCTGAAACGTTGTATTGCAAGCCACAGACATAAATTTCATTGTTTTGCTAAATCAAATAAGAGATCAGACATGTGTGCAGTGCAGTGGTAGAAGCTATTAATGATGGGTGCAAGACTTTTTATGGGCCCCCATCTCACCCTCAGATGTATGCACATATGCACACACACTTACATTGTACCATTAAGACTAGATATTTTCCAGTAGACAATGTGTTGGTTTGTATGCGTTAGGCTATTGGGAAAGTAGGTCAAGGTAGACTTGGAACCATGGACAGCACTCAGCGCATACAGTGCTCTGCTACAGGCTGGCAGAAAAAAACTGACAGTCATCAAATCAAAGAACATTCCAACTACCTAGGCCTGTAGCTCAGTTAAGCCGACACAACACAACACATTAGACCAAAAAGCACAGAAAAGAGGCATGGTTTGGCACATTGGATCATAGGAAGGCTAGTCTATGTATACTGGGTATATGCATATGTTATTCATTTACCGATTTCAAACTGAATCACTAGCTAGGTAGCGAGTATTGCTACAGCCAAGAACTGCATAAAGTTTAACCAGACTGGCTAGCTAATAATCATACAATAAAATCCACCTGTTACCCGCCTTGACACGTTTACTCTCCTCAAACTCTCAAAAGCTGCAGGGTGCAATGTGCAGTCAATACTTCCCCAATCTATGACACCATGATGATGAAAAATGCATAATCCCTAGGATTGCTATAATGTGGGGATCATAAAAAATTCACCCAGTGGAACAAAAAGCTAAATAAATTATTTTATTTACTTTATTTACTAAATACAACCTCACCCACCCTACCCACCTTTCAGGCTTGAAAATTATATGGTGATTTCACTTTAGGAAACAGTGCATGTGTATGCTTAATCAGTAGCTTAATAAATAATGGGTAATGACAACAATTTTGTCTAACTAGCTAAAGGTCTAAGTGGAAATTTAGGTGATTCGTTGCGAGCTTAGCAGACTCATTACTTTGCTCAACTCTGGAAACATTTGCAACTAGGGAATATCAGGCCTGATATGTCTTACTTTTTCCATTTTTATCTTTGATGGTGCATTGGCTGGTTTTCTGGCCTTGCTCACTGTAATGTGTCAATTAGATCTTAACAATAGGGTTGCTTTGACTTATAGCCTGTCGCTTCTATTGCCAAAAACCAAATTTAGAGGTAAAAATAAAAAAATGTATTTCATTTTATTTATTATTGATGTAATCAGGCCTTAAATTGCAACATTTGGGGGGCAAGGCCATATGGACCCTGCTAAGTGTGGATATATGGTTAAAATAATTACAGTAGGTATTATTACTTAACAAAAACATTTACCTACATACAAAAGAACAGAACACAATCAATGATATTTATTACACAAAATAGGTTACTCTTATTAAAAAATGAATACATCTAGTCTATTGTTCCTATTGGTCAAATTGCGTTCCAGCTATGACAGTAATCCCCGACTGGTAAATACAATGTTTGCATATTGTCTTAAAGTGATACTGCAGTCAAAAACCGATTTTTCCCGTTGAAAACCTATGTTTTGAGTTAGATTATGATCATACACAACTGTTTATGTCCGAAAATTTCATGTTTAGTCAAAATAGTTTTATCTGAGTTTTTGTGTAGACTTACCAATATGCTGGCTTCCGGGGATTCGTGACGTCACGAGATCCTTAACATAAAAATGGGTGGACTTGAGCCAGGTCCTAGGGGTGGGTCTTGGCTGGGCACGTGGTATAAAAGCAGAGAACGACGATTTTTTTTTTTCCTTCTGAGACTGGGAGACCCTTGTACTGCTAATTAGCTAGTTCAAGTTCAAATGCGAATTGCTTTGTATTATTGCTAACGTTAATATTACGACTTATATCGAGCTACAGTTATTCATATACGAAGTCTTACTACTTGGTATCTTTAGCTAACTTGCCTGCATTATGCCAAGGAGTCAGAGATGTATCGTTCCTAGCCACTGCTAGCTTTCATAATCTGCCGAGAGACCCAGCGCTACTTAGCCAGTGGCTTCAAGCTATCGGTGTAGATCACGCAGACTTGCCGAAGAAAGCCCTAGTGTGCAACGCGCACTTCACACCGGACTGCTACCACAATTTAACTGGCTTTGAGATGGGCTTCTATAAAACTCTGTCGCTGAAGCCAGGTGCCATCCCAACAGTGATGGATGTAATTTTGTAATCATTACATCAGCTAAGTAAAACAGCTAAGTACAATATACCTATTACATTGTATTTGTGACATTGTGTAATTGCACATGTATTGGCCACTATTATACAGTTGGGCCAAGCATGCCCGACTACGGCACAGCAGTATTAGACAAATCAAGAATAGCTTCATAACTACGCTGACATAACGTTACTTCAGTAACCTCACGGCAACATAGGTTTTCTGGAGGGGACAGGTTAGAGCAGTGGCCACAAGCACACCTGTTGGGACATTAGTTTGTTTCTGTTTACATGCAAGTTATCTGTACAAACTACAACAAAAATGCTTTTGCA
Organism: Synaphobranchus kaupii; assembly: GCA_029718625.1. Classification (NCBI taxonomy): domain Eukaryota; kingdom Metazoa; phylum Chordata; class Actinopteri; order Anguilliformes; family Synaphobranchidae; genus Synaphobranchus; species Synaphobranchus kaupii. Next base: position 56,254,661 of record CM056377.1, read on the forward strand.
AACGGTTGACATTACTGATAGGTAATAGCTAATGTGGGGTTGAAGGCAACCTATTGTGTGAGCTATCTTTTATGAATACGTAACGTTAGCTAATAAACGATAGCAATAATACATTTGATGTAGCCCTAGCAAAACCAGTAACCAGTTGGTCAGTAACTCGGACGGAATGTATCGATAAGTTAGGTAATGCAAGGCAGTCTATTGTGTGTGAGTTTAGCCCCGTTTGGTCCAGAGAGAACTGGTAACTTAGATAGCTAGTTATATTAGCTATATCATTTATGAATAATGTTAGCTAATAAATGATAATTCTCTCCGGACCAAGTGAAGTTATGAGGGCGCTACAACCAGCCATGTTCAATATACTAACGTTACTGTGTGACTGGATTTTGCTGTGTATTTGAATGTATTCAATAGTAACGTTACTTTAGGCAGACAAACAAGCTAACTTAGCTAGGTAACGTTAGCTTTACCATTCGGTTACATCCCGGGTCCTCTCCTCGCGTAGACGTTGCTCAACTAATACAGCCATTTTATTTAGTTGTGAGAAGAGAGCTGGAAGGGGGCTGAGTCAGTTCACCAAGACACACCCTTTCACTCCTTGACTGTATGAATATTCATAATATGACTACGTGGCATCATCGTCATATGACCACACCTACTGACGAGTTTCAGTTCAAATTGAAGCGGAAAAAAGGGCCTTAGAAAAGCCTCTGCAGTATCTCTTTAACGTCATTGCGAGTTTCGACCATTTTAACATTCCCCTAAGTTTGGTTTTGTTAACTTGTTAGAACCCAAATTTCCCCTGTCAATATCTCAGCCGTTTTAGCACCAGTTACCAAGCCACTTGGCAGATCAACTCATCTCATTAATATCTAGTCATAAAACAAATATGGGAAAGATTTAAGCCGTTTTCATATGGTTAAGTACTTTAAAAAATTAGCATTAAGATTAAGACTTTTTTTTCAACAACTAACAAGTGGCCCGTTTATTCCCAAAGTTATCATAGTCATTTTTTAATAGGGGGGTGCCGCACTGTTACGGTTTTGAAAGCTCTGCGCTACGATGGCTATGATGCAGATTTGGCAAAAAAGCGGTATGCAGTAACAACATATGTTAGCCCTTTTCTTTCTTTTTTGTATTCAAAGAGGGTATACAATGTTAGCCTCATGGTTTCTCTCGTTCACACGAGTCTGGACATAACATTAACCACCCTGGATAGATTAGGCAAGGCAGGATGTATTACCCGAAGCCAGATATTTCGCTGAATATAGTTTTGGCAGAGAGAATGTTAGACAACTAAATCCTACCAACACAACACAGTTGAAGAGTGATAGTTTTAAGATAAATTATAGTGACATTTGTAGCCAATATAGCTCGGGTATATGATCGCAAATAGCTAATGTTAACAACGGAAGCATGGTTTATCAGCTAAAAAGCAATACTTAACGTACTGTATATGCGGAGTTGTTTTTGTAAGTTAGCTAACCTTACATTGCAACAAAAATAATTCTGTTAACGTTAGCCAAGTTAAATAGCATGCTGTTACATAATATCTTCCATTGCCATATGGCGCTACCCAGCTTGCTACATTGGGTAAAAAATAAACTTAAAACTGTAAGAGCCTGATGCTTAAAGATGTTTACCAGGGAGAAGTATTGTATTGTATACCAGCACACAAGCAATGAATTTTGTAATGGTATTCTTACAAGCATTTAGTTGCAAGGCTCAACATCCGAAAACGTTACCTCCGTAGCCTAACGTACTTGCCAGCAGTTTTCGTAACGTTACAGGTTTGGAACAATTGCGAGGGAAACTTGGGATCGGATCAGAAAGAGGAATACATTAACAGACGAGGGGCGAAATGCACAGAATTAAACATATCTTAAGCCTAGGACAAATATTTCGCAGTTTACAACGTATTTATTTTGAAAGTATGAGCAATCACACTTAGCCTTGGTGGTTGTGTCTCCATAAGACCACACTCCGGCTACAAAGCCTTAAAAATGAAAGCACAACTATCTCAGTTACAAGGTTTAAAAAAGTATAGCCATTAACATAAGTCATAGCTATATCTAAGTTATACATATATAAGTTAACAAAATTGAAGACTGAATTAGGCTACTTAGGCCTAGCACTTACCATATCTGATCCAGTGTGGTGCCGAAAAAGTGATCAACTTCACGTGTTTCCGATGCTGTCGTATCCCACAATGCTGCGCGGTCCAGTTCAATTCAAATTTCACAGTAATTTGCTGTGTTATGGCATAGCCTGCATTGATTTCACAATTAAATTCTGAATACAGTATTTAACTGTGAAATATTACTGTTATATCTTGTGAAATCCTGGTAATATTTTACAGTGTAGAATACTGGAAAGTTCCCACGAATAGGAACCACTAAACGGAGAAACGATGATTGGAAAGAGGAAAAAAAGGCGAGAAAATGAACAATGCTCCCACTCTCGACCGGAGATTAATGATGAAAGGGAGGCTGAAGAGAGGAGAAATGAAAGCGACCAGCGGGTAAACGGGTGAATGACCCGTAGACACGAGAGATAATAGGGAGAGACACCTCCGCCTCTCAAAAAACAGAGAGGGAAAAACTGAGAAGCAATAAGAAACAAAAGAAATTAAAATAAGGAAAGGAGACCTCTCGCTTTCAATAAGAAAGCAGCAGAGAGAGGTGGACAGGAAACGGCCAGACAACACTTGTTGTCGGCAGACAGGGCAAGGAAAACCCGAGCGAAAGGCCGAAGTGCAACAGAGAAAAAGGTATCTAAAAATCGAATTGCACTGAAGGCAAGTCCGGCGTTACCCCAAAGCAAGCTATAGGGCAATGTGGTCTCCTTGAGTGCCTAGTCCTATACCTTACCGGCTCTGAATCGCAAATGAATACAATACAGAAGCCCCGGAAACAGGAAGCATGGTGCTTAAATAGCCAGCAGGTAACACCCGCACAGGTGAGACGGCTGAGTACAAGGCAGAGCGAAAACCTGGAGCGAAACGGAAAAGTAAGGCGAGAGCACCCTTGCGCTGCTCCGACGGAGAACGACCACAGAAGGAAAAAAGGCTGCCAAAACCCATGACAGGACCCCCCTTCTAAGGGACGACCCCAGGCGATCCCTCAGCCTTATCCCTGCGGAAGTCCCTAATGAGTGCAGAATGTTCCTGGAGGGGACCCAGCAATGCTCTTCAGGGCATACCCCTCCCAGGCTACTAAGAACTGGACGCCTCTGCCAACACGTCTCTCAGGCCAAAATGCGCCAAACGGTATAGGCCGGGCCTCTCCCCACGAGGTGGGGGGGGGTGGTGGCTTCTCAGCAGGGGCGAGAGCGCTCGCCAACACAGGCTTTAGCCGGGAGACGTGGAAGGTGGGATGGATGCGCATAGAGCGTGGCAGCAGAAGGGGCACGGTGACTGGGTTGATTTTATGGACTATTTTAAAAAGACCCACAAATCGCGGCGCGAGTTTGCGGGATTCCATGCGCAGAGGCAGGTCCCGCATGGACAACCACACTCATTGACTAACCCGGTAAGAAGGACATTATGTTCTGCACAAAAAAAAGTTCCACACCTGCTTTAGCAAGATTGTAATTGTTTGGTTCGCAGCCGTCAAACCGAAAATCCCGTACCAAAGGAAAGAGGAATTTTTTTCCTGCCTTGACGCACAGTGGCGCAAGCGAGAGAACAGAGTGGTGCCTCTGTTACATTCTTTGGGGAGAACCCTGAGAAGTTTTTTAGGTTAAGGAACAGGAACCATTGAATCTACAGTCCAGAGAGAGGGACATGATGTATGCTGAACATATTCTTTAATTCATATATTATTTCTCTGATGTCCATACTTTGTATTCCAGCTATCAGTGTGTTTTGTACTGTGTGCTTTACTGTATATAACCTTTAAATGATGCTGTGTTCTTTATAGGCAGATACTTTTGTAAGATCACATTCAACTCAGTAATTTTTAAACAGAAAATAAAATGTTCTCATTTAATAATCAACTTCATTGCTCTGTCTCACTCATGCGACAGTCATTGATACAGCCATTGATGTTTCTTAGGACATTACTGAGGTGGTTGCTGCAGAGAAAAACTGCATGTCTCACAGAGCCATTGGGTCATTTTCCTTTTCATGCCAACACAACTGTAATGGTAAAATTCCACAGTGCACTGCTCATTTTTACGGTAGATCACCCTCCCATACTTTGGACGTTTGCAGAAGCAAACTACTGGTTCTCTCCCTGTATTGTCTGCATGTGCTGCATTTTTCTTATTGTCAAGGAGATCATGAATGAGGTGATTTTTGACAAAACTTGCTTTTAGCAATAGATCTGCAATGAAATCTGCATCCCTGGTTAATGGAACAATGATAATGACAAAATCATAGTGGTCACATCCGGTTACAAGCATTTCAGTCTGTACCTGGGCATAGTATTTATGAGAGTTTTTCTAGCCATTTTTGTCTAGGCAGAAGGAGCTATCATCAGTGTGAAGGACCTCCTCTGGGGTCAAGTCCATATACTTAAAGGGGCACATTATTTGTTGTACTGCATTGCCATGGCAGTCACACCTGGACAGGCCATCTGGTGAAGCTGCAATGAAGGGAAATTGCTTATACACCGTCAGGCCTATTGTTTTCAGCTTAAACTTGAGGTGTACTGCACTCATTGCCGCAACAATTTCACTTTTTGCCAACTCTTCGTTTTCTACTCCCCACTTTATGGCAGGGACATGTGACTGGTCTGGGCTGTTGTCTTCAATGATGGCTCGGGCAGCAGAGTCAGGTTGCTGACAGTGGAGCACTGTGTGGATCTTGCTGCCAGTCACTCTCCCTCTCTTTGTAACTTCCAAAGAGAGGAGGTGCGCTGTTGTATAGTTGCCTAGGAAAGGTTTGTGACTTGTTCTCTGGTAGGGATAGCATCACTTCATCGTCCAGGGTGTAATTATCTACATTGGGCTCATGAGCCAATCTATAGGGAGGTTGTGGATATAGATTAGCTGTTAGCTGCCTAAGCTCAGCAAGGGCTTGCTTCTGCTCCTCAGCAGGTATTTTGGTATGGTTTTTCCTGCTGACAACTTCTTTACCTTGTTTTGGGTGGGCGAAATCAATGTTTTTAGCTACAGTGTGTGATGTTCTTTTCATAGCCTTTCCATGCACATTTCACGTCAGTACATGAAAGTTCTTCTCTTTTGTGTCTTTGACCATCTATAGGAAATAGGAGGGTAGCTATATGGCTGCATATTCCAGCTGTACATGCACAGTGTGTTGAAATCACATAACCATGTTTTTTGTCAAGGCATACCCATGGTGTATACCGTGAGTCATGACGTCTCTGCCTAGGGTCAACTGATGCCTTAAAGATGGTTACAGGTATTGCATCTGCAACATTGTGTTGCTTGATGTACTTGACATGGCCACAAACATAGTAGTTGAAAGCATCAAGGGATTTTTATGCTTTCAAAGCCTCTCCTGTGCATAGACAGCGGCATTAATGAGGTAATTACAGTTGAAGTCGAAAGGTTACATACACCTTAGCCAAATCCATTTAAACTCAGTTTTTCACAATTCCTGACATTTAATTCTAGTAAACATTCCCTGTCTTAGGTCAGTTTGGATCACAACTTTATTTTAAGAATAGAATAGAATAACTTTTATTTTCCCGTTAGGGAAAAACACAAACAAACATGTTAAATAAAGACATTCAATTGAATCAGATGTTTCACATTATAGTGAAGGTATGTGTGATTATGATTATGATTAAAATGACTATTATTATTAGTAGGGGTGTCACGATACCGATTCGAAATCGAAAATCGATCGAAATGAGCGTTCGATTTCGAACTTCGAAATCACAAGCTGGTTCGCGATTCTCCAAGTTTTTTTTTTCTCTCCACCCCCGCCCCCCGCGCGCTCTTCTTAGCCTTTCATGTGATGGGTAAAATGTAAAAAAAAAGTAGCCTACTTGGCTATGTCTAATGTAAGCGTTTCCGACAAAACGAAACTTGACGCAGTGTTTCCCCTAGATTTTTTTTCAGGCCGGGCGGTGAAAGTGCGCCATTTTGCGTAGAGGCGGAAACTATAATTACACCCTCATAATATCAGCGCAGCCATTGAAAATTTTAATTAGGCCTAACGGGAAACCGAAGCTGTTTTGGCAAGGGTTTTTCCAGATGCTATTTTGATCATTCCCGCATTCTGCGGTAAGGGAAGTATTGCAGCTACATTAAAAAAAAAGAATAATAATATTTTAAAAAAAAATTTTTCATTAAAATTATTTATTTTCCCTCTTGTCCAAACCGGGCTGAGTTTGTGCTGAAAAAAAATCGAGAATCGAATCGTGACCTTAAAATCGAAAGTCAAATCGAATCGCGGATTTGGAGAATCGTGACACCCCTAATTATTAGTATTATGATCAAAATTATATTATATTAAATTAATTAAATATTAATTATTATGAAAAATTGAGCATCAAAAGCAATAACAGTTCCTCATCTGCCTTTACTGTCTTGAGATGTCCAATGTCATTAAGCAGTCTAACAGCTGTAGGGACAAAGCTGTTTCGGGCTCTTTTTGCTTTAAGCTTTTTGCTAAGAATGTGAAATGTCAGAATAATAGTAGAGAGAATGATTTATTTCAGCTTTAATTTCTTTCATCACATTCCCAGTGGGTCAGAAGTTTACGTACAGTCTGTTAGTATTTGGTAGCATTGCCTTTAAATTGTTTAACTTGGGTCAAACGTTTCGGGTTGCCTTCCATAAGCTTCTCACAATAAGTTGCTGGAATTTTGGCCCATTCCTCCTGACAGAACTGGTGTAACTGAGTCAGGTTTGTAGGCCTCCTTGCTCGCACACGCTTTTTCAGTTCTGCCCACAAATTTTCGATTGGATTGAGGTCAGGACTTTGTGATGGCCACTCCAATACCTTCAGTTTGTTGTCCTTAAGCCATTTTGCCACAATTTTGGAAGTATGCTTTGGGTCATTGTCCATTTGGAAGAGCCATTTGCGACCAAGCTTTAACTTCCTGGCTGATGTCTTGAGATGTTGCTTCATTATCTCCACATCATTTTCCTTCCTCATGATGCCATCTATTTTATGAAGTGCTCCAGTCCCTCCTGCAGCAAAGCACCCCCACAACATGATGCTGCCACCCCTGTGCTTCACGGTTGGGATGGTGTTCCTCGGCTTGCAAGCCTCACCCTTTTTCCTCCAAACATAACGATGGTCATTATGGCCAGTTCAATTTTTGTTTCATCAGACCTGAGGACATTTCTCCAAAAAGTAAGATCTTTGTCCCCATGTGCAGTTGCAAACTGTAGTCTGGCTTCCTTGCTGAGCAGTCTTTCAAGTTATGTTGATATAGGACTCGTTTTACTGTGGATATAGATACTTTTGTACTTGTTCCCTCCAGCATCTTCACAAGGTCCTTTGCTGTTGTTCTGGGATTGATTTGCACTTTTCGCACCAAGGCACGTTCATCTCTAAGAGACAGAATGCATCTCCTTCCTGAGCGGTATGACGGCTGCGTGGTCCCATGGTGTTTATACTTGCGTACTATTGTTTGTACAGACGAACGTGGTACCTTCAGGCATTTGGAAATTGCTCCCAAGGATGAACCAGACTTGTGGAGGTCCACAATTTTCTTTCTGAGGTCTTGGCTGATTTCTTTTGATTTTCCCATGATGTCAAGCAAAGAGGCACTGAGTTTGAAGGTAGGCCTTAAAATACATCCACAGCTACACCTCCAATTGACTCAAATAATATCAATTAGCCTATCAGAAGTTTCTAAAGCCATGACATCATTTTGTGGAATTTTCCAAGCTGTTTAAAGGCACAGTCAACTTAGTGTATGTAAACTTCTGACCCACTGGAATTGTGATATAGTGAATTAAAAGTGAAATCTGTCTGTAAACAATCTGTCTGTATGTAAACTTCCGACTTCAACTGTATATGTAAAAGAGAATTTACAAATCACTGCTTTCTGCTTTTATGTGCATTTTACATACTGTCCCAACCTTTTTGGAATTGGGGTATGTATTTTCAAAGATATCAATTAAATTGCCAAATTCATTGATAGGCAGAGCAGCCTGGTGGATCAACCTTTATTAAAATGTACAACTCACAACCAGATTAAAATTAAGAGATTTATTAAGTTATGACAAGTATTCAAGGCCTTATCTAAAGACAAAGGGTCAACTACCTTAACAAACAATGAATGTGCAAAATGTTGACACCACAAATACCACACCAGATACAAGACTCAGATGCTGACTGAAAAGTAAAGACCGGACCTCATTTTAAGTGGTTGAGAGAGGGGGGTCCCTTCTTCTCCTGGCCCATGCATATTTAATGATTTATCGGGGGAGGGACAGCTTTGGCTCTTATTGAAATGTTTGTGCGTTAATATGTGGAGAGACTAGATCAGGCAATAATTAAAATGATGGACAAGGGATTCTAAAAACTTTAAATAACCACAACATATCACAGAGGGATGTATCCACTACACACCCACCAACTATCTTTTCAAGAAAATGTCAATAGATATATTAATATACATCTCAAAATCAGCTAATAAACTCAGTTTTGAAAGGACTCAGGATTGTAGGGGGGTGGTCTAAATCCACACCCTCAACTTGAGTGCCATCGACATCATCCAGCACTACATGTTTGAACCATAGATTGCAAAAAAAGGTTTGAACCCGGTGAGGAATTAATCCAATCAATTCAAAGTAAAATACAGTGCGGCTGCTATCAGGAGTAAGTTAACGCAATCAAAGTAAGTTAACTTAAACGCTAAGCAGAGTATTACAACCTTTTTATCTTTTGTTGCTCTAGTTAAAGCAAGCTAAATTGCAAGGCTAACATTCCACCAAATGCACATTCTACACAAATCATTACACAATGGTAATTTTTATGGAGTTTAAAAAATCTATTTAAAGGCCCACTCATTTATTTTGGTTGCTAATCGAATGAAAATTACGTGCATGGCTAAGTACTTCGGTGTAGCATGGTTCTTGTAGTTTTTTTTTTTTTTTACTGTAACCAGCCACAGAACAATATGATAAAACCATTTCCAAGGCATGGTTTATTTGGCAAAATCTTAGCTAACTATTCTTTTCAATATATTATCTGACAAATGAGTAGCAAGTAAAAACAACGCTTGCAAGGAGCAAGCTAATGTTTACTAGCTAGCACCACGGAGGGATGGATAAAAAGGAGAGCGGGGAAAAAATAAACACTTTAGCTAACTAACTATTCCAAATCTCAAATTCCAAATGCTGATAATGCGGAAAACTATTCTCAAAGGCAAACAAAACGAGTGTTTGGCTCAGACTCAAAGAGGATTTCTTAGTGGGACAGGACAGTTTTATTCGCCTCAAACTATGGGTGGAGTTAAGCAATGAGATCAAAGTATGTAGTGGTTGAGGTCTCAAGTCCACGTCAACTTGGACCCATTTTCAACTCCACCCTTTTTTTCAGCATACAGGAATAGATATAGACTGAAATTGAACGAGATTGCAATGGAATTGATTCCTCGTGCTTTATTTGTGCTCAATACATACATTAATAGCCATAAATAACGTGGTCATAAGCTTATTACGGATTGTCCTTGTCCATCGCTTTAAACCAAGTTTCAAAGTCAGTTGTACCACTCTGGCCTCCACTTTATTCTGGTATGGCCTGGCCCAGAATCTCCACGCAGTGCCCGTAGGTGTATTAACCAATTTTAATGTATGGAATCCCAATAGTATGAGGTATGAGGTAGGTCAGCATAAGGTTTGTCTTGCCGCCCCTGTTGACACAGACACACCCACGCGCACACACATCTATAATAGCTCATGCTCTGTGTGTCTTATCTCTAGGCTGCTCTGGGCTAGCCCGTTGAAGTTTACTAGGGCCCAGGACTCGCTAAATGGTCAATTAGAGGTCCTACAAAATCCAACGGCAACTTAAACGCACATCCTTATCAGCCACAATTAAATATATCGGTAGAATTTAAAACGATAAGTTAACTTTGTGCTAGGTAGCGAGATCGATAGATAGATCAAGAGCTACAGAAATAGATATAATTTTAGTTAGCTACCTAGCTAATGAGAAAGATAGATTGCTAGCTAGCGAGATCAAGCTGACCAGGATGTGTGCGTTTAAGTTGCCATTGGACTTGGAGAATCAGAAAATAGATAAAGGAATATGTGAAAATAGTGGTGAAGTAAATATAAAAATAAAGGAATAAATCTGGGATATGTGAGCAAAATACTCCACATAAAGAAAAGTACCTTTTATTTGATGTTGCACTTTGTTATTTCAGAATGTGGCACACAGGGGCCCCCATAAATACAAGAATGCAATGAATGTATCAAATGAATAACACATGATGACTGTAAACAGTACTTGTCGCCTAGTTTACATATGATAATGAGGTGATGAAGAATAATAGCATATGCTACTTCTGGCGTCACACCTGTTCAGTTGACAATCAGTCTATAACTGAGGTTCTGCTGTATGTTTAAAAAATATGACGTATGCTAACAGACATTTATTTTCCTGCAGAGGCCTTCCAGTTTGTCTCCAGGCGCCATCGCGGTTTCCCCTTCAGCCTCACCTTCTTCCTGAATGGCTTGCAGGTGGACCGGCTCAGCTCTTGTTGCGAGTTCAAGCACCGTAAGGGATCCCGAATAGGTGGGAAACATGGTCACTTTGGATTCTCCAGCGTGGATGGAGCTTCTCCGTGTTACAAGTAAGGAGTTCCTAACATCATAAGTAATCATAATGATTTTCATTTTAATATCACTGTGGTTGAACATTGCAGCACTACCTCCCAATGTGCCAGCTTCAGAAGGTGATCATGTTCAATACAGTTGAAAATCAAAACCTCAGTTGACTTACATCCTGTGATTCCTTTAAGGTGTATCATATCTATAGGACTAGATAAAAAGCCCACCCCCCCGAAAAGAACCAAGAAGGAAATTGGGAAAGGGATCTTCCCTTGTAATTCTCAAGAGATGGCTGAGAAGGCCAAAGAGGTGGAGGAAGATATTAAACAAGATAGTCACTCTCATTTAGAAGCAGAACTCAGAAAGAAGCAGGTTGAGGATGACTCCGTGGAAACAGAGGCTAAGGGCATTGACAAGGGCAAAGCCAAAGATGGTAAGCAACAGACTAGCTACAGTACTCTTCAGTTTTTTGCGTATTGAGTATTGAGATGTAAAAAAAATAAAATAAAATAATGTTTCTTGTGCCACAGACTATAATGAGGACTTTGAAGCTGATGATGAGAGGGCAGATGAAGACATGGAGGAAGCCAAACCCTTAGCTGTAGATCCTTCCTCATCCAGTGACAAAAGGGATTCCATAATTAACGACAAAGAGGATGGAGAAATAGTCAATCATCAGATGGAGGATGAAGAAAAATATTCTGACAGCGAGTTTGAAGAGGATGACATGGCTGGTTAGTAAACATCACCTCATTTCATTCATACATTATTATTATTATTTCTGAGCTTACATAGTATTTGCATGATAAGCAGTGCAGTATGCAGTGATCTGCACATAATAATAAATGTTTACCAATGGTATTGGAAGTAGGACTTTGATTCTCCACTTTTGAGATTTGGGACCAGTTTTGAACAGACCTACAATAATTGTACAGGTAAGGCATATTGTTCAGGTAATCCCAAAATCAAAAAATTAGGAGCACCAGCAAAAATGTAGGAGCACCCACCAAAATTTAAGGAGCACCAGCAATTATTTTTATTGAACAATGGGCAGTAGTTTATGTCTGTTGGAAATTACAGTTACAAAAGTTTTGAGTGTTAGCACATGGGATCCTCTTCCAGGTAAACTTGGATTGAAGACATTGTATAGATTGGGTATTGAGCAGTAGGCTTCTGAATAACTCCTTCCAGGCCCATATTGAATATACCGTTTATTAGAAATATATATTTTTTAAGTAATTATAGGTTTCACAAATCAGCCAAGGGTTGTGAAAGTGTTTACATGGGGTTTTCTTTCAGATACAGTTGGACTAAGGTCATTATGTGTTTTGGTTAAGTAGCAACATTGCTTTGAATAGCATATTCTAAGTCCATGATGAGTTAGAGAATATAGTTTATTAGAAAAATAATTTGAAACAAATTAAAGGTTTTACAAATCAGTCCTCTCCTTCCAGATGATTGAGGTCATTATGTTATTGTAGAACCTGCTGTGTATTTAATGACAAGCCTATTTGATTAAAATTAATCCAGCATAACTACTGTATCTGTATGTAGCCAGCGTTATCTGCATGAAACTCAAACAACTCCCCATAATACACTTCCAAGTCACATGAGGTGAGCATCAGCTGGTTTGAGTGCTCGTGCTAGCAATCGCCGGTTATTATCACCTTTAGTGGATAACAAAATGTATTTTTTTTACAGTTAAACCAGAGGTTGTTAAAAAAATTCACAAATAGTATCCTTTCCAGGATAAGTTGTTTCAGACACCTTTGTCATCCTATTTTTGAGTTATTGCGTAATGAATGAAGAATCGCTGGGCATTGTTGGTATTACTCGTTGACATAAGGATGATGGGGAGACACAGTATCTTATGCACATAACTGTAATTAAAGTGTAATAGAACTAAATATAACTATCACACATGATAAATTCACATAAATCATGCTATGTAGAATGCCATTAATTTACAATGTGGTGTCTTGGGGGGAAAAAAGTTATGAACGACTGAATTTGATTAGCGAACTTTGAATATTGCAACCATGGTGTTGAAAACTGGATTTCACCCGTGATCTCCACTCTACATTGTTTGCAGTTCACAGTACATTTTGCCCGCCTTGTACCTTAACCAGGAGAATTATTTCAGCCACTCTGCGAAATGTGTAGAGCTTCTCTTTCTTTGCTGGTGGTTGGACGTCTTGATCACCTTTGCTGGTCGAGGGGGTCCCATCTTCCGAATCACTAACATCGATGTTCACTTAATTTTTTAGCGAAAAATTATGTGATAGTAAGTTTCTTTTTATTATCCTTGAGGAAAAAAAGTGGATTCAGTTTGTTAGGTTTAGGGAATGCTAGCTCGCTTGGCAGCTGTCAGTGAAACGACCACCATAACAAATTTTTGCAAATCTAAAACCAGCAGAGGTAAGTGAAGTGAAGCTGATGTTTGGTTGGTTAGAATCATTACAGGGAAAATAAGCTTGATTGTTTGTCTGGTTGAAGTAGGTTGCTCACATAAAAAATAAATAAATAACTAGTCACATCAAGACAATTGTTTGCGGTCACACCAGTGCTCCCAATTTAAAGTACAGATCACAGTTTACATTTAGGTCACATTTAGGTCATATTTTGAGCCCTGATGGTCAAAAATCCTCAACAGAAAAATCATTTTCGGGGAAAATGTTTTTTTGAAAAAAGGCTCTTAAATGTAGGGTAGATACTGGTACTGTCTACTAATATCATAAGATGTCCTGCATGCTGCTACCATAACATCTGTGGTTAAGATGTTATGGTAAATTGTTTTCTCCCTTTAATCACATATCCTTATATTTTATGTTTGTAGCATTCAGAAGCTTGTAAGGGAAATTAAATGTTGTGGTCTCAGTTCTAGTTTTTGTATCAATGACCAGTTAATTAACACAAATTCAGTACCAGTCAAAAGTTTGGACACACCTACTCATAGAAGGTTTTTTTCCGTTATTTTTACTGTTTTCCACATTTTGGAATAGTAAAGACATCAAAACTATGAGATAACACAAATTAAATTATGCAAAAACCAAAAAAGGGTTAAACAAATTTTAAAAAGTATTATGTTTTAGATTCTTCAAAGTAGCCACCCTTTGCCTTGATAACGGCTTTGCACATTCTTGCCATTCTCTCAAACAACTTCTGTGGTAAACAGGTATTCCACAGGTAAAAAGGTGATGCCATCATGACTGTATAAAAGGATATCAAAAGACTCCTGATATCTTATTTCCAGGTACTCTTAGAAGCGATACTATAACCTCTGCATTTGAATGGATCTCTATGGGAATTGGGGGGTGGGACTAGATTTAGCTTTAAATTACACTGGAACAGTGTGGAACACATGGTTGGCTAAATGGCTCTAAGTCATCAAGGGTCTGACGTATCAAACAAGCCTTAAACCATCACTCTGCTGCCAGAAATACAGTAGATATGGATGGATAACTTGACGGGTTTCTTCTGACTTTTTTTTTAATTTTTCCATAGAGTTTGTCAGGAGAAACAACCCTTCAAGTTATCCATCCATATCTAGTGCATATCTGGCAGCAGAGTGATGGTTTAAGGCTTGTTTGACACGTCAGACCCTTGATGACTTAGAGCCATTTATAAAATATAAGACTTTTTTTTATTTGTTTAATCCTTTTTTGGTTTTTGCATAATTTAATTTGTGTTATCTCATAGTTTTGATGTCTTTACTATTCCAAAATGTGGAAAACAGTAAAAATAACAGAAAAAAACCTTCTATGAGTAGGTGTGTCCAAACTTTTGACTGGTACTGTATATGTTATTATAAACATAATGAAGGAATATACTGACAATCGGTGAGATGATATTTCGAGGCTTTTTAGCTATCGAATAGAGCTTCTAAGGTTCAAAATGTTTTGGTTATCCTCTCAAGCTTCATCTGACATTTTGCCATTCACATGATCTCTTATACAGAAAATAAGAAATCACCATCATGCTCATATAGAAGCACTTCCTCAAGCAGCAGGGAAGATTCTGACAGTGAAGCAGAGGAGTTGAAAGAAGCTGTGAAAAAGGAAGAGGGGCGATCAGAGGATGAGACAGGACAGCTTCCTGAGAAGCAGCTCCAGGTACTGGGTGTAGAGACAACCTCTGCACCTGCTGCCGAAAACGACCAACAGGGCCTAGAAGGGCAAACGGAAGAATCGGACGACTGCAAGAATGAGACCAGCTCTCCAACACGCCCCCAAACAACATTAACAAAAGGAGACACTGACACAAATAAAAGCCACAGAGACAGCACTGACACTGCTGATATGAAGCTGTTGGACATGCATCCACAGGAGGGAAAAGAGGTGGGAAAGTCTGGTGCTGCAGTAGATAGTGGGGACAATGCAGCCAAGCCAGAGTATTCAGGAGACACAGAGCCAGAGAGAGGTGAGTATCCAGACCCATCTGAGCTGTGTGCTGCTGTGCGTCTCACTCAACTTTGAGCTCTCTCCACCTCAGTGTACTGGTCCCCTGTACAACTGCATGCATTGAAAACATTTTTTCAACTTTTCAAGGAAACAATAACGTTGCATGCTGGGCTTGCTGTGAACAGTGTGAAATATTTTTGTGTTCATATATTTTAAAGTCATGTGTAAATCCAGTATTTTCAGAATCATCTAGTATTTATAAGAGAACGTACATTTATCCCAGTTGTATCCATTCAATTTAGGGACTAAGTGTTAATGTAAAAGAGCGGAATGTTCAAATTTTACTACTGAATCAGTCAGATCAGTCAATCAGTTTTGCTTCTGAAAATACTGAACTGCTTGTTGCAAATGTCTTCATATCATATGATCTGCTGCATGTTTTAAATAATATGCTGGCTGATTTTGCTGGTGGGAAAATAGTAATAATTAATTGAAGCCTATTTAAACATGTATAAAATCGACTGTTTGTATTATAAACTATTCAAAACCCAAGCTCAATCATGTTTTACACGTTTTCAAATGTGTGTGTTTGAGTGAATTATCAGTTTCATTTCATTTTATTTCATTTCACTCAGATATTTTTGGTACCAGGGCACATATGCTTCCAGGTCTGGTGAAAGGAGGTACATGTTACATGGAATTGAGCTGCAGTCAGGCAAAAAACTTAAATTTAATGTAGATTAAATTAAAATATTTGTAAAAATACATTATTAATTATTAATATTTAAGCTTTCATGCAATGAAGAGACAAATGTTACTTCACTTTTAAATGGTAAAATATGCATTTTTACAAAGATATACAGATTCAAGGTCAACATCAAAATCTTGTAAGAACACATTTTTACCCACTGCCTGGCCAAAAAAAAAAGTTGGTGTTGCACCCATCATGCATAGTGCCCACTGTACAAGCCTCTGGAGGTAGTGTTATGATCTGGGGTTGCTTCAATTGGTCAGGTCTAGGTTCAGCAACGTTATGCAGCAATAATTTGAAGTCAGCTGAGTACCTGAATGTACTGAATGACCAGGTCATCCCATCAATGGGCATATTCCAGGACGACATTGCCAAGATTCATCGGGCTCAAATAGTGAAGGAGTGGTTCAGGGAGCATGAGGAATCATTTTCAGACATGAATTAGCCACCAGAGTCCTGACCTTAACCCCATTGAAAGTATTTGGAATGTGCTGGAGAAGACTTTACGGAGTGGTTCGACTCTCCCGTCGTCAATACAAGATCTCGGCCAAAAATGTATGCAATTCTGGACGGAAATAAATGTTGTGACGTTGCATAAGGTTCTCAAAACAATTCCACAACGAATTCGCACTGTAATCAAAGCTAAAGGCGGTCCAACTAAATATTAGTGTGTGCGACTTTTTTTTTTGGTCAGGATTGTATATTTATTTCATATTTGGTAGCATATATTGCTAGTAGAATACATGGTAGAATGAGACAGTACTTTCACTGTTTATTTAGCAGGGCTTTTCACAGCTTTTCTGGCATACGATCAGGCTATTGTTGGGTTTATCTCGTTGCTATGACGTTATTCTAATTTTATGTGATGAATAAATATATTTATGAACTCAAACATAGACGCTATTTTCCACTATGTTACGCATGGGTAGGTATAGACTAGGTGGGGGGTTGCTTGTTAAATGGACTTGCTACGGGGAAATAGTGACACTTAGAAACTCCGTATTCGGCAGAAATCATCACAAACTGTCTACCAATAAATTTAAAACACAGAGTTTGTGATTTCCAATAATAGATTGGCTGCAGTAGCAGCGAATGTCTCAGTTGAGCAAAAAGGTTCTGCCGGCTTCACTTTCTACGCAAAGGGGTTAAGGGGTTTTTTGATTGGGCGCCCGTGGACCACAGGCCAAAGCCGCATATGAGATGTCTTCCTCCGACTTAACTCTATGCGAGCTTGCTGTGGGCTGCGGTGTGAAAAGAAGCAGGCTCGTGACATCACATGTTTCAGAGGTGAACTGTGGAAGTCTCCACTCTCCCAAATAGGGGTGTGGATTGATGAAAATGTATGGTGTAGTCATATTCTCCATGTGCTTCCTTTTCTAGAGCTGATGCAGCTACATGCTTGAACTATTGATTTCTAAAAAGCCTGAGTGGAATTTTGTATTTTTTCATATTTCATAATCATTCATAATTATTCATGATTTATTTAAAAACTAAATGAAGCATAAATAAATAATTTATATTATGTTCGTAAAATAATCTACTTATAAAAAGGTCATGTGTTATGGGATTTTTGCATGCAGTCTTTCAAACTTAATTTCTATTTATTCTGTCCCAGATTTAATTTATTATTGTTGGCTAAACCTGTTTGAGATCTTGCTTTGTGCTAATTCTTCAAATGTACCCATTTCCTTTAATAAATGTGCCATATGTACAGTTAATTCATTCTGTGTATTTCCATCTGTGTGCTAAGTAGATGTATCATATCAGGGGAACATTTCCATGTTTGCGCATTACATCATGTCTTTATGTGAATGGAGGGATATCATTTGTACACGCTGAGAGGCTACATGGCTTATAGGTCATATTCTGTCTACTTCACATCACTGTATTTTTTCAATGTCTAACCCAAGCCAAGTCTGTACAGGAGAAGCTAGTTGAAGCCATTATGAAAGAGGCTCAATGCAGTTCTGAACCAGAACTCAGCGATACCAGCACTGAGGAAGAGGATTTGCCCACTGAAAACAAAACTATGGAGCAGAGGAACAATGGTACTCTATAATTATCTGCAGCTTTACATTTCCTTCTGTAAACATCTGCAAACTTTGGCTGTTGTTTTTGGCAGCAAACATTTACAGTAAGATTGACCATGATATTGGTTGGACACAAATTGTGCTATCATACTGCAGTTGTGTTTATAGCCTGTGAAATTCTGAATATATTTTAAGCATAGTCTGACTAGTATTTTCAATAGTCTAGAGCGGTGAAAATCCAGAGCAAGAAGGGTATATAAGTACTGACTTTCCTGACATCTTGATTGTGTGTTCCAGATGAGAAAAAAGAGGAGACGGATACCTTTCCACTACAGAAGCCAGGAATAAAGGAAGAAAAGTTAGAGGACATTGAAAACAGAAAAGAACAGATGGACACAAAAATTAAAGAAGACAATATGAAAGAGATGAAAAACTCAGAATCCAGTGAGGCCCAGACACAAGAATCAATGGATTGTGCCCTGGTGCAGAAAGTGAGGAATGCAGAAGAAGACACTACTAAAACAAATACATCTAAAGCTGAAGAGACTGTATCAGAAGTAGAGAAGATGAGACAAACAGACAGCAGTAATATACCAACAGAAGCTGAGGAGACTGTGGCTGACATTAAGAATCAGGAAGCAACAGTTGACCCAGAAAATGAAGTAAAGGAAGGAATGGAGGATACTGAAGCACAAGCAGAAAACACTGTAGCACAGGCAAACGTGACTGAAAGACAGGCAGAAGAAAATGAAACACAGGCAAAAGTGACTGAAGCACAGGAAAAAGAGACTGAAGAACACACAGAAGGGACAGAAACACAGGAAGATGTGACTGAAGAACAGAAAAAAGAGATTGAAGTTCAGGCAGAAACTATTGAAGCACAGACAGAAGGGACTGAATCACAGGAAAAAAAGACTGAAGCACAGGAAAAACAGGCTGAAGAACCAGCAGAAGATACTGAAGCACAGGCAGAAGGCACTGAAGCACAGGAAAAACAGGCAGAAGGGACTGAAACACAGGCAGAAGGGACTGAAGCACAGAAAAAACAGGCTGAAGAACAGGAAGAAGGCACTGAAGCACAGGAAGAAGAGACTGAAGCACAGGAAGACGGCACTGAACCACATGAAAAAGAGACTTATGTACAGAGAGAACTGACTGAAGCACAGGAAGAAGAGACTGAAACACAGGAAGAAGGCACTGAAGCACAGGAAAAAGAAACTGAAGAACAGGAAGAAGAGACTGAAGCGCAGGAAAATGAGACTGAAGCACAGGAAAAAGAAACTGAAGAACAGACAGAAGGGACTGAAACACAGGCAGAAGGCACTGAAGCACAGGCAGAAGGGACTGAAGCACAGGAAAAACAGGCTGGAGAACAGGCAGAAGGGACTGAAGCAAAGGCAGAAGGGACTGAAGCACAGGAAAAACAGGCTGAAGGCACTGAAGCACAGGCAGAAGGCACTGAAGCACAGGAAAATGAGACTGAAGCACAGGTAGAAGGGACTGAAGCACAGGAAAAACAGGCTGGAGAACAGGCAGAAGGGACTGAAGCACAGGAAAAAGAAACTGAAGAACAGACAGAAGGGACTGAAGCACAGGAAAAGCAGGCTGGAGAACAGGAAGAAGGCACTGAAGCACAGGAAAATGAGACTGAAGCACAGGCAGAAGGGACTGAAGCACAGGAAAAGCAGGCTGGAGAACAGGCAGAAGGGACTGAAGCACAGGAAAAACAGGCTGGAGAACAGGCAGAAGGGACTGAAGCACAGGAAAAAGAAACTGAAGAACAGACAGAAGGGACTGAAGCACAGGAAAAGCAGGCTGGAGAACAGGAAGAAGGCACTGAAGCACAGGAAAAAGAAACTGAAGAACAGACAGAAGGGACTGAAGCACAGGAAAAGCAGGCTGGAGAACAGGCAGAAGGGACTGAAGCACAGGAAAAACAGTCTGGAGAACAGGCAGAAGGCACTGAAGCACAGGCAGAAGGGACTGAAGCACAGGAAAAACAGGCTGAAGCACAGGCAGAAGGCACTGAAGCACAGGAAAAACAGGCAGAAGAACAGGCAGAAGGCACTGAAGCACAGGAAAATGAGACTGAAGCACAGGCAGAAGGGACTGAAGCAAAGGCAGAAGACATGGATGCTCAGGTGAATAATACAGCAGATGGAGATGAATCTACAACTAAAAGTCCTGACATCACTAAAGATGATGCAGAAAGACGGAATAAAGGACCAGATAAATTGGAGACACAGGAAGAGGGATCTGAAAAGGTAGAGGATGAACTAATAGAAAATATTTCTGAAACTCCAGACAAAAATGTAGATTTGCAAAAAATTGTTACTGAAGACACTGTCAAGACTGTAGAAGATAAAGGAGCTACAGAAGAGAATGGTGAGGCTGAGAAAGAAGACATGGCTGAGAAGGACACCAAATCCACTAATGAAAACACTGGGGCAAATGAAGAAAATAATGTAGCCAACCATGAAGTTCAGAAAGATGACATTGAAAGAAACCAAGAAGAAATGGCAAAGGGTGAAAAGAATGAAATCACGGACAAAACTGGTGAAACCGAGGCAAAAAGGAAAGATACAGAGTTAAAAGAGCAAAATGAAACAGAATATGAGAATAAAGATAATATCAAGAGAGAGGACACAGAAACAAGCCAAAGGACTGAAGAAAAATTAGAAGAGAATGAGGCAGTGAGAAAAGATGTTGAGGATGAAGCAGAAGCAGACACTGATACAGAGAGCACAGAAAAATACAAAGAGCAAGAAATTGCAGGAAATGAAGGCTCAAAGGTTCAATGTCAAGGAAACAAGCAAAACGTACAGCTGAACACTGAACAGGAAGCAAAATTTTTAGTTGTGAAAGGAAATAGGACAGAAAATGTGAGTACAGTAGATGGGGAGAATGAATGCATTGCTAGTGTGGAAGACAAGCAGGTCAGTGGACAGGTTGAAGTAGGAAAAACAAATGCAAAGGACGAAGAGATGGAGGAGTGTCTGCAGACAGGAATCGTTTCAGCAGAGGGAGAATACAAGGTTGCAGAAGCAAGCAAAGATGCTATGGCAAAGCTTGACAAAGGAGAAAGAGAACCAAAAAGTTTTGAGACAGGTTCCAAAATAGATATGACCGCAGCAGATGTACATTCCAAAGCTGAAGAGGCAGTCAGAGGGTTTGAGGATGTACGATCTTTAATTGAAGAGAAAGGTAGTAAATCTAACTCACCAGAGCTACAAATAGACATAAAGGCATGTAATGGAATAAAAACCAAGACTGTGGCAGATGAGTTAGGCAATGAGACTAGGAACAGTGTAACTGAGGAGAGGGAAGGCAAAAAAGAGGATGAGCATGAAGGCAAGGAAATGGAACCAGCGCTCCCAGGAGAGAGAAAGTTGGAGGAAAGGGAGAAACAGAAAAGTGAGGCTCATGAGCAGCAACTTACAGTGAAACAAGAAGAGTCTGAAGTATCAGTGAGTGTAGAGAAAGTTACTGAAATGACAATGGAAAAGCCGGAGGACAGAATAGAGGAGGTCAAGGATGATAATAGAGAAAACAAAATCTTTGATACAAAAGAAGCTGGAGCTTCAGGTATGCTGGGTTTAGAAGACACAGAGATTCAATCAAATCTTATGGTAAAAGAACTGGCCTGGGATCATAAATCAATAACAAGTCATTCTGACTGTAACACAGACACAGACATAGTTCATAGCAATATTGCTGAGAGGAAAAAAGAAGAAAGTGTGGCTGAGGTGGAACACTGTAAGGATGGAGAAGAAAACGAGTATTCAGAAGGCCTCTTTGATGGCACAAAGGAAAGAACTGAAACATGTGAGGCTGCTGGTGAAAAGGTTGTAAACACATCTGCTGATAGAGGTGACACTATTGTTGAAGATGTGGTTCAAGAGGATGAAGTTGAAGCTGATGAAATAAAGAAAGAGTTTAAAGCAGAGGAAATAACTTTTGGAGAAGTAGCAGAAGTCAGTGCAGCTCTGAAATCAAAGGAACTTCTGCCAGCAGAAAAAGTGATGGATCTTGAACATATGCCTCATATGGAAACCCGAATGAACAAGGAAGAGATGAATACTGAGGATGACATGGTGTTCAGTCCAGAAACTATGGTGAAAGAGGATGAAGGAGATCTTGTCACCAGCTGGGTAAACAAACATCAAGCCTCAAGATGTTTTCAGACGTTCATTGAACCATTAGATGAACTAAAGGGCTTTTCTAGTGATGAAGTAAAAGAATCAGAGGCAGCACATACAACAGAATTGTCTAAATATGAATGTACAGAAAAGAGGTTACATGCAACTGAAAAAAACGCTGAAATTGATACACCTGCCTTGGTACAGGATGCACCATCCAAAGAAATTGTTTTTTCTTACGATGAGAACACCAAAGAAAGGGTCACGTCCGCATCTGATACTCGCCTTGAAAAATTAGAGCCAAAAAGGGATCAAAAGGAGCTCATCTTAGAACAACAGAATTTAAAGGAATGTATTACAAGGAGCAACGTCTCAGAGGATGAGGTGTCAGAGCAGAAGCAGGAGGAACACACAACAGATGAAGAGATGATGGCTCTTGAGTGCATCCCTAAATCAGAAGATAATTGCAGATTGCAGATAATTGCAATTGGAAAAAATGGGGAAGACATTGAAAGGCCTCCATATGATTCCAAGGAGAATGATATAAATTCAAGAGAATGTGGGGACACTGAAGAAAATGCACAGATGAATGAGGGACATGATCCAATAATAGACATGACTAACAGTACTGAGTACAAAAGAAAAGGAGGCACCGAGGGGTCCATCAAACTGACTGTCACCAGGGAGAGGCTGAGCACGCAGCTATTCCCAACGGAAGACCCTGGATTGTCAACCCTAACTGCACACACAGAGACGATAACTTCAAACATAGAATAGCTGTGTAGTTTCTTAAAAGTTAAACTTAAAAGTTTTGGCACATGGGTAAGGGACAAATTCAGTTAATATATGCAATTCCTCTATAAGCATTATAAACAATGATATAGGAATACTGTCATTTTTGAATATGCTGAATGTGAAATGTTATGAAAGAAATTGCACTATTTTAATTACATTAATATGTTCTGTTTCTAGGACTCAGGAGAAAATCTGAACCCTTTGTGATGAAGTCAAATATTCTTCATGACCAGCAGTCATCACTGCATAGTTGTAACTGAGGGAAAAAACTACATAATTTACTCTGTTATTTCATAGATCTTCCTATTGTGATACACTGTTCAACAGAGCTTCACAACACAGCCCAGAAGGTTTTATATATATATATGTACCTTTTCTGACCTCTCCTATGTTTTAAAATCCAAGTACAATGATTTTTTAAATTGTTATTATTAAAGGGATAGATGATCAGGTCCTGGAGTTTTTAATATTATTTCAGTTTTAGTGTACATTTTAAATTGGCCCAGACAGTTTTATGTATAATAAATTATGTTTTAGATATTTACAGAAGTTTGTGATGATCTGCTGGCTTTATAATGGTATAGGGACATTCATGGTTTTGTGGTTTAAAACAATAAAAAATATATTAAAAAAACACTCAAAGCACCTCTAAATCAGATTGTGTAACACCATTATTTCGACAGGCTGTAAATTTGGATTATATTCATAAGTATAAACATAAATACCCATTTTTATAACGTGCTGCTAGTACATCTTTCCTTGAGCACAGTGGTCTCAGGTTGCATGTCCCATAGGAAATAGTTCCAATAAAAAATAAGATATATGTACAATCTCTGGAGGAATAAGGAGGCTGCTTTGGAGTGAATTTAAATGTATTTTACAGGCTTTAAACCACAAACTCACAAATGCCCCGTTATCAGCCATAAAACCGACAGGTTGTCTGAACCTTCTGTAAGTACTTAAAATATCCTTAACTGCACACGAAAAAATGTTAAGAGCCAAATGAAAACATACACTGAAATAATATTATCCCTTTAAATCTCATCAATTTTATCAAAATGACCTTAATTTATTTAAGGTAATTATGCTCAAGTGTAACAAAAAGGCACCTTTTGACTAACAAAAATAGTTTGCTAGCTGGCCAGCTTGTATTACATAGGTGTCCATATTATTCCTGTTGACAAGATGTGAACCAGTAAAAATAACTTGTTTTGTCAAATTAGTATGATCAATAACAGTCAAGATAACATCAACACTATCCATACCAACTAACAGATTAATCTAACATTAGCTAGCTAGGCCCAGAGCTTAATTTATGTATATATGTTTGTATACAAGAAATGTACTGCATGCAGATTTCAGCTCTGTAATGGGGTTAACAGGTATGTCCACTCCTATTAGGAGCATAGTCCCTACGTGCTGAGGGAATTGAGAGAGGTTGTCACTGGGTCCCTGAAACTATATATCATACTTAGCACTCAAACATACTGCTGCAATACCTTGTCATCCCCCCTGCACATACTGCACTGTTGCACTTTACAAAGTAAATCTGTGATGATTGAGCTATAACATACTGACACTTTCAATACAATTAAGTCCCAAGCAAAATGATGAATGGACATTTATTTATGATGACTGAAATACATAATTACAATTATTTGCACTGGACATGAGCACTTTCTATTCTGTTCTAACACCACAAGTTAAATAATATGCATAAGGTCCTATTTTAATTTTAATTTATCTTGAATACTGAGGAAATTAAGATGGGCATATTGATTGCATTTTAACCTTACATTTCAATTGCTTTAACCAACCCAGAAAAATGTACAATCCCTATCTCTGAATTATCCAGACTGGTAACCCATGACAAAAATATACAAGTATAGTATAAAGTTAAGGGAGGAAAAGGGGTTAAATATAACACCTTTTTACTTGTCATATAAGTTTGTAAGAAGTACCCTTGTATGTAAACATGTAACATGTGTAATTGCCGATACTGCTGTTGATCAATTGTGAGTAGTTTATTTTATTCAATTGCCAATTTAGCAATTCCAGCCTTCAAAATATACAAAAGAAGCAAACTTGCCGTAATTGAATATGCTGGCCTTAATGTATCATTATAGAGAAGATATATGCTCAGAAAATCCAGGAAATGTTTAGCAACCTTTTTGTTTGCTTATTTTCTTTTTGTGTGTCTTTATTCAGTTTGTCTTCAGTATAATCTTCATGATTGTTAGCCAACAGCACTTGGCTACTCCCTGATTCACTGGAGAACAGAAAGTGTCACTCACCAAGAATGAAAAAAGATACCGGTCGTGATCGTTATTAAATAAAGGATCTGATGTTCAGTTAATTACATTATTATTTCATTACAAATATCATTAATATTTCAAACAAAGTCATATAAACAAACTGTTTGTATTGCTTTCTGTTTAAAACATTCATGAGTTTTGTACTCTTTACATTTCAGTTATGGAATTTGCTTGAAATAAATGCTGAAAAGATATTAAGTGGAGTGTATTATGTTTTAATTTAATTCTTGAGCACAATAAATAAGATTGCTGATTGTATTGTTCGTTTGTTCTCCAATCATTAACCTGGTGAAAATGACTACACTTCAGATGTAAGCTCGTAAGCAATTTAATTTCTCAATTTTAGTCAACACATTTTACTCAAAAAAGGAAGATGAAGCACTGTGGTGACTGTTTTTACTCATTTATATTGCCAAATACAAATTGATGCAGACAGATAGCAGTGTAGTGTGCAAAAAATTCTCTAAGTATATTTACAAGATAAAAATGTAATGTGGGTAATTGTACAGTGCCAAATAAATGGATCAAAAACAAACAAAGACAATCTACTGACTTTCTTGAGAAAGAAATTATGAACAGAAATGGAAACTCAAGTGCATGCAGTTGCAATTGGTGGCTGCTTTCAAACTAAATTAATTAAAGCCTGATTTTCACACCTTGCAAAAACTAGTTAGACATTTAAATATTCTGTACTCTGGGCCCAGAGTAAGGATTCAGTTACTGTCTTCAAAGCTACCATTACTGCTGCAAGAGTGGAAGCGCATTGTACTCATGGGATCGGAAACATACCCTGTGGATGAGAGATAAGAAACACCAGGAGACCTCATAAATTACTGTGCACATTACTGACAAAACATTAGTCCACAACAAACAATATTATTCAAAGGGTTCATGTGCTGCATACACAACTGATTTTCCCTACCTTTTAAACTATATTTTATCCACTTACTAAACAGGATATTTGTCATTATGAGGTCATGATTACAAATTTACCAAAAAATAAATGCTTTCACCACCAGAGAAGGAATAGTTAGGCTAGTAATATTAAGTAATATCATTACATGGAATACTAACCATTTCTGTCAATAGGTGGATACTGCATACTTTTCCTCAGTTCATCCATAGAAAGGCCTTGAGAAGAACGCCGCCCAGTGCTGAATAAAGAAAGATATGATTTAATAAAAATATAATAAAAGCAATGCAACTATGTCACACATTTATTGACATTAGTTCATGGAACGCTATGGAACTACATTATTGCATGAAACATGGCAGTGGAGAAATAATTTCATTTTTCTGGTTGTAAGATAAGGCTGGATGAAGCACAAATATCTCGATCTTGTGAGGCAGGTACAATATGAGAACAGAATTCCCAGGTTCATGGTCTCAGGTAACAGCCCCTGCACTGAGCACAGCCACACTGGCAGTAACATTACTATTTCACACCCCAAGTCACATAGACACCTCTTAGGTTTGGTGCCTCTTTGAGCAAGTTTACAGGACTGCCCCCAGCATTTAAAGAAACATCTCGTAACAGCCCCAGGATAATATGTGGCTTATGCTTTATAGACCGAATCCACTTTAGAACTATCGAGAATTGAGAAACTGGTCCAGTGGAGTCATGAGGTAAGACCTCTGTTACTTTGGGAGAATGTCTTTTTGATGACAGTTTTGTTTCTGTATATATAGCTAATATATTCAGTTGACTAAGTAGTCAACTGAATAACTGGATTATTGGCTATTTGTTAAAGGTGCTTCCTTCTGTCTCACAAGGCAATGTTTAGTTTTCAATAATATATTTTGTGCTACAGAACTGAAACCTAACAAATGGCTTCTGTAATAATATTTGAATCAATAAAATTTAAAATGAAAAGGTAAAATACAAAAAAAACATGGTACAACATATAGGGTATAAATATGTATAAATACTACAAATAAAATAAATACTCTAAAGGTATATAGCTTAATAGCCTTTGTCTAACAATAAATTGTTGTATGTTTACATGTTACTGCCCAGTGGCCAGTATGGCACCCAAGTTGTGAACCATAGGCTCCAGGAGCATGATGGGTGCCACAAAGCATGGTTGGAGAGCTGATTATGACCTCTGCCCTCTTACTCATTCATGCAGCTGCCCTAACTGACAATACAACAAAGAGAAGAAATGGGATATGTTTTGTTAACGAACATTTGCTAATGCCAGAAACCCTAGCAGTCCACCACATGTCTATTTGCCCTGTCACTGTTTACGTGGTTACAGTTGCTAAGTTTGCTCTGCCTGCATGTTTGTACAGCACACACTGATATGGTATCTGAAACCAGGGCAAGCAATCACCAGATCATCATACATGTTTAACTATATATGCCCTTCTTTGTTTACTTTATACCTTTATATCTCCGAGCATCTCTTAACATTTAGAGCAGTTTCCCCTACTGCATGGGCTCTATCTTATACTCGGTGATTAAGTGGCGATAACCAAAACGCAAATGTCTTTGCTAGTTTCAGAACAACGCAGTTGTCATTTTACTGTCCGGCGCTCAGGTTGTTTAAATAGCAAGTGAACTTGCGCCCACCTGCATGGTTTTGATTGAAAAACATTTTTTTATGGTTATGGCTGAAAAAAAAAAAGGTTTTGATTGAAAAAAAACTATCATGCCATATTAGTGTTTCACCGGCTGTAAATCGCTCTTTTCACAATCTTAATAATACACCATCATATTAGCAATCTGCCTGACACTCTGATTGGTTTATTGTGTGTTACGCCCAAGACACTCCTATAATTAATGAAGAGACAAAATTCATCCAATTTGAGCCTTGTGCCTTACTTTGCACTCAAATTATCCACTGTTTAACTAGCAAACGTGGAGTTGGATGTGCCCTAAATGCACTTGTGCCATGCGTAAGAAGCCCAAACGTGATCCCTGGCCAATAATGGCTGTGTGGGCTGCAATCACAGATTTAGAATTGAACCTTTTGATTGATGTGTCATTTGTACATCCTGCCATGTACTGTATGTGAATAAGTATTTGTATGTGCTAGGAATGATAACGTAAGCAGACTATTTGAATACATTTCTAAAAACTCTCAGCTGGACCACACTCATTTGTGACTGTCTGGCAACTGGCCTGTGGGCCACCCTTTCCCAGTAGTGGCTGTACTGGACACACTCAGGTAGGATCCGCGGGCTGCAGTCGTGTAGGGCCCTATACGCTTACCTCTGAGACCACACAGCATATGCACGGGCGTTGAGGGCATATTCCAGCTCAAAGCGGGAGCGTAGGGCTGCCACGTGGCTGCGACCCGGCCCGCCATGAGCTGCCAGGCAATCAGAGGAAGAGGAGGGTGACAAGGAGCCACTGCTGTTACTGGAAGCTGGAGACATCAACTGGGCACACAGAGCATCCAGACCCATAATTAGCCACATATCCAGCGACATATATTAAGCCACTTATATATGGAAACAGAAAGATTTTTCTTGAACAAAAAAAATAAGCTACCTGTCTGTCTTAAAATCTTGAATAAGCTCGACAATGAAAAAAAAAACTTGACTCAATGGCACAATATAGCGTAACAACCATTTGTATCAATTTGATTAATATTTTGTTCATGGTTGACTGAACTTCAAATCTTGTGCAACCAACATAAATACCTAGTTGTATTGAATGAATTGTCAGTTCTAACAGACTGATGATCAGTAGTGTAGTGGAGGGTATACGCAAGTATACACATTATACCCACTTCTTTCTTAGTCGGCACAGAGTATACTCATTTCTTAATCCCCACTGGTGCACGTATCAATTAGTAATCATCGATTTGTTAAATTAGAGTATACCCACTTCTCCAGGAACTACTACACCACTGCTGATACCTCAGCCATTGATTCAAACTGCATACTTATGCTTTCAAAGAGTAATTGTCAAGTCACCTCATTATCACTAGTGGGATGAACAACAATCATAAAAAACAGTTACCTAAACACATGGAAGTTGCCTGTCTGCCTTAAGTTTTTGAATAAGATCAGATCAACCTCCAAATAGCAGTTGAGTCAATGGGTACGCTTACATGCACACTAATACTCCAATCTTACCCCGATTATGGCAATACTGATTATTGAAATGGTCATGTAAACGCCTTTATCTGATTATATAAGGTTATAATCCGCAAATTCAATATCTCATTAACACACCTGTTTATTTGCCCAAACCATCTTTATTTTGGCATTTTGAAACTGCTCATTTCAGGCAGAAGTGGAGAGAGGGACGGTGTAAGGTCAAAAATGTTCCACCCATCAAAATTTGCCTGGCCTGGGGTTCCTTTGGGATCTCACTTCCAGAATTTTATTATTAAATTAATGCCTTTTATTATTAAATAATTTCACCTGTGAAAATATATTGTTGAGTGTTATGAGCTTATGTTTGGACTAGCTAGCTGGCTAGCACATTAAATAACTGAAATTATCAGGAAATTGGCCAAATTTAGTGGTAAAGCTAGCTAAAATAATAATATGAATATAATAATATAAATCATCCACTAGCAATTACTTATAAAATAACTAGCTATAATAGCTAATAGCTACTAGCTAGCTATAATAATAATAACAATAACAATATTTTTTTACGGGGGGAACATAACAGGAAGCAGTTGGTAGCTACCTTATCCACAGCGGCAATTATGGAGAGAATTATGTAAACGTAGCTCTTGGAGTAATCACATTACTTATATCCATGTGAATGCGATGAATTAAATATTGGCATAAACTGATAACTTCTAATAATCGGATATTGCTGCGCATTTAAACATACCCAACATTTTCTTTGTATTTCAGTTAGGAGTTAAAAATAAAATGCTCAACAAAGAAAACTTGATGTCAAATACTTCAGAACAGCTTTGTTTCTTGCTTGGTTACTCTGTGTTCAAAACATGTGCTCTTTTATCAGAGAGAGAAATATTAAGGTCAATGCAAGGGGAGTCATTTCCACACATAGCAAACTCCCCCAAGGTGCTAATTCACACTTAGCTTAATAGCTATCTACACGTAGGCTATTGCTAAACTTAATGTACTACTGGAACACTTAAACTGTTAGTAAGTGAAATGCAACATTTACTGTATTTCATTTAATTCAACAATCTCGCTCTTTTGTGATTATAATTATAAATTGTGATTATACTGAACATGCGCGACTGACTTTTCTGTTCAACTTATGAAAATAGGTTACCATGCCTGGATTTGAAATTAAAATAACATTAATTAAAACATAAGTTTGTGCCACAAAAATGTAATAACTGTAGTTTCTCAACAAATTAGAGGATTTTAAGCTTGACTTGACAACTTAAAATGTTGAAGTAACAAAAAGGCACAATCATTTTTAGCAGTGCAGTTACATGTATAGACCTGAATCTATGCATAAACACTATTATTTGTACTATACAGACATTGCATGTAAATGTAGCTTACATTTAAATTTACAGTACATTTATTTGGCAGATGCTCTTATCCAGAGTGACTTACAATGTAGGTGAAACAAATAAGTGCATACACTTGATTAATATGAGCAACAGAACCAGTCTGGTTAACAGAATTTCCAGAACAGGGAATATACTACGTAGCTGCCACATCACTAAAGCACTAGTAGTGTTAGTTAATTATGCTAACCAAGAACCAGATTTTGAATACATAGATTCCATAACAAGAATGCATAGATCCACAACAAGCCCTAAGAAGAAAACGTAAATATATAACCTAAACCCATAGAAATACCATAACTGTAATTAGTACGAAAGGTGGGAGTGCTAAAATGTGGGGATGGACATTTGACCAAGATGCAGACTGATGAAACATATAGAAGTTGACTCCTAAGCCTATGGAATGAGATTTTTGTCAAAATTAAATAAATAAATATGGCTTGTAGAAATTAGTCAATAAATTGTGAGA
Organism: Synaphobranchus kaupii; assembly: GCA_029718625.1. NCBI lineage: Eukaryota > Metazoa > Chordata > Actinopteri > Anguilliformes > Synaphobranchidae > Synaphobranchus > Synaphobranchus kaupii. The sequence continues at coordinate 56,285,729 of CM056377.1, forward strand.
TAAATAAATAATATTCAGCTCATTATTATAAAATATTATTTCATCGTAATCATTTTCACAACATTGTTACAGTTAATTAAATTTTTATTTCATAATAAATAATTTCCCGCGACCCTGACCAGGATATATTTCAAATAATTTCATCATAATAAAGGGCCCTGGCTATCCTGACTGTCATTGCAATTGATAACTCAGTGCTTAATATAATTAGCATTGGACTTGTTTAAATTTTGTGTGTCACTTTGCCAACCAACTGTCAATTTTATGATTACTTTTTGAGCCAACTGGAAATCTACTTGAGGTAACTGGGGTCAGTGTAAAAGCAAAGCTATGCAGTGTAGCTAAAGAGGACCAAAAATAGTATTGCATATTGATCTGCCAAGCATATACCAACAACCTTGTGCACCCTATTCACTGCACAAACATAAACATTAATTAATTGTGTATGCTGGCAGCTAATGTGGACAAGCTAGCTATCCAGGTTTACCTACTTTGAACAGGGGTTCTTTGGTTTGGGCCAAATGAACTATCAGGTAAACTATTCCAATAAGGGCTTGGGCTAACTGAGCAAGCGTTATGACAGGTAAGTGTTCCAGTACGAGTAGCTTTCGGCAACAACAAGCTGCTGTTGCAATTATCTTTGAGGCTGAGGAGAAGACACAGTCCAAGCGCTTGGCAGCCACTCTGACTAGCTTAGAAAAAGGCTTCTCGCCTTCACCCATGCGGTCAAGTAACACTTTGAGAACATAGCCTATCTAATGATGACTTTTTTTATTTGATTGACATTGTTGCTTCATAATGGAGACTGATTTGGGGTGATAACATTAATAAGTTGCTGTGCTTTTGTGAAAAAATATGTGCAATGCATTTTTGAAATATTAAGAGCCATTATTTAGGCTGTAGTCTATATTTATTTATTTTGGAAATGTCCAGAAGGCTTTACCATTATTACCCGACAAAAACTCCAGCTGCTTAGTAGACTGCTTTTCTGCTTTTCAAAATGTTTGCTTTTTTCATTTTCACTTTGCTTGTGAAGAGATTAAATGTTTCCCTTACCTCCACATTGCAAAGACATTCTTCCAATTTTGCAACCACTTCAGAGAATTCTGGCCTCTCCTGTTAAGACAGACATTAACATTTGCATACCTATCATACCTACAAAGAAAATTAGCTTCTCTGTGTTCTTTTTCAGTCTCAGTGTATATTCTCTCGACAAAAAAAAGAGCAATGATGACCTTCACCTTGATATGGAAGAGCAAACACTGCAGCAAGCAAACTTTTCAATAGCAAATCATGAGAAGTAAGTTTGCTCTATTTTTATCTTGCAATCCAATAATGGGTATAGAGCTTCTTGACTGGAGCTTCTTGATTTCAATTGAAGAGATTATGCTTTTGATTCAATTTATATTACAAACATACTTTCTGTTGGGATATCTTTTTCTGCTTTCATATACCATTTCTTTACATCTGAGTGTACATTAGTGTTAACTGAACCAAGCCACTGTTCTTCTTGTGTAAACCTCAGGTGTTCTCCTTGTTCTTCTAAGCACACTGAGCCAGTGTGCAACTTCCTGTCCTGCCTCCTGTATAGTGTGTTCTGAGGATACCATCATCTGCCACAAACTCTCCATCATCATAGGTGAGTTGCCCAAGCCAAAGCTGAAACACTGTTACAACCAGTAACTTCAGTTGATAGAGACTTCCAATAAACTTACATAGAACCCTGGCTGAAATTTAAGTCCACAAAATCTTTATTTCTCTAGGTAGAAGCCAACAAAATAAATAAGTGGATTTTTAAAATATTGTATAAAGGTATACCCACAACCAAATATACGAATAAGGACATATCATAAAAAGAGGAACCTAAAGTGTTACCAAACATTTTAACTCACTGATACATATTTATTTCACAACTGACATGCACTTTTCCACTCTCTCATTGGCAGCATCTAATATTAACTCTTGTACACTGGCTGGCATGGGCGGGGTGGCATCAACATGGGTGTGTTAATAAAAAAAATTTTTACATGACACAAATGCATTTTTACTCCCACCAAAACCATGTTACTAACACTGATGCTGTCAAGGAACACAAATACCTCAGCACCATTACTGATAGAAAACCTTATTGGAAAGCTAACAATAAGGCATGGTACATACGTAAAAGCACAAAAACATAATAATGCTGGTCTTGTTTTACAAGTTTTGTTATGTGCTTACTTTTTACCAGTGGCGTAACATCGGCTGTAAAATAGGCCTTCGGTAACGTTTACCTTTATACGGATATTACTCTCAACCTGTTTCCACTTATAGTTCTTAATTATCAATCAAGCAATTCATTAACTGAATAACAAACATCAATGAATATATCAAGTTTTTCTTTGCTAGTATTTTTCTTCGCGTCATAAAATGGGTAGCACTTAAATATATGTAGCGACGGCCGGTGCGATGTACTGCATCATCAAAAATTTAATTATCTTGGGTCAAAACTAATTATTTTCTCCAGGAGTTCCTCTGACTACCAGAGCCTTAATGCTCACAGATGGACGGATAAGTTCTGTGGACAACAATGCTTTCTCTGGCCTAACCAAAATGACGATACTGGGGCTCAGCAATAACATCATAATGGACATCTTAAATAATGCCTTCCAGAACCTTTCTGCCCTTAGAACACTGCTGTTAGACCACAACAAAATCACAACTTCCTCCATCCTTGACTCCACCTTTTCCCAGCTCCAGAGCCTGGAGATATTACAGCTGGGTAATAATGCTCTCCATGACATCAATGGCAAATGGTTCCAAGACATGGGAAGTTTGTTGACATTACAGCTGGAGGGAAACCTGATAACCCGAGTGGAGTCTGGCACCTTCAGCTCCTCCAACCTGAAGAACCTGAAGACACTAGACTTGTCAAGTAACTTGATTATGTACATAGCCAAAGAAAGCTTCCACAACCTTCCTAAACTGCACAGCCTAGACCTGTTCAGGAACAGCCTACACAGTGCACCAGATGCCTTCCCAGATCCTCCCTTCCCTGGCTCTCAAAACTCAACCTGGTCTTGAATCAATGGAACTGTACCTGTGAGCTATGGGAGCTCTCTTCCTTCCTCAGAAGTTACCTGCAAACACCAGAGAAAGAATTGTACAACAACAAGCAGCTTGTTTGCCTGACTTCAGCTAACTCAGCTATTCAGAATGTGGTGCAGCTGACTAAAGCTAACTGCATGCCACCTAATAAGAACATCACTGTGCGTGTCAAGAGAAAAGACAGAATGTCCATGCAGCAGTACATCCGGGATATCTCTCTAGCTGCCACCTTCTTCTTTGCTGGTGAGATGTTGGGATCTTTGCAATCTCATATCACTGTAACTATCTATCATATAGCTGTGGAAAACAATTATTTGATGCTAAGTGACTAATTTTATATATGTCTTCATGAATTTACAGGAGGTGTGGGAGTAAGTATAGGTGTCATGTACTGCAAAATGGAACTGAGCAACAATAAAGCTCCATGGAGGGACAGGTCAACAGATGTGGGTATCTTAAATCAACGAGTTCCATGGTGGGGTTTCAATGATGACAAGAAAGTGCAAATCCTCTTGATGATGAATCCAGGGAATGTGGAGACTAAACTGATGCAGCTCAATGAGGAGGATACATCAAAGCCCAGGCCCTGGTTCAGAGAAATGGCAAGACAGGACTTAAAGCAGGCCAGGCTGGATTACTGTTTTGTTTGCCACAATTGCAATCAGGATGGCTTGCCATCTAGCCCAGGTGGCCATGAGGGAGCTGTCTGCAGCAGGGAAATTGTTGTCCAGGGTGACAGTTGGTTAGCAACTATGTTTGGCAAACAGCAGAAATTGGCACCAAGGGAGGAAGACAGAGAACACATGCCACGGCTTGCCCTGAAGTCAAATAAAGGCAATAATGAGGGCTAATAGATTGGTGCAATCTAAACAAGCTCATTATAGTGAGGCACAGTGGGGTTACTCAATTAATGTAAGAACTGTGTGGAGTCATGGACAGTACTATGCGGATGACAAATGTTTTCCCATTAGATTATATTTGTGATAGCACTTGCTTGCTCTTATATAACCTCTATGGTTTCCCAAGGTTAAACAATGCATACAACAAAAACAATCCAATGTTTTTATTTAATGTATATTTTATTTCCTTTTAGATTGCCCAGATCAAAGAGACATGATCATATATCAGAGGCAATATAAGAATGATTTCCACATGATGCCCACTATATTGCATAATGATGCGGAAGTGCATGGAGCTTCAAACCAGAACACACTGAGACCGGTCAATTCCTTAGAGAGTATGGTGAGATTAAACACATTCAAAAAACCCCATTATGAAGGTAAATTACAAAATTTTCAAACATTGCCAGACTACCTCATCACCAAGTGTGAGCACTGTAATCACACCTTTGAGTACTTGCGAGGAAGTAGCAGAGAAAGAGGCAAAACCATGGAGGTGAGAATGAACCAGACTGTTGAGACGCAGTACGACAGAGAAGAAAATACCATCCAAAAGACAATGTTGAAAACAGAAGACAGAATCAATCACAAGAAAGACCACACATATGTGGAGGGAGATTACAGAGATCATCAAGTAAGGAAACCTTGTATTAAATCACCACAAAGGAGAGTCAGCTTTGACCTGAAAGGATCTGGTGCCCTAAAGAATAAATCTCATACGGAAGCAAAAATTCAGAATATAAAAAAGTCAGGCAATCTGAAATCAACACTTAAGCTGAGGTCAGATGAAAATAAAGTGAGAAAAAAACTCAAAGTTCATTCAAATAGCTTGCTGAAAGTCAAAATCAACCTGAACCCATTTAGAAAAAGCAGATTCCATGCTCAGAAAAACCTGAACAAAGAGGAGATTCTATCGGAGAAGAATAAAAAAGCAGCCAGCACAATGGCTAAACAAGCTAAGCTCAGAATTAGAGCAGAGAAGAGTGATGGAAACCAGTCAGAAAGCAGAGATACCGACACACAGAAACCTCCCAAGAAAGGCCTTCAAAACAAGCTCAGCCAATCAACTGAAATGGTAGATTCTCAAAAAATAAATACTAAGAAAAACAAAAAAGGCCGCCACCGATCAATGAATGATGATTCAAATGAAGAGGGGGCAACCCTTGTGACATCAACAGAACATAAAGTATTATTTAACCATCAATTGGAAAATAACGAAGCAAAACAAGCAAACTCTACTTTGCTTTATAGCTGCCAGGATAGCCATTCAGATGGGCTGCAAATCACAGTAACCCAACCTCAAAACAACCAAATAAATCGACATCTACAAACAGACACTGCAGATCCTCAATCTCCATGCCCAGAGATGAAAGGGACTTCTCTAGTGCAGACACTGACTTCACACTCAAAGCCAGTAGTGGATCTTCCTAACCCTGAAATGTTGAATAGCTCCAGAACTGCAGAGAATGTACTCAATGGAGATAATCTATCCAACAGACACAGCATGACTGCAGTCCCCTCTGGTCCCACTCTTATCCAAGAGTACCTGCCTTCAGCAGAGGGGTCTCCAAAACGGAAAATTCGACTTATTCTGCCAGAGAGAACAAGCAACAGACCACAGACTCCATTAGACAAAAAGATCCGATAGGTACATGTATACCAAAACCATTTACACTGAAATTTACTGCTCCCCCCAAGATAGAAAGGAATGTGCAGGCTGAGGCTGCTGGGTGGCTCATGCCGTCTAGCCACTGTTCTACAAACCCAAATTCCAAAAAAGTTGGGACAGTATGTAAAATGCACATAAAAGCAGAAAGCAGTGATTTGTAAATTCTCTTTTACATATATTTAATTGAAAACAATACAAAGAAAAGATATTTAATGTTTTACCTTATTAACTTTATAGATACATTTTACATTCCACAACCTTCCCAGTCTTTTTTTTGGCCCTGTCCCAACTTTTCAAAAAGGGTGATAAGGTAAAACATTAAATATCTTTTATTTATACCGTTTTCAATTGAATATGTGACTGGTGCTGGTAAAATGGTCCACAGGTCGCACAGGGTCATTTTTCTGTTTTTAATAATTTATTAAAGTACAGATCCTGAGCTTTCAAATGACGTCTCATACACTTGAAGAAGATATGCTTCTTTGAATGTTGGTACACCTTAAAACACTTTCCTGAGAAAACTGCTCTCAAAGATTTGCAAAGATTCACATCTGAGGCTTGCAAACTTAATGGGCATGAAAAGTGGCTAATCCCACCCCCAACCACTCCCCCACTAGAGTATCAGACTCTGGAGTTCAGAGGCTTGTAGACTGGTAGAGATACGAAAATCACGACGAACACGCTTGCAGATACGTACATTGTTTGGACATGCGGCTAGCTAGAAAGCTAACTGTTAGCTTAGTCAGCAAGGGATTGGTTAGTGTTAAACAAAGACAGACAAGAATATCACAACGGAAATGCTTTCAAATGATACATTGTTTGGATATGCAGCTAGCTAGATAGCTAACTGTTAGCTAACTTGGTTTCTGCTAAACAAAGGATGTGTCCCAATCGGTCTGAATCAACGCCCTTCTATAGGCTACTATTGAGTATGCTAGCTGTGAGAAAGTTGTTAAGTAGGCGAAATGTTATGTAAATGTAGTGTACTTTAAATCCGCAAATGATATACTTATTATGCTTAGGTTTTCGCTGATAATAGTATTGAGGATATTTGTCCATAGGCTACTGTATGTCACTAAACAGTAGGCTACACTGTAAGCAGTAACGTTAGCCTACCTTATCTAGTAGGCTACACAGAACGCAGTAGATTTGGACAATTTTTTTACAGTCTATGATTCGGACACAGCTCGACTAACCAGACAGGTTTCACGAGAGTAGCTACTTTGCTCCATCTGGACCCCTGGCTTTCGATATGAATATCTTCAGACAGAGCTCCATATAAAAAAAGTGAACGCTGTAACTTAACAGCTGTTTTGCAGCAGAATGGAATCGAGTTCCGTAATTCTGAAAGTTCTACCTGGTATTTTATTTCTTGTTATTACATTTTCACTTTGGACGTTAGCTAAGCAATTATAGGCTATAATATAGCTATATAATTCCTTCTTTAACATCAAAAGTCAAAATGTAAGGGAGAATGGGCACAATTTGGATGTATTACTCTAGACATTTAGATTCCGGATTTTGCTCACTGGGGTAGCCTGTAGCCTAAATAACCGCATTTTCTCACACAATAAGCACGGATACGGAAATGCGTTCATATGCGTTTTGTTGTCATCTAACTGATATCCATGCAATTTGCGCTCTCCATTAAACTCTGAGCGAGTTATTTAAAAAAAAGAATTTACCCACTCAAGTAGCCTAATTCATGAATTCGATATGTTTTTTGTTTGCTCCTTGCGATCATTAAAACAAAACACATAGGCTAACATATTTATCATTTATCTCCAGGCTCCAAGTTAACATATAGGTTTGACTTGCATTGCCTAGCCTACTCACAGACATTATAAGCAACAAAACAGCAAGCCCATCCCCATGCTGCATGGTTGTAACATGTGCTACAATTGTAGCCTGTAGCCTAAAATTAATCTCCATGAAGATGTTGTGGTGTAAGCTGCCCTAAAATGTATGATCCTGCGAGCACCTGGGGGCTGGGGTAGCTATTCCAGAACGCAGAATTACTGGGTTAGCTTCATATCTGCAGTAAAACCCGGAACCCTTCCATATCTGGAACATGGGTGGACTGAAGTAAAAAGCTGTTTGAGATGAGTGCAGTTATCCAGCAAACCCAGTAATCCTGCTTTCTGGAATACCCCTGGTTTCAACCTCAGAAGATTAGTAACTGACTAAAAATGATTGTTAAAAATGCCTATTTAAAATGTGACGAAACCACAACTCACCCAAATACGTACACCTAACATTTTTGGCAATAAACAAACAAAAGAAGACCCAATTGGTTCCTGGTTCAAACATCAATGCAGGATATGCTCTGTTAAACCAACAGCGTTTCGTCCTGGCAAATATGGCAGATATTAACGATTTATGCAGTAGCCTATGTTTCGTTGTTACAATAGCATCTCTGTTGTTCCGCACATAGGCTACTTCACAATTAACATCGCGGACTACGTTAATTATGTTTGTTTAAATTGTGCACAAACTATCTGTGATCACCTCAAACTTAATGTGACTTATTGCAGCAATCAATTGTATGCTCGTTGTATAGTGACATCAGATCAAAAACGTCTACGACGTAAAAAAAAAAAGCCAAGTTACTCACGCATAGCCTACATAGCGCTGTCTATAGGTCCTTAATTCCAACTTGCAAAAACTAGGCCTGCCTTTAAAAGTATTGATATCAAAATGTGGCCAAGTTACAACTAACAATATTGCCTATCGTAGCTCACACTAAATAAACTAGCTCTATTCCAAAGCAATGCTATCCAAACTTTCCTAAATTATTTAATGCGACTTGGCCCTGTGTTTCATCATCTTTGCATGTGAAGAGATTGTGCCTCATGGAACAACATATGATTTCAATGAATGTTTTTAACAGTTGATGAATAATTACACTCCAGAAAGGATATGGTTGTACTTTGTTGGCAAGTTTACTTTAGAAAATGTACAGGTTTTAAAATGTTAACTGCTGCTACAGAATTCTTTACAATTCACAAACAGACATTTATATCAAGAAACATCATGTACAATAGAGAAAGGGGTGATGAATAAATAAATTCAGATAAAAATTAGTAATATTTTTACCTAGAAAATAGCGTACATATAGCATTTTTACAAACATATCCAGACATGTTTGTGGGTCAGATGGTGGCAAATAAGTAATAGTACCAATTTTCTTAACATAATAGTATTTATGATATTTGCAAACAGAATTTTGTGAACACAAGGATATCTATGCTCTGTAGGACCACACAGGTTTTGATAGAAATCCAAATAAATAAATCAATAAATATATAATAATAATAATAATAATAATAATAATACATTTTATTCATTCTGTGCTTTTCATAGACCCAAACCAGTGGATGCAGACAATTGTTCAAACATGCCCTATAGTGTAGTAATTTTTCTGTTTAATTTCTAAGTGCAACACATCTGAATCAGAGTATTTCCACTATTAATTATTTTCATTTTGCAGTTTGATGTGGCACATACAGTTTCATTGACCACATTCTCTTGAGATGGTAAGATGAAGAAACACAGGGCCAAGTTGCATTAAATAAGTTAGGAAAGTTTGGATAGCATTGCTTTGGAATACAGCTAGTTTATATAGTGTGACCTATGATAGGCAATATTATTAGTTGTAACTTGGCCACATTTTGATATCAATACTTTTAAAGGCAGGCCTAGTTTTTGCAAGTTGGAATTAAGAACTTATAGACAGCGCTATGTAGGCTATGCGTGAGTAACTTGGCTTTTTTTTTTTACGTCGTAGACGTTTTTGATCTGATATCACTTATTTTTTATATTATATATTATTATAATTAAAAGTGTTTGCAGTAAGCTACATTATCTGCAGAGTAGCGTAGACTAGAGCCACATTCGGAGGCTATTGTTTTTTTAGTTTTTTAGTAACTAAGTATGAATCGGATATGTTTGGGGAATTGGCGTTTTATAAATCCGATCTCTTAAAGGATTGCAATTTAAAGGAGGCTATCATCAATTCTTAATGTAGGCTATTATCGTAAATTCTTAATTTTCCTAGTGGTTAATTTTATGGTGACATTGTGTTATGTGTGAAAAGGATAAAGTGAACAGAGCTGAAGTGAAGAAATTAATGAATAAAGAAATGTTGGCTGAGGCAAGGGTACGTTGAGGTTCGGTTTCCACAGTCAGTTAGTCATGACCGCAAGAGCAGAGCGTAACACCCTCCCCAAACCAGACCAGAGCGAGCGTCCGGTTTGGGGAGGGTGTGATATAGTACAAGTGAAATACAAGTGAAACATTGAACAGTTAATATTGGAAACCTCTTTTGCCTTTGCAATAAAAATACACTGCCCGGCCAAAAAAAAAGTCGCACACTCTAATATTTCGTTGGACCGCCTTTAGCTTTGATTACGGCACGCATTTGTTGTGGCATTGTTTCGACAACCTTATGCAATGTCACAACATTTATTTCCATCCAGAGTTGCATGAATTTTTGGCTGAATTCTTGTATTGACGACGGGAGAGTCGAACCACTCCGTAAAGTGTTCTCCAGCACATCCCAAAGACTTTCAATGGGGTTATGGTCAGGAATCTGGTGGCTAATTCATGTGTGAAAATGATTCCTCATGCTCCCTGAACCACTCTTTCCGAATTTGAGCCCAATGAATCTTGGCATTGTTGTCCTGGAAAATGCCCATTGATGGGATAACCTGGTCATTCAGTACATTCAGGTACTTAGCTGACTTCATTTTATTTCTGCATAATGTTGCTGAGCCTAGACCTGACCAACTGAAGCAACCCCAGATCATAACACTGCCTCCAGAGGCTTGTACAGTGGGCACTATGCATGACGGGTGCAATGGCGACTTTTCTTTTGGCCGGGCAGTGTGCGTTAATGTGTTAATGTGAAAATAATAACAGTCTAATAAATGAAAAGTACTTAACAGTTGCACATTGTTTTTGTGTTAAATAAGCATGTGCCCTGCTGGGCTCGAACTCACAATCCTCTGTGTGAGAGCCAACAACTCTAACCATTAGGCCACTGTAGCTTCTTGGAAGGCATGAAGCCATTAGCTATATTAACATTAAAAAACATTAGTATGAAGCGTTTTTATTGGGTGATAAGCTTGATGAGCAGGTATACAGACCATACCCTCAAAGAATAATTCTCCCCATTGGATAACATCGCGACAGAGGCAGGCAGTTTGGCAGGAAAAATAGGAAGAAGAAGAAGGAGAAAAATGGCAAAATAACCCAAGTTTGGGGCTTTATTGTATGGAAGTTGTATCTGAATGCTGTGTGGTTACATGAGGTCAGTACATACAGAAGTTAATGTTTTTAACTCCTTTGCGTAGAAGGTGACGCCGCCGGAAGCTTTTTGCTCAACTGAGACATTCGTTGCTACTGCAGCCAAACTATTATTGGAAATCACAAACTCTGTGTTCTAAATTTATTGGTAGACGGTTCGTGACGATTTCTGCTGAATACGTAGTTTCTAAGTGTCACTGTTTCCCTGTAGCAAGTCCATTTATCAAGCAGCCCCCCACCTAGTCTATACCTACCCATGCGTGACATAGTGGACAATAGCGTCTATGTTTGAGTTCATAAATATATTTATTCATCATATAAAATTAGAATAACGTCATAGCAACGAGATAAACCCAACAATAGCCTGATCGTATGCCAGAAAAGCTGTGAAAAGCCCTGCTCACTCAAATGCAAAATAAACTCTGAAAGTACTATCTCATTCTACCATGTATTCTACTAGCAATATATGCTACTAAATATGAAATAAATATACAATCCTACCATTGGTTTTACACATCGAGATGTTCCTTTCAAAATTCAGTGGTCATTTATTGTCTGGTACAATCGGTTTGAGAAATATACAACACACTATCTGATACGTCGCCGCGTAATACCCCCATGCCCTGTAAGCCTGTCTCATTCTTTACAGTTCATTCTGGTTTAATTGTCGGCTCTTTTATCCAATAGAGTACATTATAACCTTAGCAACGGTATATGCCAAGTCTTTTTGGGTGCTTTGAGTAATTTACTACAGCCCAGCGTAACGGCAGTTTTCGTTTTAACTGTCTAGTATTACGCAAGCTCTATAGAATACGCATTATGGAGTTTGCCTTTTGCGATATGTAAGTATTTTTGCGTCTAAAATACCGTTGGTCTCACTGGCTACATATGTACATTCGTGTTTCCACTCGAGCACTGTCTTTCCAATATGTTTGATAGCCCTATTGAAATTTTCGCATTTTGAGTGCATTTCACATACTGTAGTGCAATCGTTAAATGTATTTTTGATGTAGGCTACCGATGTTCATTGAAGATAGAACATTTGGCAGCATTTTGCAGATGGTGGAATACTATTTTATGTTCATGTTATCATACATAATATAGGCTATGGCGTATACTTGTCTCTTAGGGCATGACAAATGCTCATTCCAATTTACTGTGCGCTGATATGTGGTAGATTAAGGTACAAATTTCATTGGAGTCATTATGAATAGGAAAATAAATTAAAAAAAATTAAATGCAGAAAAATGCAATCCCAGGACAAAGGTATACATATTGTAGAGTACAGGGACAAGTGATGTTTTATTGAGGTACAAGAGTGAATGAGTAGGCAACATATTTAGGTGTATGTAACACTGTGATATCAATGGGTTTTATCTTAAGCCATCAGAAGGAGCAAATGTATTTGTTTTGTAATGGACAAAACTAATTTATTCATTTTATGACATGTTTTGCATAGGGGTTTTGGACCCATAGATATCTACCCCCCTATACTGATGAAAATATAGTAATTCCCACTTGAAAATTATGCAAAAGTGAGTTTTATGAGCCTAAACTGTTGATTTGTAGTTAAATATATCTTTTTTTTTTTTTTAGAGCAGTGCACAATTTAGCCATTTGGATAGATTTGGAGACACTAATGGACAACAGGGTACACTGCTATATTTTGCATCATAGACCTTTAGTAGTTCTGCATATCATCCTCAGATTTTTCAAAACTTGTGGACATGGAGTTTATGATCCAGGAAATGTATATAGATTACCGATTTCACATATGTAGCTCTCAGCAAAATAAAATAAAACTATTTTTAAATTTTTTTCCCCAAAGTTTCTTTGCATTTGTGGCACTTTATTTTGACTTAAATTATGAAAATAAACAAATCTAAGTTTGTATTGTAAATACCTGTCTTGTTTCATTTAAGCCATTTACCAAGTTTATGTGATGCTCACACCTGGAGTTATAAAGCCTTAAACAGTGCGCCCCCTAAATAGGTGAAATTTGCCATCTGTGCCAAGGGGTTAAGGGCTGAGAGTCTATGGTCATTGTGGTTATTTCTGTAGGAAACCCTGAAAAGTGCCAAACTCTCGGTGCTGTATAGGTATGGGGCACGCCCCACCAAGCCGTAACTTGGCGGATGGCATACCTGCCATCCCAATTTCAGTCTTTTATCGCATAATTGAACAAGCCTTTCTTTGTTCAATTAGCCTAAACTACGAGTTTACAAGACTGTAACACTGCCGTCAAGAAGCAGCAAAGAATATCATAGCGTAGCTTAGCTGTGTTCAGTCAGCAGTGTAGCCTACATCTTTCTTATGTCCCAAAGCCATAATACCCTATCCACGGTGGCCCCCTTGTGGTGCGTCGTCGACATCCCAATTATAGTAGGTCCAATTAATATTTCTCTGAAATTATAAATTGCAACTTTAAGAAAATGCCAAAATTCCGATGTGGGATTGTTAAAAGCGTATTTTGCAGAAGGCTCGCTTACGGGTTTTGCACAGAATTAACCACTCCCTATTTTTATACCATTCTGCATTGAAATATCTCTCTCTCTGGCCAAACAACCTAGCAGTCTCCTTTTTGTCAATTATTAGCTGTACAGCTTTACCAGTCTCTATGTCCTGAGTCTCAACAATCTTCCACGCAGTGGACGCTAGCGCTAGCACTAGCCTGCTTTATTTCAATGCTGGCGGTTTCAGAAGTCTCGGAGTTGCTGCTTCGGGGCTCTGGTTGTGCTGGTTCCTGGCATGGGGGGCCCGGCTCCAACGGAGTTGTGGACGGTGAGGATTTCACCTTAAAAATCAGTTTTGTTTGGCTGTATTTCACCTTCTTATGCTCTGGTTCTGCTGACATTTTTCAGAATCATGTGTTAGCAATATAGCTATTGATATCTAGCTGATGTCACGTAACGGCTCACAACTTAAATACATCATTGAAATAATTTTATTGGTTGCTATGTGGTTGCTATGTAGGCTACACTGTATGCATTTGCTTTGCAGTGGACTCTTGAATTGTATTAAATGTGACTACTCTTCCCTTTTTATGTTTGTGTACTTTATTTTACTTAATGTTTGTGTGCAATGTCTTTTTACGGAAAGTTTTGCCATTATTGGGGGATACAGGCCAGGCCGGCACATGCCGAGTTTGTGTTGAATGGGCGTGGTTTCTACCACAAGCCGCTTGTGCCCAGAGAGGCGGGAGCATGTAGCCTACCAATGCTATTGGTGCGGGAGGAGAAAGGAGTGGCAGCAATCAATATGGCGTCAAGTGCACCGCAACTCTCAATTTCCCAATGCGCTATATAATGGAGAAACTCCTGCCCTTTTCTGCTAAACTAAAGGGTTTACAGCCATATTTTCAACCCAGTTATACCCATAATACATAAGAATCAATGCGTGATTTTGCTTGACATGATTCGACAACTTTACAGTGGAGTTGTTTTACTCATCATAAGGCAACTGGTTGGTCAAAATATGAGTCTGATTGATGACAATTGATGAATAGCCTACAAGAAGCACGACCATAGTAAAACTTCCATGGTTACTGAGCTGCATGTAGCCATAGCATATGAATAAATATCTGTTAGCTCAACAGCTAACAACTGATTCATGCATTTCTGCCAACTAACGTTAGCTACGTTAGAGGGTAATATGAGAGGACACGTTTTCTTGTTTTATTTCTTAGCTAGACAGTTACACCATGTTATTCTGCTACTAGCTAAATGTCTCTGCTTAGCTTGGCAGATACTTAGCTGACAGGTAACGTTACCCCCAATAAAGATCCAAAGAGACAGGTGAAAGATTTAACGTTAGGGTCTTTACTGAGTGCAACTGAAAAATCTGCAAAGATACAGAAATAAAAATGTTGCAATTTGTACACACAAACATTCACATGTTTTGTCATAGAAACCTGTCACCATCATGTGATCAATACGACCAACCAGAGACGACGGACAGGAGGCTAGCACAAATCACGTGCTGCTGCCGCCAGTTGACAGATTGCACTGTCTCCGCCTTTGATGCTCCATAATCAGCGCGAACCAGCACGGGTTTTGGAGCGTACCCACAGATTCGCAAGGAGGACGGTAAAAGTGGGGGGGCCAATGGCCCCTTGGCCCCCCCCTTTCCGGCGCCCCTGATTACAGGCGAACCAATTTGTGGAGAGGACAAGTGCCAGAATAGGTAAGAACTACAGAATTACTGAACTCGATTCCGTTCAGCCAAAAAACGGCTCTTAAGTTACAGCGTATTTTCTATGGAGTAATATGTTTTGTCTGAAGATATTCATATCGAAAGTCAGAGGTCCAGATGGAGCAAGTAGCTACTGTGAATCGTGTACATTCCACTCGTTTTACGTGGAATCTTTTGAGGTGAGTCATTTCGGAATCATTAGCCTAACGTTAATACATGTCAATATAGTTCCTAAAATAAGCATGTCTCTGTTGTCTGCTGATGATGACGCCGTGTTAGTTTTTTTATTACCATCGTTCAAAATTGTCGGATAAAAAATTCCATGAATTCTCAGTTGTTTATACTTCTACTGGCAGCTACATTATTCAGAGAAGTAGGCTCTTTATGGGCGAGGCACGCCGAACTTCAGAGCCAATCGAAACTAGGAAGGTGTTAATGGACAGCTGATTATAGTCTGTCCCTCAAATTGAAGCCCGCCCCCGGCAAACATGATTTTAACAAGCATAACTGTGTTACTTATTATTTACAGGTATTTAGAGATCGTGAATAAGTTGTATATTATATTAAGCGACTTCTAAAACACTTAAACTTTCGTTATTTGCAGAAGTGCGACTTGCGGACCGTTTTACCAGCTTGCGTCACATGTAAAAGAGAATTTATAAATCACTCCGTTCTGCTTTTATGTGCATTTTACATACTGTCCCAACTTTTCTGGAATTGGGGTTCGTAGAATGTAGATAGTCCCATGGTCTGGACGACCGACTATGGCCGTTAGCTCCACAGAGCATGACATAATTGACCGTACAGTTGCCTGGGGAGAGAGGGTTTTAAGAGGGCAGAACTTCACTGGTCTGGGACCAAGTCACACAGAGTCAGGCAGAAAGAAACAGTATCCACTTAGTTCAGTACCCAAACATCAGATATAATTTGTTTTGTGCAACATATCATTTTTCATTAGACTGCACCCAACAGACAACATATGGAAAAACAAGGTTTTGATGAAAGTTTGGGCACATCCTTGTTAAAAAAAGATAAATGGCAGCTTAGACTGCAGGAATAACATCCTTTATTTGACAGCAGCATTTATCAGTGCTAATATTTCCTTGGAACAATTGCACAATTAATAATAAACTACTGATTATCCTTTTAATGAAACTTCAAAAAGGAATTATTGTCTAATTATTTGCAAAACACAATAATAATGATGCCTAATCACTGTCTCTGTGCTATAGGTCATATATTTTCAAAATTATAAAAACTTTTTAAAAATGAATAAGACATTTAAGTCTGAAATGTCTCCAACAACTGAACTTCCATCGCACTGAATTCAGTGCATTAACTACTTCAACTCAAAAAATGTATTCCAACTATTCACATTATTTAAACTGTGTTCCTCAAAAATCTTCAGGTTATCCTAGCTGGGACACAGTCCCTCAAATTAACAGTCCCTCAAGTAACATTAAGGGCTCTATTTTCTGGCTGGCGCATGGCGAGTGGCGAGTCAGCGCATTGGTGAAGTGACATTTTCGACATCTATTTTCACGCTCCTGAGCCCATTTGACTCACTGTACGCCAAAGTGGGAGGCGAGTGGGAGAGTTGCTGGTGGAGGTGTGTCAGTCCAGATCAAGCAGCGAAAGTGCAAATTTGGGTCTCTATTTTCCGGCCGGTGGCGAGCCATCACTGGCGAAGTTGCAATTTCGTCACGGATTTGGTCACTCGCTGTGCACTGAAGTGAGAGGGAAGCTGCTGTTGGGGGGTGTGTCCATCAAGAGGGAGCAGCCCAGTTCAATTTTAGTGCAGCGGAATGCAATTTTGGGGTAAGATTAGACTTCATTCTTGCACTGCCTGCCAGGTGAGACCACATTTACGGCGCAAATCGCAACACTGCGTATATGGCAAGTTGCTAATTTCAGGGCTTTCCTGAGCAATGCGTGCAGGAACCTATTAAAAAGCCAATCAACCATTTTGTGGATCATATGCGGTCCAATCTAAGCTAATTCCTGTATTTATTTATGTTTTTAATTGTTTATGGCTGTTATTATACTACACTGTGGTCCCAGGGGTACTGTATTCTTTCTGTAATGAGAAGAATGACAAACGTGGTGCATACATTCACTCTTATTACACATACAGCAATAAAAATGTACCTCGACTCAATTACATTCAATTAAATCGATGCAAAATAGATAGCCTGCCCTATTGTCTTCCACTGCAGTCGTGGTCAGAAATTGACAGTGGGTGGACTCATTCTGCAAACGGGAGAATGGGCGTGTTCTGATATCGTGTTTCACTAAAGCACATGATGCGGGATAGTCCGACATGGTCAAAACCAGTCCACCCAATACGCCGGGTCGCAATGCACGTGGCTCTTAAAATGACTGAAAAGAGGTCATTTGATTAGCTATGGTTGAATCCATCTGAAGCACACCCACTGATAAATATTCAGCATAACCCAGGCCATTTTCAACCTGTGCAGCGCACTGTGAGCTGTGCACTCCTTGCCTCCTTGCGAAATTCAGCAGCCACGCCCAGTGCGCCATGCGCAATGCCACTGACTATGACGGCTCGCCATGCGCTTGCTGGAAAATAGAGCCCTAAATGTCCAATGTAAACCTATTTTTCAGCAATTTTATATTATTATAAGGTCTAAAAAACATGATAAGGTTTTTAAGAGAAATAATTATTGAAATACATTTTATAAAAATATAAATTCAGTGAGGTTATTACCCTTCAACCTGAACAGGCAATTTTGGGTGTGTTGCATTTTTTTGGCATTGAAGAAAAATAAAAATGTGTAATGTCATCACAAATTTCAAATTCAAATATAAGCTGTATTTAATAGATAAGTATGTGGAACTATAGAGTTGTTTTAATGTTACATTTTATTCTTATTTATATATATGGGATTATTTTATTTATTTATAACTTTTAGAAAACTTGATTCATTTTTGGCATATGTTTTGACTTTTACTACTTTTTGAAATATAAACTTGTTATAGAGGGGGCAGGACAAGATAAGCCTTTGGCTTCATCCTGTCCCTTCTTGAACTTATTGTTTTTTGTTTGTTTTTTTTTGTTTTTTTACTTGAATGTTTTTATCTTAATGTAGTTGGTGATTATTACAAATTGTGTTTTTTTATGTTTGTTTATGGTTCGAGAAAAATAAAGATCAAATCAAATCAAATCAAAATACTGATTAGACTTTTTGCAAGATGAAATTCTGTGGTTCACAGAGCAAGAATAGTTACCCTTTGTTTTGAGGAATATGACACTGGTGACATTATACTTCATGTGATCTTATCAGTCTCCAGGGGTCTCATTTATAAACTAAACTCCTCAAAAAAAAGTTTGGAAACGTTATTTCGGTCGATATTCCTCCCCTTTAATAATACCAATTGGTATTGTATTTTATATCGTTGGAAAGCCTGATTAGTCACCTTTACAACGAGGTACAACTTGTAAGGATCATGCATTCGTGGAATGAACAACACAGCTAACCGTGTGGGTAGCGGCCCAAAAAAATGTGCCAAAATCCCCTGCAATATTCTTCTGTTGGTATTCACTCTCGTTTTGAGCTTCAAGTGCTGGCAGGTGTATGCCAGTCACAGGTGTGCCAGGAAGCCTGCAATGACTGCCCTTCATCGTCCGGGCCCGTTTGCGCTGGTGTCGAAAGCACCGACAGTGGAACCTAAGAATGTGGGGCAACGTCATGTTCAGTGATGAATCAAGGTTCTGTCTGCGGAAGCTGGATGGCAGGATCAAAGTATGGAGACGGCGTGGAGAACGCTATGCAGATTGCTGCACAGATCGCGTGACACCTTTCAATGGGGGCAGTGTCATGGTGTGGGGCGGTATCTCTCTCACAGGCAAAACAGAACTTGTCATCATTGAAGGCAATCTCAATGCAGTGAGATATCGGAATGAGATTCTGGAGCCAGTGGCGATCCCATATCTCCAGAATCTGGGACCTAACTCCATCCTCCAGGATGACAACGCTCGCCCCCACAGAGCCAGGATCATCACAGAGTACCTCCAGAATTTGGGAGTGGAGAGGATGGAATGGCCTGCCGTGAGTCCAGACCTCAACCCAATTGAACACCTGTGGGATCAGCTTGGGCGTGCTGTACGTGCCAGAGTGACCAACGCAACCATGTTGGCTGACTTGCGGCAAATCCTGGTTGAGGAATGGGATGCCATCCCACAGCAGTGTGTGACCAGGCTGGTGACCAGCATGAGGAGGAGGTGCCAAGCTGTTGTGACTGCGTATGGATCTTCCACACGCTACTGAGGTCCCTGGCAGTGTAAAATGAATAAAGTGTAAAAATGGCCAATATGTATTGTTTTTTTCCTTATTACTGTGGGAGAGTGCAATCATCCAATCCACCAAGCAACTCAAAACGAGAGTGAATACCAACAGAAGAATATTGCAGGGGATTTTGGCAAATTTTTTTGGGCCGCTACTCACACGTTTAGCTGTGTTGCTCATTCCACGAATGCATGATCCTTACAACTTGTACCTCGTTGTAAAGGTGACTAATCAGGCTTTCCAGCGATATAAAATACAATACCAATTGGTATTATTAAAGGGGAGGAATAATCGACCGAAATAACGTTTCCGAACTTTTTTTTGAGGAGTTTATATGTACGCCACTTTCCCCCGCTGATTTGGTATTTATAAAAAATTTGACGTCAAAACATGCAAACATTTACGTAAAGTATGACACATGCGTACGCACATTTGAGACTGCGAGCCGGACTTACTAAAGGATTGCAACTGCTTTTCCGACGCTAAAGCAGGCGCTACAAGCTCGCAATATCTACGTCGGATTTACTAAATGGTCACAATGGGTCAAAATCGCTATTAGGATGTAATTTGCAGGGAGTACCAGTAACATCCTGTAGCTCCCGATCAGTGGCCTTGCTGAAGAGTTCATGGTGTCACTGACATGGGAAGCTCTTTAGTACAGAGAATCCAGGGATCCAAAAGTGGCATCTGCCGGCATCCAGGTTCGAACAGGCAGTAAATGGAGCGCAGACAAATCACTCGAGGTGGCTGAGTCACGGCTGTGGCAGAAGGCACCAGACATGATCATTGTTTCAGCATGCTACTGAAGCCGCAAACAGAGCCACTAGGTGGCTTTGGATCAAGAGGGCAGATCCGTGGGCGAATGCTGCTGGGACGCAAGCTGGGGTCTGATCAACCCCGGGTCGCTTGGGCGAGGGGTGTCTGATGTTGAAAGACCCGAAACACTCGATGACGCCAACTTCCATCACTGAGGATGCGTCCCAGCGCATCTGCAGGATGTATCTTTCATCTTTCCTTAGTTGGACCACCACCTGTGTCATTTTCCTGCATTATGTTGTAGGAACGTTTTTCTAAAATCACGCCATCTTTTCTTTACATCCTCTACTGTTCATAAATTAATTTTGTATGTAATGTCATTCCAAAATGTTCTCCTCTCCATTGGTGTTGTATATGCTGTAATACAGCATTGTGTACCTTGTAAATTTAAGATCTATTTTGTTGCTCCGACCATTAGAGTCGTCAATATGAATGGCCTTCTGGGGCCAGATGCATCAAGACTTTTATACCAGAATTGACCCCCACGTACTGATGTAATTCCTCCCATAAATGGGGGAGTGTCACTACGGAAGTCCTCTTCAATTTCCTTGCCAATGTGTATTGAGACGTGAGACTGTTTGTATCCTGTCTGAATCCCATATCGCCTTGTGACTTCGGTCGGGGTACATTTTTTCTTCATTCTTACGATTCTAACCGTCCTCCAAAAGCGGCGGTAAGCACTTACGAGCGACATCCGCAGATAGCCTTGTTATCTTGCATGGATATCAGCTCTTGGAAACTGCAGCAGTAGGCACATGTGCTACCATACTGTGTTCACTCTAGCTAAGCAAGTCACGCGGTGAACAGGTTTGTATGCAGTAAAGTACAGGTTTGTATCTTTCTGATTATGAGGCAGAGTGTGCGTGCTTCGCTACACTATCTGCCTGGACTTCCCCTACTAAACACCACCGCCATGTTTTATTGTCTGCGGGTGTTCTTTTTTTTGCTAAAGCATGAGATTCCGTTGATCGAACATGGGTGTGGAAAGTGTACCCCAGTGAGATCTGCTACCATAGAATCGTTGAGCTACGGCTCCAGTGATTGATTCTAAGTCTGCACTGGCTGCGCGAGCACACCAGTGAGGCTTCCTAATCGGCTAGTGACGGTGCTACATCGATTGGTTTATAAGGCAGTATTGTACCAAGGCATGAGATTCTATTGATCGAACCTGGGCATGGAAAGTGTACCCCAGTGAGATCTGCTACCGTACAAGCGGCAAGCTACAGCTCTGGCAAATCGGTTAGCGTGGGGCTACATCGATTGGTTTGTAAGGCAGAGTATGCGTGCTTTGCTACACTAGCTGTCCCAGTTTTCCCTACTAAAAGACCACCGCCACGTTTCATCATCTGCGAAGTGCTCTTTATTTTTGCTAAGGCACCTGGGGGTGGAAAGTGTACCCTAGTGAAATCTGCTACCATACAGTCGGTGAGCTATGGCTCCGGTGATTGATTCTAAATCGGTACTGGCTGCGGCGGCATGCCAGTGAGGCTTCCCAATCATTTAGTGTGGTGCTACATTGATTCGTTTATAAGGCAGAAGTATGCGTGATTCACTACGGTATCTGCCTCGGCTTACCCTAGTAAGGACCACCGCCACGTTTTATCGTCTGCGAGTGCTCGTTATCATTCTAAGGCATGAGCACCTTGTGCACATGCCTTCCACAAGCAGAACGCCAGCGGCAGTAGAGGTTGCGCCCAAACCTAAGAGTACTCCCACCACCGAGGCCCCTGCACGGGAAAAGGGCAAGGGCAGCAACCTATCCGCGGAAGGTACGCAGCTGCGCGAGGCAGCTTAAGCAAACCAATCTGACAGAGGGTTAGGAGGAGGCTCGGATACTCTGCCTCTCTAGAAACCATTCTCTGCGCGCCCTTGGCACGCATGTGTGATATGCCTCAGACTAGCACTTTGGGCATGTCTAGGTTTCACCGACAGGCCCCTCAGGGGGCACCATTTGCCATGCCAGCATCGGACGATTTTCTGGCAGAGCTTAATAAAGGTTGACCACGGCCTGATATGTATCGGATGGCCAAAGATTGTAGGATGTTTGCGTCCATGTCAGACGAGGCAGTCCATGGGCTGGATCAAATGCCCTCGGTGGAACCTGCCATTGCGGCATTAGTGGTGTCCCCGCAGGAGGCGGTCCGGGCAGACGGCCGTTGCCCTAGGCCACAATGCAGAGCAACAGACAATTTGCTCTATAAGACATATAAAGCAGTTACCACAGCGGTGCGAATTGGTAATTCGCTGTCATGGTTAATGCTTGCGCAGTCGCAGACAATGCTTAGTGTAGAGGTTCATACCTCATTGAGTGATGCGTCACTTCAAGCGTTCGCGTTTATGACCCGAGTAATGTCCCTGCTCACGGTGACTCGGCGTCAAGTGTGGTTGGCTCAGTCGCCCCTACCAGACGCAACAAAGAAAACAACCATGACCTGCCGGTTGTTCCTGGCTGGCTTTCCACTGAAGCAGCCAGACAGGCAATGGAACGATCTGTAGAGGCATTAAGACACAGGGAGCGGAAGATTTTTGGTGTGCGTTGGTCCCAACCAATAGTTAGTAGGGACGCACAACCAGCGAAGCTTTTCGTCATCCGTCCGCCCATGCAACGGTAACGGACTCACAACATAACCCAGTAGATCTGGCAGTCAAGCTGCCGACAGCAGTTGGTGAATTGGAAGGCTCTCACGAGAGAACGGTACTGGATCTGAGAGACCTAAATATATATATCTAAAATGGTACACTTTCCGGATGCTCCGGACGTTTGAACGTTATACACGCCGTACAAACAGGAAATTAGTTCACGGCTGTGGATTTGAAAGATGCGTATTTCCACATCCCTATCGGGGTGGAGCATCACCGTTCCTATGATTGGCATTCCGAGGTCGGGCATACAAGATTGATGCCCTCCCGTTTGGTTTATCTCTAGCCCCACGTGTACTTACTCGCTGCATGAGCGTGGTTCTATCGCCGCTCAGGCTGAGGGGGCTGAGAATCATACCATACCTAGATGATTGGCTGATATGCGCACAATCGTATGGTATGACGCTTTTTACATGCTGCCGAGACGTTGAAGCCAAATTGGACTTCAATGTCAATTACGGCAAGAGCCAGCTGATTCCGATACAGTCGAATCAAATACATCGACCTGCTGCTCGATTCAAGAAGCATGAAGGCATCTCTGACACCCCGTCGCATAATCACTGTGCTCGACGTGGTGTCTCAATTCCAAGTGAATCGGTTCCTCGAAAGGAGGACTTTTCAGAGGTTTATGGGCCTAATCTCAGCCACCTCAGCAGTTGTACCTCTCGGACCCCTGACAGCCAGGCCATTTAAACGCTGGTTGAACGCCAAGTCGCTGCACCCAAGGTGGGACCGTCATACCAGAATCGGGGGTAACGGGTCAATTTTGCTGGCTATTCCGCCCATGGCGACGACCGCGAGTGACCGCCTGAAAGAAGAGGGTTATACTTTCATGATGCGTGGTCGTTACGATGGACGCTTTACTGAGTGGTTGGGGGGCTGTCTGCCAGCACCTCCCAGCTCAGGGGTTATGGTCCCGACTGCTTCAGTCGGGCAATATTAACGTGCTCGAACTCCGAGCAGTATTTCTAGCACTGAGACATTTCTTGCCCGTACTAAAGGGCAATCGTGTGATAGTGAGGTCGGACAACGCCGCAGCAGTATATCATATAAATCATCAGGGCGGTCTAAAGTCCCGCCGATCGTTGGAAGTGACAAAGCACCTGCTAACATGGGCACTTCCCAAACTCCCTGCATGCCATTCACCTACCAGATATTCGAAACGGCACAGCAGATGTACTGTCTCGCCAGTGAATTCATCCCGGCAAATGGCGTATCCACTCCGAGGTGGTGGAGGAGATATGGCGGCGCTTCGGTCTTGCTCAAACAAACCTGTTTGCCTCTCAAGAGTCTACTCATTGCCCCCAGTGGTTCTCCCTGAATGAGTATTTGAGTCCCCTGGGCTGGGGATAGATGCATTAGCGCACGAATGGCCGGACGGCCTGCTATACTCATTTCCTCCTGAGTCGCCACAAGCTCCTGCTGGTAGCCCCCAGATGGCTAATGAAACCCTGGTTTCCCACAGTCCTCTGCCTTGTTTATGATCCACCCTGGAAAACCTATGCGGCTGCCATATTCAGCAGGCATGTCTGGGTACATAACAAGCCTGCAGGGAGCCATTACCTTGTCAGCCGGTTCCTGAAGGGTGCCCGGCGGCTGAGACCTGCGAGGTCACTGGTAGCTCCCTCCGGGGATCTCCCCTTGGTGCTGAGAGCGCTCATGGTTCATCCCTATGAGCCTCTCGAGACGATCAGCCTTAAGTGGCTTTCTTTTAAAACGGCGTCTCTGCTAGTTATGGCATCAGCAAGACGCATTTGGTGAGCTCTGCGCTCTCTCCGGCCGACTCAGGAGTCACGCTGTGGCCTAATCCATCGTTCCTGCCCAAAATCGTTTCAGCATTTCACATCAACAAGCCGATCGAGCTCGCGGCGCTTCGCTCCCTGCCAGGCGAGGACCTGCGGGACACATGATATGTCCAGTGCATGCGCTGCGACGTTATGTCGAAGCTGCCGCTTCCTTCAGACGTACAGGGCAAATCTGGATATGAATAGAGCGCTAAACCCTCGCCTATTCATATCCAGGGCCGATCCACCAGCTGCCTCATGGGCAGCCCTGGAATGCATACTTCTTAAAGAAATTTGTGAAGCGGCAACGTGGACGTCCCTGTGCACATTTACGAGGTTTTATCACTTCAATGTGGCGCCAGGCTCAACGGTCAGTGCAACCGTCTTTTCTGCAGCCTTGGCATCCACTTAAGGATGATAGTCCCTTCTGACACTTTGGGTATAAGTCATCCATATTGATGACCCTAATGGTCGGTGGAACAAGGTTACAGCTGTAACCATGTTCTATGAGTTCTGGATGACCATAGGGATCATGGTCACTCGGGACCTTTTAACCTCTTGCTGCCAAACGCCCCCTAGCGGTAACGCGGGCGTTACGGAAATTATTAAATTATACATTTCATTAATTTAATAATATATAATAAACTGCTCACCTCAATATTTTGATTAAATATCCTTAAGATATATCCATTCCTTCTGGGAAAGTGGTTTTTAAGCCCAAAACGTCGAGATAAAACTTCTTAAATAACGTTGGAAACTGACCTAATTCTCAAACATGTATTGCAGCTTGATGTCACACCATAAACAATGTGCTGGTAAACTGTTCTGCTTAATTGTATTTCACAAAACCTTGGTTTGAAAAATCATTATACCTTTAGGCTTCAAGAAAAAATACTTTAAAACTTTCATAAGGCTGTACATGATTTTTTTTCCAATTTTAAACCGACTTGTGCTTTTTTGCACTTGATTACGACTCGTTCGGCTGTGTTCTGCCAGTTTCTGGAGTACCAATCCCGTGGCTTAGTATATGTTAGCCAGAGTGGTTTTGAACATGTTTGCAGAGATTTATGCAAAACCGTCGTCAATTGGGTGTATTTCTTTGACTGATAGCACAATAGGCCTATCTGAAGTGGGAAAAACTGTCTTCGACCCGCCTCCACTCCGAGTATTATTTGCTTTCCATTGGGTTTTAAAACTGTCTGTCAAATATTCCAGCCAATAGCCAAGACTCTTATCTTTCAAACAAGCCCTCATTCAACACATTGCCGTCGTAAATCAAGGAAATACAGCCCTGCGTATAAGGAAGTGGCAACCACGCGTAATTATCGAACCAAGATGGCGCAGTGTTTTTACCTTGTAGCGTAGCTCGCTACATTCCGTTTAGCAAAGCACAATTCATAAGGTAACTGCGCTGTTTATCTTTTTACTTTACAGGCTTTTTCATACAGTTTTTGGTTAGTTATGTCTAGGTTATTCAGGAGTTTCTCCGTGCAGCAGAAATATGGTTTTGCGGTCTCAGTGACGCAGAGTGATATAAGGTAACAGATTATTTTGCCGGTATACCAGTGCGAATTCACTGTTATTATAAAACGAATCCCTCTGAATTAAATGAATATAGCTAACATTACTATATTGTAACAATGGCAAGCTAGCCAGCAAAATTACACATAGCAGCTAGCTATCTATTTGTGTCTGAGACAAGTAAGTGCAGCCCTGTGTAAGAGGAATTATCAAACGGAGATGGCGCAGTGTTTTTACCTTGTAGCGTAGCTCGCTACATTCTGTTTAGCAAAGCACAATTCATAAGGTAAATGCGCTGTTTATATTTTTACTTTACAGTTTCTTTCATACAGTTTTTGGTTAGTTATGTCTAGGTTATTCAGGCAATTTATGCATGACCTAACACGAGGGAGAGATAACATGAGGATGAGTTTGTTGTTGTTGATTATTATGCAGGCGTTTATTTTATCTAGGGTGGACATTTGATTTTATATACCTGGACTAATTTCTGGCTAATGAGTTAGCTAGTTAGTTGTGTAATATTAAACACACCAAAAACACATCTAAATTAACTTTTATTGCCAATTATCAGATTTTATTGTAAAACTTAAAAAATAAATTATATTGAGACTTTTCTGGAACCTGGGCCATTTTGCACAATTTGTGCCAACTTTGGTAACCGAAATGGTTCACCTGAAAAAAAGCTCTGTAGAATTTGAATGATTTGAGATATTGACACCATATCTTTAGCAGAGATAGGCAGCATATTGAGGAATCACAAAGAGGAGTTATTTCCTCCATAGCTATTGTAGCTCATCAGGTAAAAAATCTGAAATTTGAATTTAGGTACCCGTTTTTTGTTTTTTCACAATTTCTGTACATAAATTGTTGTAGTTAAGTAGCAAGAAGTGTATGTATATGAATTATGACTACTTAGTCATAATAGTGCAGTTCTCTGTTTTAATAAAAGCTATGAACCATATTTGTAGCCTTTACAGTTTTTGAGATAAACAGCTTTGTTTGTCACTAGTAAAAACAGGCGAGAATTGGTATATTTTGCCCTTGGTATTAAGAGGTTAAGGGCGAGAATATTCAGAGGACTTCCGTAGTGACACTCCCCCATTTATGGGAGGAATTACGTCACTACGTGGGGGTCATGTACCATGACAATTCTGGCATAAAAGTCTCGATGCATCTGGCCCCAGAAGGCCATCCATATTGACGACCCTAGTGGTCATCCGGAACTCATAGAACATTGTTACAGTCGTAACCTCATTTTATTTTTCTCGTCGTTATCTCGCGTGTGCCTGGTTGCTCTATAGCAATTTATTAGCGCCTTGTAATCTGGACGGGTCATTGTTATAGATGTTTCCTACCGCATATTTATAGGTGTCTCCACCTTAAAATTGTGAATGAGGCCGTTTAATTTCTTAGATTGCGTAATTAGGACATGTTATAATAAATCGGTGTTGGTATAAACACATTAAATAAATTAATGTGTTGGTATTTGTGACCGCAACAGAGCCGCAATATAGCGAATGTTTTGTGCTGCGACTGTTTCCCTTAGTAAATCCGGCCCTGTGTGAATTGGTGATTGAATGTGAGGTGCAACAATTTGAGTTCAATTTGATAGTGAGCGGTTTAAACGGGGAGCTATTTGCAGTACATGGATGTAATATTTGTATGTTTTGTGTGGATGTTGTGTTCAACAACCTAAGTAGGATACTATTGAGTCATCTCAGCCTTTTATATGATCAGTTAAATAATTTTGTTGCCTGTTTTTATGTGACTGTTCACAAGATAGCACAATAAGTTGAATGTGAACATGGGATTTTTATTCTTCATGGCATGCATAGCTATTTCTGACGTAATGTGGTTTAAGAGGGTAAATAATCCCTCTAAACATGAAAAGCACCTAATTAAGAAAAATTAACCGCTTGTTAAAATTCTGGTATTAGGAACGAAAATCAACATAGACACGGGGGCCACAGGACCGTGGTTGGGAACCACTGCCTTCACAGGTTGAGTCACCCAGCAGCCCTGTTCATGCCTGCTTAATCAAACATGTTTGATTGAAGTGTGGGCAATCCTCTGTGCTTATAAGGATAATTCTGTTCTTTTTTCTTCTATTATTTTTACAAACTATTTTCACCATGCTGATTTTGTCACATCTTTCTTTTTCGACCACTCCACTCTGCCTTACATAGGAGTCCAATGGGGCATATTTAGATACAGGTTAAATTTATTTTAAACAAGTCCAGCTTATCCAAACCTCTTATTTGGATGTGAAAATGAGTGTGAAAGTTGAAAATGATTATTCAAATAAAAAAAAAAGTCACTTTGATCGCAAGCCATATTTATTTGAACCGAAATACATGGAATACTCTGCAAGCCTTTCTGTCTCAGCCTCCGTTCTCCTTCTATCCTCTTCAATTTAATTGAGCTCTTCATCTGTGTACTTTGTTTCAAATGAATGTGGTTGGCCATCAAAGTGAAGAAACTCAACATCCTCATAATAGTCTGATGAATAATCAGCCATTGCAACAGGTTTTCGGATTTTCCAACTTAGCTTATAAAGGTGAGCCACGTACCACTGCAGTGTTTCCCCTGTAAAATGTGTATTAGTGGGTGGCGTTGAGGGCCGTAGGGGGGTACGCAGTATAATTGTTAATTATATACTACAATCAAACACAACATAAACTTTATTTAAGTGTGTCGCACAAAAAAATTAAATACAGCTACATTACGCCTACATTCATTAAGATTACATATTTATTTCAGTTAGGGTACTGAATATTTAAAATAGTCTCAGGTTTAGCTTTAAGATGACTGAACATGTAATACATTAGCCTAATTCAAATATAAGTGATATCTCAGCTTAATAAAAATCCAATCCAAAAAGTCCAATCAATTATTATTTTATAACCATTTTCTTGTACAGTGTCCTATTCTCACTGTGATTGTCGTAGGATTGTGTTTAATAGGGATGCCACAATACAGTTAGCCCATGGTTCAATAAGTACCTCGGTTTTTGGGCCACAGTTTTGGTTCGGTTTCGGTACGTGTTTTACTACTATTTCCAAAATTATTGCTTTATCTTTCATATTACCAAAAAAAGAAAATTCAGAAAAATTTCCATTCAGACACATTCCAGAATATGACTGGTGTATTGTATAATATAAAAAATATATATAAATAAACATATATAAAATAAAAAAACTCTCAAATGTAAAAAATACTTGAAATTCTGGAAAAAAGCCTCCCCCCGCCTGACCTTCCACTGCCTTGGTTTGTTTTTCTTCCCAATGCTCTGCAATTCCAATTTTTTCTTTTATATTGCAGACCATGACTCACCACAGAAGAACTATGCCTTGTAAATATGTAGATATGTTGGGACACTGAGATGGGTAAATTATGCTAGGCTGTTACATTGAAATCCATGTTGAAAGTATGTTCATGTCCAGATTGAATAACCGGGCTATATACATTTCACCTACTTGTGCTACTTGTGCTATTTCACCTAGATTTAGTGCAAACCATGAGTATATATAGACAATTTTATTTTTAGCCCAAAAAAGTGTCACTTTTTGTCGCACCTCTTTTTGAATGTATCCATATGACCTTGACCTCTGACCTATATAGTTGTCATTTGAGAAATATGTGCCCAGTGTCCAGGGGCGCCGTAAGGGGGGGAAAGGTTAGGATGATTCTAAGGGCCCCTGACTGACAGGGGTCCTAAAAAAGTATTAGAACATCAGGTAAATTTTTTTCAATATTAAATTATGAACTTATCATCATTAATAGAATATTTTATTTACAATATACTAATAAAACTAACGGTTTCTTTTTCTTTTCTTGTTTTTGTCAAAAAGTAAACATCCAGAGAGCCTCTGTATTTACAATTATGTTGAGTATACAATGATGAGATAAAATAAGATAAACATACAAGGTATAAAACAATTAAGACAAATCAATTTCAAATGAAGACGTATAAAAATCAAGATACAAATATAAAACAAATCAATCCTGTCCCTCCTCGTTCCTGTCCCTCCTCGTTCCTGACGCCACGGCTGGCGTGCCGTCCTTAAGCTGGACCCCACGGCCTGGGTGATGTCTTGTTCCTGACCCCCACGGCTAGAGAGCCGTTGCGGGACCCCCGCACCTGTTCCTGACCCCACGGCCGGCGTGCCGTCCTTAACCTGGACCCCACGGCCTGGGTGACATCCTGTTCCTGACCCCCACGGCTAGAGTGCTGTCGCGGGCCCCCGGCGCTATCCGCGGGAACCCCGCACCCGTTCCTGACCCCACGGCCGGCGTGCCATCCTTATGCTGGACCCCACGGCCTGGATGACGTCTTGTTCCTGCTCCTCCACGGCCTGAGCGCCGTCCCTGCCCAGCCTGGCTCCTGACCCCTCCTTAGTTCCCGACCTCTCCTTAGTTCCCGACCTCTCCTTAGTTCCAGACCTCTCCTTAGTTCCCGACCTCTCCTTTGTTCCCGACCTCTCCTTTGTTCCCGACCCTTCCTGTTCCTGCCACACCTGTTTCTGTCTTGCCCCTGCCTGTGTTTCAATAAATGTACTCCCTGGTGGAGTTTCCCCCTGAGCCGTCTCTGAGTCTTGCGTTTGGGTCCGGTCCCCCCTGCAGGAACCATAACAATATAGGCCTATAAGGACAGTTATTGTCCATAAGACGTTTATTTAAGGATAAATTGACATTTTAAGCACAATATTTATGTTGATTTGAATGGGTCGATTGGGTTCTGGAGGTGTGTGGTTACAGCAATTGCGCAGGGTTGGCATGACCGGTGGTAGAGGGGTGGTGGGGCCCAATGTAATATCTTTTCATGGGGCCCCAAATCCTTGGTGGTTCCCCTGCCAGTGTCAAGCGTCAAGTTGATACTTTGTTCGTCCCGATCGGATATATAGTTCTCGAATTATCAGCAAAAACGAAGATAGCTGCCCAATCGGACAAAAAGTAGGTTAAGGTCACAAAACAAATATACACTACTCACAAAAAGTTAGGGATATTCGGCTTTCGGGTGAAATTTCAGGATGAACCTAAAATGCACTATAACCTTTACAGGTGAAATTAATTTGACCTTCTCTAAACTTTTGAATGCGCATGTCCAACTATTCAATGTTTCAGTACTTTTTGCACAACTTGCTGTTCTCTAACAAGGAGCTGAACGGCAAAATTCACAACAGGTGTTTGATCCATGAATCGACCAATAAATTTCCTGGTTCAATTAGAATTGGTATTTAAACAGTCCTCTTCATCATGCTGTTCACATTTTGACATCATGAGACCAAGACGACACCTAACAATTGATCAACAGTACCATTGTTGCCAACAGTCGCCATTGCGAGGCTTCAAACAGGATGTTCTCAGAGGGAAGTGGCCACTGAGCTTAGAGTGTCACAGAGTGTCATCAGCAGGTTGCAACAGAGATACAGAGAGACTGGAAGAGTCACAGAAAGGCATAGAAGTGGACGTCCTTTGGCCACATCCCACACTGATGACTGCTTCATTGTGAACAGTGCCCTGCGGAACCGGATGATGAATGCCACTCAACTCCAGGCACATTTAAGGGAGGTGAGAGGCACCCAAGTGTCACGTCAGACCATTCGAAACCGTTTACATCAGCGTGGTCTGCGTGCTAGACGACCTGCAAGGGTACCTGACCACACCACCAGGCACAGGCGTCATCGTCTTGCATGGGCCAGGGAGCATTTACGCTGGACGAGGGACCAGTGGGCCTCAGTGCTGTTCTCTGATGAAAGTCGATTCACGTTGAGCAGAAATGATGGCCGCCAACGATGTTGGAGACGTCAAGGAGAGCGCTATGCATCAGCCACTGTTGTCACCAGACGACCCTTTGGTGGTGGCGGTGTTACAGTGTGGGCAGGTGTGTCTAGTCAATACAGAACTGCCCTACACTTTGTGAATGGTACAGTGACAAGCCCATACTACCTGAATAACATCATTAATCCAGTCATTGTGCCCCTGCATGAACAACACAGGCCTAATTTAATCTTCATGGACGACAATGCTCCAGCTCATCGAGGTCGCATCATTAGGGAAAGGCTGCTGGAGACTGGGGTACCTCAAATGGAGTGGCCTGCACTTTCTCCAGACCTGAATCCCATAGAAAACCTATGGGATCAGCTGACTCACCGTGTAGAGGCTCGTAACTCTGTACCCCAGTACCTCAATGACCTGAGGGCCGCCCTTCAAGAAGAGTGGGATGCCATGCCTCAGCAGACAATAAGTCGACTTGTGAACAGCATGAGACGTCGTTGTCAAGCTGTAATTGATGCTCAAGGGCACATGACAAGTTATTGAGACATTGACATTTTTGTTGTGGTATACCCACCACTGTTGTTGGCTTTTGTTTCAATAAATTGTTTGAGATGAGGAAATCACCATTGCATGCTTCTACTTAAATGCCCTACTTTCATGATACGTATAATATCACTGTAGCGTGAACTTACATTTTCCATAAATTTCACCCGAAAGCCAAATATCCCTAACTTTTTGTGAGTAGTGTATGTTGCACAACTTCAGTAAATATACACCTCTGATGAACAATGACATAGAGTACAGACAATTATAGGCCAAAAAAGCACCATTTTTGGTCGCACCTCTTCAATTCAATTCACCTCTTTCAATTGGCCATATGACTTTGACCTTGACCTCTGACCTATATAGTTGTCATTTAAGAAATATGTGCCCCAAGTCAAGCTTCAAGTTGATACTTTGCTTGTCCCGATCGGACAATAGATGTTGCACGACTTCAGTAAATATACATCTCTGATGTACAAGGATTAGTTCCAGGGCCTTGCGGTTTCTGAGATTCAGCCTCCACAAAATTTGAGTGCCAATTTTTGTCGCACCTCTTTTTCAATTGGCCATATGATCTTGACCTCTGACCTATATAGTTGTCATTTGAGAAAGATGTCATTTGAGTCAAGCTTGAAGTTGATACTTTGTTTGTCCCGGTCTGATAACTCAAGAACTATATATCAGCAAAAACCTGTTTTTGTCCAGTAGGGCAGCCATCTTGGAAAAGTAGGTCAAGGTCACAAAACAAATAGATGTCGCACAACTTCAGGAAACATACATCACTGATGTACAAGGACTAGCCTTGCGGTTTTCCGCCACCACAAAATTTTAAATTAACCGGCAAGAAGAAAATAAATAATAAAAATAAAAAAAATTTTGAGAGTGCTTTTGGACTAGTGGGTGGACATGGAGTCTGATGACGCATATAATTCCTGCGGGAAATCAATGTAGAAAGAAACCCCCCACCCCCTATGGGGGAGGCGTAAAAAAACACTTCCACTTAGGCCTTGTGTACCGGTATAGGATAAAAGGAAGAAAAAAATAATTTCAAAAGTTAAAGTGCACTTTAGCCTTGATAGCTGGTAGCCCATATACAATCTGGGGGAAAACATGAATTCAAAAGTAGCTAGCGCTATTTTAAATAAATATACCCATACTTCAGTGTAGGCTATATTCAGGATGTAAAGTGCAACATCAATTTGGTATCAGCTATCTATTCCTGTATTGTGAGGTTCTTCTGTAAAAAGATAAGCTTGTCAACATTCTCTGCAGCAAGGCGAGAGCAGTTTGCATTGACAATGTCCCCAGCAGTGGAGAAAATTCTCTCACTTGCAACAGAGGTTCCCGGGACACAGAGGTGTCGTTGCGCAACTTTTGCAACATGGGGGAACTTGCACTCATTTGTCTTCCACCACATGAATGGATCAGCATCCACATGAATGCAATCTGTTAACTTGTATGAGGTGACTTCCTCCTCAATGATCTGGGAAAAGGACCTGGCCTGTTCCTCTGTTTTGAAAAGCTACCCAAATAGCTCTGCCATTGCCGTCTTCTTCTGGGGAGGGGGTGAGGATGGATTTTGTTCCTCTGTGGATGGCCCAGCTTTCTCTGCTTGACCCTGCAAGAATAATGACAAATGTTTAATTATTTTTTAAATTAACAACTGTGAAAAGAACTTAAGATATATAATAACAGCCATCTAAATGTATATAAACAATCATAAAATCGAAAAACATGATAATCAAATAATACCTCCTGTTCATGCTCCAGAATATCTGTGGTGAGATCCCTGGAAAGTCTGACACGAGAGGCTTCATCAAGGGAAGGCAGGGATTTGAACCTGGTATCCAGGGCTGTGGCTCTTTGGAGGTAATCATGAAGATCAGGGTCTGTGTACCTCCTTTCCACGTCCTGTGTAATGGCTGTTTTGGCTTCTTTGAGGGTTGCACTGTCCTCATCTCCTGGTGCCATGGATTTCAGAATAATTTCCTTCAGAGGGAGGATCATTGGTGTGGTGGGGGTTGTTTCACTGCTTTGAGTTTGAGTAGCTGAATGAGTTCTTCTGCCAGTTTTTGTTCACTGTCAGTCAACATGTCCAGACTTCTTCACACCTTTGTCCAGAAAGGCAGAGTAGATGGTGGGCTGCTGTTCCACATATTGTTCCAACATGTCATATATTGCATTCCTACATGTTGTGACATCATGGATTAACTTGTGTTTAGGTAAATCTAACATCTCTTGCTTCACAGTCAAAACATGGTGGGCTGTGGTGCTTTTGTGAAAAAAAGTCACTACTTTTCTAACCTTCCCCAGGAGGCAGGACACCGGGTTGATTGACACTGCCTTCTTGGCTGCGAGATTTACAACGTGTGCAAAGGAACCTATCAGAGTCCATCAGCTTCATTGATCGCGTTCACAATGTTTGATGCGTTATCTGTGCTTACTGGAATTGTCATGTTTGGCCTCTCCAACTTCCACTCAGTCACTGCATTTGTCAATTCCTCTGCCAAGTGCGCGCTTGTATGACTTTCATATAGGGGACGAGTTTGCAGTACTGCGCTCTTCATCTCCCAATCCAACATATAGTGGACCGTCACAGTGAGGTAACTCTCTGTTGCCTGGGAGGTCCAACTATCCGTGGTGAGTGCAAGGTTCTGTGTTTTGACCAATTCGTCTTCAATGCCTTAGTTCATTGTTTCATAAAGGTCGGGAATTACTTTCCTGCTGAAAAATGTACAGGAGGGCACAGTGTAATGCGGATCGAACGTTTTCATTAGGTGACGAAACCCCAAATCTCTAACCACCGAAAAGGGCTGCAAATCCTTCACAATAAACGTCCCCACTGCATTGGGTATTTTTTTGTGTTTTTCTGAACTAGTACTATAGGTTTGTTGACTATAGGTTTGTTGACATCGACAAGAGACTGCTGTTTTTTCACTGACGGTCAGTGTTGTGCAAGTTCATACTTCACAAGAGCTAGTTCAGTTCACACAGATTAAAATGAACTAGTTCACGTTCATCGTTCACAATTTTGAATTTTGAACTAACTTCACAGTTCCAAAAAATGATCTAGTTCACGTTAATTTTTTTTAAAAATGAGCTGCTCCGATCTAACAATGTTGCACACATTTTTGTGAATTAGATAATCACCCCAGCTCATTCCGAAGTGATTATTACTACTACTGCTAACGGTTAAAAGATGTACTGTACCTACAGTCGCCAACTACCCAACTCTCAGTACGAAATCAACTCGACTCAGAGCCCTGAGCTGCGGCAATATTCCATGGCTCCAAAGCCGAGGCACAAACCAAAATTCTTTAGTTTTAACAGAGAGAAAATGCTGTAGCCTACACCATTAATAATCGGGTTTAGCCTAGCTACTCAGCGTGGATCAACCAGAAACCTTGACAAAGGTATTCTGTTACATCAAATCAAATTATATTCCAAGACGCCAACACTTCAATAGCCAACCTTTTATAACGAAATTATTACATGTGACTGTTTGCAACCGAATTGCAGTATAAAACATAATTAATATGCGATTGTGTTCAGCTAATGACAGCAAATAGGCTACTTCTTATTTAAAGTGGTGGCATTTTTATTTTAGAACTCTTTTATTTCAGAACGCAACAACAACAGTGAACAGATAAATACAATTTCGTATGATAGAAGAATAAATAGCCCAATGGTTCAAATAAACATATTTTATGGTGTCCAAATAAATCTTTACCAAATACTACTTAAAACGAATAACGAAACAGGCTCCTGTACACAGACACACGCATCAAGCTTGTTTGTTGGATTTGGCTGGCTATCTCTCCTATACAGCCATCCATCCACCACATTTTCAGTAGGCCTAGGCTAGCTACTGGATTCTAGGATCTGAGAAAAAATTAAATTTATATTTGCATAGACTAATAAAATAGCTATATGCAAATATAACCATTCAATGTCAATTCTTAGGCCACATAATATCTAACGTTGACCAACAGCGTTATTTTAGGCTATAGGCCTAACGTTAGACTTCTGCTAGAATATTGGAGATGGGAAAGTCGTAAATAAATGTAAACTGGATGCAATTGCAAACTAGCTTGAAAAGTAAGGGAGAGTGAACAGAAAACATTGAGCATAGGCTATTAAAAATGAGCATCAATCAGGTTATTTGGGTCTGAATAAAATATCAAATCTAGTTTACTAACTTGATTTGCTACCAGCTAGACTCTGCTGTCTGAAACGGCTTCAAATTCCAGCTTGCACCACTGGGAGAAAGAGATGCGGCTCGGGCTATTTTAATACAGTCTATGGGCTCGGGTAGTTCGAAAGAATCAAACAAACAAACGTGACTGTATTAACCGGAAGAACCAAAAACCTCCGACTCTTTGTAAGGGGGAGGCGAATGGTTCGGAGGTCCAAATACAACTAAAGGCATTCTTAAAGTGTCCAATTAAGAACACCAATGAGGCGGACAGAATCCGTGAATAAGTGAGAAAAAACAAAGAAAAAACATCTCCTGCTCTCCAAGCTGGAGGGTAATACAAAGGAGACTGAAAAAGGGAGAAATAATAGCGACCCGAAAATAATAGCGACCCGAAAATAATCGGGCGAGCAAGACTCGTAGCTCGAGAAAATAAAAATAAAGAAAAATGCCTCTCACTCTCGATAGAGAGAAAACAAGGAAATAACGAGAGGTACAGAGCAAACAGAAAGAAAAACTGTCTCAGAGAGACCAGAGCGGTAGCAGGAGCGAGGGACAGAAAAAGCAAAGGAAATGTGTATCCTATGCGTGTTGTAGGATATCTAATATTTCCCCCCTTCTCTCTATCTCTGTCTCTCTCTCTCTCATTCTCAACCCCCCATCAAAGATAAGCCAGTCTTTGTCATAAATGACCCCCCCCCCCCCCCCCTCCCCCACACCTTAACCCAATCAGGACAGGGATGGTCTTCCTGTGGAGGTATTTTACGAGTGTACCGCAGAAAAAGAAGTTAGTCAATTGTGGAGTTTGTTTGGAGAAGTCATTCTTTTTGGTTCCTCGTGCGTTTCCTTTTGTTCCTGTTCAGCTGGAGGGTAAATAATTTGGCAATTTTTGGCTTATCTCTCTCTTTACTGGTATTTCCTAATTAATGTCTGGTTTAATGTCTTCCATTTTGTAAATTATAAGTAGTCAGCCTACATTCCTTGGTGAATGTATGATTTCAACTCATTATTCCAATTGAATGTTTTTCATTTAATAAAATTATTTAATCTCAAGACCTGATTTAGACTTTGTTTTGGCTTGTTGGTTGATCCACCAGGTTACTGTTCGACTTACCTATTAACGAATTTGGCGATTTAATTGATGATTGTAATTCTTAATAATAATTATTAAATTAAATCACGTAAAGCTTATTTTGAATGTAGGTTAAGTGAGGGGTTCTAGCACGCAATATCGCTTGTGTTCAGTATTCAGAGTGCTGAACGTTTTAACAAGGGCATTGACTGTTGGAACCGCTGGATTCAGAAAATACACATTTTACCTAGTCCTCACTTACCTGACATAATTGGAGGTTCCACCGAGATAGGTTGTCCTATAGCATACTAAATTTTGCTATTGAGTAAACTGCGGTAAACTCTGAGACAAGTTCAAATCTTTTTCTAATCGACTGGTCTTAGATTTATTTATTTTATTTATTTTATTTATTTTTATTTATTTTATTTTTTTATATTATTATGGCATACCAGACAAAGAGAGAGATGCCTCATTTACCCTCCACTGCTAACCTACCAGCATTCCCTAGCCAGTCAAGGCTGGATCAGCAGTGGTATCTCATGTTATCAGAACGGCAATATTTGATAGCCCAGTGCCCAAAATTTGCAGAACAGCTCAAGGCAATGGACCAGCTGAAGGAGGAGGCCCTTTACAACCTGCGGACTGAGTATTTGGACTATCTGATTTCTCCAGATAGTGATGAAACCAAGGGATAAGGTCGTACCTAGAGAAAAGACAACATTTTCTCTACCTCTGGCGGTCAAAGCAGGCATGGGAGGAGGTAAACCAGATGTGGAAACTGGCTTGGGAAAAGCACCACTCTAAGTCAGGAGTTACTGCCAAACCAGTTTCTTCTGTGGCAGTCCAGCATGCGCTGGAAGGAGCAGTGCATGGCACCATTCCAGCCATAACCCAGGCACCACCCCCCACCGAGGACAATACAGCACTCTCCATTGACTCATCCCCACCCCCTTCAGGCTTGGACAATTCTGTGGATTTTGTCACCTCCACAGACAATGTAGCCGCCCCCCTGGTGAGCCCCCCTTCCCTGGAGGAATTTGGGGGAAACAGCTCTGTGTCTTGTATCAAACCAGCCACCACAGAGGATGTGACCCCACAGGACGTGGAATCCGCTGCTGCAGTCCTCTCAGCTGAGCCAGGTGAGGAGACCGTCGAACCCCTGGAGGCAGAACCTGCTACTGCAGACACAGCAGCCCAGCCTGGTGAGGAGACCGTCAAACCCCTGGAGGCAGAACCTGCTACTGTAGACACAGCAGCCCAGCCTGGTGAGGAGACCGTCAAACCCCTGGAGGCAGAACCTGCTACTGCAGACACAGCAGCCCAGCCTGGTGAGGAGACCGTCAAACCCCTGGAGGCAGAACCTGCTACTGCAGACACAGCAGCCCAGCCTGGTGAGGAGACCGTCGAACCCCTGGGGGCAGAACCTGCTACTGCAGACGCAGCAGCCCAGCCTGGTGAGGAGACCGTTGAACCGCAGGACGCGGAACCGGCTTCTACAGGCCCATCAGCCCTGCCAGGTGGAGAGGTCTACGCACCCCAACAGGTGGAGTCAGCCCCCACAGAAAAGTCCACCCAGGCCAAGGACCCCACCCCACCCCTTGTGGACTTTTCTTCCCCTCCTGCTGCTTCCCCTCCTGCTGAATCCGGGGAACCTCTGCCTCTGTCTGCTGCACAGACAGAAGGGGTGTGCTCTGTGGACTCTCCCACTTCCACAGTTCCTGTGATGGAGGAGATAGGGGGACTTCTGCGAAAGTCTCGCTCCCCTATCAGAGCTGTAAAGAGACCCCGGGAGAAACAGAGCAGGAAGCCAACCCCCGGCCGTTTTACGACTCCTCTGGCCCTCAAAGTCTCCGCCAGAGTGTTGTCTTGCAATCCAAAGCAAGAAGAAAGCAGCCAATTTAGCACAACAGTTTCCCCCACCATCGTCTCTCCACCCCCGAGCCACACCTGCAAACTTTGCACACACACGTCATCCAGGGTGAGTGCAAGAGCCCCCTTTCCGACGTCAGAAGTGTTCGGAGAGCAGTGATGGACTGCATGCCTACGAGCAACGATCAGCCCAGCTGCCCAGAGAGGGAACCAAAGCCAAAACTGGCATAGACCCCTGGACAGAGATGAGACGGGCGTGGTTAAGGGGCATCCACGTGCGGAAGAAGCAAGATGACAGGATGCCTCCCAACAGGTGGGATGCCTGTTGGCCAGGATGCCTCCTGTCATCCCGGTTTGCTGAACGCTGTGGCCCTCCGCAGCCAAAGGACTGCCAGTAACCACACTGGGGTTCTAGGAGGTAAAACTGGCACTCTGCCTGCCCCTGCCCCCCCCCCCCTCACCACCCCCCCCACATCCCTACCACCACCTTTTAACATAAGACAATGCCCATGTTTTTAAGTCCCTTTTCTAAAGTGTAGGTGCCCCCTCCAATGCTGTTCCTGGGCACTTGTGGACAAGTCTGCCCTATTCAGGTGATTATTTGGACTGGCAATCTTGTGGATAGTAAATCCTGTCCGTAAGGTTCCCCTGAATGGACTACGTGCTTATAACATGCAGTGTTCTCCTCTTCACATGTTGCTGTGAGTAATAAGGCCTAAACCCTCAAGTCCCACAGTCTTCTCCTGCCACTCCCCGAAGGACCCCCAGAGGCACAAGTGCAACCGGACCCATACCCTGCCGCGGGAAGCTAACCTAAGCGACTGCCGTCAGCAGTCCCCCCAACTGGACCCGAGCTCAAGGAGCCAAAACGGATTCCGACAGGGAAAGAGGTGCTTCCCCACCCGTCAGTAGAGAGGTCTTGACCGCACTTTTCCGCCTGTGGATCGTCCAGCTGCCTGTCACAGGAGACAGAGCCCCCCGCACGCTGTGCAGAATTGGTAGCGACACTGTGGAATTAGGCAGCCTTTCACTCACAC
The DNA here is from genome assembly GCA_029718625.1 of Synaphobranchus kaupii. NCBI lineage: Eukaryota > Metazoa > Chordata > Actinopteri > Anguilliformes > Synaphobranchidae > Synaphobranchus > Synaphobranchus kaupii. The sequence continues at coordinate 56,326,444 of CM056377.1, forward strand.
AGTTACAACATTAAGGGGAATAAGCACTGCATGTTATCCAAGGAAGTCCAGGGAGCCTCTTCCCTTGCCAGTCCAGATACCCTGACACTGGAGAAGGAATTGACTGAACCAAGGTGCCATGACAGCAGTGACAAAAAAAAAAAAAAAAAAATGTCTGCACCACACCGGATCATCACAATGGGACTAGTAAACTGGACATGGACTAATTGTTTTAAAGATGGTTAATGAACCATTAGGACAGTTGTTTTCATGCAGCTATCATTGTACAATGATATTTATAATGTCCAAATGTGTGGTTGTTCTGATGATGGAACGATAGGCTCTTAGCAGCTGCATGCACCTATCGTTCCAAGAGAGGGAATGACGGGATGTTGCCTAATGTCCTGTGCTCTTTCTCTCTCCCTCTCTCTGTCTCTCTCTCTCTTGGCCTCTCTCTCTCGGCCTCTCTCTGCCCCCCCCCCCCCCCCCCCCCCCCCATCCCTACCACCACCTTTTAACCTAATACCATGCCCATGTTGTGTTTAAGTCCCTTTTATAAAGTGTAGGTGCCCCGCCAAATACTGTTCATAGACACTTCTGGACAAATCAGCCCTATTCATGTGATTATTTAGACTGGCAATCCCGTGGAAGGTAAACCCTGTCCGTAAGGTTCCCCGGCATGGACTGACAGCGGTCATAACATGCAGTGCTATCATTAATTGTTCCGGTCTTCACATGTTGCTATGAGTGTTAATGCCTAAGCCCTCAACTCCCACAGTCTTCTCCTGCCATTCCCTAAAGGACACCCACAGACACAAGTGCAAACAAGTGCAACCGGTCCCACACCCTGCCGCGGGAAGCTAGCCTAAGCAACTGCCGTCAGCAGTCCACCCAATTGGATCCAGGCTGAAGGAGCCAAAATGGATTCCGACAGGGAAAGAGGAGCTTCCCCGCCCGTCAGAAGAGAGGCCCTGACTGCACTTTGCCACCTGTGGATCGTCCAGCTTCCTGTCACAGGAGACAGAGCCCCCGCACGCCGTGCAGAACTGGTAGAGACACTGTGGAGTAGGTTGCATTTCACTCACGCAATTGCAACACTAATGGAAAAAGCACTGCATGTTACCCAAGTCCAGGGAACGTCTGGTCCCTTGCCAGTCTAGATACCCGGACACTGGAGAAGGAAGAGACTGAACCAGGGTGTCATAACAGCAGCGACACAAAAGAGTGTCTAATAGAGATATGACTCTAGATCACAAAGGGACTATTAAACTGGGCATGGACTAAATGTTTTAAAAATGGTTGGTGAACCATTTGGACAGTTGTTTTTGTTGTTAGCAGGTAACTGCATCTTCAATGTCCAAATGTGTAATGTGATTCCTATTTGGTGATGTAAGAATAGGTTTTTAGCAGGTGCATGCACCTATTCTTACAAGAGAGGGATGTAGGATATCTAATATTTCCCCCCTTCTCTCTATCTCTGTCTCTCTCTCTCTCATTCTCAACCCCCCATCAAAGATAAGCCAGTCTTTGTCATAAATGACCCCTCCCCCCCCCCCTCCCCCACACCTTAACCCAATCAGGACAGGGATGGTCTTCCTGTGGAGGTATTTTATGAGTGTACCGCAGAAAAAGAAGTTAGTCAATTGTGGAGTTTGTTTGGAGAAGTCATTCTTTTTGGTTCCTCGTGCATTTCCTTTTGTTCCTGTTCAGCTGGAGGGTAAATAATTTGGCAATTTTTGGCTTATCTCTCTCTTTACTGGTATTTCCTAATTAATGTCTGGTTTAATGTCTTCCATTTTGTAAATTATAAGTAGTCAGCCTACATTCCTTGGTGAATGTATGATTTCAACTCATTATTCCAATTGAATGTTTTTCATTTAATAAAATAATTTAATCTCAAGACCTGATTTAGACTTTGTTTTGGCTTGTTGGTTGATCCACCAGGTTACTGTTCGACTTACCTATTACCGAATTTGGCGATTTAATTGATGATTGTAATTCTTAATAATAATTATTAAATTAAATCACGTAAAGCTTATTTTGAATGTAGGTTAAGTGAGGGGTTCTAGCACGCAATATCGCTTGTGTTCAGTATTCAGAGTGCTGAACGTTTTAACAAGGGCATTGACTGTTGGAACCGCTGGATTCAGAAAATACACATTTTACCTAGTCCTCACTTACCCGACAGTGTCTAACGCACAAAAAGGCAAAGCAATGAAGGAAAGAGGTCTCCATAGAGTGCCTACCAACCAAGCACCGGAAGAAGGAAATCCTCTGCTTAAATAGAAACAGAAAATCCACAACAGGTGCACTCACTAAGTGCCGGAAAGAACGGAAACCCCGGCGAGGAACAACAAAAAATCCAATAGATTGCCCCGTCGAACAGAAAAGAACAAACGACCGTAGAACAAAGGAAAGACAGGCGCAAACCATGACAGGACCCCCCCTTTAAGGGACGACCCCAGACAATCCCTCATGGCAGAACGCGCTAATCAAGTCAGGGTCCAAAATATTCCTAGCAGGAACCCAAAAGTGTTCCTCTGGGCCATAGCCTTCCCAATCAACCAAAAATTGGAACCCTCTGCCCACACGTCTCTCTGCCAATATGCGCCGAAGTGTATACACCGGGCCTCCCTCCACGAGCCGGGGAGGGGGCGGCGGTTTGTCCGTCGGAGCAAGAGCGCTGATGAGCACCGGTTTTAGTTGGAAAACGTGAAACGTCGAGTGTATGCGCATGGAACGCGGTAACTGCAGACGCACCGTGACCGGGTTAATTTTCCGCATGATCTTAAAAGGGCCAACATAGTGCAGGGCGAGTTTGCGAGACTCTACCCTCAATGGGAGGTCTCGTGTGGAAAGCCACACACATAGTCCAACCCGGTAGGACGGAGCTGGACGGTGATGCCTGTCGGCAGAAACTTCTGCCTAGCCATGGCGCGCAAAAACGATGAACGGACACGCCTCCAAACAGCTCGGCACTTCCAGATGAACGCGCCTGCAGACGGAACTTCCACATTCCTCTCCAGTTCAGGAAAGAAATGGGGCAAATACCCCAAATGCGCCTCGAAAGGATAGAGGCCAGTGGAGGCATTGCAAAGGGTGTTATGTGCATATTCCGCCCAGGCAAGGTACCGACTCCACAAGGTGGGGTTGGCAGTGGCCAGCCACCGCAGAGTGTTCTCCAACGTTGGTTGGTACGCTCTGTCTGTCCATTAGTCTCCGGGTGGAACCCAGAGGACAAACTGACCGACGCTCCTAATTGGGTGCAAAAAAAGCGCCAAAACCGAGTGGCAAATTGGGGGCTGACACTACGTCCTGGGGAAGGCCGTGCACCCTAAATACATGGTCTACCATCAGTTGAGCGGTTTCCGGTGCTGACGGTAGTTTAGGTAGGGCGATAAAATGTGCCACCTTCGAAAACCTACCCGCTGGCTGACGGGGTTGTGTAGCGATGATTCTCTGGCGGTTGCTACACGGGGGGAATTGAATTAGAATAGGGGTTCAATTGGCTACTAAATTGGGAGAAAATGGGGAAAAAATCTGAAAAACAAAAAAAGAAAAGAAAAAAAGAAAAGAAAAAAATGAACAAATGATAACCAAGCACCAGAAGAAGGAAATCCTAGGCTTAAATAGAAACAGGAAATCCGCAACAGGTGCACTCACTAAGTGCCGGAAAGAACGGAAACCCCGGCGAGGAACACAGAAAAATCCGATAGATTGCCCCGTCGAACAGAAAAGAACAAACGACCGTAGAACAAAGGAAAGACAGGCGCAAACCAGTGCGTGAGCGTCGTTAACTCTCACGGGAGTTAACAACGCTCACGTTCACGTTCATTAGTTGCAAACTGATACCTTAAGTTCACCGTTCACCAAAAACATGAGCACGCTCTTTTCGCGCGTTCATGCACAATACTGCTGACGGTGTTACCTGCTCGACTGTGCTGCTTCCAGTCAGCGATATAGCTGGGTGGTGGCGGCGAAGATGCGCGTTCATATTGGAAGTGTTTCCAATCGCGTAGGCTACATGGATCAAGCAATGCTTGCAGACCGAGGGGGTGCCACCCCATATGATTGGTTATCTCCAGTCGAGGCGGGAGCCGCAGGACTACCTGTTTGACGAGTAAACCAAGCTTCCGTGTATAGGTGCAATTCAGTTTTAAACCTGAGAGGCAGTAATGAGCCAGAGTAGTGTTTAACCTTCCAAAAACCCAGAGAAGAAGATCTAGTCTTCTCTCCAGTTCTCCTCGTCGGACACCGTGACCGGCTACATCATTGATGTCTCGCTACTTGTCGCATGTCGACTTGCTCCTGAAAGATGTGAGTAGACTTGTTTGTTGATCCACACAGGCTAGTGGTTAAAAAAGTTTTAGCTGTATAGCCTCAAGTTCCTCAACAGTAGTTAGCCTCAGCCTCTGTAAACTGTAACGTTAGTAAGCTAAAACGTTTCCCCTGTCTTTTTTATCTTCATGATATAACATAACGTTAATGTTACGTGCCAACATTACATTCAGCTGTGAAAACGAGGGAGATGTTCTGGGGTGTCGCCGGAAAATGTACCAAATGCAAAATGTAGCCTAACTTCGGAGCGATATTTAACACGTGTTAGCCCCCTTCCCAGTCTAGCATGACATATTCGGTGCCAATGGATGCCTTAGTCATATAGTAGTTCCATATGACACCACAAACGTCCCTCTGGCTTTAAAACTAAGCCCGCTAACGTTACAGCCTCTGAAACACAGTAAACCTATCCACATGTTTGCTACGTGTGGTGCAGGTCTGTCGTCATCTCGGCTTGCTAACGTTAGCAAACCTGTCGTCATTGTTTGGTTATTGTCAACGATGCTAATGCTAGCTATGTAAATCTGTCTTGTGTAACTTTGTAGGCCTGATGTGAGCATGTCACATTCATTCATGCATACACAATTAAATGTATTGTGCAGGATATAAAGTGACATGCATCTTGTGACTATTACAGTATGAAAAGAAATCAGGGCATTGGGTTTTTCTTCAAACCTACAAAGAAATCTAAAACTTCAGAGCAGGAGGACATGGCAGCCAGCAGCCCTAGTCAGACACAGTCAGAGCAGCAGGACAGATCAGCCAGCAGTCCTCTTACTAGTCAGTCAGAGGATGAGAGCCAGCTTGATAGGGATGTACAGCAGGAGCCTCCAACTGTACACGTGGGTATGTATGTACTGTAAAATCCTGATAGTTCCAGTTCTCCCAGTTCTCTTTAGTAAGCACGCATTTGATTGCCTTAATAATATCAATGATATTGTGATTAATTGCCAGACATTGAAACCTGTCAATTATGTGTAGAAGTGCAATAGTCACTGGTAACGTACCGCTTAGCCTACTTGGAAAATGGCTGATTTTATTATCATTCTAATGACAACATATGTGTTTTTGTAGTAGACCCAGACAAGGATACTAGTGGTGATGAAGGCCCTTCAGCTTCAACTGCACCTGCACATCAGGGTATGTATGAATTTGCCTTCTTGATCTGATTTGACTTGGGATGGGCATGTTTAACTAAACTCCTCAAAAAAAGTTTGGAAACGTTATTTCGGTCGATTATTCCTCCCCTTTAATAATACCAATTGGTATTGTATTTTATATCGTTGGAAAGCCTGATTAGTCACCTTTACAACGAGGTACAACTTGTAAGGATCATGCATTCGTGGAATGAGCAACACAGCTAACCGTGTGGGTAGCGGCCCAAAAAAATGTGCCAAAATCCCCTGCAATATTCTTCTGTTGGTATTCACTCTTGTTTTGAGCTTCAAGTGCTGGCAGGTGTATGCCAGTCACAGGTGTGTGACTGGCACCTGATTGGCACCTAATTGACAGCACTTGTGTGCATGGGTCCTGCAACTTTGTTGAGTTTGTGTGTGCTCCAAGCATAAACATGCCACGTTTGTCCCTTCGGGATAAGGCCCGTGCAATAGGGCAAGTGGAAGCTGGTGTTCCGGTACGCAGAGTGGCAGCATTATTTGGTGTCAGCCCTGGTACCATTTCCAAACTTAGGACCAAGTTCCGTGAGACTGGTGAAGTCAAAGACAGACCACAAAGTGGCCGTCCCAGGAAGACAACACCCCAAGTAGGCTTTCTTCCAGAGATTTACAGGCAAGATTTGCACAACGGTACCACAGACAGATCTCTGATCAGACGGTGAGGAACAGACTGCACATGGCCGGTCTTCGTGCTTATAAGGCTGCCAGGAAGCCTGCAATGACTGCCCTTCACCATCAGGCCCCGTTTGCGCTGGTGTCGACAGCACCGACAGTGGAACCTAAGAATGTGGGGCAACGTCATGTTCAGTGATGAATCAAGGTTCTGTCTGCGGAAGCTGGATGGCAGGATCAAAGTATGGAGACGGCGTGGAGAACGCTATGCAGATTGCTGCACAGATCGCGTGACACCTTTCAATGGGGGCAGTGTCATGGTGTGGGGCGGGTATCTCCCTCACAGGCAAATACAGAACTTGTCATCATTGAAGGCAATCTCAATGCAGTGAGATATCGGAATGAGATTCTGGAGCCAGTGGCGATCCCATATCTCCAGAATCTGGGACCTAACTCCATCCTCCAGGATGACAACGCTCGCCCCCACAGAGCCAGGATCATCACAGAGTACCTCCAGAATTTGGGAGTGGAGAGGATGGAATGGCCTGCCGTGAGTCCAGACCTCAACCCAATTGAACACCTGTGGGATCAGCTTGGGCGTGCTGTATGTGCCAGAGTGACCAACGCAACCATGTTGGCTGACTTGCGGCAAATCCTGGTTGAGGAATGGGATGCCATCCCACAGCAGTGTGTGACCAGGCTGGTGACCAGCATGAGGAGGAGGTGCCAAGCTGTTGTGACTGCGTATGGATCTTCCACATGCTACTGAGGTCCCTGACAGTGTAAAATGAATAAAGTGTAAAAATGGCCAATATGTGTTGTTTTTTCCTTATTACTGTGGGAGAGTGCAATCATCCAATCCACCAAGCAACTCAAAACGAGAGTGAATACCAACAGAAGAATATTGCAGGGGATTTTGGCACATTTTTTTGGGCCGCTACCCACACGGTTAGCTGTGTTGCTCATTCCACGAATGCATGATCCTTACAAGTTGTACCTCGTTGTAAAGGTGACTAATCAGGCTTTCCAGCGAAATAAAATACAATACCAATTGGTATTATTAAAGGGGAGGAATAATCGACCAAAATAACGTTTCCGAACTTTTTTTGAGGAGTTTATATACTGTACATGCATGCATACATACATACAGTGGCTTATACTGTCATTCAGGGCAAAGCCCAATTTTTGTGTGAAAAAGCTAAATATGACTAATTTGACATACATATAAATTGATACAACTTTTAAAATCCCTGTATTGGTTCAGGTGTGTCAAGTTGGCCACTCTCAGAGAACCCTGCATCCAGCAGTACCTGTCCAGTACCATCCCAGCAGTACCAACCAGCAGTACCTGCAGCCCTTGCAGGCCATGGGGATGTGACAGCCCTTGTTTCCCCACCTGGACCTCATGGTATGCCTTTATATTTCATTTTTCATATGAAATATATTGTACTTAGTAATATTGTACTTCATTCAATTCTTTCATCTGTATTAATGCCCCCGGTCACATCTGTGACTTGCATGACACTTTATGCAGGATCTGATTCTCATGCTTTTGTCACTTTCAGATATTTCACAGTCAAGAGCAGCAGTTCCCACTCAACCTCGCCTTAAGGTATTTCCAGGAACCACCCAAGGTGAGAAGAGGAGGAGGTTCAACCCTTTGTGGTACAACCAGTGGTCATGGCTTGAATACTCTCAAAGTAAAGACTCAGCTTACTGTTACGCCTGCAGACACTTCTCCCTGCCTAATGCGTCAGGATCTGTTTTCACCTCAGAATCAGGCTTTTCACATTGGAAAAAAGCAATGTTCAAAGACGGTGGCTTTAAGTTGCATGAGAAATCTGAGTCTCACATAAATGCCATGTTTGCTTGGACTGAGCACAAGAGGGTAGTGCTTACAGATTCGTCTATATTAGACATGCTTAACAAAGAGTACATGAAGAAAGTTGAAGAGAATCACGGCTACATTAAAACAGTTGCGATGTACTGCTTTTGACAGCAACACAGAATATCGCACAACAAGCTCACAATGAATCTGAAGAATCTGACAACAGAGGGAATTTCTTACAAATTCTAGAAATGATCGCTAAACACAATCCTGTGGTAGCCAAAAAATGAAGGCACAAGGCAATGCAAAATACACAAGCAATGCCATACAGAATGAAATTCTGCAGTGCTTGGCAAGTATGGTGCGGGATTCCATTGTGAAGGAAGTGAAGGCGAGTACGGTATTCTCTGTCATTGCTGATGAAACAAAAGATCTCAAAAAGAAGGAGCAGCTGTCATTTGTAGTTAGGTACTACTACAACGGGGCTGTGCATGAAAGCATCCTTGATTTCCAACATGCACAACAACTAGATGCGAAGGGGCTCAGCGACATGATCATCAAGTTTTTAGAAAGCTATGGCCTTGAGTACAAAGAAAACCTTGTTGGACAGGGTTATGATGGGGCCTCAGTGATGAGTGGCAAACACTCAGGTGTGGCAGCCAGAATTAAGACTGAGGCTAAAAATGCGTTTTATGTCCACTGTAATGCGCACTGTCTGAACCTGGTCTTAGTTGACACCGTGAAGTCAGTTTCTGAGACTGATTGCTTCTTTTCACTGCTTGAGAAGCTCTATGTGTACATGTCAGGATCTTATGTGCACCATAAATGGCTGGATGTTCAAAAGGAGATGTATGGTGGCCAGCCTAGAGAGTTACAAAAACTTAGTGACACAAGATGGGCATGTAGAGCATTGGCTTGCAGGAACTTGATGGATAGGTTACCAGCTGTGTTGTGTCTTCTTCAAAATATAAGCACAGAAAATCATAGAGACAGATCCATTGATGCTCGAGGTTTGCTTGCACAGATTGACCTCCCCTTCATAAGCCTCCTTGCAACCTTCCGAAAACTGTTCGGAAACACAAAGCTCCTTTCTGACCTGCTACAGTCACCCTCACTTGATTTAGCTATGGCAGTCGATATGGTGGAGACACTTTGCGATACATTTCAGGAGTACAGGACTGAGAAATTTTGTGATCAACTGTGGCATGACATAGTAGAGACAGCCAAAAAGTGCTCTATATCTGTTGAGACTGAGAAGAAGAGACCACAAAAAGTTAGCTCCAGACTTGGTGGGTCTTATGTGACATGTACTATAGGCCTGCGTGAGGGTAGTGATGACAAAGATGCATTCAGACAAAGACTGCTCTACCCCATCCTTGACTCCATAATGGGTGAAATGGAAAGGAGGTTCTCGAAACCTAACTGTTCAATAATGAAAGGGATACAGGCCCTAAACCCTAAAAGCAGTACGTTCCTTCAAGACAACCAGGTATTTGGCTTGGGTGAAATGTATGGTTGCGATCAGGAAGATCTTACTCATGAGCTTCACCAGGCTAGGAGGATTTTGAAAAGGAAGGCAGAGAGTGGGGCGCCAGGGGCGGCACAGTTAGCAAGCATTCTAGACTTGACTGTGTTTTTAGAACCGTACCAAGAGGTGTTTCATGAGCTCTTCAGGCTGTGCAAAATAGCTGTAGTCCTTCCAGTTATCAGTGCTGCCTGTGAGCGGAGCTTTTCAGCTCTAAAGCTCATTAAAAATCATTTGCGGACAGTCATGGTAGATGGCAGGCTAAGCAATTTAGGTGTGCTAAGCATTGAGTCAAGAAGAGCTAAGGCATTGAACATGGATGACTTTATAAAAGATTTGCTAGCCAACACAAGAACAGGCGAATTCAACTGTTTTAAATGTATCCAGGGCTGTGTTGCAAGAGGCAGCTAGTATCTTTTGTAGCAAACAGAGTACATATCAAGATAGTTTAATAGTGCTGGAAGCGTTGCTTTATCAAAACCGTATTCTGAGATGGCAAATTGTGACAAAGATATTGTAATTAGTGTGATTGGCCTCAGTGCCGCCTGTTGTGTTCAACCACGCCATTTGCATCACTTTCAGAAGTATAGCCTACCAATGTTATCATTGGCAAAAGCATCAGGAAACATTTGAGCCCAAGTAATATCACCCATCAATATTTCATGATAAGCTATAGAGGAAATTTGCCTTAATTCTCCAGTCCATTTATTGTTTTTCAAAACAAATGGATGCATTCAGGGAACCATTTACTTTTAGTTGTGGGATACAGTTGGTGCTCCTAGGTCATCACTCTATGTACTCTGGGTCTGTGTTTTACTATATAGTTTTAAAAATTTTTTTTAATACATTTTAATTTATTTATTTTAATTTTAATTTGGTTGGCACTTTATACACTGTATTTTTATACTGTGACTATTTTTCAATGTGCATTTTCTTTTATATGTAGCCTACTTTGAGGTATTTAAAAATAAAGTATGGAAGCTTTATATATTACGTTTGTATGGTGTCACGTTGTGTTGTGATTGGTAGGTCTATTTATCTTTTAATTTAAACTTTAAACACAGGAATGTAAGACACTGTAATGTTAGTAATTAAAGTAGATATGGGTAGTGCGTAGTGGAGACAAAAATGGTAAATTAATGCTATTCTGACGTGTGGGTGCTGGGTGGGTGCTCGTACTTCATGCCACCCTGCATAAGTCAGTGCCCCACTTGGGCCACCCCAGTCAAAAAAGTCTGGTCACGCCCCTGGCCTGGGCATCAATAGCCCCTTTTGCACTGTGGGCCAAACCTAAAGGTTTTATCACGTCGTGGCCTTGGCATCCACTTAAAGGTATGACTATCAGTCGTTACGTTGTTCGAATTAGTCATCCGTGGTTGACGACCCTAATGGTTGGAGGAACGAAATAGAACGAAGGTTATGACTGTAACCACAATTCTATGAGTTCTGGATGACCATTAGGGGTCATGGTCACTCAGGACCCTTTAAGGGCGAGAAAGGTTCTGAGGACTTCCACATTGACGTGCCTCCCTTTATAAGGAGGATTTACGTCACTACATGGAGGTCATGTCCATCACAAATGTTGGTATAAGTGTCTCGATGCATCTGGCACCTAGAAGGTTCATTCGTGGTTGACGACCCTAATAGTCATCCGGAACTCATAGACTCATGGTTACAGTTGTAACCTTCATTACGCTCCTAGGCGTGTCTCATAAAGCTGCACCATAACGTTTGCATTGGTTTCTGTATTATCAGAACAGCTTCCACTGTCACCATTCTCCCCTATCTCATTTAGCCTATAGGCTACATTTACATGGAAGAAAGATGAGATCTTTAACGTTACTTGACGTTGGAGGCAAGCTGGCTCCTCTTATTAGCTGAAGATGATGAAGATTGAAGATTATCACTTAGCTAATTTAGGTTAGTTATTCGCTTTCCAAATCTACAGATTTTTCCAAATCTGTGCGTGGCCAAGCAGGCAATTGTTGTCAGATTAGTCTACCGCCAATCAAAACACTAGTTTTACACTTGGAGTTAGTTATAGGCTCCCGAGGGAAGTCCACACACTACACAAATCTGTTGAAGAGTTGATGAAGAGTTGAGAGTTCATTTCCAAAGATGGATCACAAAATGGAGAGTTTACGCGAACATTTTGAAATGATAGTAGCTTAAATTAGTTTTCAAACAATGACGTTTACATTTAATATTTTTAGACGGGGCGGCAAACTCTGAAATTAAAAACGACAGGCGCATGACGTGACATTGTTTTGCTATGCGTAGCTGTCGGGAATACGCTGGAATCGATCGAGAATTGATAAGCTCGAAGGCGTACAATTCCGAGGAACAACGTGGAACCGGTTCCTAACAGGAATTCAGGATTCCCACCCCTAGTAAACATACAAGAGCTTTCACTTTGAAAAGGTGCGACAAAACTAGGCAAGAAAATACCCTGTCCATCGGTGTTACTGTTCGTATTAAAAGAAAGCTTTTCTTGTTGTTACTGTATATATATAAATTAAATATTTTTCCTTTGATAGTCTGCCGTTGTAGCTTATCCTCTCAACATATTTGTCCGCTCTGTAGGCTACTACCCTCCTTTTCGTTATTTGTCCTCTTCTAGAGATCACAGTATTTGTGTTTGAAGTCCCCTCTGTGGTTGCTTTTACAACTTTGCATTTAAAGGCACGTCATTGCTATAATTTGGGTAGCGTCGGTTAAAATTGCAATACGGCAGGTTTAGGAAAAAATTTGTCATCCGAAAAAAAGAATTTCCTGAGTTTTGTGCATCCCTGCTAGAAACTGCGGCCCGTCCACTAATATCTATGGTAGGGCAAACACTGCACTGTAAACAATCAATTTTTGTGCGCGCAGAATAGGTACGTAAGTACGGTAGGCAATTTTGCAAGTTAAAAGAGTTTGGCGAATAAATATCAACTTTCACACTCATTTTCACTTCCAAATAAGAGGTTCAGATAACTGGACTTGTTTGAGGTAAATTGAACCTGTATCTAAGTATGCCCCATTGGACTCCATTGTAAAGCAGAGTGGAGCAGTTCTCAGGGTGACCAAAGCTTGAAACAGAAAAATATGACAAAATTATTCTTACCGATCAGCATGGTGGAAATAGTTTGTTAAAATAGGTCCAAGTTGAAAAAAACAGAATTATACTTTTAACAGGCATTCAAGTAGCACCCACCTCTGGGCAGACATTCCAGCCCCTCATTAGCAGGGAGGAGATAGGCTTGGGGATTGAGTAGCCAATTGGTGGTCGGACATGGTGGTAGGCCATGTCTGCTGCTGCAGCAGCTACATTGGAAGAGAGAAGAATTTACCAACAAATTTTTTCAACATACTTCAGATGAACTCTTCAACTCACATCAATTGTTTTATTAGCATCCTCATTAGCTGACACCTTAGCAACTGCTAGTCTTCATGGGGTCCTCACACATAAAAACCATGCATCACAACAATAAAAACAAAATAGACATGAAAAATAATGAACTCTATTCAAGTGCATTACACACATCATCTGAGTAGAGTCAATTGATTTGCACCGTTCCAAAAAAAATAACACAGTTCTCTAATGATTGTGCCATGAAAACTAGGTCTAGAAAGTCTAGGAAAGTCTTGGTACAGTGGGTAACATGAAACATTAGATGGGAAACGTTGTCAGACATACTACTTGGTGTACTATATTGTAATGTATAAATCAGATTATATCAGACTATTAACATTTGAGATAGTATGAAATAATATTTGTTCCAGTTCCAGATGTCTTTCTTTCAACGTATGAGGTCCAGTTTCACAACCTCAAAGGTAAGCTTTGGAATATTCCATAAGTAGTCACAGTTGATTAAGGGAAAGTATACCATGCAGTATATGGTTAAGTGTGATATACAGAGTGAGCTTTTCCATCAAAACACAAAATAGTGCAGAACGGACCCTGAACTGCAGGGGTGTATGAAATTATGGAATGGGTTGGGATAGCCATACCGGGTTTGAGATGGGCGAACGGGATCTCTCCAGTCAGAAGCTCCCAGAGACACAGAGCGTAGCTGAACATGTCGGCCTTGACAGTATAGCGTGTACACTGGGTGAACACCTCAGGGGCCATCCAGCGCAGGTTCTGCTTAGCAACAACATAAACATGGCCTATTCATTACCTAAGAATAATGATGTATTAACGCAGTTCCCAAAATTATGCAAATATTCCAGGGTAAACAAAGATTTTTTTTTACCTACACTTGCCTCTACTACCATCAGCATATCTACAACTTGTATGGTTTTTAACCTAACAGTTGGTATATTTATCCAGGAAATAATGAAATCACAGTGAACAAACCCCAGGTTGCTTGGTCATATTGTCTTCATCCATGGACAAAAGGAATCTGGATTCTGAGGAGCAAATTAAGATTTTGGAAATATAATGACTCACTGCTGAGTAATTGACATTTAGAATACCTTGTAAAATTGTAAATGCACAATATTTGCAACCCTGGATGCTCTTTATTTAAAGCATACAGAAAGCAAAGGTATAGTTTGGGAAACTGGTTTCCTACAATCTGATTGGAGCTAGCAAGAAAACGGTGGCACAGTCAGACTGACCAGCATTGAGTTTGGTGGTAAGCCCATTTCTCATTTCAACCCTTTCCTGACTTTCCTTGAACTTCCAATGAAAGATTTTTTTGAGTCTACTATTTCAGAGGTTGCCTAAAGTTTTCATTAAATCCATTATTGGAAAACATTGCAACACCTTAGTTTAAAAACTTAAGTTGTTTAATGCTGTTTGACACAATTCGTAATGCTGTTTAAAGTTATGATGAAATTAAAAATTCTGTTTCCAGATTTTGCGAAAAATGCGACGAGTACATGCCTCTCGCAGACACGCACATCCAATTCTTTCCTCACAAGTAAGGCCTTTCCTTTGATTGTGTGTAGATGGAGGCACGCAAAAACTGAGATATTGAGTTACTGGATAGATACAGATTGCCACGGCATGAAATATTATGCTTATGAGACCTTAACAGAGATCTTAGGCCAAACACTATCAGGAGCATGGCTCAACTATGTCATGGTTATTGGCAGCCTCTGATGTTTCTGCGGTCGTTACTCTATTTGCCGTCGTCGGGACGCTCTATCTGATTTTTTCATCTCATTTGGATCTCGCTCGGCTATTATTCCTTACACCTGTTTTGGGTTTCCTGCTGGTTATAAATAGTCCAGGACTTCCGCATTCCGGCACTTCAATATTGTCTTTGCTATATTGACAACAAAGGCGGTAAGGTACAGGAAATTCGGTCACTGCATTTCTGGTTTGTACGAATAAGAAACGCAGCAAGTCCGGTTAAGAAATAGGATTAGGTTGGTTTTCTCTTTTCTTTCCAATCGTTTTCTTTATCCTTTATTTACCTGTTACCCTTTGTTTTCAAGCTCTTTTGCCTATAGAGCTTTGGATAACAGGTTTTCCTTTCTGTTCCTTTCACTCGTTTTTCGAGTTTTGCTTTGTTTCACTACCTTTTGTTACGCCTAATCATTTAGTGCGTGAGGTTCTTTTGTTTGTATTCTCGCTGTTTATCGAGATCACCTCAGTTTTTGAGGTTGCTTTGTTTTGCCTTGTGCTAGGAAATTTTGCTCCTAATCCTGTGTTATCTCCATCCTAGTGCAGTTACTTCCGCTTTTGTGGCGTATCTTTCTAGATACGCTTTTAGAAATCCTTATCGGTCGCGTTTGGTTCTCTGAACCTTACACTCCCCCTCACAACCTAGTCTTGATTAAAGTGTTCCCCTACAAAAAAGTTATATAAAAACGTGTATTTTTTAAAAAGTATACTTAAGTACATCAAGTTATATTTATGTATACTTAAAATACTTACATGTATTTTAAGTATATTTTTACATCCTGTATATAAAACTAAACGGGCCCATTTTAAGTATACCTAAAGTACTTCCTGGAACTTTAAGTATACCATTTATAAACTACATCTAAACTTTGTATCCTAAAGTGGTACACTTTAAGGGCCAGATTCAGAGTTCAGATAAGCACACGCAAATGGGACTTACTCCTGAAATTCCGCGTAGCTTAAGCTATTTGTGATTCAGACATTTCACTTATCTGCTGTTTTAAGCATCTCTCCAGTATATACGTGGCATTACGCACGCGGGGTGGAGATTTGATGAAAATGAGATGTGTCCGAAAGTCGTGCAAGATATGCGGATTCAGAGTTTTCACGTAATAGATTATTATGAATAACACAGCATCTTTCGCATAAATGGATATTAGAATGAGTGCATGTTATCTGAACATAATATTGGTCATATTTTCCTTTGCATAGCTAACTTGCAATTATCAAAGAGCTGTCATAAAGGAAAATATGTAAAAGTAGGCTATGATTGACCATCTGCCATCTGGTATATCATAGCAGACCAATATGAGATGGATTAATTGATAGACAGTTCTGAATCATATTCATTTTGACAGAGACGATTTGTGTAACACAGCTTCTCCAAAATTATTAAGTTGAAGACGCCACATATAGGCTATTGTTTTCAACCACCGTAGGCTACATGACTTTATTAGGTAAATCGCTAAAAAAAAAAGATTAGATTTTTAAATCTAAAATCTTTTCAGTAAATCCAACGATTTATTTGTTTACTTAATAATATTGCGTGCAACCACTATCCAGTGATTATTTCTCTTGATTGTGTGATGGGTATATCCAAGTTGTCAATAGGAGCTATGATCATTTTATCAATGCGACGGATTAATACGTTCACTGCCTTCCCCATCCCGCAAGAGCAACTACGATGCACATAGGTAGGATTTTACAAAGGCAAATGCGGTTATTAAAGGCAATGTCACTGACACGTTGAAAATGGATACCCCCACACACATGTTTTTAGTAGAAAGCTGGCAACCCAGGGGGCAGGTACAAGGTTGGCCATCTCTGAATCCGGCCCTAAGTATTTTAAAACCGCGATCTAAGTTTACTTCTGGACAGTAAAGTCAAAGGGCTAGATTCAGAGTTGAGATAAGCACACGCAAATGGGACTTACTCCCGAAATTTGATTTATCCGCTGTTATAAGCGTCAATCCTTAATAATTTTTTTCCCTGCAACTTTGTCTAGCACCACCAATAGATGATTATGAAAAATACATATAATTGATATTAGAATGAGTGCATGTTCTTTGAAACAAATATTGCTTTTATTTTCCTTTGCCTAGCCTACTTACAATTATCAAAGAACTGTCATAAAAAAATATGTAAAAGTAGGCTATGATTGACTGTTGATGGATTCATTGAGAGACAGTGTTTGGATCATAATCGCTTTGACAGAGATGATTTTGTAGCCTACATGTGTGAGCACAGCTGCTCCAAAATGATTAGGAAGCGCAAAGTACCTCCCCGCAGTGTAGATATACCAGTGCTCCAGGTTAAAATCTCTCTCCTTCCTGGCCACATCCTTCCAGCATATGACAGAATAATAAATCTTTGGACAGTGGTTGCAAGTAATGGGCTATTATTAAGTATATGTGACTTCGCATATAGGCTATTATGTTACCGTACATTACTTTATTAGGTAGGCTAAATCGTGAAAAAATATTTTAATAATAATAATAATAATACATTTTATTTATAAAGCGCTTTTCATCGTAATAAACAATCCCAAAGTGCTATTTACAGAAGTGCATTAAAATAAGATAAATAAATAAAACAAAGATGAGGACAAACACTTCAGAAAAAAAGAGATAAGTGCTGCAGGGGGGCATAAACAAACAAACACCACTAAACAAAACTAACAGAACGCTCTCCTGTATAAAAGAGTCTTTAGGCCTGCTTTAAAGGAGCCCAGAGTCTGTGGTGTCCTCAGATGGTCAGGGAGGGCATTCCAAAGGCGGGGGGCAGTAGAGCAGAAAGCCCGATCACCCATAGTGCGGAGCTTAGTTCTGGGGGTGTGGAGGAATAGGCCGCTACTGGACCGGAGATTGTGGGAGGAGTTTTGAGGGGGTGAGTAGTTCTTTGAGGTACGGAGGTGCATTTCCCAGAGTGCATTTGAAAGTCAGGAGAAGGATTTTAAATTCTATCCTGTATGAAACCGGGAGCCAGTGCAGAGATGCCAGGATGGGTGTGATATGATGGTATTTCCGCACTCTCATCAGGATCCTGGCAGCACTGTTCTGGATGTATTGGAGCTTCTGGAGGCTCTTGCCAGGGATCCCGATGAAGAGCGCATTGCAATAGTCCAGCCTTGAGGAGACAAAGGCGTGGACGAGCTTCTCGGCGTCAGACATGGTTAGGGTGGGACGGAGTTTGGCTATATTTTTGAGATGGAAAAATGACGTCTTGCAGAGATGCTTGATATGGGTAGCGAAGGCCAGGGAGGGGTCAAAGTTAACACCGAGGTTAGTGATAGAGGTAGAGAGAGGGATGGTTTGACCAGCAATGGTGAGGTGAGTAATGGGAGAGTGCTGGACCTGGTGAGGGGTACCAACCAGTAGGGCCTCAGTTTTGCTGCTGTTGAGTTGGAGGAAGTTTTTGCTTCATCCACGCCCTTATCTCCTCAAGGCAGGTGTTCAGCCGTGTGCAGGCAACAGAGGGATTTGGGGCAGTTTTGAGATATAGCTGGGTGTCATCAGCATAGCAATGGAAAGATATACCATGCCGGCTGATGACATTACCCAGGGGAGCAGATAGAGTATGAATAGGATGGGTCCAAGAACAGAACCTTGAGGGACACCACAAGTGACAGCACTCATCCGAGACTTTGACACCCCCAGGGAGACATACTCAGTCCTGTCTGACAGATTGGAGTGGAACCAGTTCAGGGCTGGTCCAGAGAGTGCGATGTAGTTCTGGAGGCGTTCAAGGAGGACTGAATGATCGATGGTGTCGAACGCTGCACTGAGATCCAGAAGGATAAGAAGGGAGGGAGGGGGGGGGGGGGGGGGGGGGGGGGGGGGGAACCAGCATCAGCAGTCATCAGAAGGTCGTTGGTGACCCTAAGTAGCGCTGTTTCAGTACTGTGGGCTGGCCGGAAACCAGACTGGAACTTCTCAAAAAGATTATGCAGGTTTAGATGGTCTTGGAGCTGTGCTGCAACAGTTTTTTTCTAGCACCTTGAGAGGAAAAGGAAGGTTGGAGATAGGTCTGTAATTGGCCAGATTTTCCGGATCCAGGGTGGGTTTTTTGAGAAGGGGACTGATTACAGCAGTCTTGAGTGCTGGGGGAACACGGCCGGATTTGAGTGAGTGGTTAATCACCTGGGTGATCAGAGGGCTAAGAGCAGAGGTGCATGATTTGAGCAGGGCAGTTGGTATAGGATCAAGGGCGGATGTAGATGGTTTTATCTGTGTGATTATGGCCTCAATTTCTCCCTGGGTGACTTCAGAGAAACAGAGGAGAGGCTGCAGTGGTGCTGACGGAGGGTCGAGGATGGGAGGAGATAGAGTTGAGCTGCTGGAGATGAGAGATCTGATGTTGTTGACCTTTGTTTTAAAATAGTCAATAAAGCTGTTGCACTGCTCCTCTGTGGTCTCATTGGGAGAGTGAGCTCGAGGCTTGAGAAGGTGATCTATAGTGGAGAACAGGTGCTTTGAGTTTCCAGGATTTTTATTGATGAGGTTGGAGTAAAATAATGACTGTGCCTTTTTTAGAACATTTGAATAGGCTCTTTGGTGGTCACGAAAAGCCAGTTTGTGTACGGTGAGCCCCATACTTCTGACACGCCGCTCCAGTATGCGCCCAGCAGATTTCATTTTTCTCAGCTCTGGTGTAAACCAGGGAGCAGAGCGAGAGAAGGCAACCACTCTCGTTTTAATGGGGGCATGGAGGTCAAAAATGCGGCTCACTGATTCATTATAAAATGACACAGTTTTATCTACTGATGAGAAAGTTGGGGCAGGGAGATTCAGGAAGTCCTCCGACAGGCTGGCTGGACTGATCTTTTTCCAGTTCCGAAAACGCATGCAGCGCTTGGACTTAGCCAGAGGGGGCAAGAAAGCCAGCTCCATAAAAACAGCCTTGTGGTCAGACACTCCAAGGTCAGTGACCTGAAGATGGGTTATGGGGACAGAGTCAGTGATGACCAGGTCGAGTATGTGCCCCCGGGTGTGTGTAGGGACTTTAACGAGTTGTTTCAGGTCGAGACACTCGAGCAGACTCAGGAAGTCGACAACAGAATGACCTGAGGGGGAGTCAACATGAATATTGAAATCCCCGAGGATCACGATGTTGGCTGAGGTGGAGCAGAGTGAGGTAAGGAGATCAGATATTTCAGGAAGGAAAGATGGATTAGGTTTGGGGGGCCGGTATATAAGAAGAATGATCATGGAGTTGGGGGGTCTGCTTTTTATTGCAAGACATTCAAAAGAAGACAAATTTGGCAGTGGCAGGAGGGACACCTTCCACTCAGCCTGGTGTATGAAGGCTAGACCGCCACCACGGCCATTTTCGCGGGCCTTTTCAATATATATATAACCAGGTGGGCAGGCCTCATTTAGGGCGGAGTAGATTCCAGGTTTATGCCAGGTTTCAGTTAGGCACATACAATTGAGCTTTTTGTCCAGAATGTGGTCATGAATCAGAAGGGATTTGTTAGCTAGAGACTGCACGTTCAATAATTCTATGCTGATAGGCGAGGGAACTTTTGGTGGGATAGGAACTGCAGCAAGTTTCTGTAGAGGTCGTAAAACACTAAAATCCACTCCGCGTTTTCTGATGTGTCCAGTGTGGAGGGATCTCGCGGTGTTTCCGAGAATGACGTACAACGCTGTTTTGGTTCCGCCATTCATTTTAAAACCCCGACGGGAACCCCTGTGACTGTAACGCTGTCTGGACTTTAGAATCCCAAGCTCACGACAGCGGGTTAGAACTCCGTTCATTGTTGGAAATGTAAAGTTCCGAAGACGCAGTAGCTGCGAGAGTGTATGCGAGGCCATTATAAAAACCGTTTAAAAGGATAAAAAAAGTGAAAAACCCAGCTCAGCATTGTGAGCTGGACGAGAGTGCTTGGCGACAGCTTACGCTTACTAGCTGTGTATTCCGTAGCTGTGAAAGTTTGACAATTCCGTAGAAATCACTGCAGATAATGGTTAAATCACGGAATAATTTCAGGAGAGGCGAAGGGGGAAGGCAGTGGTGACATCCAGTTCTTTCAAGACAGCTGGCAAAGTCCTCCGTAGCTGTGGAAGACCGATGCCTGGTTCCAAATAAATAAAATAAAAAATGAAATCTGACCGCAGATAGTGAAGAATAACCACGGAAAAATCCAGCAGAGGAGGATGGAGAAGGCTGCTATCAGAGATAGATTCCAGTTGAAGGAGGTATGTGGAAGTATACTAGCGTAATCCAAACGCAGATTGAATCATGGAAAACAGATATATATAAATATAAAACACTATTAAGAACTAGGAAGTAGTAATTTAGCGTTTTAAACATCAAACAAACAAAACAAACGGGTTTAAAAGCTATACGTTCACAGAGAGGAGCGGCAGCCAGTGTGCGCCAGCGTTCCCCCTCGAGTACAAAAATTATTTTAAATAATTATAACAATTTATTAGTTTACTTAGTAATATTGCGTGCAACCACTGTCCAGAGATTATTTTTTTGATTGTGTAATGGGTATATCCCAGTCATCAATAGAAGCTTGTGAGGGTTAGAGTAAGGTTCGGAGAACCAGACGCGACTGATAAGGATTCTAAAAATGTATCTAGAAAGATACGCCACAAAAGCGGAAGAAACAGCACCAGGGAGGAGAAAAACAAAGAATGGGAGCAAAACTTCCCCTAGCACAATGCAAATCAAAGCAACCTCAAAAACGGAGGTGTATCTCGATAAACAGCAAGAATAAATAACAAAAGAACCTCACGCACTAAATCACTAGGCGTAACAGGAGGTTAGAGAAACAAAGCAATAACTAGAAAAAAAACGAGTGAAAGAAAGGAACAGAAAATTAAACCTGTTCTTGGAAAGAAAAAAGAAAACCAATCTAATCCTAATGTCTTTAACCGGACTTGCTGCGTTTCCTATTCGTACGAACCAGAAATGCAGCGACCATATTTCCTATACCTTACCGACTTCGTTGTCAACATAGCAAAGACAATATCGAAGTGTCTGAAATGTGGCTATTTATAGCTGGCAGGAAATGCAAAACAGGTGTAAGGAATAATTGTCGGGCAAGATAAAAAAAACACCGGAACGGAGGCGGAAAAAATCCGATAGAGCATCCTGACGACGCCAAAAAGGAAACCAAAACATAGAAGAGCAAAGGCTGCAAATAACCATGACAGGACCCCCCTTCTAAGGGATGGTTCCAGGCGATCCCTCTAATTAGAGTAGGATCCAAGATGTTCCTGGAGGGGACCCAGCAATGTTCCTCAGGCCCATAACCCTCCCAGTCCACTAAAAACTGATAACCTCTGCCCACACGTCTCTCAGCCAAAATACGCCCAACGGTATACACCGTACCTCCATCCACGAACCGGGGAGGAGGCGGCGGCTTATCAGCCGGAGCGAAGGTGCTACCGAGCATAGATTTCAGGCGGAAGATGTGGAAGGTGGGATGGATGCGCATGGAGGAAGGCAACTGGAGATGCACAGTAACCGGGTTGAGTTTTTGAATTATTTTAAAAGGACCGATGAACCGAGGCGCGAGTTTACAAGATTCAACTCGCAAGGGAAGGTCCCGTGTGGAAAGCCACACTCGTTGCCCCACCTGGTAGGAGGGAGCAGGACGACGATGCCTGTCGGCCACCACCTTCTGCTTAGCAGAAGCGCGCAATAGAGAGGAACACACCCGCCTCCAAACCGCTCGACACCTGCGAAAGAAGGAAGCGGCGGAACAAACCTCCGCATCTCTCTCTGCTCAGGAAATAAGGGAGGCAAATAACCCAACTGAGCCTCAAAAGGAGAGAGACCAGTGGAAGCGTTACGCAAGGTGTTATGAGCGTATTCGGCCCAGGCGAGGTGACGACTCCAAGACGTGGGATTGGCCGCGGCCAGGCACTGAAGAGTGTTTTCCATACTCTAGTTGCTGCGGTCCGTCTGTCCGTTGGTTTCGGGATGAAACCCGGACAAAAAACTGACAGACGCCCCCAACACAGTACAAAAGGAGCACCAAAATTTAGCAGTGAATTGCGGACCGCGATCCAACACCACATCCAGGGGAAGGCTGTGCACCCTGAAGACGTGGTCTACCATTAACTGAGCTGCCTCTGGTGCGGACGGCAGTTTAGGCAGGGCGACAAAGTGAGCCGCCCTCGAGAACCGATCAACCACCACCAAGATAACGGTGTTCCCATGGGACGGCGGCAGGCCGGTTATGAAATTGAGGGCGATGTGACTCCAGGGACAACTGGGAACGGGAAGTGGAAAGCCACGAACCCTTGTTACGGGCGCAAGTAGGACACGCGGCGACAAATTCCGCACATCATTCTCGAGTTTGGGCCACCAAAACCGGCGAGAAATAAAATCTTTTGTCCGGTGAATGCCCGGATGAGCCACCAATTGAGAGGCGTGACCCCACTGGAGAACCCACAACTGCAACCGAGAAGGTACAAACAGGCAATGGGGCGGGCACCCACCTGGGCCAGGCTTGGAACGTATAGCCTTCTGCACAGCCATGTCTCAATAGCCCACCTAACTGGGGCCACAATCTGAGAGCTGGGAACCACAAGCTCGGGGCATGACTCCCTGTCCGACCGGTCGAAAATGTGCGACAACGTATCAGGTTTGATATTCTTAGGTTTGATATTCTTTGACTCGGGGCGATAGGTCAGAATAAACTTAAACCTGGTGAAGAATAAGGACCAACGGGCTTGTCGCAAATTACGTGTCTTAGTCTGTTGGACGTACTCAAAATTCTTATGGTCGGTCCAGACCGTAAGGGGTGCTCTGCGCCCTCCAACCAATGGCGCCACTCCTCCAACGCCAATTTGACCGCCAACAGCTCTCGATCTCCAACATCATAATTTCATCATGCAGTCCAGTGGAGAGTATTGGATAAATACGGCTCCAACCCCTAGCTCAGAGGCGTCGACCTCTACCACAAAGGGGAGGGAGGGATTGGGAGTTGGATGGGTTCGGAGCAGAACCTCCTCTTAAGCTCAGTGAAAGCCGCCTCAGCCCTAGGATTCCACTGAAAGTGAATAGTCAATGTCTTTTTGGTGAGGGCTGTGATGGGAGTGACTACTGTGCTAAAATTCCGAATAAACCGTCAATAAGAAGCGTTGTACTTGCTTCACAGAATTGGGCTTAGGCCAGTTCTTCACCGCCGACATGTTCTCTGGGTCCATTAGAACCTTGCTGTCCGCCACAATGAAGCCCAAAAAGGAGACAGAGTTGTTGTGGAATTAAGAAGTGCCTCCAGAACCTGTCTAATGTTGGCGATGTGGGATGACAAATCCGGAGAAAAAATTTAAATGAAAGTAAACGAAAACAAATTTCTCCAGCATCTCTCTCAAAACATCATTCACTAGCGCCTGGAAGACAGAGGGGGCGCTAGTGAGACCGAAAGGCATGACCCGGTACTCGTAGTGAACGTGGTGCATGTTAAACGCTGTCTTCCACTCATCGCCCTCACGCATGCGCACAAGGTTGTAGGCATTACGAGGTTGAGTTTAGAAAAAACCGACGCCCCCTGTAAGCGCTCAAATGCGGAGTTCATAAGTGGAAGAAGGTACCTCTTTTTAATAGTGATTTTAACAAAAAACCCGGCGCCGGCTGGAGATGTAGATGGTCTGATAAAGCCATTGGCTAAAGATTCCTCAATATACTGCTTCATAACAGCACTCTCAGGAACTGATAAAGTATACAGTGAACCCCGGGGATGAACAGTACCCAGGTACAGCTCAACTGCGCAGTCATAAGGTCTATGGGGCAGCAATCTGGTGGCGCGTTGTTTACTAAAGACCTCAGTAAGGTCCGAGTACTCCGTTGGAACACCTGCGGGTAGAGTAAATTTGAGCGCCCCTACAACCTCCCGGGTACTGGAAGAGGTGTCAGATGACAACATCGGAGATGAAAAAATCATCCTGCTCCATAGAACCCCCCTAAACAAAGGGGTCGCAGGACACATTCTCCTCTCTACTCCCAGCAAGGGAGGAGTAGGTCTCCGGGTCGTAGAGGGACTCCAGCCCCTCAGAATCACTGTCAGAACTGAGTTCGGAGAGGTCAGGGGCGTGGTCCGCAAAACGACAATGCCATTGGCACTGAGGGCCCCATTGACGAATAGGGTCCCTATTTCTACCCCAACTGACATGAGGGTCATGTAACCCTAGCCATGAGTGACCCAGCACCAGTGGGTACGATGGGGAATCGATAAGGAAGAACCTTATTCTCTCTGAGTGGTCCTGGAGAGAAATGCACATCTCTATGGGGCTAGTTCTCTGCTCAATAATCCCAGAACCCAATGGGCGACCGTCGAGGGCGGTAACCTGGCAAGATCTAGTCAGTCGGTGTGTTGGGATTTTTAAATACCTGGCCCATTTCGCGTCAATAAAAGAATCCACTGCCCCAGAATCAATAACGGCGTTGACGCTACCCGATCGTCCCTCCCAAAAACAGTTGAACGGGTAATAGGGTCAGAGAAAGAGTACTATTTTGTCTCACTGGGGACCCCGAGTGATTGCTACGATCACATTCACACTCTCTGATCTGGTTATCAAGGCATCTAGCCATGATGACCAGGTCATTGAACGTAGCGGGTGGCTCGAGCATCGCTAATGCGTCCTTAATGGGGTTGGACAACGCTTTTACAAATAAGGATTTTAGCGGACCGTCAGTCTAACCTGTCTCCCCGGCTAATGCTCGAAATGCTATAGATCATGGATAACTGGGGTGTTGGCCCGAATTAGGGGGTCAGCCCAAGGAAGAGCCAGGTCATTGAGGATAAGGATAACTGCCTGCCTCTGTCGCGATGTTATCCAATGGGGAGAATTATTATTTGAGCGTATGGTCCCTATACCTGCTCATCAAACTTATCGTCCAATAAAAACGCTTCATACTAATGTTTTTTAATGTTAATGTAGCTAATGGCTTCATGCTTTCCAAGAAGCCACTGTGGCTTAGTGGTTAAATCTGCAGTTTATCACACAGTGGATAGTGGGTTCGAGCCCAGCAGGGCACGTGTATTTTCCACAAAAACAATGTGCAACTGTTAAGTTCTTTTCATTTCTTACACTGTTATTATTTTCACATTGACACATTAACATATTTTTTTTGCAAAGGCAAAACATGTTTACAATATTAACTGTTCAATGTTTCACTTGTATTATATCACACCCTCCCCAAACCAGACGCTCGCTTTTCTCTGGTTTGGGGAGGGTGTTCCGCTCTGCTCTTGCGGTCATGACTGACTGACCGTGAAAACCCCTTGCCTCGGCCAACATTTCTTTATTCATTAATTTCTTCACTTCAGCTCTGTTCACTTTATCCTTTTCACACATAACACAATATCACCATAAAATTAACTACTAGGAAAATTAAGAATTTACAATAACAGCCTACATTAAGAATTGGGGATAGCCTCTTTTAAGCTGCAAACCTTTAAGCGATCGGATTTATAAACCACCAATTCCCCAAACATATCTGATTCATGGTTAGTCACTTATAAATAGATAGCCTCCGAATGTGGCTCTAGTCTACGCTACTCTGCTGATAATGTAGCTTACTGCAAACACTTTTAAATATAATAATAATAATAATAATAAGAATAATTGCTGGTATGTACTTTCTTAGTAGTATCTACTGTTTTCTTTCTGGCTAAGATTCCTTGGAAATATGCGTTGTCCAATTAAGCTTGTTCGCCAACGTTACTTCCTGCTTCTCGTCAGGAAGCAGAAACAAGCTAGGCTACTACGAAGCGAATCAAGATGCATTATAGCCTACATTCATTGCACTACAGAAAACGGAACTAAACCTAGCTGTCCGGTACCAAAACATTTCCCGCAGGTAACGTTCTACACTACCGGAAAAAAAAACTCTGCTGTGCAGAAACTCACTAGCTCGCTCGCTAGCTCGTAGCCCACACATGGAAGGTTGGAGTTACGCATCCGGCAATCCAGTGTTGAATAGCCTAACGTTAAATGTATTTCATTTTCTATAGAATACTAATAGCCCTATTTTAAAACGGTATTTCCATATTTTACTGATGCAAACTATTTAGGCTGTACTAGCTATTTAGGCTGTATGTCTTTCATCTAGAATGTGTTTGCGTAGCCCATTGTGCAAGTATGTCTCCATGTAGACTTGGTTCATTAATTTACATGCTTCTTCATGATCCATAGCTCAGGTGGTGCTGTTCATTGTATTTCATTACACATTAAATACTGCTCATCTACAAACTCTTTTAATGTAATTGTGTGCTGTCTGTAATAGGATAACTGTTCTCATTCTTGTCAATAGAGGGCGTTATGGTTAAGCGAATGTCTGCATAAATTTCTTTGGAATGCATGTCTCTCTCCGTGTTTATCTTCATGCATTATTCATGATTAGTTAGCTATAAAAAATAAGTGATATCAGATCAAAAACGTCTACGACGTAAAAAAATTTACTCACACATAGCCTACATAGCGCTGTCCATAAGTTCTTAATTCCTTGCAAAACTAGGCCTGCCTTTAAAAGTCTTGATATCAAAATGTGGCCAAGTTACAACTACCAATATTGCCTATCGTAGCTCACACTAAATAAACTAGCTCTATTCCAAAGCAATGCTATCCAAACTTTCCTAAATTATTTAATGCAACTTGGCCCTGTGTTTCTTCATCTTACCATCTCAAGAGAATGTGGTCAATGAAACTGTATGTGCCACATCAAACTGCAAAATGAAAATAATTTATAGTGGAAATACTCTGATTCACATGTGTTACATTTAGAAATTAAACAGAAAAATTACTACACTATAGGGCATGTTTGAACAATTGTCTACATCCACTGCTTTGGGTCTATGAAAAGCACAGAATGAATTAAATTTATTATTATTATTATTATTATTATTATTATCATCATTATTATTATTATTATTATGTACTGATTTATTTATTTGGATTTCTATCAAAACCTGTGTGGTCCTACAGAGCATAGATATCCTTGGGCTCTATTTTAATAAACCAAACGCAATGGTGAACACAAGAGTAAGCGCTTGGCGGTATCGCTCTGAGGGCGTGTCGGCGAGAAATTTGGTAATTTCATGACGGCAATCTTGGCGCACTTGATGGCGGTATTGCTAAAAGGCTGGGTTTAAATGTCCAAGGTGTGTCTCTATGGTAGCCAATCAAATTGTTGTTCTCATGCTTTAAAAAAAAGCCAGTTGGCACACAATCGCTCCATGCAATTTCATAATGAGCAACCCAAACGCACTGGACCGTCAACTTGGATGTGCGTATGATTCTACGTGGGAACATGCATTGAAATGTTCATTTTAAAAGCTGATCCGATACTTACCATTTATCTAGCCCTATTAAACCGCTCAGCCAGTTGATTTCTCTTGGTTGCGCTGGGTGCGATGTATGGTGTCATCAGCCAATGCTTAAAAGGGTACCCGTTGTCTCCCAATAAGCACCCATCCACGTTCCCTTTGAAGGCTCCAGGAATTTGAGAGTTTGCCAAAATGAAGGAGTCGTGGGCTGAACCTGGGTAATTGGCAAATACATGTGTGACTTTGCAGCCGGCATCGCATGTCACCTGGACATTGATGGAATGTGTTCCTTTGCGATTGACGAAAACTATTGCATGCTCGGGTGGTGCGCGTATTTGTATGTGCGTGCAGTCGATAGCACCAAGCACCCCAGGGAACCCACACTTGAGAAAAAAATGCGAGTTTTGTCCTCTGGAGTCACTCTGAAGATGCGGCTCTAAGATGCGGCAGATGTAGGCTTCTGCTTCTCTTGAAAGATGTAACTTTTTACTGCATTCATTGTCCGTATAGTTGAGGAAGGACACCCGCTGAAAGTATATTAGGTGATGTAGGCATAATTATGATTCAAGTGGTAGGCTTATGATTCAACTGTGTCAATGTGTAATTTATATATTATAGGCTATTGGCCTACATGATCGCAAGTTTATTGTAAGCTGTCCTGTTTTATTCTAGTAGTTTAAATTAAAATTAATTAATTAATAATAATTATAGGCTATTTGTTCATTAAATGGAAGTGTAATGTTGGCATCACCTATAGACACTACATAGAACTACATGACTAATAAGTTGCCAAATTGCTAGAGTCTATTGCGTTGCCGCTAAGAGGTGGTTCCAGCTGATCATAACGCAATGGGTTTTCGTTGGTTCAAATTGTCACTGCGGCGAAAGTATTTTAGAACACGCCCCAGACAGCGCCACCCATCCCACTGCAGCGCAAGCGAAAGGATGTTATGTTGAGAATTTGTTGATCCTAGCGGTATTGCTGAGAAACGCCATAGCGCCAGTTTTAAGACGTTGATGCTGTCAACAAGCTTGCGTTTGACTATACCGTCCCCTTGCGCTGGTTTGCGCCGGTTTGAAAATAGAGCCCCTTGTGCTAACAAAATTCTGTTTGCAAATATCATCATCATTTTTATCTGCATTTATTTATTCATCACCCCTTTCTCTATTGTAAATGATGTTTCTTCATATAAATGTCTGTTTGTGAATTGTAAAGAATGCTGTAGCAGCAGTTAACATTTTAAAACCTGTACATTTTCTAAAGTAAACTTGCCAATAAAGTACAACCATATCCTTTCTGGAGTGTAATTATTCATCAACTGTTAAACACATTCATTGAAATCATATGTTGTTCCATGAGGCACAATCTCTTCACATGCAAAGATGAAGAAACACAGGGCCAAGTTGCATTAAATCATTTAGGAAAGTTTGGATAGCTTTGCTTTGGAATAGAGCTAGTTTATTTAGTGTGAGCTACGATAGGCAATATTGGTAGTTGTAACTTGGCCACATTTTGATATCAAGACTTTTAAAGGCAGGCCTAGTTTTTGCAAGTTGGAATTAAGAACTTATGGACAGCGCTATTTAGGCTATGCGTGAGTAACTTAGCTTTTTTTACGTTGTAGACGTTTTTTATCTGATCAGTATTTACAATGTGTAGAGCTGTCACCACCTTACGGATACATCTGGATGCAGAGGATTTGCTTATTCCATGGCATTGTCTGACAACCCTAAGAAAGCTGCTGGGTGCCAGGAAGCTTTTTTTACATCGTAGACGTTTTTGATCTAATCATAATTTCTTTAACCAGACTTGCAGCATTTCCTATTCATACGAACCAGAAATGCAGCGACCAAATTTCCTATACCTTACCGACTTCGTTGTCAACATAGCAAAGACAATATCGAATTGCCAGAAATGAGGAAGTCCTGGGCTATTCATAGCTGGCAGGAAACGCAAAACAGGTGTAGGGAATAATTGTCGGGCAAGATACAAACACCGGAACGGAGGCGGAAAAAATCCAATAGAGCGTCCTGACGACACCAAAAAGGAAACCAAAACGTAGAACAGCAAAGGCTGCAAATAACCATGACAAAGCTATGATCATTTTATCAATGCAGTGTATTAATACGTTCACTGCATGACTATACCCCATCACGCAAGAGCAACTATAATGTGCAAAGGCAGGATTTTCCAAAAGGTAAATGCAGTTATTAAAGGCACTGTCACTGACACATTGAAAACGCATAACCCCACAAACATTTTTTTAGTAGATACCTGGCAACCCAGGGGGCAGGTACAAGAAACAGGTAATTAGAATATCATGCCCTGTCTGTAACACCCACATTTTGAGATAAGCACCCGCGCAACACAAGTTAGAATACGGCCTAAGTCAGTTTGCATTAAATCCGTGCAGGAGAGGCACTTAAGCGCATGACTTAAGTTGCCCATCTCTGAATCTGGCCCAGAGTGCACTTATTATAAAGTACCTTAGTTTAGAAAAAGTGTACTGAAGGCATACTTGTATAAACCATAAACTTATTTGAGTAGAGTTGACAGTTCTGCACTTCCTGGCACCCAGCAGCTTTCTTAGGGTTGTCAGACAATGCCATGGAATAAGCAAATCCTCTGCATCCAGATGTATCCGTAAGGTGGTGACAGCTCTACACATTGTAAATACTGATCAGATCAAAAACGTCTACAACGTAAAAAAAGCCAAATTACTCACGCATAGCCTAAATAGCGCTGTCCATAAGTTCTTAATTCCAACTTGCAAAAACTAGGCCTGCCTTTAAAAGTCTTGATATCAAAATGTGGCCAAGTTACAACTACCAATATTGCCTATCTATATCAATATAGCTCACACTAAATAAACTAGCTCTATTCCAAAGCAATGCTATCCAAACTTTCCTAAATTATTTAATGCAACTTGGCCCTGTGTTTCTTCATCTTTGCATGTGAAGAGATTGTGCCTCATGGAACAACATATGATTTCAATGAATGTGTTTAACAGTTGATGAATAATTACACTCCAGAAAGGATATGGTTGTACTTTATTGGCAAGTTTACTTTAGAAAATGTACAGGTTTTAAAATGTTAACTGCTGCTTCAGCATTTATATGAAGAAACATCATGTACAATAGAGAAAGGGGTGATGAATAAATAAATGCAGATAAAAATGATGATGATATTTGCAAACAGAATTTTGTGAACACGAGGATATCTATGCTCTGTAGGACCACACAGGTTTTGATAGAAATCCAAATAAATAAATAAATAAATAATAATAATGATAATAATAATAATAATAATAATAATAATAATAATAATAATAATAATAAATTTCATTCATTCTGTGCTTTTCATAGACCCAAAGCAGTGGATGCAGACAATTGTTCAAACATGCCCTATAGTGTAGTAATTTTTCTGTTTAATTTCTAAATGTAACACATCTGAATCAGAGTATTTCCACTATAAATTATTTTCATTTTGCAGTTTGATGTGGCACATACAGTTTCATTGACCACATTCTCTTGAGATGGTAAGATGAAGAATCACAGGGCCAAGTTGCATTAAATAATTTAGGAAAGTTTGGATAGCATTGCTTTGGAATACAGCTAGTTTATTTAGTGTGAGCTACGATAGGCAATATTGGAAGTTGTAACTTGGCCACATTTTGATATCAAGACTTTTAAAGGCAGGCCTAGTTTTTGCAAGTTGGAATTAAGAACTTATGGACAGCGCTATGTAGGCTATGTGTGAGTAACTTGGCTTTTTTTACATCGTAGACATTTTTGATCTGATATCACTTATTTTTTATAGCTAACTAATCATGAATAATGCATGAAGATAAACACGGAGAGAGACATGCATTCCAAAGAAATTTATGCAGACATTCGCTTAACCATACCGCCCTCTATTGACAAGAATGAGAACAGTTATCCTATTACAGACAGCACACAATTACATTAAAAGAGTTTGTAGATGAGCAGTATTTAATGTGTAATGAAATACAATGAACAGCACCACCTGAGCTATGGATCATGAAGAAGCATGTAAATTAATGAACCAAGTCTACATGGAGACATACTTGCACAATGGGCTACGCAAACACATTCTAGATGAAAGACATACAGCCTAAATAGCTAGTACAGCCTAAATAGTTTGCATCAGTAAAATATGGAAATACAGTTTTAAAATAGGGCTATTAGTATTCTATAGAAAATGAAATACATTTAACGTTAGGCTATTCAACACTGGATTGCCGGATGCGTAACTCCAACCTTCCATGTGTGGGCTACGAGCTAGCGAGCGAGCTGAGCTCATAAGCACAGCAGTTTTGTGTGGGCTACGAGCTAGCGAGCGAGCTAGTGAGTTTCTGCACAGCAGTTATTTTTTCCGGTAGTGTAGACCGTTACCTGCGGGAAATGTTTTGGTACTGGACAGCTAGGTTTAGTTTTGTTTTCTGTAGTGCAATGAATGTAGGCTATAATGCATCTTGATTCACTTCGTAGTAGCCTAGCTTGTTTCTGTTTCCTGACGAGAAGCAGGAAGTAACGTTGGCGAACAAGCTTAATTGGACAACGCATATTTCCAAGGAATCTTAGCCAGAAATAAAACAGTAGATACTACTAAGAAAGTACATACCAGCGATTATTCTTATTATTATTATTATAATTAAAAGTGTTTGCAGTAAGCTACATTATCAGCAGAGTAGCGTAGACTAAAGCCACATTCGGAGGCTATCTATTTATTTATAAGTGACTAACCATGAATCAGATATGTTTGGGGAATTGGCGGTTTATAAATCCGATCGCTTAAAGGTTTTACAGCTTAAAAGAGGCTATCCTCAATTCTTAATGTAGGCTGTTATCGTAAATTCTTAATTTTCCTAGTAGTTAATTTTATGGTGATCTTGTGTTATGTGTGAAAAGGATAAAGTGAACAGAGCTGAAGTGAAGAAATTAATGAATAAAGAAATGTTGGCCGAGGCAAGGGGTTTTCACGGTCAGTCAGTCATGACCGCAAGAGCAGAGCGGAACACCCTCCCCAAACCAGAGAAAAGCGAGCGTCTGGTTTGGGGAGGGTGTGATATAATACAAGTGAAACATTGAACAGTTAATATTGTAAACCTGTTTTGCCTTTGCAAAAAAAAAAATGTTAATGTGTCAATGTGAAAATAATAACAGTGTAAGAAATAACGAAAGAAAGAACTTAACAGTTGCACATTGTTTTTGTGGAAAATACACGTGCCCTGCTGGGCTCGAACCCACTATCCACTGTGTGATAAACTGCAGATTGAACCACAAAGCCACAGTGGCTTCTTGGAAAGCATGAAGCCATTAGCTACATTAACATTAAAAAACATTAGTATGAAGCGTTTTTATTGGACGATAGGTTTGATGAGCAGGTATAGGGACCATACCCTCAAATAATAATTCTCCCCATTGGATAACATCGCGACAGAGGCAGGCAGTTTGGCAGGAAGAAGAAGAAGAAGAAGAAGAAGAAGAAGAAGAAGAAGAAGAAGAAGAAGAAGAAGAAGAAGAAGAAGAAGAAGAAGAAGAAGAAGAAGAAGAAGAAGAAGAAGAAGAAGAAGAAGAAGAAGAAGAAGAAGAAGAAGAAGAAGAAGAAGAAGAAGAAGAAGAAGAAGAATTTTATGTACCGTGTGGTCTCCCAAAAATCCATGGTGCAACTGATAGGTTGCAAATTCCTAATTCCCATCAGGGTACGAACTGAAAACGAACACACTTTTGTGTGTAGAGAAGGGTACCACTCGTTAAACATACAAGTTGCATGTGATGCCAATTAGAAAATATTAGGTGCTCTGGTTAAATACCCTTGGAGCACACACAACAGCTACATTTGGAGCAACTGTGATTTGTGTCACTGCTTCGTCACAGGTGATTTTACTGATGGATGGCTTTACTTTACAGATTTTACTTACAGGTTTAATTAGAATATTACAAATAATGAAATGCTTATATTTAACGTTATGCTACTGTTATGCGTACTGGAGAGTCCTATTAGTTAAAATAAAATAAATAGTTAAAATAACTTTTTAATATTACAATGTGTAATTCCAATTTAATGTAACTGCAGGTAATGTAACAAAAAAGTACTCTGACATCACGATTAGGGCGGGGGCAGTGTGGGGAGCAGAAAGGAAATTTCAACTGTTAGAGGGCAGCACAAAGACGCTTTTGTAGGGACAACAGGTACTACAATTCCAGACAGTCCACAGGAGGCTCCTCCTCAACTTTGGAAGTGACGTAGGACGTTGTACCAGTTGTGATTTCCGCACTGTAATGTGATACTGCACAGTGGAATGCGCGACTGGCAATAAAGTTTATAAAAGGGGCAACACGGCCAGTTCTCCCCAGTTTCATTCTTCCCAGTTCTTCCCGCAGTTCTTCCGCTCAGCTCGACAGGGCCTTCACTGTCTCGTCTCACGGCCCCGTGCGGCCTACACGCCCGGGGAAGAGCCCTCGCTCCACAAGGAAGCACGGCCATTCATGACGCTGATCCAACTGAGCGAGGCGGGCTCGTCTACCCCCGGCTATCGGCCACGGAGGACCAGAGACAAAATGCAAGGAGGCATCGCGAGCACCCGGTGGTCAAGAAGAACCACCAAGCAGACCACATGCAGCCCCTGATCCTGTAGCAGAGCACTGCCAGTGAGTCCCCAAAGAGGCAAGCGATCTGCAGTAGGATGACGCTGCATAGTTCGGGAGAAATAATGCGACCGGTTCCATTATCCACCCCTACGAACTGCAACCCTGATGACGAAAGAAACCTGTTCCAGGGACCCAAGATGAGGCGGCCGGTTCCCCTATCTATCACAACCCTACGAACTGCAACCACAGGATTGGGCGACCGGTTTTCCCCTTTTGTTGTGAGTGTGCAATCCAACGCAGGAAACCATCCAAAAGACTTTGATTCAAGTAAGGCTGTAACATGGGCAATAGCATATTAGTTAGCAACCGCAACATGTTATGACTGGATGTATGCAACTGTACTATTGAATGGTTAATGTGTGTTATGTGAAAGTTTGTGTTACCATTTTGCTTTGGATGGTTGTAAGCCATCCACCGCGCTGCGTTAGGTTTAATGCATCAGGCACAGAACGTATCTTGCATGTGATCTGTCTTTAAACACTAACCAGTCGTAATATTAACACTGCACGCTGATCTCAACGCACACGCATCGATAAGCTTACGGCTATCCCTTATGTGTATGGCATGGTTCATGCGCCACCATTAGCTAGCTCCAGCGAAAGCTAGTTTCAAACCTCCCTCCATTTTAGTTTCTTTGTTCTCTCTGAACACGTGTCCGAGGCAACCCCCCACACGCAGAACATGGAAACCCCCGCGTGCGCCCAACGCGCGCGCACACACACACACACACACGCACACATAGTTTGTTGTACATTATAGTAGTGAATCGTGCTTTGCTCTGTTTGGTACTTTGTGTTCAATAAACTATTCCATTTTCCAAGATTGTCTGTATTAATGTTGCTCTTGTGTTGACAGTTCTTTACCTTCTAGCTGGATCATTTATATTAATTCGGTATCAACTGAGTACATAATATTGTGATTTTCCTAAGACAATTATTAATGTGTAATTTTATTGGTAATTAATTTAATTATTAATTCAAGTTACCCATTTTTAGTTAGTATATTCTCTTTTGACAATAATATATAAATTTTATGAGACTGATTTATTATACAAAAACTATGCCACCAGTTGTATAAGGATGGTAGTGGCGTATCGCAGTACATAAGTGACGCCCCGTGTATAAATATAGAGGTATGTCCCCTACATTTTCGGTGCCCGTGTATAGATTTAAATGAATATTCCCTACACTTTTCTACCAGTTTCTGATGATATACAATATTATTTCAAAATTGTTAAAATAACGAAATGGATGAATTTTCATTATAAGGAAGGCATACAAACATGTTAACAGCGAAAAACAAAAGTGATCTAGAGTGTAGATACCCTTTAAAGTGGATGCCTTACCTCCAAAATCAGCAACTACTGCATGACCATCCTCGTAAAGCAAGATGTTGTGACTGCCAGAGACAATTTCACAGTCAGTCAATCATTTCAGATAACAGCATAACAGAATTCACTCCAGAGTTTTATTGGAACTGTGCTTTCTGCATTTAGTTTTACAAAATGAAAAGGAAAAATGCATTCTTAGTTCATAATTAATAACATGCTGGTTCCAAAGGTTAATGAGCAATTGCAGAATGAACCATACTTATATCAGTTATATCACTGATATTGTTCAAACTTGCTCGCTATTGCTCTCAAATGGGAATTATGGTTTTGGGGTTCTCATTTGGGTTTCTCCTACTGCTGATGTCTGTAAAGCCAGTGGCTATTTTTCAACAACTGGTAGTCTGTTGGTACATTGTGCATTGTTGGAAGGAACTAATGTTGCAATAACTAGAAGAATTCTAACTGGCTTAAAGCCACCCAAACCATGGTGCATTAAAGCAGGTTATGTCTTGCCACTGCAGAGTCCCTGTCGTAATTTGACATAGGCCAGCAGGGCCATCTGGGAGATATGCAAGGCCCTGTGTGAAGTCAGCAGCGCGAGGCCTTTATCATGATGCACTACATACACACTCTATATGTTCTTTTTCTTAGGCACAATACATAGTAATAAATACGCTCATCATGCGCCCTGCACTGTTGTGACATACCTCAATGCTCAACTGTTGATAGATAATAAACAATAACAGAATACTGCAGTTACTAGTATTTACATTAGCTTACAACCATGTTATTAGGATTTATAAAGCAGTCATACCCAACATTGAATATGCACATTTTTAGCATACGCAATTGCACCATGCAAAAACACCAGTGTGAATCGCGTCCAAGTGCCCAAAATAGACGTATCATCTAAGGTGACTTAAAGGAAAAAAAGGACTATTCTACAGATCAATCTAATGTTATCATATAGTCTACAAGTATGCTACATTTACTTGGCCAATATAATTGAAAAATAACAAATATGATTTAATGTGGGAACATTTATAAATTTATTAAGGGTAGGCCCTGGGATATGTGATGTAGAAGCAAAACGAGCGGGGCAACGTCAGAGATTGTCAAAAACTGAGAGGCTGCACTGACGTTCCTTCTGGGGCAATAAGTTTCATTCATTCTTTCATTAGCTAGTTATTATCATTGCAAATTGAGTAAATGGAAATATAGCTTGCTAGCTAGCTAGTTCAAAATAGAAATTAAAATTATGTTTATTATAGCTAGCTAGCTCTATATTGATGACAATTTTTTGTCTAAAATGCAAAAATCATGCTGACACTTTTTACCAGAAAAGAAAATAGAGAACACTTTACATTAAGGTGCACCTATACCTGTGTAGTTAAACTGTAACTAATTTGATTATTAGTTATTAGAGGTTATTACTGAGTAACTCCAAAGTAGGTAACATGGATCAATAGTTAGCGTTATTCTTAATTACACATTTAAAAAAATGTTTTTTACACTGATAGGCCACATCATGATACACAACAAACAAACCATGCCTGTTAATTTCACGTGTCTTTATTATATGGAATCATTTCCTTTCAGCAGAAGAGATGTAGTAGGGCTGGCCTTGTTTAGCATGTGTAATTAACAATATCACTAACTGCTCTTCCATGTTACCTACATTGGAGTTACTCAGTAATAACCTCTTGTTACTAGGGTTGCAAAGGGAGGGAATTTTCCAGGTAACTTTTGGTAACTGTAATTTTCCAGGTAAATCACCACTCACTGTAACAATCTCATGCTTAAACAAAAGCTAATAACACATGGATGTAATGGCTGTAACTCGTTCAAATTATCATAGTCTTTATGATAAATTGCACTTAATATCAAAGTATGTGGACGTTAAATAAATTCTGTCTGATGCATTTATCCATTTGTATGTGATGTTAATAATGAAAGCATGTTCACCTGTTGAGATCCCGGTGGATGATTGGCTGAGTGAGGTTGTGGAGGTACTCCATGCCCTTGGCAACATCGATGGCGATGATGAGCTTAGACTGCAGATCAATGATCCTGTCCATTTAAAATGTCTTTAGAGTTGTAATTTAGATCAACAATAGACAGAATAGCTTGCATATCTAAGCAAAATTGTAACTAGTAATTTTCATATTTTCGAACAAGAGTACCAAACACAGTGCCTGCATGGGTCTGCATGCATCTGCAGGAAATATTGGACATAACATGCTTCAACTGCTTCAAACATTTTCAGATTATGCAAAAATCTACTCTTGGCATAAAGTCAAGTATAGTAGTATATTGTAAATATGTATATTGAATGTTACTCTATATGATTTGGCAGTCATTGATACTGTTGTAACATTTAGTTACCCCTGAGCCTGATTTGCATTTAATTCAAATAAAATTACATTGCTAAAGTGCTACCCTTCAATTCTAATTCAGATTTTTCACAGCCAGGGTCATGATTCACACTTGGAATGCTGAGACGCTTATTGGTAGCTGCTTGCTTGCTGATACACTCATATGGATTTATGTCAGTTTGGAATTTTACCAATATTACCATTGGTATTGGTCTCATTCAGAGTTGATGACCCAGTTATTTTGGATTATTGCTGAAATCAGAACAATTCACATCATATCAATATTTCACAGGCAATCTAGACACAGTTCACAGCCCCCAACCCAAGAGATTGATTGAGTGGATTCAGAATAGTTTGATTTCAAGTAATCACCAACAGTAAATAAAGCACATATTTGTAAACAGAAATGAACAGAGCAGGCAATAATTGTCTGTTTTGTGGTGATTAACAGCACAGCTGTTTCATAACAAATCAACTCCTCCTTTACTGTGTAGAATCAAATTGAGGACCAAACCAAGGTAATCAAACACAGTTGTGGGTCATTATTAAACTACAATCTATCAAAATGAATCATTTATGCAAATAATTTTGAAAATGTATATAGATTTTTCAAATAGACTATGATGAGCATGAGATGGATAACTTCAGAATTCCTGGTGAGTAACAATTCCCCTGTCATAATTGTAGTGACATAATCTAAAAGTTTAGGTTTAAATTAGTAAAACTGATGTCTGAACTGCAGAAATGCTTTGGGGAATAATACAATAATCCAAAGCATTACCAACACACCTGTTGAACAGCACCCCCAAAGCAATCCTTGATCCACCCAAATATCCCTTATCTGTGAAGTGGCTATATGCTAAACACCCATATACATATACCAGCCTGCTGGCAATTTTTTTATTCCTCTCTCAAAAAACTTTCTGAATAAACAATGTAAAAGCTGAACAGCTTCCTCACCTCTTCTGTTCATGCAGCAGGGAGAACAGTGACCCTCCAGAAACGTATTGGGTGACAATGGCAAACTGGCTTGGGTCATCCAGGCATGCACCCATAAACTGTATTACACAAGGGTGATTGAGTCGGCAGAGGATGGAGACCTCCCGGCAGAACATGTCCACATCTGACTTGGAGCAATATGTGTTGGCACGGTACCTGGAAAACCAAGCTTTTAAGGCTGTGTTGAAATCAATATTAAATTAACTGCACAACAATGGACCTTATTCTTTAATAAACTGTAGGTTAGGAAAAAGTGTACAAAAGTGTCTTTTTTCACAAAAGAAATTGGGCTACAGAGGGACTTTCAGTGTATATTATGGCAAAATATTGAGGCATGACTGGTTTCAAATACTAGAGAGAGAGCAGATGAAAAAACTTGATTGGGAGATTGGGAAGAATGATCCTAAGATTTTGCCTCTGATATTAATTATTTTATTTTACTTGTTGCAATTTTGAACAGAAAGCCTATTTCCCGAACACTGAATACTGCATCTTCACTGCCTGTTGAAATTTCTGGTGAACAGAATCAGCATAGTGTTGCTTTGAATGCCTGAATTTATGCACAAATAATTAACTCTGCTGACCTTTTGCATACCATGGGTGTTGGAATTCTATGACAACTTGCTATCTATGATAGTGCTAAGGTAGTTGTCCTCTGACACTGAATCAATATCTATTCCCTGAATGTTTTAGTGTTTTAGTCCTGAAACTGGTCACCATTTATTTTGTTGTGTTAGTGTTAGGGGTTTTTGTGTACACATAGGTGTCAACCCATACGGTTTGCCATATAAAATATGTTTTTTCTACCTTTTCGAAGGTACAGTATACGGGCGTGATACGGGAAATCTAGTCAAATTTAAAAAAAAACATTTTTTCAAATGTTTTCCAACATAATTCAATCGCAGCAATCACATTTACTTTCTCCCTCTTTCGACTATTCTCTCGATTTCTGAGGCCCTGGGAAAAGGAAGTAGCGGCATCAGGACTGATCTAAATATATGCTTTATGACAATGAACCACAAAGACGTAGTAGCCCACAAGATACCTAACAACTATCTAACGTTAGTTAATCTAGCGAACAGTTAAACAGTTATGACTGGACAATGTTCATGTTTATGCCATTTTGACCAAAATTAGATAATGTTCAGTGACGTTTTAATGTGGCTATGACTCAAAGCGAAGTTACTACAAATTTCATTGTAAATTCCTTCATGGATAACTTAGCAGTCTTTACCAACGTTAACTGTGACAAGAAAATTATCCAAATTAAGATGAGAGCTAAGTTTATAACCATATGCACATAAATTGGGATGGCTGGTATGCCATCCGCCAAGTTACGGCTTGGTGGGGCATGCCCCATACCTATACAGCACAGAGAGTTTGGCACTTTTCAGGGTTTCCTACAGAAGTAACCACGATGACCATAGACTCTCAGCCCTTAAAAACATTAACTTCTGTATGTTCTGACCTCATGTATCTACACAGCATTCAGATACAACTTCACACATCCACACAATAAAGCCCCAAACATGGGTTATTTTGTCCTTCCTCTTCCGCTTCTTCTTCTTCCCATTTTTCCTGCAAACTGTCTGCCTCCATCGCGTTTTCCAATGGGGAAAATTATTCTTTGAGGGTATGGTCCGTATACCTGCTCATCAAGCTTATCGCCCAATAAAAACACTTCATACTAATGTTTTTTAATGTTAATAGCTTCATGCTTTCCAAGAACCTACTGTGACCTAATGGATAGAGGTGCTGTCTCTCACACAGAGGATTGTGGGTTCGAGCCCAGCAGGGCACATGTTTATTTTCCACAAAAACAATGTGCAACTGTTAAGTACTTTTCATTTATTAGACTGTTATTATTTTCACATTAACACATTAACATATTTTTATTGCAAAGGCAAAAGAGGTTTCCAATATTAACTGTTCAATGTTTCACTTGTATTTCACTTGTACTATATCACACCCT
Organism: Synaphobranchus kaupii; assembly: GCA_029718625.1. Taxonomy (NCBI): domain Eukaryota; kingdom Metazoa; phylum Chordata; class Actinopteri; order Anguilliformes; family Synaphobranchidae; genus Synaphobranchus; species Synaphobranchus kaupii. The sequence continues at coordinate 56,367,662 of CM056377.1, forward strand.
CCCCAAACCGGACGCTTGTCTAAGCTCTGTTAAGCTCTGCTCTTGCGGTCATGACTGACTGACTGTGGAAACCAAACCTCAACGTACCCTTGCCTCGGCCAACATTTCTTTATTCATTCATTTCTTCACTTCAGCTCTGTTCACTTTATCCTTTTCACACATAACACAATGTCACCATAAAATTAACTACTAGGAAAATTAAGAATTTAGAATAATAGCCTACATTAAGAATTGATGATAGCCTCCTTTAAGCTGCAATCCTTCAAGAGATCGGATTTATAAACCGCCAATTCCTGATTCATGTGAGTGTCTGATTCATGGTTAGTCACTTAAAAAGAAAAACAACAATAGCCTCCGAATGTGGCTCTAGTCTACGCTACTCTGCAGATAATGTAGCTTACTGCAAACACTTTTAATTATAATAATAATAATAATAATAATAATAAGAAGAAGAAGAATAATCTCTGGTATGTACTATCTTAGTAGTATCTATTGTTTTCTTTCTGGCTAAGATTCCTGGGAAATATGCGTTGTCCAATTAAGCTTGTTAGCCAACGTTACTGTTGCCAGAGAAACGTCAGTCTGCTTCTAGTCAGGAAGCAGATACAAGCTAGGCTACTACGAAGCGAATCAACATGCCTTATAGCCTACATTCATTGCACTACAGAAAACTAGCTGTCCGGTACCAAAACATTTCCCGCAGGTAATGTTCTACACTACCGGAAAAAAAAGCGAAGGAATTCTGCTGTGCTTATGAACTCAGTAGCTCGCTCGCTAGCTCGTAGCCCACACATGGAAGGCTGGAGTTACGCATCCGGCAATCCAGTGTTGAATAACCTAACGTTAAATGTATTTCATTTTCTATAGAATACTAATAGCCCTATTTTAAAACTGTATTTCCATATTTTACTGATGCAAACTATTTAGGCTGTACTAGCTATTTAGGCTGTATGTCTTTCAGCTAGAATGAGTTTGCGTCTAGCCCATTGTGCATGCATGTCTCCATATAGAATTGGTTCATTAATTTACATGCTTCTTCATGATCCATAGCTCAGGTGGTGCTGTTCATTGTATTTCATTACACATTAAATACTGCTCATCGACAAACTCTTTTAATGTAATTGTGTGCTGTCTGTAATAGGATAACTGTTCTCATTCTTGTCAATAGAGGGCGTTATGTCTGCATGCATTTCTTTGGAATGCATGTCTCTCTCCATGTTTATCTTCATGCATCATTCATCATTAGTTAGCTATAAAAAATAAGTGATATCAGATCAAAAACGTCTATGACGTTAAAAAAAGCCAAGTTACTCACACATAGCCTACATAGCGCTGTCTATAAGTCCTTAATTCCAACTTGCAAAAACTAGGCCTGCCTTTAAAAGTATTGATATCAAAATGTGGTTAGTTCCAACTAACAATATTGCCTATTGTAGCTCACACTAAATAAACTAGCTCTATTCCAAAGCAATGCTATCCAAACGTTCCTAAATTATTTAATGCAACTTGGCCCTGTTTTTCTTCATCTTTGCATGTGAAGAGATTGTGCCTCATGGAACAACATATGATTTCAATGAATGTTTTTAACATATGAATAATTACACTCCAGAAAGGATATGGTTGTACTTTGTTGGCAAGTTTACTTTAGAAAATGTACAGGTTTTAAAATGTTAACTGTGCTACAGAATTCTTTACAATTCACAAACAGACATTTATATCAAGAAACATCATGTATAATAGAGAAAGGGGTGATGAATAAATAAATGCAGATAAAAATGAGTAATATTTTTGCCTAGAAAATAGCGTACATATAGCATTTTTACAAACGTATCCAAACATGTTTGTGGGTCAGATGGTGGCAAATAAGTAATAGTACCAATTTTCTTAACATAATAGTATTTATGATATTTGCAAACAGAATTTTGTGAACACAAGGATATCTATGCTCTGTTGGACCACACAGGTTTTGATAGAAATCCAAATAAATAAATACATAATAATAATAATAATAATAATACATTTTATTAATTCTGTGCTTTTCATAGACCTAAAGCAGTGGATGCAGACAGTTGTTCAAACATGCCCTATAGTGTAGTCATTTTTCTATTTAATTTCTAAGTACAACACATCTGAATCAGAGTATTTCCACTATAAATTATTTTCATTTTGCAGTTTGATGTGGCACATACAGTTTCATTGACCACATTCTCTTGAGATGGTAAGATGAAGAAACACAGGGCCAAGTTGCATTAAATAATTTAGGAAAGTTTGGATAGCATTGCTTTGGAATAGAGCTAGTTTATTTAGTGTGAGCTACAATAGGCAATATTGTTAGTTGTAACTTGGCCACATTTTGATATAAATACTTTTAAAGACAGGCCTAGTTTTTGCAAGTTGGAATTAAGGACTTATAGACAGCGCTATGTAGGCTATGCGTGAGTAACTTGGCTTTTTTTTACGTCGTAGACGTTTTTGATCTGATGTTAACTTAGTCTAATTAGGCTATCAAAACTTATGTAGGCTAGTAAGATAGCAAAACTGCATTAAACGTGCCACAGGCTCATGCATAATTTAGGATATTGTGGTATCTATCTATGCATCTCTCCTGTACAGGGTTATAAGTGTGTGGGGTGTCTCAGTGACTGTTTAACTGTTTTAAGGATTATATGAAATAAACTTGAATCAGACAAATAACTGTGGTGGCTAGTGATTTTAATAGATAATAGATAATGTTCTATACAGTTTTTGGTGAATTTAGACAGTTTTGCAGGCATGAAAATGGTGAATTAGCTTAATCTCACACTGAAAAATGAGAAAAATCCAACCTTTAATTCAAGTAAGTTTTTTCTGAGTGTAAGGAGGATGGGGCGGAGGACCAGACCATGAGGGGATCACTAAGCACCCACAGACGTGGAGTGCCACTAGAATGAGGGAAGGGATGTCCGCGAACGGGGCAGAAAAAATAAAGAACGGGAATAAAACTCCCGGCTTAGGGCCAAAGAATGGCGACCCAGAAAAGTGATAGAAAGGTATTTGTTAGGTTCCCACAGGGGGAACCGGACCCAAACGCAAGACGCAGAGACGCCTCAGGGGAAAGCTCCACCAGGGAGCACATTTAATAGGGAAGATAGGCAGGGGGCAAGACGAAACCAGACATACGGCAGGAACAAGGCGTGGCAGGAACGTAGAGGGATCAGAAACTAGGAGGGTTCTGTGACTAAGGAGGGGTCAGGAACTATGGAAGGGTCAGGAATTATGGAGGGTCAAGAACTGGGAAGGGTCAGGAACTATGAAGGGTCAGGAACTGGGAAGGGTCAGGAACCAGGCTAGGCAGGGACGGGCACTCAGGCCCGGGGGTCAGGACCGTGGACGGCGCTGCGGCCGTGGGGTCAGGAATGTGGACAGCACTCCGGCCGCGGGGGTCAGGAACTATGGCGGCACTCCGGGCGCGGCGGTCAGGAACTATGGCGGCACTCCGGCCACGGGGGTCAGGAACTATGGCGGCACTCCGGCCGCGGGGGTCGGTCAGGAACGGGAGCGGCACTCTGGCCGCGGGGGTCAGGAACGCGTGCGGCACTCTGGCCGTGGGGTCAGGAACACGTGCGGCACTCTGGCCGTGGGGACAGGAACGGGTGCGGGGTTCCCGCGGATAGCGTGGGGGCCCGCGGTCTGGGCCAAGCGTGCAGCCTGGGGCTCAGGCGCCCAGCCTGGGGAACAGGTGAGAAGGGAAAACACGGGGTGGACTGTGAGACAAAAGCAAAACCCGGAATGGAATCCGGGGACCTCACAGTATTTACCTCTAGCTCTATGTACTACGAAAGAGCTAAAAATAAAGAGGCAAACGGAAATGAAGCAAAAGAATAGCGACTCAGAAACGTGGGCGAAAAGCTCGCAGACTCGAGCAGTAGACAAAGAAAGGAAAATAATTACCTCAAGGTCTATATATTAAGAGGGAGCTTACACAAAGAGGTAATAAAGAAATAAGGTAACAAAGGTTTACTGCCTCAGGGAGGACAGAAAGGAAAACCAAGGCAAGGAACAGAAAATACAAACGAGAGAGAAAAAACAAACACCTGAGAGGAATCTCACTAAAGCACTAAGGCAAGTCCTGTGTTACCTTAATAGCAAAAAGCTTTAAGGTAAAGTGGTCATCTGTACCTATACCGATTACCAGGCTTTAGGTGGCAAAGTAAGACACAAAAGCCCCACATAGCGGAAGTGCGGGGCTTATATAGCAGGCACACACTGCAACTCGGAAGGCAATTAACCCCGCAGAGGGGGCGAGGCATGGTCGGAGCGCCCTCTAGCGGCCCAGAGTGGCAACGCCTGCAAAGAGAGGACGCGGGCCGGAAAACCATGACAGGACCCCCCCCCACTAAGGAGCGGCCCCTGACGATCCTTCAGCACCGCGTCTGCAAAAATCCGCTATAAGCTTGGGATCTAAAATGTTCCTTGATGGAACCCAGCATCACTCCTCCGGACCGTAGCCTTCCCAGTCTGCGAGGTATTGCTTACCTCTGCCTACCCGTCTCTCAACTAAAATGCATCGCACAGTATACGCAGGACCCCCCAACGCACTGAAGAGCACCGGCTTAAGCCAGGAGACGTGAAAAGTAGGGTGAATCCTCATAGACTGAGGAAGCTGAAGCCGTACGGTAACCAGGTTAATCCGGCGTATGATTTTAAAGGGCCTCCACTTGCAAAGGCAAGTCTCTAGTGGACAGCCAAACCCTTTGCCCAATCTGATAGGAAGGAGCTGTGGATCGGCCAGTCCCTTCTGCTTGGCCGAGGCGCGCAGGAGAGATGTGCGAACTCTCCTCCAAATGGCCCGACACCTCCGGACAAACGACCCAGTGGACGGCACCTCTACATTCTTCTCCAACTTGGGGAACAGAGGAGGTTGAAAACCGAACTGAGGCTCGAATGGCGAGAGCCCCGTGGACACATTACGCATGCCGTCTGATTGTTGCGTTCATTAGTCTCCAGGTGGAATCCTGAAGACAGGCTAACACACGCCCTCAGCTGCGAACAGAAGGAACGCCAAAACCGTGAGCCAAACTGAGGGCCGCGATCAGACACAACGTGCTGGGGCAGGCCGTTCAATCTGAAAACATAGTCGACCACCAGGCGCGCGGTTTCCGGTTCTGATGGCAACTTGGTGAGCGCGATGAAGTGCGCCACCTTCGAAAACCTGTGAACGACCACCAGAATAACGGAGTTGCCATCAGACCCAGGCAAGCCAGTAATGAAATCTAAGGCGACGTGGCTCCAAGGCAACGGCTAGGGATGGGTAACAGAAGCCCCGAGGGTGGGAGCTGAGAGTTCTTATTGCGAGCGCAGACAGCACACGCCGCAACGAACTCTCGAACATCCCTCTCCATAGCCGGCCACCAAAACCACCTGGACAGGAAATCCAAAGTCCGATGGACCCCCGGGTGCCCCGTAATGCGGGAGCAATGTCCCCACTGCAGTACTCGACTCAGAACCCTGGAGGGTACAAGCAGGCAATTAGGGGGTCCCCCACCCGGATCCGGGTCCGATCGCTGGGCCTCTAGCACCCGGGATTCAATGTCCCACGTGACTGGGGCCAGAATCTAAGCAGTGGGAATGATTAGCTCAGGGGAACGGTCATCCTCTGATCGGTCAAAAATCCAAGAGGTCAGGTTTAACATTCTTGGAGCCTGGTCGGGTGAAGAACAATGACCAGCGGGCCTGCCACAAATTATGTCGTTTAGCGCTTTGAATGTACTCAAGATTTTTGTGATCAGTTCATGCCGTGAATGGATGCTCCGCTCCCTCAAGCTAATATCTCCACTCTTCCAGTGCCAATTTCACTGCTAAAAGCTCCCTGTCCCCTACGTCATAAATTCTCTCAGCCGGAGTCAGGCCTTGAGAAATGTAGGCACACGGATGAACCTTTTGATCCTGGGGTGAACGCTGGGATAAAATGGCCCCTACCCCCAACTCAGAGGCATCAACCTCTACCACAAAGGGGAGGGAGGGATTGGGAGTGCTCAAAATAGGTTCAGAGTTAAATCTCTTTTTCAGCTCAGAGAAGGCCACCTCTGCCTTCGGGTTGCATTGGAACCGCGCAGGCGCAGACTTTTTAATGAGGGCCGTAATGGGTGCAACCAATGCGCTGAAATTGCAAATAAATCTCCTATAAAAATTTGCAAACCCCAGGAATCGCTACACCTGTTTAACGGATTCCGGGGTGGGCCAGTTCCTGACCGCTGAAACCTTCTCTGGGTCCATCTGGAGTTTACACAATGAACATACAATAAACCCCAAGAAGGAAACAGAGTGAGACTGGAAAACACACTTCTCAGCCTTGATGTAAAGTTGAGTTTTGAGAAGTGCTTTCAAAACCTGCCTGACATGCACAATGTGCTCAGCGAGATTAGCGGAGAAAATCCAAATGTCATATAAATAGACAAAAACTAATTTCTCCAACATCTCTCTGAGCACATCGAGCACAGCACTAGCACCTGAAAGACAGAGGGGGCACTAGTGAGCCTGAACGGCATCACTAGGTACTCATAGTGTCCGCTGTGAGTGTTAAAAGCTGTTTTACACTCGTCCCCCTCACACATCCGCACTAAATTATACGCGTTATGGAGGTCGAGCTTAGTAAACACAGCATAGTAAATCCCTGGAGGTGCTCAAATGCAGAATTCATGAAAGGCAGCGGATACCGGTTTTTAACAGTGATGTCATAAATACCTCGAAAATTGATGCACGGCCTCAAACTCCCATCTTTTTTCTTCACAAAAAAAAAAGCCAGCACCTGCCGGTGAGGTGGAGGGTCCATTGATCCATTGACTAAGGCCTTCATAGCGGCACTCTGAGGGACCGATAAGGAATACAGGGACCCCCTAGGAGGAACCGTGCCCGAGTATAACTCGATGGCGCAGTCATAGGGTCGATGCAGCAGCAAAGTGGTAACTTGTTGCTTGCTGAAGACCTCAGCAAGGTCAGTGTACTCAACAGGTACATTAGCTGGCAAGGGAAACTCGAGCGCCCCCACCACTTCAATGCTCTCCGAATCAGAGGGCAAATCAGGCGAGGGTTCCCACGTGATCTCGGAATCAGAAAACTCTTCAAGGGAGGCCTTGTCCCAAAGAGAGTTCCCGTTGGCCAGAGAGTCCCAGGCCAAGCTCTCTTCTCAGAGAAAGGGGCATAGCTACCTTGATTAGGCAGGGAATCAACCTCATCGAGGTCACTGACCGAACTAAGCTCAGAGCGGTAACCACGCCCACGAGATGCGAAGGGCACCGCCAGCCGACAGCGAGACTCGCATTGGGGACCCCATTGGAGGATGACAGCATTGTCTCCACCCCAATTATATGCGGGTTGTGCCGGACCAGCCAAGAATGCCCTAGAATGAGGGGATACGCCGGGGAATCGACTAAAAAGAACTGAATAAGTTCTGAGTGGCCCTCATGGAAGGCGCACATGTTCAAGGACCCCATGGTCTCTTTAATGGTCACAGTGCCCAACGGGCGACTATCGAGGGCCGTAACTAACCGGGGCCGAAAGAGGTGGTGAATGGGCATTTTATGTTTTTTGGCCCATTTAGCATCCATAAAGCATTCAACTGCACCGGAATCGATAAAAGCGTCGACTTTTGCTGAGTGCTTATTCCAGAACAGTTGAACAGGAAGTAACGTCCGAGAGACAGTTATATTATGTCTCGCTAGGTTCCCCGGTTCCCCTAGCGAGACCCCCCATTTCCCCCAATTTCGGGCACTGATCTTTCGTGTGCCCCTTACGCCTGCAGTAACGGTTTAGATTGTTTAGACTCGCGCAGAGCAGTACCATCCACCTGCATAGGCTCCTCCCTGTTAATGGAGGAGTAGGTGGAAAAGGAGGCTAGCGATGTCTCTCTCGCTCCCTGACACGGTTATCAATGCGGATAGCTGAGAATAGTAAAAGTGAAATGGAAAGATACATCTGTCACCTCAATATGTATAACTTAATTCATAAACTTTTATAAAACTATTTGACAAAAATATTAATAAATATGTGAAAAGTCCAGACTGGGCTTAATGGGTACCCGGTCGGAGTGTAATTGGTACACAAAAATCTTGGTTCGTTGTATTTGTTTTGACTTAAAGGGGAAATCCACCCAAAAATGATGTTTGGTTTGTAGAAAAGTAGCTCTCCTCCTGATTAAAATTACCTGTAGTGAGAGCAGAGATATAGCCCCAAACTACTGTGCAAGTACCAGGTACTTGCCTTAGAATGAACTACAACAGCCAAGAAGCTTACACAGTTCAGACAACAGGTTCCCACGCCCACTGAATGATGTTACAGAAGCGGAGGCCAAGGGGCTGGGCATTTTACTGATAGTGTAGTGCCTGCATGTCTGCAGCGTTTCTTAATAGAGACAAGAGAGGCCACATAACTCGCTGGCAAGTTAGCCACTAATGTAACAGTTATACTGAGAAAATACCACCATCATTAGCTCAGTCTCGAGAAAAACGGGAAATTCGGCCTTTCATTTGTCTATGTTTGGTATCGTGAAAACATTAGCCAGCTCAGCCAGAAGTCTGTAACATTTTCCTAGGCTACGCACCCCTGTTCCATGTCGGAAAATCTACCCCGATCTCCCGTTTTTCAGTATGGAATGCTTTTGTATCAACCAACATGTCGATACAGAATATTAAACACAATTAAAAGTTAAAACATCATTGTTGTAGGCTACTTGTTAGCCGTTTTAGCCCAAACTTTCCCAGTGCAACTCGAACGCACTGATTTCGGTAAAAACATGGAAACAATGCATTTATCACCCCGATATCCGACCTCTTTCCATTAATGAATGCCAGGGTTTTTCCTGCATTGAAAAGGCTTAGGGGTGATACAAGCCTAAGGATTTTTTCACCCGCCTAAGCCTTCTAGGAGAAATTGCGCAAGAAAAACCATGTAAAAACGGTTAAAAATTGTCCATGGCATTTATTGCTGCAATTCGGTCATCCCACCAGCAGGTGCTGCTGGACTATCGTTACATTATATACGCAATAGCCTATGTCCCCTAAGGTGCTCCGTACATTTGTACTCCCAGTTGTTCCCCGCGATGCGATTTACCCATTTAAATAGCCTGGCTAGTTAGGGCACGTAATACTGCATCATTACCAGGGTTTTTCCTGCATTGAAATGTCTTAGGCGGCCCGCCTGCCTGGGAGAAATCACGCAAAAAACACCTGTAAAACAGTTTTTTAAAGGTCCGTGCATTTATTTAGCTGACTCGGGAAACGTGCAAATTCCGCCTTATAACATTAACATTAATGGTAATGGTTTAAACATGATTCTGAAGATTCACATTTCAGCCTATTCATCTTATCGATGACCAGTGTGCTGCAAAGTTTATGTAGCAAATTACAGTGCGTAATTTACATAGCAACTGTGTGCTCAGACCAATGCGCTTCATCAACAGCGGACAAGCGAAATCGATGACGAGTCAGAATATGTAATTTTTAAAGATTGAATTCCATCCTCTATTTGGAACTTTTGCCACTTATTGAGGGCATGACAGACATTTTCGGTACCGCCAATCATAATCGAACAGTTTCCACTTTGAATGTTAACGATTGAACAAGTAGCCTGATGTTAAAAATCATTTAATGGGTTGATGCTATTGGCTTGTGCAAGCTACCACAATTGCAATCAATAAAGGCTAACAACACACTAGCACTTAGGCAGTAGCACTTTTGGTTTTGGTTTTTACCGGTCATCATTTGACAGTCTATTTTTAAATCATATGTGTTGCATTTTTGGACGTGCGTCACTCTCATAACATTTTTAATTCCAACAACTACATGTCTATTTGTAAAATTATTAGTTTGAATTATGAGATGAGATAGCCTATGCAATACAAAGTGTAGAACATGTTTATTCAAAAAACAAGTTTTCATTCATCTATCATTTCTGTCCTTGCTCAGCTAGGGTTGAAAATAAAATGCGATCAATTGCCTTTAAAACAAAGTGCAGAACATATTTATTTAAAAAACGTTTTAATTCCATGCCCTTGCTCCTGAATCCTTACTGGAATTAAAGTAAGATCCTGGCCATAAATCAAGATCCCTGTTGGGAACAAATAAAGGGATGAATTAATACTGACAAACCCATGTGCCTCTTCTGGTCCCGTTAGCCATGGAAAAATTAATAGAATTGAAAAATCTAAAGAATGCATAAACTATGACAGTTTTATGTTAATCTATGCCCAAAACTGGTGTCCATCAAATAATAAAATTTGAATAGAAGCGGTATACAGTAGGTGTTAAGATAGCCGTGATGACCAAGTTAGACCGGCCGCACTTAAGGCACCACCTAAGCCTATTTTTGAGCCAGGAAAAACCCTGCAAATGCAAGGTTAGCTACTATAGCCTACTCCATGGAAAACATTTTTAAAAACCAATTTGTTTAAAGTCAAGACACCCAATGCTAACAACAGCTAACGCATAGCCCAGAAAAAATACGTTGCTTCTATAATCGAATTCTCAAAGCAAAACCGTTCAATTATGGTCAGCTAGCTAATGTAGCTAGCTTGATCTACTACCCTATTGTCCCTACCACACTATTTAGAACAGTGAGATACAGGCAGAAATTCTTCCCTCGCTGGCTCCGCCTACTTGCTATGTAATTTACACGCCCACTTGAAAACACTGTAGTCTTTCAAAAACTAGGAAGTGGTAGAGGTATATGCCATTTTGACGTATACCTCTACCGAATTTTCAGCTTTATATTCAAATAACTCAGTACAAATTTTTTTTTGGGCCAGCCACAAAGAAAGACTTAATTAGTTGCGCCTTGATCTGTTCAACAAGGTTAATGTTGTTTTTTGGGTGGAATTCCCCTTTAATGGTTCGGTACATTTTCGGTACAGCAGAAAATTTTTTAATGTGAAACATAAAAGTGCCTTTCATTTATTAAAATGTCACAGTGGCTAACTGGCCGTAATTTTTCTGAACAAAATAAAGCACATTAATGCTAAGTAATCAGGGAGTGAGAACTCTGAATTTTTAATTTAAGTTCTGCACAAACAAAAATAGTTCCGTATCTGCATTAAAGCAAGACTGTAATTGCTTGGTTCGCAGAGCGGGCCAAACCAAAAGTCCCGTACTGAAGGAAAGAATACATTTTTTCCAGCCTTGACAAAATAAGCAGTGATTCTTTTGTGACTAGATGCCCGTTTTGGTTACACAGTGGTGCAAGTGAGGGAACAGAGTGGCGTGTCGCCTCGGTTAAATTCTTTGGAGAGAACTCTGATATATATATTATTATACAGTATATACAGTATACAGTTGAAGTCGGAAGTTTACATACACTTAGGTTGAAGTCATTAAAACTAATTTTTAACTACTCCACAGATTTCATGTTAGCAAACTATAGTGTTGGCAAGTCAGTTAGGACATATACTTTGTGCATGACACAAGTAATTTTTCCAACAATTGTTTACAGACAGATTATTTCACTTTTTATTCACTATATCACAATTCCATTGGGTCAGAAGTTTACATACACTACGTTGACTGTGTCTTTGAATTTTTACTATTTGGTCGCATATCCTTTGCATGCCATGACTTCCTGATGTCTGTGACCCAACAACATCAAAAGACTCTTGATATCTTATTTTCTGGTACTCTTACAAGCGATACTATAACGTCTCTGCATTTGAATGGATCTCTATGGGAATTGGGGGGTGGGACTAGATTTAGCTGTAAATTACACTGGAACAGTATGGAAACACATGGTTGGCTAAATGGCTCTAAGTCATCAAGGGTCTCACGTATCAAACAAGCCTTAAATCATCACTCTGCTCCCAGAAATACAGTAGATATGGATGGATAACTTGAAGGGTTTCTTCTCCTGACTTATTTTTCCATAGAGTTCAATAGGAAAATTTGTCAGGAGAAACAACTCTTAAAGTGATCCATCTATATCTACTGCATATCTGGCATATCTAGCAGAGTGATGGTTTGAGGCTTGTTTGATACCTCAGACCCTTGATGACTTATAGCCGTTTTTCCAATCATGTATTCCATACTGTTCCAGCATAATTTACAGCTAAATTTAGTCCCACCCCCCAATTCCCATAGAGATCCTGTACTTCATGTGATTGTTCTTAATCAAAATATATGGCAGCTAAGGAAATCACTGATAATTGAAGGTTTCTCAAAAGTAAATTTCCAAATGTGACACTTACCGTTTGATTGCAACAATTCTGTTACGACATCTTCCTCTATAAACCTTTCCAAAGGAACCTGGTGAAATGTAAAAAACTGTTAATAGTATAATAGTATGTAGAATATTTTCAACACAGTGGTTTATGAAAACCACAAAAGGTGTGATATCTTACAGATATACCTGATCCAATAATCTCGCTGAATTCCAGCTCAGACAGCTGAAGGTGGAAGTGGGATGGAAGGCTGGCTCGGAGCGAGAGGACATCAGCCTTTTCTGGGAGGCGAAAAGTACAGCCATGTGTACATATTAATAACAGTACACAAATGAAATGTAACATCCATTTGTAATGGTCAATTTTTTTACCTTTTGTCATGCTTTTTATCTTTCCAAGTGGTGATGGAACAGAAACATAGGACCCATCTAAAAAGCATAAGGACAGGAGCAAATGTCATTGCAGGATGATGCATTACACTCTCAAACACAAATCATTGTATCGTTAAAGTACAGATTTGTCTCTAAACCTTTATCAGAAAACATGCAAAGTCAAATTTTTGGCCTGTTTAATTTTACCTTCATCATTTTGTTTTCATATGCAAATCATAAATGTAAACGTAAAAATGAAATAATTACAAAAGTGACATTTTCGTTGTCCCCTCTAAATATACAGTAAAAGAATCCCAGGTGGATAATATAAAGACAGCTAGCCATGAGTCCTGTCTCTATTAAGTAACTTGTGGACACTTCCTTTGAGCACCATCATGTTTATTACTGACCTCCACCTGGTTGGGAATACTCATTGCAGGGTGACTCATCCTGGGGACGCTTGTAGTGTTTGAGAAGAGTGACAATAGCATCATGGCCTGTAGCACAGACACAGGCATACGATTACTCACCTCCCTCACACCAGACCTTGACAATTAATCAGTGATAAGCACAACCCAATCAGGAGTAAGTCTCCTACTGACAAGTGAGTGTAGGTATCTGTTCACTGTAGAATAATATCAGAGAGAATATACAGTGCCCTCCACAATTATTGGCACCCCCAGATAAAGATGAGTAAAAAGGTTTATAAAAAATTCACCTTTTGGTGAATTAGCTTAATCTGAGACTGCATAAATGAGAAAAATCCAACCTTTAATTGAAGTAAATTTATTCAGAGATAAAAAAAATCCCTCATCAAGAAATAATAATTTTTTTTTAAAAACACATGTGCCACAATTATTGGCACCCATGCATTTAAAACTTTGTACAACCTCCCTTTGCCAATAAAACAGCACTGAGTCTTCTCCCGTAACATCTAATAAGGTTGGAGAATACAGAGCAAGGAATCTGAGACCATTCCTCTTCACAGAATCTCTCCCACATCAAGAAATAATTATTTTTTACAAAACAACATGTGCCACAAAGTTATTGGCACCCCTAGATATTCTTATGAACAAAATGTAACATTTTTTCCATTTATATTTTACTTTTTAAAGTTGATCAGAGTGTTTAGGAACTTTCAAGCAGTAATCCATGACTTCCTGTTTCACTGGGGTATAAATGTGAGAAAGAGAACACAAATCAAATGAGGGAAAAGTGTGTTGAGCTTCATAAGTCAGGGAATGGCTATAAAAAAATACAGCTACTCACCTGAAAATGCCCATATCTACTGTTAGGGCAATACTTAAAAAGTTCAAAGCAACTGGAACTGTTACAAACTTGCCTGGAAGAGGACCCACCACAGTGAGGAGGATAGTAAAAGAGGCAAAAAAAATCCCCAAGGATCACTGTTGGAGAATTACAGAAGAAAGTAGCATCTTGGGGTCATAAAGTCTCCAAAACTACCATTAGACGTCACCTCTATGCCAACAAATTATTTGGAAGGCATGCCAGAAAAAAGCCTTTCCTGTCATTTCACCTCAAACGTAAGCGCCTGGAGTTTGTGAAATGCTACTGGAACTTTGACTGGAACCATGTTCTATGGTCAGATGAAACGAAAATTGAGCTTTTTGGCAACCAACAGTTAAGGTGGGTTTGGCGTAAAAAGAAGGATGGCTATACCGAAAATAACCTGATCCCCACTGTTAAGTATGGTGGAGGTTCCGTGATGCTGTGGGGCAGTTTTTTTTTTCCAAAGGCCCTGGGAACCTTGTTAGGGTACATGGCATCATGAACTCAATGAAATACCAGGAAATTTTTTATTTGAATCTGGCTGCCTCTGCCAGGAAACTAAAACACAATCAACACAAAAATGGTTAACTGAACACAAAATCAAGCTTCTGCCATGGCCATCGCAGTCCCCTGACCTCAACCCCATTGAAAACCTGTGGGCTGAGCTGAAGGGGAGAGTGCACAAGAGAGGACCAAGGACTCTGGATGATCTGGAGAGATTCTGTAAAGAGGAATGGTCTCAGATTCCTTGCTCTGTATTCTCCAACCTTATTAGATGTTACGGGAGAAAACTCAGTGCTGTTTTATTGGCAAAGGGAGGTTGTACAAAGTATTAAATGCATGGGTGCCAATAATTGTGGCACATGTGATTTTGTTAAAAATGATTATTTCTTGATGAGGGATTTTTTTTTCCTCAGAATAAATTTACTTCAATTAAAGGTTGTATTTTTCTAATTTTTTCGGTGTGAGATTAAGCTAATTCACCAAACGGTGAATTTTGTATAACCCTTTTCACTCATCTTTACCAGGGGTGCCAATAATTGTGGAGGGCACTGTATAATCTCAACAAAAAACATTTTCAATGTACAAAATGCCAAGTTACTCACACATACAAATCACTGTCTATAATAAAACTAGCAAAATCTAGGCCTGTCGCTAAAAGTATTGATATGAGTTTGTGAGTGAATGCCATGTGTGCCCTGGGATGGACTGGCGACCTGTGCAGGGTGTATTCCTTCCTCTCGCCCAATGCATACTGGGATGGGATCTAGCCCCCCGTGACCCTGGCCAGGAATAAGCAAGTTAGATAATGGATAATAGGCCAATATCCGCTACTCATTAGCATCCAAAAAAGAGCCATTAAATTCTGGAAGCACCAATAAAACAGCGATCCCCACTCATACCATTACAAAGCCCTGAAATGCCAAGAGCTGAGCTGAGTCCAGAGAAGAGCCCCCTCAACCAGCTCGTCCTGAAACTCAGTTCACTAACCCCCCACTAATAGCATCCAGCCTCAGGACAGCCCCGTTCCAATTAAGCCAGTTAGAATGAACCAAACCATAACACAACAAAAACAAAATGACATTATTATTAGGAAACTCAAACAAAAAAAGCAAATTTAGGCCCTAAATCAAGAATACATTGTGGCAGACTATCTGACCACAGGGAAAAACATTGATGAAGTACAGATTCGGCGAGCACAGCCTGGCAATAGAAACCCAGGGACGAGAGGCTGTGCTCACACTGCAATAAAGAGCAGACAGAGACAGAGCTGCACTTCCTCATTAAATGTGGGCAATACAAAAACAAGAACATTTCTTCCCCAAATTCACAAAACAAATCTCAAACTTCCCAAACCTACCTGAATCAGAGAAAATTCTAATTCTCCTGGGAGAAGAATATGTAGCTGCCACAGCCTGAGGGACAGTTGCGACCCTCAATAATAATGAATTATATAAAAATCATTATTAGTTTATGTATTTGCATGGATTTGTTATGTTGTTTATATTTCAAGTCATATTATGGTGTATTTTATGTACAATGTAACATGTTTTTGTAAAGCTTTGGCAACACATTGCAATATGTCATGCCAATAAAGCATTTTGAATTGAATTGAATTAATGGATGGATGAATGGATGGATATCAAAATGAGGCCCAGTTATAAACTATTTATGTGTCGCGTAAGTGTTAAATGCCAATCATTTTATTTATTTGGCTAAGTTTTATCTGACCCACAAACATACAGTACATTAATGGGGCAAACATACTGTATGTCTGAATAGGATTGTAAGATTCAATATTTATTTAGTAGACCAAAAAATCTGTAATTTTTGTATTTATTCAACCATTTTCTCTAGTGTAAATGATTGTATCTTTCTTGGTATAAATAAGTAAAACATATTATCTGGAGTGTAATTTTTCCTCAGCTGTTTACAACATACATTTAAATGATGTCTTCTTCCATGAGGCAATTTCATTTTTTTGTTTTTTTAAAAAATAATTCTACGATAGCGGAAATCAATTGTCCATTGACTTAACATTGAGGCATACATTTTTTAGCCACATCATGCCAACGGAAAGTTTGAACTACCGTTGAACAACAGTCCCGTGCAATGCAAGATTTCTCCCGAGTCAAATTTTACTCGCAGAGGTTACTAACTGTAACCTATTTTTAACCTAAAAGTCCAAAGCGAGTTTTGAAGGTATGGTTTAACGTTTTTCTGAATCACAAGAAGTGTGGGCAAATCAACTCCAGAGAGCGAGGTAGATATTTTGCTAAATAAATATTTAGCCGGGTCAGTGATCTCCAGTTCCACACAACTAACATTAATTTAAATACCGTTAGCTAGTGACAAAGCTAACAAGAATACAGCTATGATCTGTATTCGCTAGCTAGATAAAAACAAACTTATGTTAGCTACTAACGTTACTCCTTTCAGACATGTTCACAATATTATCAGTAATGAAGCTACAAGCGTCACACCGTATGAGCTATCAGCTAGCTAGCAATTACAAGCCCGTGTTACACATGGAACCCATAACACTACAGTGCCAAGCAATGCAGTACAATTAATATAAAAAACATAAAAGCAGAAAGCAGTGATTTGTAAATTATCTTTCACATATATTTAATTGAAAACAGTACTAAGAAAAGATATTAAATGTTTTACCTTATCAACTTTATTGATTTTTGTAAATGTATGCTAATTCCGAATTTGATGCTTGCAACACGTTCCAAAAAAGTTGGG